>CM059574.1:38321984-38956830 GCA_030386875.1 Morinoia aosen
ATCTAGAAAAGAAACGCGTAAACAAACTTACTCGCAAAAAGAAATTCATGGTTTGTCACCATACGCACAGAGAGATAAGTTTTCACGAGCTCTTTTTCCATTTGTCTGTTTATATTTTTCGTTGTTTTTATTCACAGATGCGCCCTCTGGGGTAGTGAAAGAGATATTTTTGAATCATTAAGCAAGTGCAACAATTATATTTATTTCTGAAATATGGTTCAGTGTTAACTGGTCGCAGAGCTTTAGGTAAAATGTAATGTGTCTTGAGGTTTTGTTTTTACTCAAAAAATAGGAATAGAAACATATATATGCGTATGTGTGTAAAACTGTGTATGTGTATGAACATGTATAAGTGCGCACACAAATAAAATTGTTAAATGGGAGTCAAATGTGGAGAAGGATCTTTTTCTAGATTAGCACAAAGTGCTGGACAAGGCCGCGAGACAGAAATATTTAAGTTTGCATTTTATCAGCATTACATCGGTGAAAATAACTTTGAAAGCATGCAACTAAAAAACTGTTAGTTTCTCCTTAAAAAACAGTTGTGATGTTTGAGTTTTACGTGAAAATTGCCATTAAATTGAAACTTGGTGCCGCACGTCAGATACAAAAGATCCTTTTATACTTAGTATTGTTTATTAATTTAACAATTCCAAATTCGGGTTGTTATATTCATAGATGTGTATATTTATACGCCAGAACGAATATGCTCCTTGTTCTGTAATGTATCTAAACGTCCAGCACTGCAAAATAATCCACATTCAAGTATTTATAAGGTTTCAAGTCATTCGTCAGTGAATTATTTGAATGATTATTCTATCAGCAACCACAACTAGCATATTATCATGCAATTAATTTTTTGTGGAATTTCCTGGAGCAATTATAAAACAGTATCAAAGCCATTTCAAACATTGCGGGTAGAAATATTGCAAGGAAATGAAAAGTACTATACGACAGTGTACGGATGTTTTGTAATGCTAAGAAGATAATGCACAGCATAGTAATATAAATGGATATAAATAAACTTAATTTTATGAAATATTACCAGTTCTACATCTATATAATAAACAGAATTTGAGGTTGCCTGTCACAAAACACCGCCCATCGTAGCGCCAAGATAACAACTGCTGCGGACTCAGGACCAGCCACTGCTGTTTGTTTGGCCACCTAACTTACTAGCATAAGCTAGCAGCTACCAGAGCGTCGAAACTGCTCTGCTCAGCCCTGCTTCACTGCTGTTTGTCTGGCCGCGGCCTTAGAGTAGGTTAGCCCTGGTGAAGGTTAGGTGTTAACATATTTAGTATTAGGGTGGGTTGGAATAGGCTACGTTTGTTAAGGTTAGATCAGCTTAGGGTAGGTAAAGTTAAGATGTAATAGGATAAGTTAACATTTGTTCAGAAAAGTTGGGCCAGGTTATGGTGGGATTGGTTTAGTTGAAAACGCTTAAGTTAGAACTTTACATTAGGTTAGGCTACAGTACGTTAATTAAGAACTTTTGGTTAGGATATAGTAGGTTAGGCTACAGTACGTTAATTAAGAACTTATGGTTAGGATATAAAAGGTTAGGCTACAGTACGTTAATGAAGAACTCATGGTTAGGATATAATAGGTTAGGCTACAGTACGTTAATTAAGAACTTATGGTTAGGATATAAAAGGTTAGGCTACAGTACGTTAATTAAGAACTCATGGTTAGGATATAATAGGTTAGGCTACAGTACGTTAATTAAGAACTTTTGGTTGTGATATAATGGGTTAGGCTACAGTACGTTAATTAAGAACTTTTGGTTGTGATATAATGGGTTAGGATACAGTACGTTAATTAAGAACTTTTGGTTGTGATATAATAGGTTAGGCTAAGATGGGTTGGGATAAGTTCAGATACTTGAGTGAAAGATAGTCGAAATTTTGTATCGGTTTACTTGGCATTATGATATTGTTGACCATGGAACGTCTACGGGTCCTGCTAATTTTATGTGTACTTACACTACTACTAATTACACAGTGAAAAATTAACTGTCAATTTTAGCTTCAAGCTGTATCATAGTAACGGTTGACTGTTGTCAGCCAAATGCAAATTCCTGGTTAGGTTAGGTTGGGATAAGTTGTACCAAGACGCAAAAGGTTAGGTTTGAATCGGTGACAACAGGTTCGGTTGTTTAAGATAAGTATTTTGGAAAAATGAAGTAATCATGAATTCTTACGAGTTAAGCTACTTATGTTTAAGCTATATTTTCTGAGGGAATGCAGTGTTCTTCAACTCGGCCCATCGAGCTTTATTCAGAGTACAAAGCGCTCTTAATCTGCTGATAAGAAAGTGCGCTCACCTCATGGATCGATGCAAAGCGCTTTCTTCCTCCGTGTTATTCGGTTCGTTCGCTATTGATTTTCCCTGGTCGTTATTTATGTGTTTCGTAACACAGAAAAGCTATTTTTTTTGGTGGTGCCTTTTGTTTCGTAACCGAGGAAAAATGACATTTTTGTGTCCCAGGAAAGCTATTGATGAAACTTTCCTGGTCGGAAATTTGATTTCGTTACCTACAAATTCTACCTATATCTCTGGACGTTATTTTGGCATCGTAACCCTGGATATTTATTTTTCTTTCTTGTCGTATTTTAAATTTTGGAACTCAGTAATAACTCTTAATTTGTCTCAATATTTTTCCCGTTTTTGCGGGAGATAGGGACAATTTTATACATATATTTTTTAAAATGTATACACTATGACTCTCATTATTGTGGATGGATTATCTACCTTTTTGAACTTTTTGTTTTCATCAAGTTTGTAATTGCATCGCAAATATCAATGAACTTGAAGTAAATCAAGTCGCAGTAGCCACGGTCATTTTGTGTACATTTTTAACGCCTTGAATTTTTTCAAGTCTATTAGTAAAAATTTTGCGTAATAGATGCTAAGATACCAAAACACAGCGGCTGTGATTATAAAGAATTACATAGTCCACCCCCCTTAATATGTATATGAAAGAAAAAAGAGGGCGAAATGAGAGAAAGGCCGTAAGCAATTAAAAAATTCAATCTCTCGAGAGTTGATGAGGCCGAGTGCACACGGCCCGTATCACAGATACGCTCATCACGCACTTTCGGGTGGCTTCGGCGGACAGAGAGACGGACGGACACGGCTCCTATTATACATACATACATACACCGGGCTTATCCTCCCCATGGGAGGGTAGCCGACAGCAGGCCACAATCACCACACTTAGTCACTAAGAGGCGAGAGAGGCAGCACTGGCCGCACCTGAACTGCCAGGATCAGCAGCAGCCCAGCACAACCACCTTCCACAGTCAGGCCCGACAGCAACAGCTGGTTTACCCCGACCGCTTCATTGAGTGCAGCCCCTCCCCCGCACATGACAGGTCAACCCCATCACACGCGGGCAGCTTCCAGTAACGCGTCAAAAATAAAATTACCTCCTTATACACTGCCCCCACTCACTTCTGTCCGCAGCCATCCCTCTCGCCACGTCCACAGTCAGACCCCTCTCATACAAAGCACGTCGCACCCCATCCATCCAACTCATCCGTGGTCTACCTCGCGCTCGAAGACCACTCACTTCCGACATATATATCTTTTTCACCAGCCGCTCAACATTCATTCTTTCTACATGCCCAAACCATCCAAGCACTCTTTCATCCACTCGCCTGCTCAACTTTTTGATAACACCCGTCTGCTCCCTAACCAACTCATTCCTGATCCTATCTCTTCTAGTTACTCCATACATGCTCCTCAAACACATCCAACTTCCTCCTCTCAGCTGCTCTCAACCCCCAGGACTCTGCTCCATACAACAAAACTGGCACAATCAAACTTTCATACAGTCCCCTCTTAGCATTCATACTCAAACTCCTGCATTCAAAAACTTTCCTCATTGCACCCAATGTCTTACAACCTTCACTCACTCGATGCTTCACTTCTACTTCCATACTATCCTTAACAGTCACATCCGACCCGAGGTACCTAAAATGCTCTACCTCCTCTAAAACAATTTTAACAATTTAAACAATTTAAACAATTTATTTACCACAGGTGATACAGGGATAAAATGTTTCTTAAGTCTAGTACAATGGTCAAATTTGAGTATAGCTACCTGTGGGCCCGAATAAGTTCAGTGACTTCTAGGGCATCCTACCATCAAGGTTAGTCTTAGGAGTACAATAATGTTTAACCTAATTCACTTAAACTAGAGACGTATTAGACTGATCAATGAGATAATTAACTCGAAATTAGATACTTCATTTCACAATATAGTTCATATGGACTAGATTTAACAGTATAGTCGACAAACGATTCAAGAACAGACTGAAGATCGGCGAAATTAACCAAGGCGAATTACATTATTAGGACCAGTTATGTAGGTGACAAGGTTTGACTCTGTGATCTTACACGACTAGTAATCTGATAGGAAGTGAGACTCAAGATTATTTTTGAATACCTTATAAGAATTACTTTCACGGATCTCCGCAGGTATTGAGTTCCAAGTTTTAGTTCCAACGAAGAGGATACTGTGTTGTGACCGAGCCTTTGAGTAATAAGGAAGCATGAATTTACTTCTATTTCGGGTTAAATGGTCGTGATGACCAGTTTGCGCAGTTAATAGTTGTTTTAGGCTATTGTCGCCATCATTTGTTAATGTTTTGTAAATGAAATTGCAAATGGAGATTTTGTAGAGATCCGAGAGCTTAAGTATTCGTAAATTTTTGAATGAGTCATTTGTGTGAGCATTATATTCTAGATTCTTTACCGCTCTTATGGCTCTTTTTTGCAGGGTAAAAATTTTGTTGGTTTTATTTTTATCAGTTCCGTACCATGCTTCTATTCCGTATTGCAAGTATGGTGAAATGAGCGTTCGGTAGAGCATTTGTAAGGCTGTTTCAGGCAGGAAATTTTTAACTTTATTTAGGATTCCGATAGATTTTGATAATTTAGAACTTATATGAGCGATGTGCTCTTTAAAGGTTAGATGTTTGTCTATTATGATGCCCAGGAATTTACTTGAGTTGGTTTCTTCGATTTCACCTTCGCCAATTTGAATGCGTGGGAGAGATATATTTTTCTTGTATGAGAATGTAATATATTTTGTTTTATCGATATTAAGGCTTATTTTATTAGCTTTAAGCCACAATGAAACCTTATGAAGTTCATTATTTATACGCTCCGCCATCCTAGCGGGATTTTGGTCTGGAAGGACCGCAGAAAGGGTACTGTCATCGGCAAAGAGTATGAATTTGAAGAATGATGTAGATTGAATGATATCATTGATAAAGATTAGAAATAGGAGAGGCCCAAGGACAGATCCTTGTGGAACTCCATGGCTAATTGTCTGTGGGTCTGATTTTGCGTCGTCAATGACAACGTATTGTTTCCGATTTGCTAAGTATGATCTGAACCAATCATGGGCAGCCCCTCGAATGCCATAACAATGTAGTTTCGAGAGTAATACGTTATGGTCCACACAATCGAATGCTTTTCGAAAGTCAAGAAATACGGAGAAAACAAGCTTTCCTTCATCTATATTAGAATAAAGGTATTGCAAATGATTTAATACCGCTTGTGTCGTAGATTTCTTAGAACGAAAACCGTATTGTTTGTCGTAGAGGAAAGATTTTTGTTCAAAATACGAATACACTTTTTTATACACAATTTTCTCGAATATTTTGCTAATAATTGGTAGTACAGAGATAGGTCTATAATTGTTAATGCAGTTTTTATCACCATTTTTAAAAATAGGGGTGACTCTCGCAACTTTGAAAGAGTTGGGGAAGATACCTTGAGAAAGGGATAGGTTGATAATATAAGATATGCACGGTGCTATTATATCAGCTATAGCCTTAAGAACTTTAGTCGAAAAATTTTTCAATCCACTTGATTTATTTTTCAAGTTGTTTATGCACGTAATTACATCAGAGGGATTAGTTGGCGTGAAAAAGAAAGAGTTAGGTTCACGGACATGGTCCATGTATTGCAAGTGGTCTCTGGGTTCACTGAAGACACTATCGGCTATATTTTTTCCTATGTTTACAAAAAAGTTGTTAAACACAGTTGCGATATCTTTTTTCTCGTGGTATTTTACATTTTCGTGAACGACGGACTCAATTGTTTTCGTAGTATTATTATTCGGTTTATAGCATGAATTAAGCAGGCGCCAAGTTTTTTTAATATCAGTTTTGTATTCAGTAAATTTGCGCGTGAAGTAGTCTCGTTTTGAGGTTCGTATTTGATTTGTCACATGATTCCTGAATCGGTTATACGTTACTTTAGATATTCGCCCTTCGTATAGTAAGGCTAGGTACGCTTGACGTTTCTTTATATTGATCACGATATCTTCAGTAATCCAGGGCTTTTGTCTATTTTTCGGCGTAATTGTGCGGGTGATTATTGGGCAACACTGGTTGTATGCGGTCGTTATAATTTCAGTTAAATTTAGTATTGCTTCATCAATGTTTATCGCATTATTGTCCCGTTCATAGATGTCTAATGATGGCATTAATTCTTCTAGAACAGTTCGCATTGTTCCCAAGTTGTATTCGTTTACACAACGAAATGAATAAGTATCAGCCTGTGGGCTGGGACAAGGATTATAGACATTTTTCTTGATGAGAAACACCGGGAAATGGTCAGATAAGTCAGAAGTTATTATTCCGGTAAGAAAATCAGTCGGATCTAACATAAAAATATTATCGAGTAACGTAGCCGATTCAGAAGCAACACGCGTAGGTTTCGTGATGATTGGAAGGAAGGAGCTAGACTGAAAAACATTTATGAAGTTTGAGGTTTGCTCACAGCTATCATATTGTAGAAGATCGTAGTTGAAATCCCCGCAGATTATTATGTCATTATATAGAGACTTGTTGAACTGAGATATTATGCTTTGAAGCTCGTTCAGGAAAGAGACGTTACAAGCTGTTGGGGGCCTATATACTGTCCCAAGCACAATCCGTTTATCATTTTTCGTTAGTTCTATAAATAAAGTCTCAATATGTTCACGATTCATAGTTGCACTTAAAATGACTTTCGAAGATATATGTTTAGATATGTACGTACTGATGCCACCACCACGTTTGTTACTACGGAGTGAATGATGGCTATAATAGTTTTGAATTTGAATCAGGTCTTTAGATGAGTCGTCTAGCCAACTTTCGGTGAAACTGAGAACATCAAAATTGCTGTTCAGCTCAGTGATAGTACAAGATATTTCATCTATTTTCGGATAAATGGATCTACAGTTCCAACATAATAGAGAAAAATCGTTACAGGTCTTCCTCATCGATTCATTGAATTTTTTAATATTTAGGTATTTACAGTTTCCAGTTTCATTTAGGTTTGGGTGCAGTCTATTCAAATGATTGAGATCTGGATCAATATTGTCGAATATGTCAACATGGTCAGTCATTAGCATTAAGAGACAGTAAGTAAAATGTAACGTAAAAATAAAAATGATAAAAACTACAGGATCAAGGTAAGAATAAGGACATTCCTAATTAAACTAAAAAAAAAGAGAAACTAAAAACACACAGAGATTATTAGTCTAAATTGTCTAAAACCTAGTATGATTTCATAAGGAGAGCGCAAATTCAGTCCATGAGCAGGAACATTAGGGATCACGAATGGCAAATAATGTAGTTACAAGGCTGTCGTACCAGTGGTTTCCGCATATAACACTTATAAGATGTAGCAAGGACGAAATGGATTTAAAAACGATGTGACAGTGAAGTTATTTATGGAATTTAAAAATCTTGACTATCTAAATTGTTTCCAGATTTAGAAACATATACACGAGTTAAGTCTGAGTAGCAAGTTCGGTATGAGCATTCGATAAAAAGGAGAAAAGAAAGAAATTGAAAAACAATTTAGTAAGCAGCAAAACAAGGCTGCAAGGTCGACGTGGATGTCTTGAAGAGGTAAACGTAATTCAATCAAAAATCAAGAAGAAAACATGTGGACAGATATCAAAATAATATTAAACTCAATATGTCAGTCTAAAAAAAATACTAATCACGAATAATTTCCTCTGAGGACTTGCCGACATGTTGCAACAAGTACTTGTCTAGTTCTTCAGGTGTATTGATGGTTAGAGGTTTCTGAGTTACTTTTCCAGGTATCTTTGGAGAGAAGACGTTGATATTGCCATCCAAACTTCTTGCGGGTCCTATTTGTTCCGGAAATTTTCGTTTGGCCAATCTCAGAGTGTACATTATACTTGCTCGCGAAGGTACTAAGTATTCATTCACGTAAAGTTGTTCCGGTTTTGTCACACGGCAGGCTGTCAGAACTTCTTGCTTCTTTTCGTATTTTCGTAGCTCAAAAGAAATGTTTCTTTTATCGACGTTTCCGGGTGGAGGTTTTTTTCCCAATCTACTCGCTGTGGTGATGTCAGAGTTACTCAGGTTGATTTTGAGTTTGTCCTTCATGAGCTGGCAAACCGTTTCTATGCAATTTTCTTCAGGACGTGATTGCGGCAGTTCCCCTGATATAACCAAAGTGCGTTTTTTGTTCTCCAATTCTTCACGTTCTTCTTTCCGTTCGAGTCGCTCTAGACGAGAGACTATGTCATTCATCTTCTTATCTTGTTCTTCAATTCTTGCATTTTGATTTGATTCTTTCTTCGTTAGTGTTTCAATCATCGTTTTCAATTCACTAATTTCGCTTTGAAATTTCTTCATTACTGATTTGAAGAGATCAATTAGGATGGAAACTACTTGCTTACTCGGTTTTGGCAAGCCTCGTACATCTGGATAGTCAAGCTCCAGCGTACCCTCGCTGTTGTTGTCTTTGGTTGAGCTTGTCGCCATCTTGTGAGAAGGGAGACACTCTTAAAAAGAAGCAAGGGTTGAGTGCTTGTTCTGATTGAATATTCACACTTTTTGTTCGATTTTTTGAATTTGGTTAGATAAAATTTATTCTTGGATCCTCATGGTCTGAGTGGGCACTCTTTTTGGTTAGAAATGCATGATCATTAACCAGTTGGGCACTTTGTTTCGGAGCAAAGACACAGACGTCCTCACTGCCTCACTTCACTCACTGCACTTCCCCATTCAACCTCACATCCAAAGTTCGAAACACTCCACCTCTTGAACATCTCATCACCTTACTTTTATTCACATTTACCCTCAATTTCCGCCTTTCGCACACTCTACCAAACTCTGTAACCAGTCTTCTCAGTTTTTCCTCTGAATCAGCCACAAGCGCTGTATCATCTGCAAACAACAGCTGACACACTTCCCAATACATACCATTTCGTCCCACCAACTGCGTACCTTTTCCCAACACTCTGGCATTCACTTCTCTCACCACACCATCCATAAACAAATTAAACAACCACGGCGACATCACACATCCCTGTCTCACACCTGTCACAACTGGGAACCATTCACTCACCTCATTCCCTACTCTCACACATGCTCTGCTATCAATGTAGAAACTCTTGATCGCATTCAACAGTCTCCCACCCACTCCATACAAACTTACCACTTGCCATAAAGCCTCGCGATCCATTCTGTCATACGCCTTCTCTAGATCCATAAATGCCCAATATACATCCTTTCCCTTTAATAAGTATTTTTCATTCACCTGCCTCACAGCAAACATTTGATCCACACAACCTCTACCACACCTAAAACCACACTGTTCTTCAGCAAGCACACGATCCGTCAACACTCTCACTCCTCCAATTAACACTCTTCCATACAGCTTCCCAACGACACTCAGTAGACTTATGCCCCTAGAATTACTGCACTCATACCTTTCACCTTTCCCCTTGTACAACGGAACTACGCACGCGCTACTCCAATCAACCGGCACTTTACTAGCCTCGAAACACACATTTAATAAACGCACCAACCATTCTATAACCACATTTCCTCCTTTCTTTAGACATTCAACCGTGCAGCCATCCAAACCTGGAGCTTTCCCATTTTTCATTTCATCCACCGCACATCTCACCTCTGCACTTCTTATTCGATTTCTATTCACTTGACCAAACACAGGCATTCTAACATCACTTCCAACAGCTACTACTCTCGCAATCCTATCATCCCTCACGTTCAGCAGTTCCTCAAAATACTCCGCCCATCTCTTTCTCTCATCACAACTCTCCACTAGCAGCCTACCATTTGTATCCTTCACTCTTGCCTCATTCTTGGGGTTTCTCCTATTATAGTTTTATTAAAAACGGCTTTTATATTAAACGGCTCCTATTTTAGTATAGATTATTATTTAATGTTCAGATGTCCAACTTAAAGGGACAAACTGACCAAGCAAGCAGTGAGCTCTGTATTCTATATAGGGGATATGCGACGTGCAATATTATCTCTGAGATCTATCGTCAATAATTCAAAGTGTATGGTACGTTCCGTAATTTTTGTTCATTGTCAATGAGCGAAAACTATTTTGTCCTTCTTGAATGACGAACGAACCCCAAGAATAGAATATGGTTCCGAAAAAGACACTCAATAATAAAAGGACAAAATACCAATTTTGGGACTCTGATCAATTCGTTTTCCTTTTTTCAGGAGAAAACATTGGGTTTTGGGCACTTTTTGCTGTCTATTACACGTGACTTTCTCTTGGTGCGAAGCGACTTGTCTTCACGCATTTGAGACGAACGATGTTTGTACTGGGACGTGCTCCTGCAACATTTGAGCTGGCAGCAGTTGTTGACTCGGCCGTCATGTTACAACTCGGCACGTTCTGGAGCTCATCTCTCAAGGATGTACTTCTAAGAAGCCCTGGGCATCCTCTCTGACTGGATAGACCCCCTCAGAGGGAGACAACTGTTGTATCTATGGGAATTAGCAACCCCAGGGGGGGAAATGTGAAGGCCCGAGTAGAGTTAGGTTAACTTTCTTCATGTTGCATTAAAATATTTTTGTTTTGTTAAGGACTATTTTTTTCGGTTCACTGCTGCATTGTTTTTTCAGCGCCTACTATTTTCTTCTTCATCTTCTATCTTGTTTCATGAACTTCTTTCTAAACTTACTGTTTCTATGCCCTTTCTGCATAGATTCCGCGTTCCCTTTAACTCTATACTAAATGGTGCCTTCCTTCTTCCTCTTTGGATCGCATTTGTTGCGGATAGGGAGGCGAAAACTAATAATCTAATCTTATGACCTTACAATTTATGGTTTCCAATTTATAGCTGAATAACACGCCGTTTAAAACAAATAGTTGGACAACGTATTATTTCAAAATTCATGATTAAACATCTTATCGTTTCCAACGTATAGGTGGACAATCGATGGTTGCGCAACTTCCGGTATCCTACGTTATCCAACACATGAGTGTGACTCCTAGTGACGATTACAGCAAATCCTGCCGAAGACTTAGATTTAGATTGAAGCCTACATGTTACTTGGCATGACCGGAAAAACTACGAAAAGCAAATGCTTTGTGCTTGACAGGGAAACTTTCCTTTATTGTTAAGGGTCCTGAAATTTATGCTCTATTAATCAAGCGGAATTTTCATTCATCAAGTTAATACGTTCACTACGTATTGGTAGATGTGTGTACCACTTGGCAAATTGCTCATTTGCGAATCGGTAACAATTGCTACCATTTCACTGATTTCACTGCATTCATGTAAATCAGACTATAGCGTACAAGATACGATGTTATCGTCCAATTATATTTTCCCCCTTGTTAGAAAGGACAAGAATGTAATCAAGCAGTGAAGACTGCTTGTCAATCCTGCTTCTTCCAACCTAACAACACCGACCGTAGCAACCGCGGTAACGTTGTGAACGTGATAAATTTCTACCACGGTAGAGAAAACAAGTGAGAGTCATTTCTATGGGGGAAATTCACCTCTGGTTCGGCTAAGCAATAGAACGGCTTTGCTTCAAAGGAACTTTAGAACGTCACCATTGCGATCTGTCGTTAGGCTAATAGCAGTGCCAGATTTGGACCTAGCGATGTTGCCGCATGCGATAGAGCGCTGCTATTGGTTCGTTGCCATGACGTCACCATTGCCACACGGTCGACGAAAAAACACTGGTTTGACCCTTCCTTGTTTCTTCTACCGTGATTTCTAATCATGTCGTCGTCCCGAACGATATTGTAAAAATAAGCCGTATTGAACGTTCATACAAGTAACACTTTCGTGAAGTCAGTGGAACTATTTTTGTTATGTATCTACGTTTTGGACCCTTTTTTTATCACCGCTGCACATCCTTCGTTATGGCCCCTCTGCCATACATTGTTATATACGCGTCTTGTAATGCGAATGACACAGGTTGAGATTCCACGTCGCTGCCATCTATTGTTATGTACGCGTGTTTGGGATTGATATATGCTTAAGTCCCACCGATGACACCATTGTTATACATGTCTTACTTTTATGTCTCATCGTTGCACATCGCTGTTATAATCGCTGTCATCTCTTTAGTCGTCGTGACATCTTAGGTCACTTTCTTATATTTTACTAATCAAAGTTAAATGAGATTTTTCAACGTCCACGTCATAATTAATGATAAATAGTAGGGCTGCCACCGCCTCAACAGAGGAAATATAAGCCGTGACGATATTTCGTTAGTATCAAATAGTAACGTTAATTCAGTTAGTTATATATATTTGGTAGCACAATCTTCTAACAATATCGATACTTTTTATCCAGTCTACAAGGGAAATCACGAGACTTGACCTCATCATTAATTTATTACATAAGAGATAATGAACGCAACAGGGAAGTCTGCTGATACTTCAAATAAGTCTAACGCACCTACTTTACATTCTAAGTAATACTACCTATGCAGGCTTAAGGCATAAGACAAATAAACCTAAGCACAGGATGATAATATAAAGGCGGTATGGGAAAATGTATACATTGGTTAGACACTCATCTCGTCCGTGGATTCCGCGATGATGAGGATAATGGGCTCCGTGACTGTTTTACGTTAGTAGGTTTTTACACTGGTTTTATATACAACGGTCTGAACAAAGCAAAGCCCGGCCCCGAAGGGCTGGCAGGCAAAGAAGCACTTCCTCTTTCGGTTAGTCATGGGTCTTCTGACGCCTGGCGTCCCTAGAGGAGGGCCGCCCTCGCATCTCTCTCGGGAGAGGTAGCGCAAGGTAGTGTCTGGCTTTAAGCGGGCCTGTACACGATCACTTTATTTGTCAATATAATTGACGCAATATATTGTCGAGATTTTTTGTTGCCCACAAAGTCAATTAATTGACGGTCGTCAATGAAGCCCACCAATGACCAATTAAATAGTCAATATTCATCATTGTCAATTATATTGACAATTAAATTGATCGTCTATGGGCCGCTATACACACTGATTTCAAACAGTCTTAGACGGATAACCTCCACGAACAAGCGGTTTCGTTCGAGTCTAGCGCATTGAATTATACTCTTAATAGAAACATCGATTCTCGATAATTGGAGTGGTAATCTAATTGATATTAAGTTGTTAAATAACGATGTAAATGCTAATTTTACCAGAACCTTCCCCAATATCGACGTTAGCCAACCTCTTTGGCTGGACGATGCCTTTGTTCCTTCGTGCTCTCGGAGTGGTCTCGAAGTCGATGTGAAGAAGCTGATGTGAATAGCAGCCAGCGCGAATATCGACATTCCTCAGAGCTGATATGGTCAATTCTAAAGTAGAGCGTCTGAATGATCGTTTCTCATGCGTTATGATTAGAATCATGACATTTTCTTCTGTATTAACACCATAAAACTCGTTTTTATTGTGGGTGTTTTTGAATTAAAAGTTTCGAATGCTGTAAGTGGTCTTGAATTGGAAGTTTCCTATACAAAAACCGCTCAGGGGGATACAACTATTATATCTATGGGAATTAGCACTCCCAGGGGTAAAATGTGAGGGCCCGAGCTGAGAGTTAGGCAGGCCTTCTTTTTGTTGAAATGAAATGTTCTTGTTATGTTAAGGACCGCCTTTCTCGGTTCACTACTGTCCTGTTTTTCAGCACCTCTGATTTACTTCTTCAACTTCTATCTTATTTCATGACCCCTCAGGGGGATACAACTATTGTATCTATGGGAATTAGCGCTCCCAGGGGAAAAATGTGAGGGCCCGAGCTGAGAGTTAGGTAGGCCTTCTATTTGTTGAAATAAAATGTTTTTTGTTATGTTAAGGACCAACTTTTTTCGGTTCACTACTGTCCTGTTTTTCAGCACCTCTGACTTTCTTCTTCAACTTTTATCTTATTTCATGAACTTCTTTCCCATCTTACTGTTTCTGTGCCCTTTCTGCATAGATTCCTCATATTCTTATCTCCATACTAAATGGTGCCTTCCTCCTTCCTCTCTTCGATACGCTCTATTTTTGAAGCGGTTAGGGAGGCTTAAACTAACTTATAATCTTATAATCTTAATCTTAATCTTATTTCATGAACTTCTTTCTCAACTTACTGTTACTATGCCTTTCCTGCATAGATTCCTCATTCTCATTTCTCCCTACTAAATGGTGCCTTCCTCCTTCCTCTCTTCGATACGCTCTTTTTTGTAGCGGTTAGGGAGGCTTAAACTAACTTATAATCTTAATCTTAATCTCCCAATACAATAAGTTATAAACATCGGAGTTTGACCTTACCTAAGCAAAGCTTCAAGTTCACGAAGCTAAATTTGTGTAACTAAATTCTTATTACAAAATTTGAATTCTTATTCTAAAATTCTTGTTCCAAAATTCTTATTCTAAAATTCTTGTTCCAAAATTCTTATTCCAAAGTTCTTGTTCCAAAGTTCTTGTTCCTAAATTTTTGTTCCAAAGTTCTTATTCCTAAATTCTTGTTCCATAGTTCTTATTCCTAAGTTCTTGTTCCAATATTCGTATTCCGAAAGACGGCTGTGCGAAACCTGTACATTCCGCAAACTCAACTCCCACACCTGCCCGTGCCGAAAGCGGCACTGTAGTGGCAGGTGCTACCGACTGAAGTGTCCGGACTCCGGAGGTACTGCAGGTGCACTGTTGTATTAATTTTTGTCTTTGTCAGTGTTGCGCCGTGCGCTGCTTGGGGAGGTTGTGTCGTACTCGCTGCTCTTCCCGCGTTGTATATTGGCCTGGATCTCATGTTTGGCGCGCTCAAACCGTGAAGACAATTTTTTGGCGCTTTTTAACTCGTTCGAGACCAAGAGTGTGAGTTAGTTGTGTCGTGGACGCAGACGTGGTAATTTGGAGTTAATCATTTGCGATGAATAATTTAGTAGACAGTCGTCTTTGTCGCGCAATGTGTGTCAAAAGCCAGGATTGTTAAATGTTGCTATTCTTGTTGTACAAAGAAGTAATTGTGAGGTATTTTTAGTCCATTATGATGCTACATTTTACACTCGAGGAGTAACAAAGAATAACACATGCTTACTTCCGTTACTAGAGAAACGTATATTTCTTTTATATAAAAGGATCGATGAAACTTCATCAGGTGTGGTTTTAAAACTGAATGAATTGAAATTAATTATTTTTGGGACAACCATCACGCTGGAGGTTTCTTTATATTTTTGAAATTTTGCGCTTCCGTGGTTTTATATAGTCTTGCATGACTGGAAGTATCCATATCTTGTCTGCCCTCCTTAGTACGTGGTGTTTGTTTCTTTGATTTCCGTTAAGATTTGCGATTACATCTAATCGCTTGTCTATAAAATTTACGCTTTCTCTTGCACAAGTATAAGAGTGATTCTAAACGTTCTATTTGTATTGTGTTTAAGCTCATTCATTGTCTATTTATTTTGTAAAAAAAATTGATCTGACGAATGGAACCATCTCTGAGTGGAATAAGGACAACCTGGAAAATATTCGTGCGCTGCTTGGACGCGGACTTATGGAAATTGTAAACCTACGTCTTTGGCATACGTTGTCTCCTTCGCTAGGTTCCACGAGGCAGCAAGTGAAAGAACGCTTTCCGTGTCAGCATATCAAACGTATACGTCTGTAATTAATTACAATCCTCAGTTTTCGCAGCGTATCAAGATGCACGAATTTTTGCAAAGGTTTTTCTTTCATGTGACTCATTTCATTAGATCAGGAATTTAAAAACGAAGAAAGCACCACGTATTGAAATCATATTTAATTATGATTTCTCACAAACTATAAATTCAAAAACTAAGTCAATTCTATAAAACGTTAGCATAGAACCTACTATAACTGCTGCTATACCTACTGGTGACATTTCTCACCTTGTGTATCGATCGTGTTACGCTTTTTCTCCTTCATGCGACTTTTTTCTTGTTACGCATTATTTATCTTCCTGTAATCTATTGCTTCCCTTTCAGTGGTATGTCAAAGTTTGTCACTAAAAACGGAAAATTTTGACACTTTGACTTCGACGTGAGCCATATTTGGTCACTGAGGGAGTTTTCATTATGATGCTGACGAACCAGTAGTCACAAACTCAATTTAAACAAATACTTTATCAAACTATATGAAGGTACAATCCAGTAAATGCTTGGTATTTTTATCATTTCTTTCTACATTTGACTTCAAATTTGAATTGAATATTAAACTTCAGTTTTACCTACCGCAGTCAAAATGTTAAAACGGACAATTTTGGGTTGGAGATGAGCCTGGCTTGTGGAGTGCAGAAGACGAGGCTTTGTTTGTATCGGCTAGCTTTTCTCTCAAGCTGGAAATTTTAATGCTAAATATTTCCAACACTATTGTTTATTGTGCCTTCTTTCTACCGCCAAATTTTGGATTTATGATCTAATCATTGTTACTATTGAGGCTTTCATGACTGAATCTGTGGTATGCCACAACTCGGACTTATAGAGACAGCTGATATGAGTTCAAATGCTTCCCATTAATTTATTTACTATTCTTTTCTCGCCTATAGGTTTGTTACGCTTTAACTCTGGTGGTAATGTGTACATCTATTTCCAAATGAGAAAAAAACATTATCCTTGATACTATAAAAGCTGAAGATTTTCAGTTACTTAATCATAGAAGTTCGATTCCGTTGAGGACTAGCTAACATTTGTATCGAATTTTAGGAATGTGAATAAATCTTAAAGTTATGAGCCATCGCAGTGTGTGCCGGATCTAGCCAGTCTCTCTTAGTTGAAGTGATGAAGTGATGGATGTAAAGAATTCAAAAACGTACATTGTGATCACGTAAGCATTTTTTGTATCATGCGCCCAAGTTTTCAATTATTGGTGTATGAAGAAGTCAACATTTGAGTTCTGTTGTAGATACGAATAAGGAACATATGTTATTAATAAGAACCTGTGCAACAAATCATGACCTCATCTGAGCTCGTCACCGACCCTGACGCTTCCCTGCTGAACGCCGACGCATCTCGTACCCCAAGTTGTGCTCGCTCATACTCGGTGGCTGGCATTCCTGCTGCTGTTGCTATACCTTTGCAAGAAGACTCCCCGTCACTAACTTCTGCTGGATCATCCGCTGTGGGCAGCAACTGTTTAACGAGGAAATCGTTCAATCGAGGCTTTCTTCCTATTTGTTCGGTGGGCAACACTGTGATGGAGGGCATCAAGTGGTCATCGTGTACCACATTACTGTGCTGCAAAATTAAGTGGAATACACCAACTCCACAAAGCGAAAACTACCACGCCACTTCAGCGGGGCAGTCTGCCGCGTTCTCGTCGACTACCACATTCCACAACAGCCCTAGCTTGAACAGCCTGCCTATGGTGAGCACCACTTCACGGCGAGCATCGACCACCGATATTGGGTCCTGTGCGTGCCAGCAGCGTCCGTGTTGCTGCCCTTCTGCGCCTTCTGGTGATGGGGTCGACACGCCCGCCCATGTTACTGAGCGCGCCATAAAAATGCGGCCTTCTGTTCAAGAATCTCCTGCTATTAAGGCTTCACTTGCGAGAAGAAGTAGACCGACCTCGCGGAAACTCCTCGTGAGACCTTTTGATGAGCAAGTCGGGTCGGAGAGTGTTGATAACGCCATACATTCTGAGACAGGCAAAGCTTCTCAGTCTGAGGTTGGAGAGAACAGCGAAGTAGGGAACCAAGATGTGGATCAAAGAAGACGGAGACGTACCAGTTTCTTGCACAATCGGCTGTTCCGACAGCGGGTGAATAGTACCGATGAAACTAGCCAGAGAAATGATGAAAACGGTGTCGGATTAGAAAACGATTCCTCGATAGACGGCCTGTCAAGGCGTCGTAGTAGCAGCATAAGCGAGAGCAGAAGTACCAGAAACAGGCGTACGAGTTTAGCGTTTTTCAGAAGTCGGAAAACGAATTTGCGAGCGAGGAGTAACAGCGTCGGAAGTGTAAGCTCTGATGTGAACGCAACTGGCGTCAACGCGTCCGGAAATGATCCCTCCTCCGACAACCCACTTCGATCTTACAGATTGACGATGGCGTACTTTCACAACAGCGGAGTACCTGGTAAGATGATAATTAATTATATTTATGCCTTTAGTACGTGTTTTATACTTTGTCATCGACTTGAAGAAGTGATTATTTTTAGCATTTGTGTAATTCTTCATTCTTGTCTATGCCATGAACGCTATTGGATTGGCTTCCTTTTGTGGTAGCTTAATGATTTTGTGAGGCAATTCTTCCATGTGAAACCCACGTCCGGCCATTGCGACCAGCCGCTTAAGTTCGCTGGAAAATCGGTAGTACTCAGCCTTCGTACGAGGAATGTAGCGTGTTCCCTAGCGACTGACTGCAGTATTGACGCTTCACGCCCCCATTTCTCGACATCAGTTCGTCATGACCATAACTGAGCGACGAGCTGGGGCATATCTGCTGCGTTCAGCAGCTGCGTTCAATTTCTTCACTAAATGCCTACTTGATTCAATTTAGATTGAATCGAATACTCCTTTATTCTGTTTCTATGCCCCTTCTGCATAGATTCCTCATTCACTTATCTCCATACTAAATTGTGCCTTCCTCCTTCCTCTCTTCGATACGCTCTTTTTTTGTAGTGGTTAGGGAAGCTTAAACTAACTTATAATCTTGATCTTATACCCCTTTATACAACTTTGTACAGGAAAGTTGAGGTCTGCCGCTGTAAAAATTCCACAGCAGTTAGACCAGGATAAAATTTACAAGTTCTACGAGATAAATCGTATTACGTGGACCACTCAATATACTACAAAGAGCTAATGTGTCCCAGTACGCAGTAATATTCCCTCTACCTTGGCAAAAAATTACTAAGTTGTTGCGAACAATTTATACACGAAAGAATTTTGAACAGAAAACTCTTCACCATGCTTGTTTGGCTCACTGAACATGGTGTGCCATGAAGGATGCTTTATTCCTATCAAGTCTGATACAAATCATCTTGTACATTGTTTTTTTTTTCAAATGCCTAATGACTTAACACCGGGACGCAATGACTTACCCCCGGTCAACTACGGAGCTGAGTGGGCTGTAGTGTACTAGAACTGAAGGTAGGCTTTTCTTGTTTTGAAATTGAAAAGGATTTTTGTTTCGTTAAAGGAAAAATGTAAGGTCCTGAGCTAGGAGTTAAGAAGGCCTATTTAGTTTAAATAAGTTTTCTTTTTTTTAAGGACCTTTGTGTCGCTTTTGTGATTAGGGAGGCTTCAACTACCGTATCTAATCCAATCTGTTCGTTAAGCCATTATGTGTTAATTGCTAAGAATAAATAATTATGGACAGTAATACCAGGATTGTAAATTAATGTTCATAATGCACGTGAATGAAATGCCAATCTACCCTGCAAAACGATACATTTACGAGGAGAAACAGCATTTTCAGTATTGTAAACAAGCATCAAGCGCACCGTACATTTCATTTTAACAACTATTCATGAAATCGAGTTCCCCTCAGGGTGAGATACACCTATTGCATCTATGGGAATTAGCGCTTCCAGGGGAAATTGTACGAGGGCACGAGCTAGGTTGGCCTGCATTTTGTTGGAATAATTTGTTATGTTAAGGACCACCTTTTTACGTTTCACTGCTGTCCTGTTTTTTTCAGCACCTAATACTACTTCCTTCTCCAACTTTTATCTTGTTTCATGAACTTATTTCTCAACTTACTGTTTCTATGCCCCTTCTGCATAGATTCGGTATTCCCTTATCTCCAAAATAAATGGTGTCTTCCTCCTTCCTCTCTTCGATACGCTCTTTTTTGTAGCATTTCGGGAAGTTTAAATTAACATCTAATCTAATCATGGAATAGAGTTAGTGCCCACTGATGAGACAGCCGCATCATGGTAACCCCTCCGTGACCACCGGTGGGTCACGCCGCAGACATGGCAGTACCGGCAGGCCTGGCGTTAGCACGTTGACTACGGAGTGCCCATACGAGTATGTGTACCACTGGGTGAATTACTAATTTGCGTGCCTGTATCAGATCATAGCTCTTAAATTATTTCACAACCGTTACTCAAATAGAATAGACTACAACGTTCAATATGGAATATAATTGTGCTAATATATTTTTCGCGCTTCTTGGAAAGGATAAAAATGTTATCCAAAAGAACGATGCTCTCCAAAAGAACGATGTTGTCCAACAGAACGATGTTGTCCAACAGAACGATGCTGTCCAACAGAACGATGCTGTCCAACAGAACGGTGCTGTCCAACAGAACGATGCTGTCCAACAGAACGATGCTGTCCAACAGAACGATGCTGTCCAAAAGAACGATGCTGTCCAACAGAACGATGTTGTCCAACAGAACGGTGCTGTCCAACAGAACGATGCTGTCCAACAGAACGGTGCTGTCCAACAGAACGATGCTGTCCAACAGAACGATGCTGTCCAACAGAACGATGCTGTCCAACAGAACGATGTTGTCCAACAGAACGATGCTGTCCAACAGAACGATGCTGTCCAACAGAACGATGCTGTCCAACAGAACGATGCTGTCCAACAGAACGATGCTGTCCAACAGAACGATGCTGTCCAACAGAACGATGCCGCCCAACAGAACGATGCCGCCCAACAGAACGATGCCGTCCAACAGAACGATGCCGCCCAACAGAACGATGCCGCCCAACAGAACGATGCCGCCCAACAGAACGATGCCGCCCAACAGAACGATGCCGCCCAACAGAACGATGCCGTCCAACAGAACGATGCCGTCCAACAAAACGATGCCGTCCAACAAAACGATGGCGTCCAACAGAACGATGCCGTCCAACAAAACAACGATGCCGTCCAACAAAACGATACCGTCCAACAAAACGATGGCGTCCAACAGAACGATGCCGCCCAACAGAACGATGCCGCCCAACAGAACGATGCCGCCCAACAGAACGATGCCGCCCAACAGAACGATGGCGTCCAACAGAACGATGCCGCCCAACAGAACGATGGCGTCCAACAGAACGATGGCGTCCAACAGAACGATGGCGTCCAACAGAACGATGGCGTCCAACAGAACGATGGCGTCCAACAGAACGATGGCGTCCAACAGAACGATGGCGTCCAACAGAACGATGGCGTCCAACAGAACGATGGCGTCCAACAGAACGATGGCGTCCAACAGAACGATGGCGTCCAACAGAACGATGGCGTCCAACAGAACGATGGCGTCCAACAGAACGATGGCGTCCAACAGAACGATGGCGTCCAACAGAACGATGGCGTCCAACAGAACGATGGCGTCCAACAGAACGATGGCGTCCAACAGAACGATGGCGTCCAACAGAACGATGGCGTCCAACAGAACGTTGGCGTTCAACAGAACGATGGCGTCCAACAGAACGATGGCGTCCAACAAAACGATGGCGTCCAACAGAACGATGGCGTCCAACAAAACGATGGCGTCCAACAAAACGATGGCGTCCAACAAAACGATGGCGTCCAACAAAACGATGGCGTCCAACAAAACGATGGCGTCCAACAAAACGATGGCGTCCAACAAAACGATGGCGTCCAACAAAACGATGGCGTCCAACAAAACGATGGCGTCCAACAAAACGATGGCGTCCAACAAAACGATGGCGTCCAACAAAACGATGGCGTCCAACAAAACGATGGCGTCCAACAAAACGATGGCGTCCAACAAAACGATGGCGTCCAACAAAACAATGGCGTCCAACAAATCGATGGCGTCCAACAAAACGATGGCATCCAACATTAAAACGATGGCGTCCAACATTAAAACGATGGCGTCCAACATTAAAACGATGGCGTCCAACATTAAAACGATGGCGTCCAACATTAAAACGATGGCGTCCAACATTAAAACGATGGCGTCCAACATTAAAACGATGGCGTCCAACATTAAAACGATGGCGTCCAACATTAAAACGATGGCGTCCAACATTAAAACGATGCCGTCCAACATTAAAACGATGCCGTCCAACATTAAAACGATGCCGTCCAACATTGAAACGATGCCGTCCAACATTGAAACGATGCCGTCCAACATTGAAACGATGCCGTCCAACATTGAAACGATGCCGTCCAACATTGAAACGATGCCGTCCAACATTGAAACGATGCCGTCCAACATTGAAACGATGCCGTCCAACATTGAAACGATGCCGTCCAACATTGAAACGATGCCGTCCAACATTGAAACGATGCCGTCCAACATTGAAACGATGCCGTCCAACATTGAAACGATGCCGTCCAACATTGAAACGATGCCGTCCAACATTGAAACGATGCCGTCCAACATTGAAACGATGCCGTCCAACATTGAAACGATGCCGTCCAACATTGAAACGATGCCGTCCAACATTGAAACGATGCCGTCCAACATTGAAACGATGCCGTCCAACATTGAAACGATGCCGTCCAACATTGAAACGATGCCGTCCAACATTGAAACGATGCCGTCCAACATTGAAACGATGCCGTCCAACATTGAAACGATGCCGTCCAACATTGAAACGATGCCGTCCAACATTGAAACGATGCCGTCCAACATTGAAACGATGCCGTCCAACATTAAAACGATGCCGTCCAACATTAAAACGATGCCGTCCAACATTAAAACGATGCCGTCCAACATTAAAACGATGCCGTCCAACATTAAAACGATGCCGTCCAACATTAAAACGATGCCGTCCAACATTAAAACGATGCCGTCCAACATTAAAACGATGCCGTCCAACATTAAAACGATGCCGTCCAACATTAAAACGATGCCGTCCAACATTAAAACGATGCCGTCCAACATTAAAACGATGCCGTCCAACATTAAAACGATGCCGTCCAACATTAAAACGATGCCGTCCAACATTAAAACGATGCCGTCCAACATTAAAACGATGCCGTCCAACATTAAAACGATGCCGTCCAACATTAAAACGATGCCGTCCAACATTAAAACGATGCCGTCCAACATTAAAACGATGCCGTCCAACATTAAAACGATGCCGTCCAACATTAAAACGATGCCGTCCAACATTAAAACGATGCCGTCCAACATTAAAACGATGCCGTCCAACATTAAAACGATGCCGTCCAACATTAAAACGATGCCGTCCAACATTAAAACGATGCCGTCCAACATTAAAACGATGCCGTCCAACATTAAAACGATGCCGTCCAACATTAAAACGATGCCGTCCAACATTAAAACGATGCCGTCCAACATTAAAACGATGCCGTCCAACATTAAAACGATGCCGTCCAACATTAAAACGATGCCGTCCAACATTAAAACGATGCCGTCCAACATTAAAACGATGCCGTCCAACATTAAAACGATGCCGTCCAACATTAAAACGATGCCGTCCAACATTAAAACGATGCCGTCCAACATTAAAACGATGCCGTCCAACATTAAAACGATGCCGTCCAACATTAAAACGATGCCGTCCAACATTAAAACGATGCCGTCCAACATTAAAACGATGCCGTCCAACATTAAAACGATGCCGTCCAAGATTAAAACGATGCCGTCCAAGATTAAAACGATGCCGTCCAAGATTAAAACGATGCCGTCCAAGATTAAAACGATGCCGTCCAACATTAAAACGATGCCGTCCAAGATTAAAACGATGCCGTCCAAGATTAAAACGATGCCGTCCAACATTAAAACGATGCCGTCCAACATTAAAACGATGCCGTCCAACATTAAAACGATGCCGTCCAACATTAAAACGATGCCGTCCAACATTAAAACGATGCCGTCCAACATTAAAACGATGCCGTCCAACATTAAAACGATGCCGTCCAACATTAAAACGATGCCGTCCAACATTAAAACGATGCCGTCCAACATTAAAACGATGTCGTCCAACATTAAAACGATGTCGTCCAACATTAAAACGATGCCGTCCAACATTAAAACGATGCCGTCCAACAAAACGATGCCGTCCAACAAAACGATGCCGTCCAACAAAACGATGTCGTCCAACAAAACGATGCCGTCCAACAGAACGATGCCGTCCAGCAGAACGATGCCGTCCAGCAGAACGATGCCGTCCAACAGAACGATGGCGTCCAACAGAACGATGGCGTCCAACAGAACGATGGCGTCCAACAGAACGATGGCGTCCAACAGAACGATGGCGTCCAACAGAACGATGGCGTCCAACAGAACGATGGCGTCCAACAGAACGATGGCGTCCAACAGAACGATGGCGTCCAACAGAACGATGGCGTCCAACAGAACGATGGCGTCCAACAGAACGATGGCGTCCAACAGAACGATGGCGTCCAACAGAACGATGGCGTCCAACAGAACGATGGCGTCCAACAGAACGATGGCGTCCAACAGAACGATGGCGTCCAACAGAACGATGGCGTCCAACAGAACGATGGCGTCCAACAGAACGATGGCGTCCAACAGAACGATGGCGTCCAACAGAACGATGGCGTCCAACAGAACGATGGCGTCCAACAGAACGATGGCGTCCAACAGAACGATGGCGTCCAACAGAACGATGGCGTCCAACAGAACGATGGCGTCCAACAGAACGATGGCGTCCAACAGAACGATGGCGTCCAACAGAACGATGGCGTCCAACAGAACGATGGCGTCCAACAGAACGATGGCGTCCAACAGAACGATGGCGTCCAACAGAACGATGGCGTCCAACAGAACGATGGCGTCCAACAGAACGATGGCGTCCAACAGAACGATGGCGTCCAACAGAACGATGGCGTCCAACAGAACGATGGCGTCCAACAGAACGATGGCGTCCAACAGAACGATGGCGTCCAACAGAACGATGGCGTCCAACAGAACGATGGCGTCCAACAGAACGATGGCGTCCAACAGAACGATGGCGTCCAACAGAACGATGGCGTCCAACAGAACGATGGCGTCCAACAGAACGATGGCGTCCAACAGAACGATGGCGTCCAACAGAACGATGGCGTCCAACAGAACGATGGCGTCCAACAGAACGATGGCGTCCAACAGAACGATGGCGTCCAACAGAACGATGGCGTCCAACAGAACGATGGCGTCCAACAGAACGATGGCGTCCAACAGAACGATGGCGTCCAACAGAACGATGGCGTCCAACAGAACGATGGCGTCCAACAGAACGATGGCGTCCAACAGAACGATGGCGTCCAACAGAACGATGGCGTCCAACAGAACGATGGCGTCCAACAGAACGATGGCGTCCAACAGAACGATGGCGTCCAACAGAACGATGGCGTCCAACAGAACGATGGCGTCCAACAGAACGATGGCGTCCAACAGAACGATGGCGTCCAACAGAACGATGGCGTCCAACAGAATGATGGTGTCCAACAGAATGATGGCGTCCAACAGAACGATGCCGGCCACCAGTACAGACGGTTTTTCAATTCTGCTATTTGCAGCCTCAGCGAAGCCACCATCACAACTGCGGACGGAAACGCAGTCGACGAGCTCGTTGTAGTGGCCGAGTTGCGTCGCGTGAAGCTGTCACATTATGCCATTGATCCTCGCTGTCGCTCCCTGATACGGTCTCCGCCCTGCACCTGTGCCAACGAACTCTGCACCTGTGCCAACTCTGAACCCGTGCCGACGTAATTCTAGGCGTGCTTTTGGATTTTGCTTATGAAATTTCATATCAAAATTGCGTTAAAGTGTGCTAGGTTTTGGGAATGTGGTATTGGAGCTTGTTTCTTTCATAGGATTAACAGCGGTCTTGTTGTAATTGTAGTAAGGTGTCGATTTACTTGAAATCTATGTAGAACCAGATGGTCTTGGACGGCATAAATGTAAGCGCGTTAGTAGGCATTTACGCTCGCCAGCTGGTCGCAGTGTTTGTATTCAAGTCTACTGCTGTGCCGTGATCTCATTTTCAGAGCTCACTTCGTTGTTCATTTCCCGTGATGTAGATACGTCTTGCTCAGTATTGGGATCGTGCACCAAAGTATTCCTAACGCTGCTAAATTATTCTTTTACTGGCCGAGGACTTGGAGATCTTAGAAAATATTTCAGCATACAGACGTAAAAATTACTGTGGTATTTGCTGTTCGCGCAGTATGGTGTCAATACATCTCATGTATCAGCACAAAAATTGTGGTGTTATTTCGAATATTCTTACGGGGATTACCATTCTTAGGCGGAAAATGTTATGTCTCGAGCTGAAAGCTAGTTGTGCCTTTTTTTCGTTGGAATAGAATGGGCTTTAGTTCCGTTACGGACAATCTTTTTTTCGGTTCACTGTTTTGTTTTTCATCACCTACTACTTTTGTCTTCAATTTTTATCTTGTTTCACATTTTATTTCCTAACTTTGTTTCTTTTTGCAGAAAATCTTGTGTTGGATGACAGTGGGGACATACATTGTTCGTAGATTCCCCCCTCTTTCAACTGAAGAGTGAATGGTGCCTTCATCCTTCCTATTCTTGGAGCGCCCTAGTTGTGGTTAGGAAGGTTTAAATCAACCAATAATCCAATCTACCCCAACCCTTTCTTGGTGGAACGTCTTAGGTAATGTTGAGTCTTAAACCGACATACGATCCAATCTAATATTTGATGCTTTAATTTTTAACGTCTCTGTTATATCTCGCGACCAATATCCGGTGGAAAGTTGCACAGCTGAATGTCGTACTAACCAATTATTAAATATAGTAACTTGTTGCGCTGTCTGAAAGTGATGAATTATTCCGGCGCCGAGTGTTGCAGTAAAAAGAATTCTTTCCTTGCATTAGTATTTTGGAGCTTGTTAAGAGCTGTTCTTACATGGATGGATCACTTTTGTAAAAGACTTCTGAAGAGGCTTAAACTAACATTTAACACTTTGACTGCGACAGGTTAAACTGAAGTTGAATAATCAATTCAAATTCCCCTCAGGGGGATACAACTATTGTGTCTATGGGAATTAGCGCTCCCAGGGGGACTTTGTAAGGGCCCGAGCTAAAGGTCAGGTAGGCTTTCTTTTTGTTAAAATAACATAAGTTTTTGTTTTGTTACGGACCATCTTTTTTTGGTTCACTGCTGTCCTGTTTTTTCAGCACCTACTACTTTCTTTTTCAACTTCGATCTCGTTTCAGGAACTTCTTTCTCATCTTACTGTTTCTATGCCCTTTTTGCATAGATTCCGCGTTCCTTTAACTCCACACTAAATGGTGCCTTCTTCCTTCCTCTCTTTGGATCTCATTTGTTGAGGATAGGGAGGCTTAAACTAACTAATAATCTAATCTAATCTAATTCTGAAACTTGTTAAGAGCTGTTCTTACATGGATGTATCACTTCTGTAAGTGCCGCTAATATACTTCTCAAGAGACTTGAACTAACATTTAACACTTAATGCGAAAGGTTAAGCTGAAGTTGAATATTCAATTCAAATTTAAAGTGTTACGTGAAATTTGAAGTAAGCAATTTTGAAAATACTAAACTTAAACTAAGTCATGTTTTCATTTGGTTTTGATCTAGTATTTTTAACATGTAGACTGCGATGGGTTGAACTGAAGTTCAGTATTCAACTCAAATCTAAATACAAAAGTTGTTGAAAATTTTATAAATTCCAAGCATTAACTGGGTCCATTAAACACCGTTAATTCACAGAGATTGTTGAAACTTTTTTAAACGACCCATCGATGAGTCGTTTCGTTGCAGGAAAAACTTTAACACGACCCACCGATGGATCGTATCGCAAGCAACATTTTGAAAATGAAGTTTGTGTGACTACTGGTTGGTCAGCAGCATAATGAAAACCCCCTCACTGATCAAATATGGCTCACGTCGCAGTCACAGTGTTAACCTAATTTAATTCCGACTTCTCAAGACTCCTTAGCTCTTTCGGATACCCACAGCAGATCTAGCAGCACTAGTTGCAGGAGGATGTTTCATCCCGTACCTGTCATTCCTGTGATAATTCGGCGTGCATAATTATGAGTACGTACGAAGAGAATTCTGGCATATAGGCATCCGTTTTCGAATGACTGGCAAGAATCCTACACCTTCTTACAATATAGCTCTGGTTGAATTTCAAACGTAAGATTTAAGGCTGTTGCCAATCAATTTTCAATTAATCCATTTTTCAATGTTGCAGTAATCAGAATTTGCTGAAGAGCTCTTTTTACGAATGCCATTCGAGAAATGTGACCTTAGAATCGTTCCGTGTTTCGTTGGCGCAATCGTGTCTCAGGAAGCCTGGCAAATGCTGTCAAATCTGTTGTGTCGTTTGTGCTTTGTGGCGGCGAGGTGCGGGAATGTTTTTGTGTTGTGGTGGCAGCAGCGACACCTTGGATACCGTTTTATTAAGTGCCGACGTTTGACTGTCTCGCTTCCGCTTCTTCTGTCCTCACTTCGTCTGGCTGGAATGCCACTGCTTGATCAAGTTCTGTGCTTGTTGTATCTAACTTGTCAGTCGTGTGTTGTGCTCTGGAGTGTGTTTTGACACCAATTGAAGGGGCTACCCGTTACACAGACTCGTTTGATTACACCATAGCGCTCCCCTCAGGGGGATACAATTATTGTTTCTATGGGAATTAGCGCTCCGAGGGTGAAAATGTGAGGGCCCGAGCTGAGAGTTAGGAAGGCCTTCTTTTTGTTGAAATGAAATGCTTTTTTTTATGTTGAGGGACCACCTTTTTTCGGTTCACTACCGTCCTGTTTTTCAGCACCTCTGACTTCCTTCTTCAACTTTTATCTTATTTCATCAACTTCTCTTTCAGCTTGCTGTTTCTATGCCTCTTCTGCATAGATTCCTCATTCTCTTATCTCCATACTAAATGGTGCCTTCCTCCTTCCTCTCTTCGATACGCTCTTTTTTGTAGCGGTTAGGGAGGCTTAAACTAACTTATAATCTTATGACACCGATTGATGGGGCTACCCGTTACAAAGACTCTCTTGATTACACCATAGCGCTACGAAGACAGAGCGGTTTAGTGTGATTAAAGAGTTAGTGTACCTAAGCGACGAGAAAATGAGGATGTTACTTCGTAGTTAAATAAAAACTATTCGTAAAAGTGTTCAATGAACATCAGCGGGCCCTAGTCATGCATTCTAGTGCATCTTTCCAGGAATATAAACATTTTGAATTATCCACCGTTTGATGTTGCTCAAATTTTATTTTCTCAAAGAGGGACGGACGGCCGTATAGGGCTGGTACTATAGGATTAATTGGTGTCTGTAGGACGTTGGTTTCTTTTGCGTTAAAAATTGAATTGGCGTCATATTTGTGCTTTTTCGACTTCGTTTTAATGACAGGTTACCGTTGCGGTATTTTGGTGTTCTAAATAGAAGATTTTGTTACGTGCGGGTCGAGTTAAGGAGACGATGTTTCTGTGAAGCCCGTACGCTGTAAGACTAAGCCCCTGCAGAGATCATCCATTTTACATGGGCGGTACTGGTACTGTTGTGACACATATGACTATTGCCCAGAGTTTTGAGCAGAGAGGCAGTGTTTAACACTTTGACTGCGGCAGCTAAAGTTCAACACCTAACTCAAATTTAAAGTCAATGGTAAATTATTTTGAAAATACCAAACACTAGATCTTGTCTTCATTTAGCTTTCATTAGGTATTTATGAAAATTGAGTTTGCGACTACTGGTTGGTCAGCAGCATTATGAGAATTACCTCCGTGTACCACCGGTGGCGCACGTCGCAGTCAAAGTGTTAATTTGTTCCATCCCTGCCAAGCTATTGTCATTACCTTATTGCTAATGAGTCCTAAATTATTCGAGACTGCTACATTCGTCCTGGAATGGTAGCACCTGTGTATCCAGGAATGGTGGCACCTGTGTATCCAGGAATGGTGGTACCTGTGTATCCAGGAATGGTGGCACCTTTGTATCCAGGAATGGTGGCACCTGTGTGTATACAGGAATGGTTGCACTTGTGTTTACAGGAATGGTGGTACCTGTGTATCCAGGAATGGTGGCACCTGTGTATCCAGGAATGGTGGCACCTGTGTATCCAGGAATGGTGGCACCTGTGTATCCAGGAATGGTTGCACCTGTGTATCCAGGAATGGTTGCACCTGTGTATCCAGGAATGGTGGCACCTGTGTATTCAGGAATGGCGGCACCTTTGTATCCAGGAATGGTTGCACCTGTGTATCCAGGAATGGTGGCACCTTTGTATCCAGGAATGGTGGCACCTGTGTATACAGGAATGGTGGCACCTGTGTATACAGGAATGGTGGCACCTGTGTATACAGGAATGGTGGCACCTGTGTATACAGGAATGGTTGCACCTGTGTATACAGGAATGGTGGCACCTGTGTATACAGGAATGGTGGCACCTGTGTACCCAGAAACCTAGGCTACAACTGTTGTATCACACATGTTTTGGAGGACTGGAGACCTCGGTTACGCCCGGCAGAGGCAAAACAACTCTTTTGTTCTTCATTTGCCCGATTTTCGAACGATTGACGTCACTGAAATGTCACAGCTAGCTGCAAAAATTCTTTTTCCGGCGTGTTTACTTAATTGTCTGAAAAAGTCCCCTGAACCGTTATCCTTATCAGGCGCAGTCCACAGTTCTTGGAGGCGATGCCTGCTCTCCAAAACACGCCTTTGTTCACGCGGTGTCAATCGATGCTTCACTCGCATGTCGTGAACAATTTAGTGCGCCTCGTCCAATCAATGATCGGCTCCTGGCTGCCCAGACTTCGCTTTAGATTGTACCCGCTTGACGCCGGTCCTAATGTGACTGTTCACGAGAAGGTTTCGACATTTACCTGATTCCGTGTAAAGATGTTGTGCAGCTGTGCTGGTCCGGTCCGTAGGGTGTGTGTAATACTTCCCTGGAGTCCGCTAATGCTCTCGTATTTTGTGTTAACTAGTGAAGTAGTTCATTTCTACTCGTGTACGGGCTACTTAAATAACGTCATGAAGTGTGTGTTACTTTCCGAGAATTACTCTCTGCTGCAATCCAGACATCGAAAGCTAAAGTAATTATCTCTAATTTTTTTTAATGAAAAGCAAGGCGTAAATCGCTGTGCGTATAGTGATTTTATTAACAAAATTAGTAAAGTCTAAATGAATAAAATGGAACGTTTCGGACTCATCAGTTCATCTTCAGCAAAGGTTCTGCGACGAAACAAATCAATAAGAGTAAAATATAATTAGACCGTACAAAATAATACAACACACCAAAATTAGCTGTAAAGGCGAATGAGGGCTACGCTAACCTATATTTCTGTGCATTGTAACTCCCATGTCTTGTGTTGCAGGTATTTATGGGAACTAGCCCTCCCAGGGGAAATGTGTGAGGTTCCGTGCTAGGCAGGCCTTCTTTTTGTTGAAATATGATTTTGTTATGTAAGGATAATTTTGTTTCGGTTCGCTGCTGTCCTGTTTTTCAGCACCTACTACTTTCTTCTCCTACTTTGATGTTGCTTCATAATCTTCTTTCTCAACTTACTGTTTTTATGCCCCTTCTGCCGCATTCCTTTACCTTCATACTAAATGGTGCTTTTCTCCTTCCTCTCTTTGGATCGCCTTTGTTACGGATAGTGAGGCTTAGCCTAAGAAATAATCTAATCTAATCTTGTGTTGCAGGTTTTAAGTGCCCGATTTGTTCAAAGCTGGTTCTGCCTGACGACTTGGAGTGTCACTTGGTTATCTGCCTGACGAAGCCGCGCATCACTTATAATGGTGAGCAGTTCCTGGCGTCACCTATAACGGTGAGCAGTTCCTGGCGTCACCTATAACGGTGAGCAGTTCCTGGCGTCACCTATAACGGTGAGCAGTTCCTGGCGTCACCTATAACGGTGAGCAGTTCCTGGCGTCACCTATAACGGTGAGCAGTTCCTGGCGTCACCTATAACGGTGAGCAGTTCCTGGCGTCACCTATAACGGTGAGCAGTTCCTGGCGTCACCTATAACGGTGAGCAGTTCCTGGCGTCACCTATAACGGTGAGCAGTTCCTGGCGTCACCTATAACGGTGAGCAGTTCCTGGCGTCACCTATAACGGTGAGCAGTTCCTGGCGTCACCTCTCTACTTTTGAACAATGACTTTGCCTTATTTGCTCAAAGCAAATGGACTTTGCCGGAAGCAAATGCAATGTTATGGTACTTGAATGAACTTGGTGTGTCGTATAATGTCTGGAAGAACAAAAATTTTCAACGGCGTCTACTTAGTGATGAACTAATCGTAACAATTATTTTCAAGGATAGCTTAATCATAAGTTACCTCCGGTTGAGCGCAGTAAGCACAGAGAAAATTACTCGAAATATGTACCAGCATGATGGCTAGACTGGCTAAACTTCTTTCAGATAAATAGGGAAGCCCTGGAATAAAGTTCGTTCAGAGAGGAGAGCGAGAAGCGTCGAGTTCCTTTGCATTTGTCTTTTTTTCGGTTCATTACTGTGCCATTTCTTAGTACCTTTCACTTTCTTGTTCAACTTCTATCTTGTTTCATTAATTTCCTTCTTAACTTTCTGTTCCCCTCAGGGGGATACAACTATTGTATCAATTGGAATTAGCGCTCCCAGGGGGAATGTGTAAGGGCCTGAGCTAAAGGTTAGGTAGGCTTTATTTTTGTTGAGATAGAATAAGTTTTTGTTTTGTTACGGACCCTCTTTTTTCGGTTCACTGCTGTCCTGTTTTTCAGCACCTACTGCTTTCTTTTTCAACTTGTTTCATTAACTTCTTTCTCATCTTACTGTGTCTGTGCCCTTTCTACATAAAGTCCTCGTTCCCTTAACTCCATACTAAATGGTGTCTTCTTCTTTCCTCTCTTTGGATCGCCTTTGTTGCGGATAGGGAGGCAAACTAACTATTAATCTAATCTTAACTTACTGTTTATGCGCAGAGGATCTTGTGGGGGACCATACCTTGTGTATAGAACCCATTTTCTCTTAACTCCTTACTAAAAGGTGTCTTCATTCTTCCTCTATTTGGAACAGTTTTTTGTAGTTCAGGAGGGTTTAACTAATCCTTTGCCCTAGTCCGCTCAACACCGCAAAGCACGAACAATAATTACCATGTGCAAGCCTCAGCATATCTTACTTTTCCTAAATGACTGTTTCTTACTGAAAATTTTGCACAAAATTTTGAAGGTATCTAACCACAAAATCCTTAAGCATATGAGAGTTTATGTATTTATGAAGAACTATATTAGGAACGAAAGTAAGTCTTCGATTTCAGATTCAATTTGATGATGTATCCTACGTGACGTGCTGCGTGTCCTGTTTCTAATAATTGGTTTGGTTTCCAGAGGATGTACTTACAGAAGACAAGGGCGAGTGCGTCATTTGTCTAGAGGAGATGACACAAGGAGACACCATCTCCCGCCTGCCTTGTTTATGCATCTACCACAAGCCGTGCATAGACCAGTGGTTCCAGGTGGGTGTTGGTGTGGCCTGTCTGTTGTTTAGTGATGGCAATGCTACATCTATGTACCACAAGCCGTGCAAAGACCAGTGGTTCCAGGTGGGTGTTGGTGTGGCCTGTCTGTTGTTTAGTGATGGCAATGCTACATCTATGTACCACAAGCCGTGCATAGACCAGTGGTTCCAGGTGGGTGTTGGTGTGGCCTGTCTGTTGTTTAGTGATGGCAATGCTACATCTATGTACCACAAGCCGTGCATAGACCAGTGGTTCCAGGTGGGTGTTGGTGTGGCCTGTCTGTTGTTTAGTGATGGCAATGCTACATCTATGTACCACAAGCCGTGCATAGACCAGTGGTTCCAGGTGGGTGTTGGTGTGGCCTGTCTGTTGTTTAGTGATGGCAATGCTACATCTATGTACCACAAGCCGTTCAAAGACCAGTGGTTCCAGGTGGGTGTTGGTGTGGCCTGTCTGTTGTTTAGTGATGGCAATGCTACATCTATGTACCACAAGCCGTGCATAGACCAGTGGTTCCAGGTGGGTGTTGGTGTGGCCTGTCTGTTGTTTAGTGATGGCAATGCTACATCTATGTACCACAAGCCGTGCATAGACCAGTGGTTCCAGGTGGGTGTTGGTGTGGCCTGTCTGTTGTTTAGTGATATGGCAATGCTACATCTATGTACCACAAGCCGTGCATAGACCAGTGGTTCCAGGTGGGTGTTGGTGTGGCCTGTCTGTTGTTTAGTGATATGGCAATGCTACATCTATGTACCACAAGCCGTGCATAGACCAGTGGTTCCAGGTGGGTGTTGGTGTGGCCTGTCTGTTGTTTAGCGATATGGCAATGCTACATCTATGTACCACAAGCCGTGCATAGACCAGTGGTTCCAGGTGGGTGTTGGTGTGGCCTGTCTGTTGTTTAGTGATGGCAATGCTACATCTATGTACCACAAGCCGTGCATAGACCAGTGGTTCCAGGTGGGTGTTGGTGTGGCCTGTCTGTTGTTTAGTGATATGGCAATGCTACATCTATGTACCACAAGCCGTGCATAGACCAGTGGTTCCAGGTGGGTGTTGGTGTGGCCTGTCTGTTGTTTAGTGATATGGCAATGCTACATCTATGTACCACAAGCCGTGCATAGACCAGTGGTTCCAGGTGGGTGTTGGTGTGGCCTGTCTGTTGTTTAGTGATATGGCAATGCTACATCTATGTACCACAAGCCGTGCATAGACCAGTGGTTCCAGGTGGGTGTTGGTGTGGCCTGTCTGTTGTTTAGTGATATGGCAATGCTACATCTATGTACCACAAGCCGTGCATAGACCAGTGGTTCCAGGTGGGTGTTGGTGTGGCCTGTCTGTTGTTTAGTGATATGGCAATGCTACATCTATGTACCACAAGCCGTGCATAGACCAGTGGTTCCAGGTGGGTGTTGGTGTGGCCTGTCTGTTGTTTAGTGATATGGCAATGCTACATCTATGTACCACAAGCCGTGCATAGACCAGTGGTTCCAGGTGGGTGTTGGTGTGGCCTGTCTGTTGTTTAGTGATATGGCAATGCTACATCTATGTACCACAAGCCGTGCATAGACCAGTGGTTCCAGGTGGGTGTTGGTGTGGCCTGTCTGTTGTTTAGTGATGGCAATGCTACATCTATGTACCACCAGCCGTGCATGGACCAGTGGTTCCAATAGGTGTTGGTGTGACCTGCCAGTTGTTTAGTGATGCCAATGCTACATCTGTGTACCACCAGCCGTGCATAGACCAGTGGTTCCAGGTAGGTGTTGGTGTGACCTGCCTGTTGTTTAAAAACGGGATATTTCTTCCCCGCTGATGTCTTGTTCAACTTATGAAACTTGCGACTTCCGCAGCCTTGCTTCGTAGATGTACTCGTATATTTACACTTTTTGAGTTGGAGATCCTGTCCCATTAAAGTGTTACGATGCTGCTGATGCCCCAAGCGCTGCGGCGTCTATTATTTCGATGTCAAACAGATTGAGCTTTTCATGTTGAAATGAAACACATTCGTAAATTTTCTTTTTTATGATAGCTAGAGTACATAGTTTTTTCTTTCAAATGCTACTTGTTCCGTGAAGTAAAGAGGTTTATGACTAACAGCCTAACTGTAACCTCTCGGTTGCATAAATGAAGAGTGCAAAGTTTTCCTTCACTTGGTGATGAATGATAACACAATGCGATATTTTTGCGCTTTGTGAATCGTTTACTGGCATCTCGGACTCAAAATCGCTTCAAATTTTTTACAGATTTTGAATTACTTTGCGTACAGAATCTTATTTAGTAAAGTTGTTGATTCAGTAATAGCTATGTTTTTTTAGATAAGTAGCGTTCTATACGAAGGAAATAAGTTACCACTTCTATACCTCATTTGGAGAGATCGTGTAAGTTCTCACGCAACTCAACGTTAACACAAGAGGAACATCCACACATTACAAACCAAAAATTCTTCAAGGCTATGATTGTTATCTTGAGCAGTGTGCCCAGCACACCGCTTATTATCGACCATCAAAATGTGTCTTAGAGTTGTAAATCCTCTAATATTCATGCCTATCATGAGAATTCTATTCAGATATGAACCCTTCATTGCATGCATATGATAATTCTAATATCCAATGGTCTGTTTTGCACCCTGTTTACTATTATAAACCATCAAAATGTGCCCATGCGCTGTGAATCTTGTATTATCATGCATGTAATGCGAGTTCTATTACCACTAACTAATCATCAGTTTTGAGAGTTGCCTAAAGGGTGTGACCAATGAGCAGGTAAACCGGTCGTGTCCAGAGCACCCCGCCGACTGAAGCGTGCGACCCCGCCTCAGGTGGGCGAGCTCCTGTGACGCGCCTTCTCTTATCGATGCCAAGTGTCTCTATCTTCTGCAACCTCTTCATTGGTGGACAGTAATGCGATCCTTGTTTCGTTGTGTGCAACTACAAATAGTGTGATAAACTAGACAACATTTATACAATGAATAATTTCTATGAACGAGTTGAGCTCCGATATAGCTTGCTTAGGACGACCTGAGTGTGTGTGTGTGTATGCGTGTGTGACTTGGGTTTCTTAGCGTGTCTCTTTCTGGCTCCTCAACTTTCGGCAGGGTTCCCGAGATGTAGAGTACAGCTCTTATTTATTATCTTCAATTGTGGTCTTGCCAGCAAAAACACTTTCGGGTAAATTACTAGGGACGCCCATGCGTATTCATGCATTAGTTTGTTTTATTCTAGTTCTGTTGAGAAAAATGTTTACAAGAGGCGTTTCTTTGCGTCAGCCCACCCACTGCAAAGACTTCTCAGATAATATAATCGCCATCCAGGGCATGTTTGGTACTGAGGGAAATTCCGTTTGGGGCCATTTTCACGCTTTTTATGGTTAAATCAGGGTCATGCTCACATCTCACATGAGTTTTTACGGTTAAATCAGGGCCTAAAAAGGAAATGATGTCGCTAACGAGACCAAAGTGAGCTACTGCATGTCCTATGAAGGAGCTGTCGAGTGACAGCTCTGCCGTGAAGCAAGTGGCGGCCTGGGCGGCCTTGTGTTAGAATATCAGCCTGTATGTTGCTCAGTAACTTTCTGGTCACTAACCCTTTACTCTAGAGCCCTAGTTTGACGCTTTCTCTGCGAGAAAAGTGCACTTTCTATTAACGATGTAGTATTAAAAGTCCTACGCATTATACCCGCTAAGACCGCGTCTGGTAAATCATATTGGTCTTCAGCATGCCTTCATTGCAGTCTCGCGAGTCCTCGTCTCGAGCTGGATTTGTTCGTTGCTTTGGTTATTCGTGCCGAGTTGTGCTTCTGAAAGTTGGTTTGAGGTGCTCGCCAGCAGTTCTCAACGGGTTTTTAAATAAATAATTCAAATTTTTCGGTTTAGTCCTCACATCGCTGGTTCAATCAAAACCACAACGAATCAAAACTAAATGACTAAATTAAGGACATGAAATTCTTTCACTGTTTTTCTTTAATTTTTTCGATTTTTTACCCTTTTTGTTTCGTAACTAAAATTTCTGACATTTTTTCCCACATCTTGAAACGTGTTCACAATTTGAAAGCCTCCGTTCATGAGCGGTTTCATCGGAGTGTTACTCATGAAGAGAGTTTTATTCATATGATGGTTTACTCCTGTTGTCGAAAATGACGGTTGTTTTAAAGTGAAAACTATTGTTCAATCGGGCAAATTGTTCATAAGGTCCCGTTTCAGGCTTTGAATTAGCGACGTATATCTTTACAGAATTTCTGTATTATAAATATCATATTATTATGAATTTGTCCGACTGTCCGTTTGGACAAACGTTAGAGTTCACTATATAATTCGAAAAAGTTATGAATTAAGAAATATGTTTACTTGAAATGAGAGAAGCGATCATCGATCATGAAAAATGTTTGTGGAATAAATGCTTGCAATAAATATAGCTAAAGTATAGCTATACGTCATAATACGTGCCATGAATTTCCCATGTTACTTTACGCACAACGCTGCGTACTCAAATTTAATGGGTTAAGTTTTGGAGTAAATAACTCGGCTTAAAGAAAAAGCATGGAAATGTTCCTGAATTATATTATGTGACACTGCAACTCTACTTCACCCGTACACAGACAAAGGATGCGAGTGACTATTACTCTCCTAAGGGAGATAAAGCTACTGTATCTGCGGGAATTGGCGCTTTCAGGGGAAAATATGAGGTCCTGAGCTGTGACTTATGTAGGCCTTCTTTTTGTTGAAATGAAATGTTTTTTGTTAGGTTATGGACCATCTTTCTTCGGTTCACTGTTAGTCGTTCTTTGGCACCTACTACTTTCTTCTTCAACTTTTATCTTGTTTCCTGAGCTTCTTTCTCAACTTACTGTTTCTATGGATCTTGAGCATAGATTCCGCATTTCCTTAAAAGTACATGCTAAATGGTGCCTTCCTCTCTTAGGAAAGCCTTCATTGCTTCTAGGCAGGCCTAATCTAACATCTAATCTAGTGACTACTACTGCCCCTAACTACTTCACCCACGGGTACAAAGTAGTGTGGTAAAATATCTGTGCCACTGACCAAATATCATATTTTCAACGTATCTTAGTGTTATCGAGTGGAAATATTTAAAACACTATTATTATTATTATTATTATGTAATTGTGGATAATGAATCAACGAAGCCTCAGTTGAGAACTACTGGAAGCATTCCTCCGATTTCGGATGACGTAAATTCAGGAGACGTATTATTTTTGCCTTGGTGTTTTAGAAGCTCGTAGGTGTACGGCGGTCTCCGCGTCTTTTGAACGCCCCGTGGGCTCGGAAACTTGCGTTTTCTGTCTGTATTCCTCATTTTCTACGATGTAGTGCAATATTATACTGTGGGGGTTGTGTATTTTTATGCTGTAGTATATTTATTGTGTGCTCGTAATGTCTTTAGTGTATAGCTAGATGATTTCTACAAATTTTCTTCTATTCGAGTAACTTCATAAGTGAGCGTTGGATGCGCGAGAGTGAGAAGTGATCGGCTGTCTTATTCCTCGTGTCGATTTTGTTCCCATTAGTTTTCTAGGAGTTTAGGTGGCTTCCTGACCCTAATTGTACATCTTTGAAAAACGAGAACGTTAGAAACGAAAATGTAACCAATAATAAAACTATCGGAAGAATGGGAACTGCAAAATTTCGGTATCTGGGCTTTCCGGTAATTGGCTGATATACATCTGTAGAAAATAGCAGGTCAGTTACCGATGACTTGAGTAGTTGCGGCAGTAAAACTGAAGAACATCGGTTGCTACGCAATGAATATAAATGGGGAGAAGCTGCCGTGGCAGCTACCACACCGTAGAGCCTTCGTCTTCCTTAGGTTATCACACATTGGCGCTTCGTTCTTATTGTTGGCGTTCGAGAATCATTTTTTGTATCTATAGTTAAGACTCGTACATTTAATTTTGAAAGTATATTTTATGATCTGAACGATTTTGTAGGAAAGTATATATTGTACTCTGATGCCCAATCTTGTATTTGAAGATATATCGGAGAAGCGTTTCTTGCATTGGTTACTTTCCTTGTGATACACGTTTACCTCGGCTGTAAGTTGTTGAGTGGGGCTTCACAATCCGCACCTTCGTTGTCTGCATGCTCGCGCTCGCCGAGCAATCTCTAATAGTAGGAAGAGCATGTGCCCTAAACTCCGTTCTAAATGGTACCTTCATCCTTCATCTCTATGAAAAACTGTGTTGTGGTAAGGGAGGCAAAAACTGACTTATAATCAATCAATCAGTAGGAGGAGCACTGAGCTAACTGGGAATTTTAGCAGTTTCTGCCAAGAAGCTGCTGTTCATACGTATGGTTGAGCGCATGCATACATTTTACCATCTTCAGTTGTTCAATACCGTTAACGCCGTAGGGGGCTGTACGGTCCTCTTTCAAAACATCGCTAACACGTTCCCTGCGTATTGGGCCCTATGTGTACCAACAGGTAGATTGCCCATTTGAGTGCCGGTATAAATGCATGACATCGGATCTGTTTCCCCACATTTTTAGAAATAGTTGAAATTATACGAAGTAAAGCGTTGTTGTGCAATTGTATTCATCCTAATCATTAGGATAAATTGAAATATATTCAAGCAGGAAAACCGATTTCCCAATTCTGCAACATACACCCAAACTCGTAAAACTGTAAAAACAAAGGAAACGCAGGGAACGTGTTGATATGTTGGGGTTCTTGTCGAATGTATCCCTAGTGTGTATCTGGGAACTCGCTGCACAGTGATAGCCCTAACCTCATCCGGTGACCGCCTAGTGCTAGTGTCAGTGAAATGGTTGTAAAAACGGTAATATGAGCAGAAAATTCCAGCGCTATATAGTTTAAAATAACTTTTGTGAATAACTCTATCATGCCTTATATATATCATTTACAGCACTTGTCATGTCTCAACTGTATTCGAAATTCCAAATTTCTTGCGGCACTCTCATGAATCCCCTCCTAATTGAGTGATACTATGTGTAAGTGATATCGTTGAGTCGCGATTTTGATACCAGATACTTCATGTGCTCAATGGTAAGAACTCGGAGAATTTTAAATAAAATTCAGGACGTTGTCCATGAAACTCAATATATCTTTCGATATTGTTCTGTAGAACGTGAGAGGTAAAATTCTCAACCTTTCTTTAAACTTGAGTTGGCCCTGACGTTCGATTAGCCGGCTGCTCGGCAACATAGAAAACTATAGAATAAAATGATTTTCTAGGTGTTGGCGGCGGTTGACTTGCGTTTGCGCTCAGTGCATAAATGTTTGGTTTTAGTGGTGCAACTCTTGGTTCTATGTAAACAAGAGTTGTGCTTAGCTCTTAGTTTTATGTAAACAAGAGTTGTGCTTAGCTCTTAGTTTTATGTAAACAAGAGTTGTGCTTAGCTCTTAGTTTTATGTAAACAAGAGTTGTGCTTAGCTCTTAGTTCTACATAAACAAGAGTCGTGCTTCGCTCTTAGCTCTACATAAACAAGAGTTGTGGACTTGAAGAGGTCTTGGAGAACTCGTTCAATGGTGGTCTCTCGTTGTGCAGTGGAGACTTGTGCGCTGAGGAAAGCGTCTCGCAGCATATCACTTAGCGCTCCTCAAGGAAAATAGGCGTCAGAAGCGTCTCCCTGCGAGTAATTCCTCTGTGAAACTATTCGTTTTAGCATGGTATGAAATTTACTTCCCTATGTGTATCATGGCTACGCAAGTTACAACCTACATTCTGTAGGTTGTCTGTTTTTCTGACGGTTGACGCCTTTTTCTCATGACGGTCGCATGTTGTGCTATCAATTTTCTAGCATTTTACGCTTTGTAATCCAAACATAAAATGCACGTGATTTCTGTGTGTATATTGTAATAGGTTTATCATTCGAGCTTGTAAATGTAGAGTGTAACTCGAGGTGTTACATCGCCCTTCTGGTGACAGTAAGGGACACGTTCAGCAGATAGAAGTAATTATTTTCATACGCATCAGGTGATACTCCGTGTTGATGGTGTGGGTTCAGTAGTATATCTTCTCAATGTAGAGAAAAAATTGAGGTTGGGTAGCATCGGTTCGAAATTATCCTGCTTTCGTTTCTGCAATAACGTTTCTCGAAGTCCGTTTCAGGTGATGCAACAGTGGTGGCTTCTCTGGCACGCTTATTCCGAGACAGAAAGTTGAACATTGCAAATCTTTTAAAGTGGTCCACTTTTTTTGTACCGGTGCAATCATGCCCCCCAAAAAGTTTCAACATTGCAAATTAGTTCAAAGTGATTCCTTTGTATTTTTCCGTTGCGCATTGCGAGGTGGCAGTTTCACTCGTACTTGTTTGCTACTCAGGACTTCATTTTTCCTGAACGAACGCATTAGTTCAGGGTTGGTAGTTTTCGTATGTTATTAACCCCTTCCCCGGCAGAAACGTGTATACACGTTTTCACAAAATTTTCTTTTTTCAGTCGTCGACGAGTATACTCGTCTAAAACTTTACCTTAAAAAACGAGATACATTCGTATATACTCGTCGATTTTAAGCCTTTGTAAGCAATTTTACGTGTGAAACGAGTATTCTCGTCAAATCGTTCGCCTGGCTGAGGCGGTAGAGTAGAGCTGTGGGATGTCAAGGACATTGTTACTAGACTTGCTCCGATAGCCATTGTCCTCGGATGGCCTCGGATGGGGGTTGTTTGCATCCATATTTGCATTCATTTTTTTGTAGCATTTTCAAGTGTTACACCCCAAATGTCTGGTCAACGGAAGATAGTGAATATGAAACTTCCCTCAGAAGCTTGAATACTTCTGATAACTGCCAGTTCATTAGATAATGACTATTGCTCATCAAGTGAGGAGGAGGAGAAGGGGGGTGAGGGGAGAGCATGGAGAAGCCTCGAGTTGTCAGAGGAGCGTATGAATGCACCACCACCACGTTTTCCTTTCACAGGAAATCCTGGAATAAAGATTGATGAAAACCCAATAGAACTGAATCCATTTGAATTCTTCAGTCTTTTTATTGATAAAAGGATTATTGACTCTGTAGTGGTAGAGACTAATCGCTTTGCTGAACAAACTGGGCAAAATGATTCTTTGTGGCGCCCTGCAACAGAGGCTGAACTTTTTGTATTTTTACCATGAAAATGCTTGGGGGTATTGTGAAAATGCCAGAAGACGAAATGAACTGGTCACATGAACTGCTTGAAAGACCTATTTTTTGGCAGCTAATGACTATGAAACGGTACTGTTTTCATAACCAGCATCAAAAATACTATACAGAACCAAAATGAAAAAATTAATCTGAAAAAGAAACGTTTTTAACAAAAAATTGTTGGGGAAGGGGTTAAAGAATATAGTGCGATGGTGTTCATTTATTGAAGCATAACCGACTGTGCTATAAACTTAACACAATTTTAGTTTCATTTGAAGGCAAGTTTAGACACTTATTTTCTTCGTGTGGGTAGCTTGTCGGGCGTCTAATTGACCATTTGCTTGTTGAGAAATGAACGCGCGTCTTGCGGCGCCGTTGCTGTGAAATTGAATCGATAATTTCTCCGCCGTACGCTCCAAAGTTTATTATCTGATCGTTTCCTTTCTTCGTAACGTCTTTGTTGCGGTTAGGGGGGCTTAAACTATGTAACATCTAATCTTAATTAGTTCTGGACCCCGTTTGAAAGCGAAGAAAGACCCAGGAAAGGTCCCGCTTTAGGTTGACCAAGAACATATCAGCGTAGTGTAGCGGCGGCAGGAGTGCGAGCAACGTCCGTCATTAAGAAGTAACGCGCTGTAATGATGGCGTTTGAAAATAATACACACTTTTCAAAACTTTGCCCTCCAGGAGCTATGATCGTGGTCGAGTCGTCATAGGATTTTTGCTCTCGTTTTCATGCGGATTTTATCGCCGCAGTTTCCATGGATGTCATAGTGTTCCTTGCCTGTCACGCTTCACCAGTTGGTCAACTTTTTTTCAAAAATGCTAGAAACGAAATTTTTTCATTCCAATTTGTGCCACATTCGTAAAAATTTAAAGGAATCATCTCTTCACCGTTTCTTCAGTTTCTGAAAAATTTATCTTAGTTTCTCCAGCAATTGTTGTCGACAAATATGGCGGGGAAATTCTTGTAATGGCAACATTTGTGTTCTCCCAGTTGGATTCGACGACCTACTATTTTAATTTAATCTGAATGGAAGGCCGTTCGAGCCATAAACTGAAGGTTACTCTAATGGTCTCGGAAGAAAATCTCTTATCTATTTCAAATTCATTACACCTCTTCTCTCTTCACCAGCGTACATAGGGAAGACAAGTGTCCTTCTCATGTTATTTTGAACCGATGATTGTGGGTGTGTTTCACAATTATTCGTCATAGGAGTATGATTCCTGATGAGTTGCCAAGCTTTTCTGTTCAGTATTGATAACAATACAGTATGGCTTTGTTCTGATTTTTTAGTTTCCTGCAGAGGAAGCATTCTCTAGTATTTCTCAGAGCATGTTACCCGAGCTGAAGGTTAGGCAGGCCTTCTTTTTGTTGAAAAAAGAAAGCTTTTTTAAATTTTGTGTGACTCTTTTTTTCAGTTAATTGCTTTTCTCAACACCTATTACTTTATTTTTTGACTTCTATCTTGTTCCATAAACTTCTTCGAATCTTTTTTGTTTCTATGTGAATGAAGGTTGTGAGGACACGATTTGTGTATAGATTCCTCCTTTCCTTAATCCCACACTAAAGGGTGGCTTCCTCCTTCCACTCTTGGGAACATCTCTGTTGTGATTTAGTAGATGTAATCTGACGGACAGCCTAATCTCAGCGAGCCTTGAAGGCTGTGCTGCTAAAAAATCCGTAGGATTCCACAGCTTCTTGAGCAGGGCGGGGCTGCGCAACAATCAAAGAGATGCGGACAGTGTCTGTCTTCGTCAACTGAGGCACTGCTCAGTGCTCACCGTCGCCACAGCTATTTAACAATATGTGACCTTCGGTGCGATATAGTTCGAATTACTACTCACAGCTATTTACACCCGAGTCAGCGAGTTGTATGCCGGAAGTTGTGGTAGGTTCACTTGTTAGGTTTTGTGTGTTGCCTCCCTGCATCTCGCAATTCTCGAAGTGCTTGTGTCCCGACCTCTTGGGAGAGTGAGAGTGTCTTACTTTCTGGCACCTTTGCCAGAAATCCTTAAGCTGCTTTATAATTGGCAGGCTGTACCAACTGGCAACGTAATTTTGGGCAACTGTTTATCGTAATTTTGGACACCTGTTCGTTACTTTGTGTGTTAGTTGGACCTAAATATTCATTTGTTTTTATTGTAACGGTCGGAATCGGTGCTTAAAAATCTTTAATATGGTAGTAATAACCATAGAAATTCCTGCCATCTGAGCCCTCAGGTTGGGTTGCGATAGATTCGGTTACCATCAACTTCATGAACTCGATGCTTGTATTGGGTGTCTTCTAGTTGAGTAAACTTTGTTTACGTAAACTTCCTGATATTCACGGACCAGATGGAGGTCTGAAATTGGAGTCTCAAGGTTACAATACTTCGAAATTATCCAAATCGCGTGGCTTTTCGTTGATATTATCGAAATTAATAATATCAACAGAGTGGTACTGGAAAGTCCCTGCCTAGCTTTACAGTTGAGGTTCTGATAGACTTTTTTGGACACGAATTTCTCGAGTTGAGCTTTTTTCGAATGAAATTGTGTCTCAAAAATCACTCAACCGTTCACGCATTGCCCAACGTTAACTGATTTATATTGAGAATTTTGTTTGGAAAATGTTAAATTAGACATTTTGGCCAGAATTATAACCTAGACTCTTGCGACCTGCCAACTCGGAGTCATCTAACTGCAACTGGATTTAAAAAATTTATTTATCAATAGCTCCAGCTTTTTTACAAGCCAGCTGAGGTTGCCGTACCTAGATTTTTTACATTAAGTTGTGTTAGGACGACGTATTGAATGTTCATTTGAAATAAAGAGATAACAAAAATTCTGCAACATTTCGAGAAGCACTATTATTAGAGGCTGCATTTTTAAAAGATATTTGCCAAGGTAATCGAAACTTTCCTTTTTTTCGGGAGTTTGGTTCCACAACCCTCCGTGCTGCTCGCCCAAAATTCACCCCACTTAAACATTGGGTAATGCAACGAGGGGCGAGTCACATTTTATGGAAGCTGCTGCTATTCATAACTTGCCGGAAAGTAAGTTACGTACGGGATACTTCACATCGGGGCCACAAGGCCGACCGCTCTTTACTTGTATTGCTGACGCATGTTTTTTTTCTGGACACCTTCCTGTGCTTCGTGTACGGAAATACGAGACCTGCTGCAGCTGGCATCGCATCGCATTGTGTGTGGTGATAAGATGCTCTCTCTTACAGCTCACGGCGCTGCCCAAATGATGAACCTATCAAGTATTACATTTCCAGTCTTGAGGGCTAAATCTTGATTAGATTCTTTTAAGTGTTCCAAGTCGGTAATATGTTCAACCGTAAGGAAGAATTTCACCTTAATTCTGGTTGGCGATGTGATATCTGAGCGTATAGTTGGCTTATGCTAAATGTTTCACTCTGAATGGATGCATCAGACCGTCTTCAAGCGCGCGAATCAAACATTTACGGAGGATGAAATGAACAAGAGGTGTTACAACGTACCCGACGTAAGCGTGCAACTACCCGTGATACTTGTGCTAGATATAAGAACTTTCCTCACAGCCTCTTCTGTTTTTTTACATTCTTAGTCCCAAGAGAGTTTAGTCCTCTTTTGCTTTTTTAGTTTATGATCGAAGAAGTTTACCATCAAATTATCTTCTGCATGTTGCCTTCGCTCAGCCAAAACAGAGAGCAGCATTCCTTGCCCATGCCAGCACAGCTATCGTTTACCTCATCAGTTTTGTGTCATCTTTCTCGTTTTGCCGTGTTCTTCCGGTTAACAACTTGACTTCATATCTCTTGAATGCCTGAATATCGAGTGCTAAAGCGTTTGCCATTGGTTGCAGGCTTGCCTGTTGAATTATTTGCGACATGACGGCAAGTTTCACTTTGTTAGCTCCTTGTATTGAGGGTATCGTAATCCTTATATTGAGCGATAATATATGAATATTGATTATCGTGATCCTTATGTTGAGGGTATTGCGCGATAATATATTAATATTGAGGATATTGAGCGGTATTTTAACATTGAGGGTATCATTAGCCGTACAATTGGAGTGCCATTTTAGCGTCACATCTGTCGATGTGTGTAGGGACTAGGAAATTTATTATTCAGCTATTGTTTCTCTGTTTTGGAACCGCTTTCGTTGTTGTTGCTCCTCTCGTTGCAGTTGTTGCAATTTTCCCCCCTGAAGCTGTCGCTACATCTGCGTTGCCCTTGTGTTGTTCAATAATTGTGTGATTCACCAGAACGACTTAACTGTAGGTTATGTGATGTATTTTTGTATCGATTACTCTCCATGTAATATTAATATTAACCTAATAATTCTTTATGATTAGTTCGTGGATCTTTTTATTATTAGATTAAATTAGATGGCTGTACCTCCAAAGCTTCGGATTTGGACCCGAGTGAAAATTGCCTTCAAATTTTATTAAAATTAAACAGTGAGCCAGGACATTTGAATATTTCTAACATACTTTAAGTAATCTTCTGTGCCTCTCTTATTGGTTCCTTGACCCAGTTTGGATTTACGTTAATTTAAAAAAAAACATTCACATCAATTTGAAAAGTGTTGTGTCAATTTGATTTTGCAGTTTACATTGCTTTGAGATGTGCGCATTATATCAATTTAAAAAGTATATTAAAATGATACTTTGAAATATGCACGTAGATCAATTTAAAAAGTGACCTTGTCTGAACAATAAGAGTGAAAATTCACGTAACTTTGCGGGATGCAAGAACACGTTTCCTTAGGTGGGTCACAGCCCCAAGTGTGCGTCACTCGATGCATCTCTGAAATTATCCCGTGCTCCCCTTGAATAATGGCGGTCTGCAAAATGCATCCTACGGTAAAAGTATTGAAGCCTGGACGCGCCTCCCAGGTTGCTGAGCTCAACCAAAACAACGGTAGAAGAAACAAGGCAGGTCATTTCTATGGAAGAAAAACCCCTCTTGTTCGGTTAGCCAATGGAAAGGCTTTATTTCAAACAAACTTTTTGAAGTCACTAAAACGCCATGTCGTTTGGCCAATAGTGGAGCCAGATTTGAGGGCAGCAGTGCTACCAGATGCAATATGAGCGCTGCTATTGGTTCGTTATCGTGACTTCAGCTAAACCATTCCGTCAGCGAAAAAAATACTGGTTTGAACCTACCTTGTTTCCTCTACCGTGACCTAAGCCGAGAGCTGCGTTTCTTGCCTACCCCAGCACGGCCATGGACTTGCCTCGACAGCTTTGTGTCACCATCTGCTGTGTTTTTCCTGCTAACTACTGCATCTTTCATGGTCCGCTAAATGTATGTGTCTCGGGATAGCCCCGTTACGTTTTATCTTATTGCTCGTTTGAACCAACATGTACATCTGGGTCTAATTTCTTACGTTACCCAATAACTTTTCTAGCGCAAGTAGTGGGTAATTTTCCGTTATAATGGTCATGAATCACCCATCTTATTTAACGTAAAAGTTTTTGTGCTGACTCGCCTGCCTTTGCATTGTGGGAATTGTAATTGTGCAATTATACGAAAATTCGACTCTCTTTCTCGTTGAAGTATCACAGCTTCCTCGGCCTCCTTTAAGAGTACGTCCGGCATAACCGCTCACCCATCAGCGCTTGTCTTTCGAGTCTGTGTACGTTTAGGATTGAGTTAGTGTTTTAATTAGTCTTCATTTTTCGATTTTTTAAGTGGTTAGGGAAGCTTAAACTAACATTTAATCTAATCATCATTTCTCGGAGGCAATGCTCGACGGGGTTATTCTTAGTGGCACTTAGCATTGATATATTTAATTTTGTACCTGATTTGTTCAAACTTCTGTGGTGGAGGGCGTCCATCTGCTTCACCTGCCGCAACCGCTGCGGCTCATAAAAGGTCTGTTCCCAGGGTGTAGGTGCGAGGTCCTGAGCTGAATGTAACGTCAACTTTCCTTTTGTTGAAATAGATAATTTTTTTGCTATGTTATTGACCATCTTTTTCCGGTTCACTGATGTCCCGTTTTTCAGTTTCTGCGATTCCCTCTTTCAATTTTCATCTTGATTCATTAGCTTCTTTCAATGGTGCCGTTTCTGTGCGCTTGGTGTGAGGACACAACTTATGCGTAGATTCTTCGTTCCCACAGTTCCATACTGAAAATTGTGCCTTCCCCCCCCTCTCCCTCGTGAAAATTTTTGTTGTAGATAGGGAGGCTTAAACTAAGATATAAACTAACCTGTAGAATGTTGTACGGAAAGTTCTGAGCGATTTTAAAGTGTAAGTTTATGATGTCATCCACAATCTTGTAATCCATTTCATTAGGGCAGAGACAACACTTCAAACTCTACACATTCTTGTCTTCACTGTTTGTGAGTAATTTTTGTATCATTTCAGTCGCTGCTTGCATTCGTAATTAAAATACATAGTGAAAAATCTCATTTTGAGTCGTACTTCATCTCAGAGAATGTAAAAAGTTTAGAAATAATAATAGTATTTCATGATAATGAAGGGGAAAAAATGATCCATTTTGATCTCTGAGAGACAATTATCAAAAAAATGTCAAAAATCGTTGTTTTCAAAGGAGTGGGTTGAAATGAGCGTCGGCAAATTATTTTCGTTTCAAACAGTATAATTAAATGCTATGGCATATTTGTGTTCCTTGATGGGTAAGCGGAGGTCATTGCCAACGATGGAGATTTTTTTTCAATAGAACTTGCTGAAACAATCTTATTCTTATCGTCTTTTACGAATAAAAACGCTGAGAACTTTCCGGACAAGCTATTGATATCAGATTTCCTGCAGGATCCTTGCGCCATAGCATCAGTTCGAAGTAAAACTATATTGCTTCAATCATGAAGTAGAAGTTGAAGATATTTGCCCGCATCGAATACAAACGAGTTTTGAGCTGTCTCCAGATACGTGTTAACTTTCTTCCCTCATTTGGAATTGAGAAAAGTTTTTATTTAAAAATCGTTGTTTTCTAAAATACTTGTGCTCCATTGTGATACGAACTAAAAGTGTTTTATAAAAGGACCCATCACAGCGCAGAGACTACGTTAAATTTTCTCCTTTTTGGTCTGCATTCGCTGGGGTTGTATGTCCATTGGAATTGAGGTTATTGAGTAGATGTGACTAACTGCATCACCGTCCCTGCGGACGGTGTGTATATCGGAATAACTTCAAAAGCTGTAGAGTAGTTGTCATGACTGAAAGAGTGCAAACGCTTCGCTGTGCCGCACGCTAGACGCGAGTACGTGCCTCATGCCATCACCAAGTCACCATTTGTGGTGAACATTGTCTCGTGCTGGATGATAACTTTTATTGCGGGTTAGTGATTCTTTTTGTATTGATTTGTAGTGGTCACAATGGAACAAATATTTGAAAGGTCCAATTCGTATAGTTGACTCCTTCCGTTTGGTCCAATGTAGGCACTCGTATTTTTTACTCTCGGAGGTGATGTTATTGATTTTCGTTGTCAAGTTGGATTATTAAATGTAAGAATTTTAATCGCATTCTAATACTTGAATAACAAAAAATTTTCAAAATACTTGGTTATGCTCCAAATCATTAAAATTCTTTATCAACGTATTGGTTATTGTGCCTCTCGAAATGATTTTTAATCGGCCTTTTTTCTGTAAAACGTTTTGGATAAACTTGTATTAGTGTTTACCATGTATAAGATAACCATATGTCATTTGCTGGATGTCATATCTGTGGTATTTAGAAGAAGCTGTATTTGAGTGATGACAGATGTTTATTTTAATCGTTATTCTTACCTATTTTCCGGGGAGACCAATTTACGAAAACACATGAATGCAAATTTATTCAAAGCCCTGAACACTTTGACAGCGAAGTGAGCCACCGGCAGTCACTCTGCGGATTTTCATAATGCTGCTGACCCGACCAGTAGTCACAAACTCGATTTTCATAAACTTAATCAAAACCAGAGGAAGGTACGATCCAGTTAATGTTTTGCTGTTTTCAGTTGTGCTTACTACAATAGGCATTAAATTTGAGTTGAGTTTTAAACTTTAGTTGTACCTGCCGCAGTCAAAGTGTTAAGTGGAGAGTTGGTACTCATTTTCGACATAGTCGTGTCAGTGATTCCGTACAAACTGCACAGTTTTTACGCAGCAGCTGCTTCTTGTGAGGCTATCAGGAGTTATGAACTCTATGATTAGCAACGAATTTATTGATACCTGAAAAATGATCTGGAAATTTCCAATCTATGGAAAAACTGGTTTTGTGATTTCAGACCAGGAATTAAACAAAACAGGTGTGGAAATAATCATCATGGTGCTATTATTACGTAAAATTAAAGCTGATATCAGATATAACTATTTTCAACTCAAGAATTGTTTCTACATGAGTACTGAAAAGAGTTGCGTAAACAGCTCTTTAGTAGAAACGAAGTGTCTAGCATGTTCGGGAAATGAGTTAGTTTCCATAAATTTTCAATAAATACTGTTCCAGTACTCAAGAAGTTTTGTTGACTGTGGCACAGGCATTACAGAAACAACTGCCTATGCAATGGGCTGCCTACTTTTCGTATGTGGGGACACTGAACGAAGTCGAGTTCAGCGAAAGTTGAAGATGCGGCAACTATTGTAAGGAGTGGTCCTAGAGGCTTCCTTGTGTAATGTGTACACGATAATATACTGTCAAATGTTACTGCTTCTGTATTAACCTTGATACTTGTTTCCTGTTTACGGTAAGGAGGCTTGATTTAACTTCTAATCTTATTATCTTATATGTTTTCAAGTCATTTGAGTAATGGGCAGTGTGGCCTGCTCTTTTTCGAAGGACTGATATTGGAAGTCATTTTTGAAGATAGCAAATTATCAAAGTCCAAATTCATAATTCACGAATTCTTTATTCTCTCATGAATACAAAATCCGTAATGTTGATGAATTTTTGTGTGTTCGATACCTTCGTTTCACTGGGTTGTTTGTCGAGTTACGGACCAAATTGGAACTCAGACGGAAGCTTTCCAAACTTCTTGATCCACTTTCGCACATTTTTCTCTACCTCAAATAATGAATTTAAAGCTAGGAGCACTGAAAGTGAAATATCGTGCTGGATTTCCAAGAATAGCTAAATCAATTACTGGTCCTTTTGGCGACTTTAATTTAGAAGATTTTAGGAAGTGTGCACCTTCAAGCAAACCAAAGTGCGCCTCTGTCGAAACCTTTGTCTCCGCTCCTTGACCACAACGTGTGCCAGCGGTGGCCACGAAGGGGATTTTCTTATTGCTGCTCCATTAAGAAACTCCATTAATTTATGAATCTCCATCAAACTCCATTTTCATAAATTCTTAATTCAAGCTGAGTGAAAGCATGGTCCAATTAATGTTCTCTATTTTCAAAATTGCTCGCTACGATTGACTGTTAGTTTGGGTTGATTATTGAATTTTAGTTTAACCAATTTCTGTCAAAGCGTCAACTTTCGGGATCTGACTTGCCTTCGTGTGGACTCCGTCTGCGGACCAGGGATACTAAAAGTGAGCATTACATGCGCAAGGGGAAATTACTTTTGAAATTAGGTATGACTGAACTCTCGTGAAAAGTCGGCGAAAGATCCAGGTGTTCCAAGGTACAGTACGCGTGCAAATGGAGAGAATTTACTTTCTTTAAATAATTTATCGCTTGATCCGTAGATCATTTCTTAAGGCTATTGCAATGGACACATATGAGGGTGCCGGTAAAGTATGATATCTATCGTCGGTTTTCTGGTATAGTATGAAATCTGTCAATTGAAACAAATTATTAACGATGAAGAATATTTGTTAAGGATAAATGAAACATTTATTACAAAAGGTTATTTTGTTATTATTTGTAAACAAGTCTTATATCGTTGAAGAAAGCAGTAAGTTGAAACAACGATATCTTTGTCATACTTTTCTTGGACATCTCAGAAATTGCTTCATTCCTCCTTTGTGGTTCTCTTGCTTTTTCCTGCATTATAGATCCACATGTATAACAAGGAGGAACATTTTCAATGTTGTCAAGAAGATTGTGTTCTCTCAAATAAGAGAAAACTGAATTCTCACTGGGAATTAGTTGGAAAAATCTTTTTCAGGCATGGTGCTACTTTCTTTCTGAATTATTTTTTGGAAATATAATTTCAATCTTATGCACTATATACAACATTGGGTCGTAGAGACCTTGCAAATATTATTGAAAAAGAAATTCAGAACAAGAAATACATAGGATAAAGAGGTTTGTAGATACTAAACCGACGGAAGATATACTATACCAGCACTCATTTGAGTATAGCAGCTCGTGAACCCGAACAAGTTCAGCGACTTCTAAGGCATCCTATCATCATCGTTATTTTAAGGTGTACAATTATGTTCAACTTTGTTCATAGAATATACAGCAAAAGTTCTCAGATCCTACCTGTAGGAAACTAAAAATAATGATGAGTGACACATTGGTGAAAGGTGTGTCATCGTTAGACAAGAGGTGTACCTTTAAATTGCACATACACGTACTGACACGTTCGGGGCCAAAATTGATTAGTCGATGAAATCGGGAGCGAAGGTCCCATTCTGAGGTATTAGCTACGTGTTGCTCCATAGAAAAAACTGGACGGTTAAAAAAAAATTTCAAAATTCATACCTAAGGAGGTGTTATTTTCAAAATTACGGAATTCACCACGTTGTCCAGCGCCAGTTGAGAAACCCAAATTTTGCCTCTTGCGTCACTTGCATGAATGACTTTTTTCGGTAAATTTCTACAAATTTGTTTTCCCATTAAATTAGGCTAAACAAAACCCCATCATCTGGCAACTGCAAGGATTGCCAAATGCTAAGTAATCCTTTCTATCAAATGTGATTTAAAACACGCCAAATTCGAGAATTATCATTTAAAAACCAAGCTTGTAATTCTCGTAAGAACAAAAACTGAGCTTGCTCATCGTAAGACATAGAACAATCAACATGGTGAAAACAATGGTTAAAGTTTATGGGCGATTCATTTAATCTAAAGAAAGGGGGGAGGGGGGATGAGAGAGAGGAAGCCTGGAAAGGAAGAAAGTAAATGTGTGTCGGAAGCAGAGAAAGAAGGGAAAACTGCTTTGATGTTAAGTACGAGTACCATTTCATAACAGTGAAAGACCATTTAGGTTGAATCACCAAAGCGACAACTAAATAGTCTTTGCCTGAAGTTACCGAAAACAAAGTTTATTATTATTTAACTGCTGGAAAAGGAACGGTGAACGGTACGTTGACACCCGAAATTTTTTTCGTACCTCGAATGTAGGTCTATCGACTACCGAATTATTCATAGTATAAGTTTTCAAATTTCTTTCCTTACCTTTGCGAACAAAATTTGTACAGACAGACCTGAACGTAATTTGGAAACTGAAGGTGAACTCAGTTCCGAAGTCCTTTCTTCAACTATCAAATCGTTCGCGTGAAATATGTAACATTCTGGGCATAGTACTGCTTGAAATGACGTAAAAATGGACCACTTAGAAATATCACTCGAGAAGTTATAGATTTTGCTTAGTAAGACTGGAGTGCGAATATTTAACCGGTCGCGCTAACGCTCATTTGAACGATCCTTTTTCCCTAAAAATATGGTAATTTTTGAACTATGGCTTGTGCGAACTTCACTTTAAGATTCTCACTCCGGTCATATCAAGGCGAGTCCATTGCGTTAGCGGTTTCAACTCCGGCACTCGAATCCGATTTCTAGATCCCCGAAAAACGCCTTGATAATTACTCTGGCTGACGATACAGTAAATAAAACATGAATACTATGATTTTTTATGGTACAGTTTTTCGATGAAAGAAGCTATATTCCATAGGTTAGAATGACGTTTCGAAAATTGTTGAAAACACTCGTGTTCTAAAATTATTCAATACTGTATAGTATACACGCCCGTCACAAATGACGTGATTCAATATTTCCCTTGAATAAATCTCTCAGGTGTGGTTGAAAAACAAATATATCCATGCTAATAGTACCCGCAATAAAAATAGTCTTGTACTTATGCAATGGCGAAACTCATATCACAGATACGTTTATTAAGCATTTTTTATGAGCGTGACGGAGGGACGGAAGAAAATAATAATAATAATAATAATGAAGGCATCTACGGATGCTTTATTTCCAATTTCAAGCCTGATACATATCACCTATTGATGATGAAGAAGCGGACAGCAAACAAATATAGAAATAAATAAACACACCAAGGGTATTAGGTATAAGATACAATGTTCTCTGTTTGGCTAAAAGCGTCTAATTAATACAGTTATCGCATCAAAAAACATACAATTAGAATACAGATAATAGGAAGTTCAGGAGAGAAGAATAGCATTTTTGTCAGCAGCTTCACTTATTTCAGTTAAAGTGTTAACCTTTACTAAAGATTTCCGAATTCTACGGTCTACTTTGCATTTGTGAGAAAGTGGAGTATCAAATGAACTTATGTGTTCACAAAAAAGTGGTTATGAAACAGATAATAAGTGAAGTATTGGCAGAATAATTCATTTCAACTCCTACTATGTTAAAGTGGAGTTGTACTCACCTTTTCAAAATAAAAGGAAGCCGTACACACCTCAACTGCCACTGCTCACTCTCCTCTCGTCCGGCAAGGTACGTTTTGCAGTCATTGCATATGCGTATGTTGGTTTTGTGATAACTGAATTGAAGTAAATCAGATCCACCTTAATAATTTAGAGTTCAACAAACGAGTGCTTCACTGTCGTTCCCCCAATCTTGCAGACTGGACAGGGGCTAGCAGATTGAAACAAGATTTAAATTATAATTCAAATTATTATTCAATAATTCTCCCCTTTAATTTGCTAGCTGAGTAAATGGGACACCGATATAAACTATAAAAATGTTATTCTTTCATATAAAACAAAGTTTTCCTTTTAATTGCAAATGAAAAGGGTTAGCTAATTTTGGCCCACCCTGTATCAAAATTTGTAATTACCCTGGAATATTTAGGACGTTTCCTACTTGAAAAACAAGCTATGCTAAAATTATTTTCACTCGAGAGACGCGACCGGTGTGCTAACTATGTCATATCGTTGTCGATCACTCAAATTATTCCCGCTGTAGAAATGATTTTCTACAGAAACGATCACTGCTGGAGAAATGATTTTCTGGTTGCTCTAAAACCTAGGGGCTAAACTTGTGTTGGAATATGTTTTGGGTTTGTGTGAGGGAATGGAACTTCTACTGCTAAAAGCAAATCGAATTTTTTTTTGCTAAATCATAAGTGATTTTGGGACATGTCCAATGAAAATCCAATATGATATTACTCAGAAGTGACTGCGGTGGTAAAACCAGGAATGTAATAATAATATTACTCATATAAGTCTGGCTATATAGGCATATGGTCTTAAATCGAAAATCAACGAAATAAAATCGCGAAGTGGACATTGAATGCGGAGTACAGCGTTGTTTTGTCCCTTGTCCGTGAATTTATTTAAAGGTTACTCAGTACTTCAGTGAGACTTTTTGTTTTAATTTTTCTTTTCGTTTCACGAAACGATGATGAAGGTAAAAATAAGTAAATATTTATCTTCGATGGTACCGTAATGTACTCACACTTCCACTGTCTTCCAGCTGATGTAGCAACACGTCATTGACCTCACAAATTTATTGAGAAAGATTTGTTCATGTCAGGGTTTCAATAATAAGTCACGACTGTCTGGCGAACGCATTAAGCCCTGAGTTGTCCAGCCCTTCTATGCTCAATGGTATAATTGTTTCTCTTATTTTTTTGTGAACGAAATGTTATCCAAATATTTCCTTAGTAATCACTATGCATTAGAGAGGAGCTTATCTAACGCGCGTCAGACATGCCAGTAGTCCTCATAAAACGGCCCATAGACGATCAATTTTATTGTCAATATAATTGACAATGATGAATATTGACAATTTAATTGATCGTCAGTGGGCTTGATTGTCAACCGTCAATTAATTGACTTATTGGGCAACAAAAAATCTCATCAATATATTGAGTCAGTGATATTGACATTTAAATTGATCGTCTACGGGCCGCTTAAGATTACGGTCTTGTAGGCACGTGGTTGCACACCGCGTTTTCATTTCTAGCCATTATCAATCTCACAAACCAAAAGTTGGAGAGTTACGGGAGCTGGCTATTTGCAGGTAGTCTTCGCCCAATCAGTGGAGAAGAAAAAAGAAAAAAAATATTTTATGTTCAATAAAGATGACACAAAAAACATCAGTTTAAATAAAGATGATACAAAAAACATGATTGGTTTTTAAAATATCTTAACGTAAGGATCCTTGGTTGATATACACAAGTGGGCATCGTAATACCCACAGTCCAGTAGTCAAAAACAGATTGAGGACACAGACAGCTGGGTAGGAAGAGTTTAGCTCTGTGATTATCCTGTCGCAGAGGTAAATTACACTAGGGCATTCATGTGACGAGTATGCCTGGTGTATGTTGAGTGGCCGCATGATTGTCTTGTGCTACATTACGGCCATGACTCAGCCTGCCTGAGAATGGGATCTTCATTATTTAGCGGCAGGTAGCACATTTGTTTCCACGGGAATCTGTTATTCGTGACGTTTTGCGCTGTTTCTTTACTGTTTGGATTTGTAGTTAGAAGGGAAAATTGTCTAAATGAAAGATGCGTGCTTAGGTTATGATTTTATTCGGTCTTTGCCTATTGAATTTCAATAAAATTTCCTGCAGAAACTGAATATCGAATTTAGGTTTCTTGCGCCATGAAGAAAAAAGTAAAACAGTTTATTTCCAATGAAGTTGATACATGAAATGTTCAACATTTGTTTTTAAAATATCTTAAGATTAAGATCCTTAGTTGATACTCACATTTGGGTATCGCAATATCTATGTCAATTTTCGAAACAAAAAGGATTGAGAGAAAAGCATGAAAAACGTGTTCCCTTCGTTGCGTTAATTCGATTTTGACAATGATATAAATATAAGTAACTAAGAAAATATAATCCTAGTGACACATTGTTGATAACACTCTCATAAGTGCGCACTTATATTGAAATATGAGCATACGAACATGGGAACTAGTGATATGAGGGATTGATGTTAAAAATAAAATGGGCAGATTTAAATTATTTTTCGTCTAAGACCATGATGTTGACATTCGGGACAATTTTTCATTCTTACGTATTAACTAGTACGCCAAATATTGAGCTCGGAAAGAATAAAATGTTTTACCATAACTTATTTATGATATTTCCTATGCTAATAATGCAGGTACAAAAAAGTTCACTGGAGTCGAAGACATGAGAAGTATTGTTGTGCGATACTAACCATAACATTTGCAACATAGCTGGGACAACACGAAAAGTCATGCTACCTAAAAAGTGTTGTCATAATATACTCACGAGTGTGAGAAACGACAAATTGTCACATTAGACTAACAAGAGCATTTTAGGACAGGAATATATACATACATATATGTACGAATTATGCATATACATACATAGACCTAAATATTTCCATACAAGCAGTCACATATTGCATGCGCATATTACAAAAATGTGATGCATACGATATATTATAATGAAATATAGGATAATTAGCAATAGAAATTCGTGACAACTTTTCCAGTACGTACTGAAGCTAACGATTATTGTGTATTGCAAGATAGCGAGCTTTCTTAGTTTTTGAATTCTCTTAATTTTTGAGGGGTTTTGATGCTCAGGGGAAGTTTGTTCCACAGTAAGGCGCCTGACACTGCATGACACAGCTTTCTGCCCAATGTCAAATGAACGGTAGCTGATGAAGATATTATGTCTCCTATTCGGCTTTAGGTTGATGACGGTGGGGGGACGAAATTGAATTATTTTCGCATTGCTCCGAGGAAGATGTAATGAGGGGAAAACGTATAGGGTTTTTTGCACGAGAAACCTTACTTGAATAAGAGTCCAATCGAGCTTATTTAGGAGAGGTGTTGAGTGATCACTCCTTTTCAATTTACCTTTGCATACCACCTTGACTGCAAAATTCATGCATTTTTGTAACTCTTTTTGAAGATATATTGACGTATATCTTCCCATACTTGGCTAGAATAGTCAATACGCGATAAAACTAACGATTGAATGGCCAATAATCTAGATTTTTTGTCGAACATTCTTTTTAAACGATGAAAAAAGATTAAAGTTCCGTAAATTTTGTTGCAAGTTTTCTCAACCTGGAATTTGAAGAACATGTTTCTATCGAACTAAATACCTAATTTTTTTACTTCTTCTGATGTCTTAATTTCATCCTTCCCAACCGTAAGAGTAAGATTTAGAATATTTTTGATTGCGTCTTTGGTCCAAAAAATAATTAATTGCGTTTTACTCACATTTAGTTTGAGACCATTTTGGTCATACCATGACTTGAGGCTGATCAATTGGGGTTCAGCCTTAATTTGCGTCTGTGGTATTTCTGATACAAAACTTGTCATTGCGATTTGAAACATCATCTGCATAGATAGAGATTCCAGTGGTAGAAGACATTGGAGAAAAATCGTAAATGAAAATAGAAAAACATAGCGGATCATGAATGGATCCTTGAAAAACACTAAAATTGTTTTGAATGAATGGGAACAACTTGTTTTCTAAGAGGACTGCATGGGACCAATTTGATAATAGCTTTTAGACCATTGCGTATCAACTCCTAAATTCAATATTTTCTGTTGAGAACTCTGTGGGAAGTTTGGTCTACGTAGAAAAGTAGAAATTACAGAAATACTCCAAGAGTGATGAGTACGATGTCAGATTCAAGACAGTTCCAATGAGTTAACACTATGACCACAACGTGCACCACCGGTGGTCACGGAGTTGATTTCCATAATGCTGCTGACCGACCAGTAGTCACAAACTCAATCTATATATTAATACGCTAACGTGTGCGTCACGCTCTTGAGCATCATTGCGGTATCTATGATACGGGTTCGCTCGCGTCGGGTCGCGTTACATTAGAGATAGAGAGACGGAGAGAGGGAGAATGATTTTTTAAAATTTATTTCATTTGTACTCATTCCATCTTTTGAAATTTCTTATAATTTTTGCTTAATTCATTATTTTTATTTTTTGAAAATTTTTTTTTGTAATTTTACGAGTTGCTGCAATTTTTTTAATCCAAAAATCCATGTTTTGAATTTTTTTCAATTTTTAAAATTTTTGAATTTTTAACACTTTGACTGCGACGTGCGCCACCGGTGGTACACGGAGGTAATTTTCATAATGCTGCTGGCCGACCAGTGGTCGCAAATTCAGTTTTCATAAATACTTATTCAAAGCTAAATGAAGGCACGATCCAGTTTATGTTTGGTAATTTCTAGATAGTTTACTACAATCTACTTTTAATTTGAGTTTGGTGTTGAACTTAATATTTAGTAGTCGCAGTCAAAGTGTTAAGTGTTGCTGGCGTATCAGTGCTACTGACAATACCTTACTTATGTTCAAACCTCTACTATGCGCCTCTATGAAATTGCGAATTTTTGAACAAGGCCCTTGCTCTGAAAAGCTTGTCAACCCCTGATCTAAAGCAATGGAGCTGAGAATAAGAGAACAAAGAGAAGTAGCCAGAGAGCGACAGCGAAGGAGACGACAGCGCTTGCGAGAAGACGAAAGGCAAGCAATTCGTGATCGGAGCAGGCTACGAATGTAACAGCGAAGGATAAATATGAGTCAGGAGGAACGAGAATTGCATCTTCAAATCAGGAGAAACAGAGACCATGAAAGAAGAAATAATAATAATGTAGACCACCAGGTATATCACACTGCATGGAGCCATGGATGTCCGATGCCAATTTTGCGGAGCTTTAAGATTTCAAAGAGAACAACTAAATTGCTGTCATAATGGAAAAGTTTCACTCCCTCCCTTAGAGGAGTACCCCGAAAATTTGAGATAACTCTTTGATGCCGACAGTGCAGAGGGTTCTAATTTTAGACAGAATATAAGAAACTATAATTCTGCATTTGCTTTTGCATCTTTTGGTGGGAATATTAGACATCCTCCAGGACGTGGACCGTATTGTTTCCGTTTACAAGGTCAAACTTACCACTACGCAAGTCACCTCTATGGAGATGGCTCTGAAGAGAGAAGATATGGCCAGCTCTACATCTTAGAAACTAATGAAGCCATACAAATTAGAGCAAATGCTCACGAAAATGCTAACTGCTTAGTATCTGTTTTTTAAAAGATAAGTGAGGCGATGAACAATAATCCCTATGCAGCAGCATATCACAATATGAGGGCTATTGAACAACGTGAACAAGAGAGAGCTGCAATTGAGAACATGCCACCAAGAGAAGTAACCATGCAGTTCATCCCTGGCCCTGACAGACGAAGATACAACAACCCAACAGGCAATGAGGTAGCAGCCATATTCGTTGGTGATGATGGCGCGCCCCCAATGTACCGTGATATTGTTGTTTATCCTATTGGTCTACAGAGGCAGAGGATTTCTTACATATCTTGCCATCTTGCTCCCATGGCTTATCCTTTTTTATTTCCAAAAGGAGAACCTGGATGGCATACAGATATGCCTCATGTGGAACATCGCCAAACGCGTGTTCGCAACAAAGTCACTATGTAACAGTTTTACTCATACCGTCTGGCAATCAGAGATGACTTTAGTGCTTTACATCGAGCTGGAAAACTACTGTAACAATACATTGTTGGCGCCTATGTGAAAGTGGAGGGGTGCCGTTTGAACTACATTAAAAATAATCAAGCACAATTAAGAGTGACACTGTATTCGGGTCTCATGGATCACCTAGATAGACAGAATGATCATCAAGAGCCAGGTCTTCCAGTCATTTTGCCCTCCACATTTACAGGAAGTCCTAGGAACATGCAACAAGCATATCAAGATGCCATGGCGATCGTCTGCAAATTTGGAAAACCAGATATTTTCTTGACATACACTTGTAACCCAAAGTGTCGAGAAATCACAGAGAACCTTGGATTGCATGAAACAGCACAACACAGACCAGATTTAGTTTCACGAGTTTACAAGATGCACCTCAAGGAACTCATGATTGATATCAAGGATAGACATATCTTTGGTGCTCCAGTTGCTCATATCCATGTCATCGAATTTCAAAAGCGCGGTCTACCACATTGCCATCTTTTGATAATTTTGCGAGAAGAAGACAAACTAAGAACAAGAGAGCAAATTGATGATATAGTTTGTGCTGAAATACCTTCATCAGACCACCCAGAGTTGAGAGAATGCGTCAGAACTTTGATGATCCATGGTCCATGTGGGACATCAAATCCTAATTCTGTGTGCATGGTTGAAGGACAGTGTGAGAAAAAATATCCAAAAGATTTCCAAGAAGAAACCATGATAAATGTATCCGGGTACCCAGTGTACAGACGGAGAAACAATGCAGAGAATGTACAAGTGGGCACTCGTGAGGTTGACAACAGATTTGTCGTCCCATACAATAAGTATCTACTGAGAAAATACCGCGCCCATATAAATGTTGAAGTGTGTTCCTCGGTGAAAAGCGTAAAATACCTGTTCAAATATGTATATAAAGGCCACGACTGTGCAAACATGGAAATCAGAAATAACGTTGTTAATAATAATGAGCCAAATGAAGTACATGAACACAATGAAGTACATGAACATAATGAAGTTAAACAGTATTTGTCATGCAGGTATGTGTCTCCACCAGAAGCCTTTTGGAGATTGTCAGAGTTTAAAATGCATGATCAATCTCACACTGTTTATCGTTTGGCTCTACATTTACCTGATGAGCAGCAAGTGTACTATAGAGAAGGAAATCAAAGGGAGGCGGCAGCAAGAGCAGAAGAACGCGACACACAATTGACAGCTTGGTTTGAACTCAATCAAACAGATGAGAATGCTCGAAATTTTCTCTACTGTTCTATACCTGAGCATTATGTTTTCAACAAACAAACAACAAGGTGGACGCGTCGTGTTAGATTCAGCAACATTGTAACCAGAATGTACTCTGCAAGTCCTCGAAATGCTGAAAAATTTTATTTGAGGATGTTGCTCCTCCATGTCCCTGGAGCGACTTCATTCAGGGATTTGAAGACAATCGGGGGTCAAGAAATGGACACCTTCAAACAGGCATGCGTCAGACTGCGCCTGGTTGAGAATGACGATGCATTGCAGGAAGCTTTGACAGAAGCAGCAGCTCATCAAATGCCACGACAACTACTAACCATGTTTGCAATGATGTGCGTCTTCAACCAGCCCGTGAATGCCCTACAGTTATGGAATGAGAATAAGCATTTCATGATTGAAGATCTGCTGCTGAGAAATGATATCATAACTGCTGAAAATGTTGCTCTCCACTTGCTGAATGCCTTCTTCATTGAAAATGGCATGACCTGCAACATGTTCGGTCTACCTGAACCAGTTGGAGATAATCCTGCAAATGAAGAAAATGTTGGAAACAATAACATAGATGTTAATTCTCTGAATATTGAACAGAAGCAGATATTCAATGTTGTGGTTGCAAGTGCATTCTCTGTTGAGCGAGGCGAGCAGGTTGAAAATAGATTGTTTTATGTGGATGCACCCGGCGGCTCAGGAGAAACCTACCTATTTAACAAAGTATACGAGTATCTTAATGCGAACAACATTAAGACAAGCACATCTGCCTGGACCGGTATTGCTGCAACACTGTTGAGATGTGGTAAAACGCTGCACAGCATATTCAAGCTTCCAGTTCCCCTAAGCGAAACAAGTGTCTGCAATGTGCCACCGAACTCTGTGCAAGGACAATTTCTGCGGCAAGTTAAAGTGTTCATTATTGATGAAGCTTCTATGATTCCATGCTATGCTATGAAAGCCATCGATAAATGCTTGAGAGATATAATGAACACCCACACTGCATTTGGTGGTAAAGTAATCTTACTCGGAGGCGACTTCAGACAAGTACTTCCAGTTGTTCCAAGAGCTCCTCCTGCTGCTGTGCTTGACGTGTGCCTCAAACGCTCAGACCTTTGGCCCACCTTGCATCACATGAGCCTCACACAGAACATGAGAGCAAATGCAAATGAACATGAGTTTTCAAGGTGGCTTCTATAAATGGGCAATGGATCAATCCAGAGTACTCTTGATGGAATGGCTCAAGATGTTATAGACATTCCTGAAACATGCACATGTCATGGCTCTTTGATATCAGAGGTGTTTGACAACTGTACGCCTGAAGAAATGAAAGCAAGAGTAATCTTATCACCAAAAAATTCTGAATGCTTAGCAGTCAATGAGGAAGTTTTGAGAATGCTACCGACAGAAAATAAAACTTACTTGAGCACCGATTCCGTATCTTGCGATAATGATGAAGAAGCACAAAATTATCCAATGGAGTTCATTAATTCTCTCATTCCATCAGGCATGCCTCCTCATAGACTGAATTTGAAAGTTGGCGCAATAATCATGCTACTGAGAAACCTGTCCATAACTCAGGGACTGTGTAACGGCACTCGACTGGAGGTCATTCAGCTTCATGAGCACAGCATCGAGGCATCAATAACCAGTGGCTCTCACGCTCATAATAAAGTACTTATCCCAAGGATAAAACTGAACCCTAGCGATGCCAATATTCCCTTTGTTCTACATCGCACTTAATTCCCAGTTCGCCTCTCCTACTCAATGACAATAAATAAAGCTCAAGGTCAAACATTTGATAGGGTTGGCATATATTTACCAAAGCCATGCTTCACTCACGGCCAGCTCTACGTAGCATTTTCAAGAGCAAAAGCAATGAACAATGTTCGAGTTAGAGTCCTACCTCTTAATGATTCCACGCATGGCCACAAAAGAGGAATCACATTTACCAGAAATATTGTATACAGAGAAGTAATTTCTTGATGTGTATGACTTTGGTTGCCCTGAATCTGTTTGCTTTTGTTGGTCGGCAGAAGTCTTCTCCTTTGCATTCTACAGCAGATATTTAATTCTCATGTACAATAAATTGACTACATGTGTGCTGCAATAAATGAGAAATTAAGTTTGCTACTTTGTTTTCACTCTTTAGAAAGGTTACCCTAAGTTGAATGGGCCTTTAATTATATATATAATATATGCATACATTTAGGTGCTCTGTTACGTTATAGTGGTTTCATTTAATTTTCTAGGATGGCATCATAGGTTAAGTTAGATTATTTGATAATTTGATAAGTAATGTTGACCGAATTTTTCCACGGGTCCACCTAGCTTATTGATGACATTGTCCGTGGAATTTCCACGGGTCCTGCTAGTTTTCATAAATACTTAATTCAAGCTAAATGAAGGCATGACCCAGTTAGTGACTGCTATTGTCAAAATTGTTTATTACAATTGACTTTAAATTTGTGTTGAAAATTGATGTTCAGTTTTATCAATTGTGGTCAAAGTGTTAGTCATTACAGCTGCTCCTCGACGCCTATCAACGCTGTAGCATTGAGTCAAAAAGTGATGAAGGGCTTAAATAATTTCGAGGCTGAGTCTAATAAGAAATTTATTTAATTTATATTTATATACATCATTTCAAAATTGTGTTCATTTAGAAATTTGTATCATTTATGTTCATTTAATTTCAAAATAGTACCCGATAAGAAATTCAAATGATTTATACTCATGTCAGTGCAAGACTGTGTCTAATACAAAATATAAAAAAAATGAACACAATTTTATTAGGTATTTTGGAGACCTAGACAATGATATTTGAATTTTGGCAAAAACACAAAGAATATAGAGTATTTGAGAGTCTTCGTTCATACTTTTTTTAAAGTTGCATCAAGTCAAACTCCTCTCAGTATCAAAAGTCAAGAAACCTACGCAAGATCGACCCTCCAGTCGATCACTCTCAAATTTCTCATATGGTAATTGTTCTGCCAAGAACAATTTCATAGAGCAGAAACTCACGGACTTTCGTGTGTGCAAAATTTCTGTAAGAAATGTTTCATGATTGTTTCCAGCGAATAGATTGTAATAGGCTAGAATAGTCAAAGCTCATTGAACCGTTTATCTTCGTAGTTAATTTCAGAATTCACGTCGATAAAAAGCTCTGATGCTTCCTATTTGTTTTCGAGTATATTGTATAGTCTGACATGTTCTATGAGGTTAACTTCTGACCATACCTTTTTCATCCTGATGTCAGTGACAATTTAATGCTAGAACTAATAACAAGTGTAACAACTCACAATAAAAAATCAGCGGGTAAAAACTTAAGAAGGTTCTTTGATTCCAGTTTATTGAATCGGTGAAGTTGCCTGAAAACACCTTGTAGGGAAATAGTGGGACGAAGAAAACAGCACGTTTTCCATCAAAAACCTGGCGACATTGTTCTGTCCAAGTATTTGGGGATCGGCAGCAGCAAATTTTGAAATGTATTCGACATCACAATTCCTAACATCTCTCCTCTCAATCCCCCTGGTTCCCAAGCTGGAGACGTGAAGCGCGCATTCGAGAAACGATGGGAGGACCAAATGTCGAACAATGGTGATCTTATGGACCACATCGAGATGGTTGTCAAGGGTCTTCCAAAGACCGCTCAGACACATCCATATAGCAGGTAGAAGTTTCGCGGTCTAGGGAGGCTTACTTGTTAGTGAAATCCGTGACTCACGCACTGAATACAAGTGTTGTGTTTTTGCATTTGAACTACATTTACTTCAGGCGAAGATATTTTTCGCGAAAAGACAAACGTTTTCAATTTTTCATTCTTAACATCTTGTGATTGAGCTTAACCATAGCTGATCCCAAGCTTACCCTGATGTCCTGTCTTTACAAGTTGATTTACGAAACTACCTTAGGCTTCGCGTTCACTCGTGGCATTTATTGCTCTGCATGTTTCCGTACGAGAACGGAAAACTTTGACTCACTAAGTCAAAAAACAAATCGCGTCTGCACATGGAGTTTATTGCGCCTACTTTTCAGCTTTCGGAAAATTTTAAGCGAAGGGGAAGTATTTTGATCATCTGTTCTTCAGAGTCGTTGTCAATGTTTTTCAGTGAGATATGTAAAATTACAGGTGTTACACAGCATGTCTCTTCAAATTCATTTTAATGATAACTATTGAAGTTGCTATCTCGTTATGAAACTAACCTGAGAAACTAATGTTAGCAATCATACAATCAGAAAATTGTGTTTCAAGGTGCCTTTAACAAGTATGGAAATATTTACAACTACATAGTAATTGCAGATGAATGGTATTTCGTTTTACCACGCTAATTCTTTCTCCTTTGTCGGGTTTCGCTTTAAATAGAGAAAGTCTTTTCACAGAAAGTTCCATCTCGTAACCCTAGCTTCATCAAAGTCAGCGCCACGGTATTGAGTGCGTCCGTGTGAAGGTAGAGCCGGACAACTCCGCTCGTGCGTGACAATTTTGGATTTGCAGAGTTCGATGCTATCATTTAATTACCACAGGGAGAAATTTTAAACAGCCAGCTCGTATGTTGGGCTATTTTTCTCAAATCTTGGTGAAGAATGGTTTCAGAAGAAATTCAAGCAATTCTAAGTCATTCAACAAATTTTGAATTATTTTCTTGTGATTGTCATGTTCATAAATTTGCTTGAAAGTTGTAGAAAATGCAGCTCGAATGATTTAAAGGCGAATATAATTGAACGAGGGGAACTTCATGTGAAACCTTGTTAAGTATATGAGGAAAGTACCTGAGGTAGAAAAAAAGAAAACTTGAAAAAACTGAAACGTGTTGAAAACGGCGGTTCAGCAGTTTAATGTGCATGTGAGAGCTGTTAGCGCACATGTCGCTTATGGGGCGGGCACTTGTAACGATGCCACAGTTACAATGAACAAGGACATACAAACATGACTTAACACAACTAGAATTTTATTGAAGGATAATATACTTAGTGGTTAAAAGTAACTTTTCATAAGACAATGTAAACCATTCCCTTAGGTATTCTTTCTAATTTTTCAAACGTAGTGAGGTATTATTTTGTCAAGCTTGAGAAAATAACTTCAAGAGAAATTCAGGAGCGCACGTGTGAGACCGATCGCAAAGAAAGTAAATGGGAGCACTCTGATCTCGTCGCGAGCATAGTAATTGAAAATGATCGTTTTATCGTTTCAACACACTATTTTTCTGCTTTGGCGGGTTTCCCTTGAAATGAAGGGAGGGTTTTTGCAGAAAGTTCCATCATGTCATCAAAATCTTGCAAGCAAGCGCTACAGTATTGAGTGCGTCGGTGTGTTGATCCTAGAATTATTTATTACCATATGAGAACTCTAACATATTGGGGAAAAATTAGGCCCAGCGATTTATAACAAGCAGTTATGCATCGTATTGTTTTAATAACAAGACAAGTTTTGTTCGCGTGAGTTGAAGTTCTCATAAGATGTGTGATATAAGCTGAGAATTAACTTACGCCTGAGAATATCCCTTCCACAGTGCGCGTTTGAGAATGCCCAGTGCTCAGATGACCAAGGCATGCATAGCGTACACGCCTCAGGGATATACAATAATGGTATTCATGGCAATTAACGCTCTCATGGGGAAAGTGTGAGACCCCGAGCTGAGAATTATGTGAGCTCTCTCTTAGTAGAAATAAAATATGTTTTTTATTTAGGTAAAGATCATCTTTTTTCGGTTCGCTGCTGTCCTGTTTTTCAGTACCTCAGATTTTTGTTTAAACTTTTATCTTGTTTAATAACCTCCTTTCTCAATTTCCTGTTGCTATACGCAAGGAATCTTGTGAGGGAACACACTTTATGCATATAATCCGCGTTCGCTTAACTCCATACTAAATGGTGATTTCATCCTTCCTCTCTTTCAACATTTGTTTTGGAAAGGAAGGCAAAAAATAACTTATCATCTAATCTAATCTGTATGGTTATACACTTGTGTACCGCTCATCAGAGCTCGGTTACTGCATGTTACTGTCGTGGGTATTCGATGGTGGCAAACGTAGTTAAACTGGAAGCAAGTTGTTGTGTTACACGAAATTACTATGGCACCGTAACTGCAAGAATGAAATTCCACATTAATATCATCATCGAACATCAAAAAAAGAGGTAAGGACTTCTTAAGTTTGTTAGATGCTCAACTTAGTTCGATGACAATATATGCAGGATGACTAGGCGTGTCTGCAGGGAAGATTTCGGAGCTACTATGTCCTGATATATGCCTTTTCTCGCTCACACAAATTGAAGTTCCCTCTCTGAGTGTAAAACGTGTAAACCACACGAAAATATGTACGCTCAAAGTGAGCTTCACACTTAACATATGCACTGTTCTCTGTATTTCACAAAGGAAATGAAACACGAGAATGATCCTAAAGTTATGTGCACATTTGATTCCGAAATGAGTAACTAAATAATTACTCTCGTGCGCTGTTTGACCGGGGCCAACGCTTGCGCTATTTTACACAATGTAAACCATTCAGGAACGCGTAATTATCCTGATAAGGTCTTTGTCACGAACATCTATCCTTCTAACAGCGCAGATTATTACTGACTATATTTGCATCTGATTCTACATGAAATGGTATTACGATGACACAAGTTTTGGTGACCTTATTATGGTCGGAAGTAGATTGCCGGTGCGTTACCTTCTGATAATACGTGCTTCTTATAATTATTATTTTGTACGAAATGATAATACTGAATTTTCATAACATTGGCTCAAAATCCAAAGGCCTAAATTTTCTGTTTATTAGCTCATGTTATGGAGGATTTTATTACGAATCTAAAGGTATACTTTTATTCTTTGTGTGGTCGTTCATCTGCTACTGCTTACAAAAGGGCAGCCAATTAAGCGGGGAGGGGGCGGAGTGACCGGTTTACCCCAAAATCCAAAAGTTATCAATTTTCCGTTTATATGGCTTATGTTATAAAAAACTTTCCGAACTTAACGATATGCTTCACTGCTTTGAAAATGTGTTCGTTCTTTTGCTACAGCTTGCGAAAGGCCAGTCACGTCATTACACGGCCAGGTGACGAGTTTGTCAGGCTCCCCTGAAAACTTGAACTTGTTGACGTATGAAACATTATTCTCCTATAGCTTTGAAGGCACAGGAATGTCAAATACATCAATTCATTGGGCTTAAAAATTGCTAAAAATTGGTGGATGAGTTTTTTGAAAAACTGTTTAGTTTGAAAATTAAAACAGAAATAATATGTAAAAATTATAAAAAATATATTTTTTGGCAAAATTCACACATATAACGAATGAAAATATCGAAATTTCATTCCAATGTTTTTCAGATGATGCATTTAGATATCTAGAAAATATATTGCCAGTTCTGTAACTTATAAATTAAAAGAGGAAAAGCAATTTCCAAAATACTCGTTTTTCAGAGTAAGAAAATCAATTTTCTAATAAAATTACGAAAAAACACACGAGTGAAAAAAGATCGTGGTATCATTTTACACTTATAGTGATAATTTCAGAGATATCTGTTGGAAAATGATGAACTTCAGTTTTTACCACGACGGTCCCCCTAAGCCATCGAGCACCAAATTTTGTATTAGCCTAACGACGAAGTATTTTGAGCGTTCAGCAGGTGAAAGTTAGCCGTGCAGCTCACGTTCGAAATGCTTTGGAACGGAAATAAAACATTGTGGCACGCACGGTGAACAAATTCTACTCTAGGTTGAGCAGCAGACCACTCGGTGCACCGAGTTGGTGAGGCTCTCCTGAAACCTGAAGTTGTTCACGTTTGAAATAGATCTTCTCCCACAGTGTTGAAGGTAGACAAATGGCAAATATATCAATCGATATGGCTTAAAAAGACTAGAAATCGGTGGATTAGATTTGTAAAAATTCGATTTAGGGTAAAAATTATTTGAGATATAAGACAATTATCTGAGACATAAAACGAGAAAACAGAAAAAAGTCATTTTACGAATTGACTTTTTTCTGTTTTTTCGTTTAATGTCTCAGGTAATTGTCTTGAAGAAAATTCCTAAAATTTGATGAATCAACATATTTAAAAAAATCCACCAAAATTACATTTAGCTATCTAGAAAACATGTTGCCGGTTCTATAACTTCAAAATTGGGGATCTATTTTCCGAAATACTAATTTTTCATTTATTTCAAAGAAATAAATTTTCTAATGAAGCTACGAACAATCAGATGTGTCCCAAAAAAATGCTGCATCATTTTACACCGATGGTAAAAATTTCAAAAAAATCCGTCGAAAAATGAAGGACTTTTTTCAGCCGAACGGTCCCCTTAATATTAAGATCCTCAATTGATACTCACACATGAGTTTCCTAATATCCATGTCAATTGTCGAAACAAGTGATTAAGAGACACCGAACGATGGTCCTTCTGTCACTCTACAGCGGTGAGGCCGCGGCCGTCGGTAGCTGCGGGCTTGCATCTGTGGCAGATGAGCTCCGCTCCAAATGTTAGTGCGGAGATCACAAGACCGAACGCCAGGATCATGAAATGCCCTTGAAAGTGCTCCATCTGCATGGCTTGCGATCTTGAAGTCTGTGCGTAAAATAAATATCGGTGCTAAGAAATGCACTCCTTATTTTAAACGATGAACAAAGTGACGAACTTTCTTACCGTTCCCCAGCAGAAATCGCTTAATTACAAATCAACTTTCGCATGTATGCGAGTTTAAAGACCGTTAATTTATGGTTTTCACCGTAGAGAGCTCTCTCCGAGCATTGATTGCTAAAACACTCTCATGATAGAGCAACGATTTGTATAGTTTCATTTAAGTTTTTATGAATGAAATTAAAACTCATGTTAGCTATCATACTTTTTAATGATGACTTCTGATCATGTTCCCTGATGTTCCACGCGCACCCAGAGTAGATGACGTGGAACCCGAAATGATTACACTGCTATGAAAAATTTAGCCTACATTAAGTTTGAGCTGCTTCTGTTCCATAACAAGGGCCCGGCTGAGAAGTCATGACTCGAACAATGTTAATGGGAAAAGTCTGTTGGAAGTCTCGCATTGGTTGGATGAGTTCTTATTAACCACCGAGTTACTCCAGCATGTGCCTTTCCTGCTATGTAAAGGCCCGAGAAGAATCGTATGTGAAAGCATCACAGCGATTTGTGTAGGATTGCTAGACACCAAAAACGTACGAATATCGCATTTGCCATTAGATAATCGCTACATAAAAACAATTGGGCAGTAATTAATACTGGCAAAACCATCCATAAACACAATTGTTTCTTTGGAGATCATTAAAGTCTTGACCATAACATCAATGTATAGATGAGGCCACTTTGTATTCAGAGGATAAATACTCGGTTAGAAATTATATGCTTATGAAGAATTTCTTCACTCTCTGTAAAAGCTTCCGACATTTGTAGTGGGGTATTAATTCAAGGACCGGGAAATTTTCTATGGGTTCGGTTTGGTTGACAAGCGTTATTCATAGTTTGGTTGGCTAAATATAGGTTAGGTCATGGAGGACAGGTTTGGTAATGTTATGGTGGGAGAGGTTAGGATTGGCAGGATAATGCTATGTTGAGTTATGATAGAAGAAGCTAAGAGTAGGTAAGGATCGCATGTAAGAGGTTTGGGTTTTAAGTTGGAAAAATACCGTGAAATTTTTTAGGTTGCCCAGGAGTTGTCACTATCAAGTTGGACATGCCTGGTGGCAAGAATATGCGGAGATTCACACAAATATTTAGCACTCTTTTTTATTTTGTTCACGAGCAAAAGATCATATCTTTAGGCGAATGATCCTGCAGTGAAACACATCAGTTCACTTGAAGTTGAGCTCTTGGTGATATAGAGCGGTAGTATGATGAAGGCGTAACCCAGATATTAGTACTTCCACTATCTGGCAATCAAATACACGTCTCCTCTGGACCCTGTTTTAAATCCAACTCTCGTTAGTCGACTTCGGACCCTAGTTAGGACTTCTCTGGCCCAAAGGAAATCTCGGTGTTCACCTATTCCGTTGGTTGTAAACATATCAAGATAAAAGAGCACGGCAACGAACAGAAGCGCGTGTTCAGAATACGTGTTCAGCTAGGGATGTGAGATTCGCTCCTTTTGTATTAGCTTGAGTATTTTGCTGGAACAACTAAGATATGGTGACCATTTATTTTTCGACGATAACGTATTTATTTTTCCCAAATCTTGACATTAAAGTAAATAACTAATAGGTATATGTAAAAAAATAAAATACAAACATTTACTTTATCAAATGTTTTTTGCCTGTAAACATTTATAAACTATTGTAATCACCAGATCCTATGTATCTGAGTAGAGCGATGTCTACGCATGTTTCAATAAACTCCACTGTAACTATTATTGTTTTTTGTCAATTATAACATTATAGTTGCGTTGGGAGCAGTTCTACGGTATATCACGAACGAATAGAGGCCCTAACTTAGGAATAACGTCATTATTTTTGAAGGAGGCGTACCGTACAAGTATTCTTTGGTTTCAGGCACTTGTAACAACGCGCAATTCAAAACGCTAGTATCCTAGTATTCAGCTCACCTCAGGATTGTCAGGAACTTTGACCATATATTCCTTGTAGAATTCAGCGACTAAGCCAGCCTCGACCAGCCTCTGCAGCTCGATGGAGAATATTTCGGTGTAGGGGGAGTGTTTGGGCAGCAGCCACGTTGTGTAGCCTGGATACACCTGCAGGCACCAGCCATTATATGTCGGTGGTGCACAGAACTCATTCACAACCAACAAACCTCTTACCAACACCCTTCAGCACTAGCATTATATGCGCAAAGCTCATCTTTCATTTCTTCATCTTTCTTTTTTCTGTTTCGCTTCTTTTCTTCCAGTCACTTTCTGTGTAAAACTCTCCTTCTGAATTTTCTATAAGTATCATTCATCATCATCATCATCACTCACTAACAGGTTCCTTCGCATTCATTAACCAGCGTACTCGTGCCGTCAGAATAGCATCCTTTGCATACTCTGACAACATCTGTAGAACATGCCTACTGAGAAAAATTTTCTGTGCCAAACATTTGTTTTACGTTCGTTTTTTAGATGCGGGCATGAAATTTTAAGCTACGATTAACAACTTATCACGAAACAGATTCTATGGACAACACAGGAGTCAATTAATTTTGCAGAGGATTAAATAATATAATTTCTGTATAGTACCTGATCGCTTCTACTTCTCCCATCTTCTGAATATTCATTGTTTTGAGTGTTTCCGAGCGCCGAATACATGTGAAGCAACTTAAACAGGGGTAAAGTTGAATTGTTTTTCAAACTAAAGTAAGAAAGTTGCATATTTGTGCAACGGACCTAATCTTTTATTCGCAAGTAATTAGATTTGAACTTCGGAGTCCAAAAATTTTACCACTATCTTTGCGATGTATCCGGCTCAACAAATTAATGTTATTCAGTATTGTTCGGTGAAACATGTAAATCATTTACTCCTTTCAAATAAAAAATAAGAAAATCTTCCGAGTTTCAATATACGTGAAACATAATTAAACGATAGAAACTTGTTTTCAGCTTATAATTTACAATCCCCTTTTTACGCGGGGGAACGTCATTAACCTCTTTGAATCTGTACTTTTATGAGATCAGAAACCCTTATAAAAGCAAGAAATGCACGACATAGAAATGTCTGTAATGAATGTATTATATAATTATGTAAATGATATTTTACATGCGACAGCATCTAATCATATAATTTATCGAATCAAGGTTTAACCATTTCCGCTCAGTAATCCGAGAGGAAGCCGGGGAAGTCTGTGAAGTTTCGGTTTCCCGTTTTGCTCACCTCGATTAGATAACAGAATAAAGCGCTAGCTTCTTCAAGAGATGTTCGCATGAAATACGACTAATGAGTGAAAACAAAAATACTCGTGCACGAGATTGTTTGCACAGTACACTAGCCTCCGTTAGAGAAAGAAAAATAAATTTAAGAGCAGCCTATGTAAAATTATATGATCATAACAGACTACCTGGGAGAGCAAATTCCACAAGGTACGCTGACATGGACCATCTCCACACCTCAGCTTCCAGGCATGCTCATAAAAAGATTCACTGCCAGTCAAATTATTAACGAGAAAACATTTCTCAATTATTTCAGAAATCATTTGATAAAATTGCATGGAAAATCCAGAGAATGTTGACAATACTATTCCGCTGTTACAGCTAAAAACAAAAAGGATTCAAACCAGTATTAGTGTATAATATGGTGGTACTAATTTAGAATATCTGATGATCGAAGTGTGCCGAATTATTAACGAGGTTAAGAAAACACGCATTCAACCGAGAACTTTTTTTACTGTTATGTTTTTCCTGGGTATGTTTCCTGGATATATTATATATATATATATATATATATATATATATATATATATATATATATATATATATATATATGAATTTGTATTCATATAATGTGTTTACCATGTTTCAGTTTAATTTTCCAGATATTGAAGATGAGTGTGGATATGCTCGAAAGCTCTATTTTTAAAATACATCGTGAGATTTTTAAGAAAGATATTTTTACCCGCCTTAGTTCTACTATTTTTGTGTAAACAACTCGCAAACATCAAATGAACTAAGAAAAATGCTGAGAACACAATAACTGCACTTTAAATTTCTACCTTTATTTTATTAGTATAAGATATGCATTCCTTTCTTAGAAATGACCTGAAAAAGTCGCTGATCCATAGAATTCCTTGTTGGGGTTTCATCAGCGGTTTTTTCCTGTGATATTACATCGAGGGCATCCCAAAACTCAGCCTTGTCCTTGAATTGCGTCCAGTTGCGTAAAGTCGTCGCTTCATGATGCTCCACAGGTTCTCCATTGGGTTCAAATCTGGGGAATTCGTGGGCCACTCCATCTTCCGGAGCCCACCAACCCCAGTTGTTGCAGATACTCCTTAGTTTTGTTTGCTACATGTGAGGGAGTATTATCCTGCATTAAAACAATGGTTCTTTTGAACGTCAACCTTTGTTTATTCAGCAATGGCTCAAGGTGCTTCTTCATAAAAGCTACGTGAGCATCCGATGTCATTTTCACGCCTTCTGGGACTTTCCATGGACCAACCAAGGTACCTCCGATAATCCCAGCCCAAATCATGATCCCACCACCACCTCGTTGGCGCCTCAAGCGCAATATTTATAATGGCGATCAGGTCCATCTAGGACCCATCCCATGCTCCAGCCATCCGGACCATCAAGAGTGACACGCACTTCATCCGTGAACAAAACTTTGGAAAAGTCATTATTCAAGTTGTCCTCTGCCCTCTTCTATCGATTTTGTACATGATGCTGCTTCAATGGCAACTTAGTCACAGGCTTAACTGATTTTGCTACTTCCTTCAGGCGGCGACATCGAGAACTTTTAGAGACATTTTTTTAATCCGGCTTCTTCAAAAATTTCTCTACTTGTCATTCCAAGATTCTTATCAACCTCACGCTTAATTTGTAGTAGAGAACGGCGTGAAACAACTCTTGATTTACGTTTATCAGCCCTCTTACGTACTTTCGCAGGGTCCCTGACGAAGTTCTTCTCAGTTTGATGGTATCTTCCTATCATTTTCGATATATCGAGAGTAGTTTTCCCTTTCGCTAATTGCCCGGTTGTAGTACCCTTTTCTGAATTGGTTAAGCCACCTTTATGACCCATTGTAGTGTCGAAACAGACCACCTCGTTATTAATTTATCACACCTTAAAAACCGTGGATTCAACACATATGGCGTCAAGTTGTTTGCACTGCGCAAAACAGAACGCCTTTTTACAGTACGCGCATGTCAATGTTGCAAATGTTCGCTGTAAATTTTATAAAAAAATACCGCTGTTTTTCTGAAACAATTAAAAAAGTGTGACCTCGGTAATAATTTGACACGCAGTGTATGTTCCTTGTACGCGTTAGTTTCCAACCCCACGTAAATTTAAGTAAGTAACTGCATTGATAATTATATAATATCTCCTTATTATCCGGCGGTCTAAACTTCCATCATGGGAAATCTCAAGTTTAAAATATTTCTCCTGGAGTCATGCTCTTGAAACTTACGTACGGATTTTGTTCACTGTGTAGAAAAACAGTCTTTTATTCGCACAAGGAACCTCTATGCCAATGTAACACTGTAGTACCATATATAAGATTATAATCAATCTCTATAAAACGTCATGTAACCAAGCCGAGAACAATGACCTGTTCCTTTACGAAGTAGGTGTAGTTGTACGCGTTACATTCGTAGCGCTTGTTGAAGAGGTAAGAGTAGGATTCCACCATGGCATGGGTGCCTGCTAGCACTTTAGGAAAGGCCACATCACCGAAAGAGTTTAGCGGAAAAAAGTCCATTTTGTGCCCCAGAACTCGGAGTGAAGCATCTTCTGACGTGCGCAGTGTGTCGGGAAGAAAGCTGCCGTAGTCTGCCATTAAAACTCTGACGAAAAGGATTAGTGTACAATAAAGAATGATTCAAATTTCATAACTTTCCTTAAATGACAGATAAAACTCTACTCTACAATGCTATACACAAAATATCATCTGCTCTTGAATGATTGTGTTGCGAAACCGGTATTCCAAAACTTAGTGAACCATTGAATGAGTGTACATAACTGTTTTAAATTTTTTAATTCACCAATTCACAATTTTTAATTTAACTGTTTTAAATTTTTTAATTCACCTGAAATTTGAGTCTGCGAGGCTTTTAGCAGTTTCGATCCTGGAAGGAGCAACAGGAATCGTGAGGTAGGCCATCAAGTTGGACGTGTAGGAGCACGCGAGCACGAAGGTGGTCCACCACCACGTCAGCAGCCACACATCGATCCAAGTTGTTTTGATTTTGTACTGGTAACTTTGGCGGAACACTGCTGCGAGAACCTGCGGCAGGCCATAGTGCATCGTGAGCATAGAGCACGGAGCTCTACGGGTACTGACCTCGTAGTAATTTCAATTTTTTGTCTGGTGAACATTAAGGTCCACCAAAAATGCATGGAGAAAAAATTCGAGTTAGAGTGGTTCACCTCATGATCAAAACACGAATTCGTCTTTCTTTATCAGAGTTACTGAAATACTTCAACGAAGATGATTGTAACTTGTAAAGCTGATTTCTACATCACTTAATAGCTCAGAAGGGTTACGACTACAATCCATTGACGTACCAGAAGAAACGCTGTGTCGTAGGTTTGCTCTTGCTCGAGAAGATGAAACATAGCAGTAACGAGTACAATTACTGCAGTAACGCTGCATATGGAAAAGATCCACACGCATGCCGAGAGCGGGTAAATCAAACCTCGCCATTTTGGCAGAGGAGATGGATTCTTGAGAATGAATCCAAATCCTTCTATGTGGTGCGGATAGGTTACGTCGAAGTCCTTGTAACGTTCTTCGGTCAGATGGAACGTGTTGATTGCCAAGTGCTTCCCGTGGTACATCAGATCTGCCATCATACCGTTCCAAGTTCCGTTTACTTTGGCTCCCCACTCGCCATCAGAAGCATCCCATTGAATGTTAGTTGTGAATTTGTGTTTATCAGCAATCGTGTGCAGAAGCGCCATGTTCATTCCCATGCATCCGCTTTCCCCAGCGAAAATGAAAGGAAAGTCATCACACATCGCAATTATTTCAAAATTTGTACCAGTTATATTCATAGTGCCTGCATCAAATAAATCGTTCTCGGTTTTGAAAAGTTCCTTAGTATAAACGCCGAAATTTTTCTCGTGCGCTTCGCCATCAACTTGGTGTGAAATCTTGCGCGTATACTTGGATACGACGAAATGTTTCGGCCTCTTCATCTCCTCTTCCCGTAAGGAGATGAACACGGACCTCCGAGCACCGTTGTGAGAGAAATCGTTCGTTACGATGTAGCTAGAGACGTTGAAATCCACATCTAACAAGATTAGTTGATCCAGGTTCCAGAAAATCGAAGTATCATTAATCGTAGTAAACTGTATCGGATCCCGATGGTACAGTAAGAAACATATAAAATTACTTTCTTTGCTGAAATACCTCTCGATCCGCGCGGTGTCTTCGGGAAGTTTATCCCATGATAGCAGAACGTAGGATTTTAGGTAAGTATGGGCCCACCTAGAGACGTTTGTCATATCGATGTAATGTTCCACTTGGGGGTCGTAAATGAAGAACACATTCTCTCCCGAGAGAGTGACGGTAATGAGGTTCTCCATCAACTCGGTGTAGTCTTCCGTGACTGTCTTTTGGTGGTTCATTTGCTGAGCTTTGGCTTGCAATAGAAATGCAGTAGATGAAAGTATCCACATTGCAGCCCTTACTTTTATGATTCCCATTTTGCTTTTCTGCATAAGCGAAAAACGTACCAAATAATACAATTTATGGTCAAATTGATTGTTAAATTATTTTTACAGTTCTAGTGTGTATATCTTGCAATGTGCCTTTAGAATGATGGGACTGATAAGCCCGTTACAGTTTTGCTCAGATCCATACTAATTTCATTACTATGTCTTGAACTTTGTTAAGCCATACTTCAAGATCAAAATGATCGCAAGAATTCTACCTCGGTTTTGACAGTTATATTAGTCTGTCACTAGAGTTACAAAAATAAAATTTTACTCTAATTATCCAATTAATGAACGGTTTTACTGGTGTCACCAGTAAATCGATCGTTCTTCAACAATTTGTGCGTAAAATTATAAAAAATAGATACCCATCGGTAGCAGACACGTGCGGCTCTCTTATTACACTCTGTAGTTCGTGAATTTCATACATTACAAATCTCAAATTTTCTACCATTTCCTACATAGGAAACTCTTGACTGGCCGTTTCAGCTCCAACCATGACGAAAACGAGCGATGCTATTCGATCATTACACGTTTTTAGTGAAGGGACCACCGGTGGTCACTGAGGGGATTTTCATAATGCTGCAGACCGACTTACAGTCACTTGCTCAACTTTTATAAATACTTAATGAAAGCCAAATAAAGACACGATCCAGTTAATGTTTACTATTTTTAAAGCTACTCAAAGTCTTTAAATTTGAATTGAATATTGAACTTCAGTTTAATTCATCCCAGGAAACGTGTTACTGTTATGAGCTCAACTCTTTGTGGTATGAATTAGTTACCGCACTATTCTCTTAGCGCAACTCAGTGGAACATGCCCTGAGTGATTTACTTATTTGAATTATGACACTTTACGCCAATTGATTGTTCACCGTTCCCTTAATTTGGCTGACCTCCAGCAATTCTTAGAGAAATGAAAGCGTGTCTGTCCCTAAAAACTTGGAGTGTTGTAAACTTACAGTATATTCATAAAATATAATTGGTTAACTAGCAGGACATACTTGTAAAATTTCAAATTCGGGGATATCTTTGTAATATTATCTTATGCAAATCTTTAAGCATTTAATGGTACATGTTACTATAGCATATGTAACTTCTCTATAATTTACTTCGTCGTGCTGATCATAAATTCACTACAGACGAAAAATTCCTCTTGACATTGGATATACTGTTTTACAATCTGTTTGGATGCACTCATGTATACAATAAGACTATAAATTTTTCATACATGACTCCGTTCAAAAATTCTAAGATTATAAACCTGTTTCCCTCACTCAGGCATCCTGAGCGCAGCAAAGAAAACGATTTACGTAAAGCTGTTTTTCATTGGTCATTTGAAGGCAAAAATGGACAAATAAGTCTTAACCCTTTAACGCCCCAGAGGACACCAGTGTCCTCTTTCAAAATTCCCCTTCAATATATTTTATTTCTTATTCAATTAGTTCCCTAATGTGTTCTTTGAAGTTCTCTGCCGAGTGGCAGTTCTTATCCCATCCTGATATCGGTGACTGCCAGATGCCAGCGCCAGTTTAGTGACGGTGGTTGTGTTAACGGTAATATGAGTACAAAAATTCGGACGTTAAAGGGTTAACTTTGGTTCCGAGGTTTTTTATCTCAACAACCTCAGGTTTTGCCTAAAGAATTTTGGAATGAATGTGTATTTTTATTAGTGTGATTGCTGCATGATTTAGTTTGTTGGCAGCACCAAATTATATCAGTTCATTTGGAGACTCAGCCAACTGTCAGGAATTTTCCTTAGGACCGGCTGCATTTCACTTCGAAATTTCCATCAGCAATTAGGCATCACTGCCAGATTTTACACCATCCACGTTAGAACACTTATTTTTATCCTCTGTCCAGCAAAACATGAGCAAAACCTTTTCATTTTAGACTCTTCGTTCATATTCAAGTATTTATTAGCCAAACCAAAAGAAAAATCAAAGTGCTGTCAAATTGTCCCACTCATTATCCTCCATGTCGCTCGTGTAGCTGTGTTTGTGTGTGTAAGGGCGCGATGGTGAATGCTTACACAATTTTTGTACCAATGAAGGAAATTGAGGTTCTAGGTTACTTTATGTTTGCGATTACTTGGTATTATTTTTCTGAGGGCTTGAGTTTCGTTATTCTCTCTGATATTTCTGTATCGAAGTTAAATTTTATGCCTGAAAGCATGCGCTGAAACAATGTTTATTTTTACTCTGACTTTTCTGCTTCTTTTAAGAGTAAGAATCTCATTGGAAACACGAGCCATGAATTTACATGGTCTCTTCATCCTTACTAGTTATATATTTTCCTGTCGAGTTCGCCCGTTTGAAAGCAAATTCAAATCTTCTTTTAGTGTGAAACTCAGGGGCAAGGGAAACCCTAAAAAATCTTCGGTAAAATAGGCGCAGTGCTGACTAAGGTTACCATAACACAACTTCGTTCAGCCGAGACTGAAGACCTGCCATGCAAGTACCATACTCACGGTGAAACGTCAATGAAATCATCATGGAAATCGCATGACCACCGCAGACTTTGTGAGCAGAGGAATTTGCGTCAGTAACGAGCCTCTTGCCATCGATTGCTGGTCCCAGCTCGTCCTATTCCTTGGTGCCTCGTCGTCTTCCTGACCCGAACATACCGCGTGAGGGAGGAACCGTCATTCATTCAGCACTATCAATTGCCGCACAAAGACATGTCTCAGTCGACAAGCTCATTCGGGAATTTCTTCGTTTTAATCGGTTTCTAGGACAACACGCAGTGATTATCCTATTCGACAGCAAAGAGTTTTGTTGCATTGAAAGCGCTTTTTACGCCCGCGATGAAAGGAGGATTGGTCGACATTCTCGTAAACTGTCATCAGGGTCAAATTCTGGAGTCCAGGTAAAAATCTCAATAGCGGTATGATCTCGTGACTGCCGACCTTCATTCAGTTCCGCTCGGGCCGCCAACCTTAGTTTATGGCTCATCTGTTTGCTCATTTAGCCATGCATGAGAAGTTGACTGGTCGTAGAATATGCTGACACATCCAATCTTCTTTCATTATTTTCATCACAAGATGATATTGTCAAGTCCAAAAAGTGTAATTATTAGAACAATGAACAGAATACACACGTTCTGGAAGCTAAACTTGAGTTGAGGATGATCAATCAAGTTTAAATAATTAATCAAGGATATGAGTGGTCTATTTTACATTTAGCACAATACATCTGCTGCAGCACAGAAAGAAAGCTCATTAAGTTGCCTACAAGGGATCAGGGAGTATCTTCATTTAGAGGTGCCTGCAGCGCGTCTCTCATAGCTTTTCTCTGCGAAACTTGAACTCGTTTGTTATTCGATTGCAAATAGATCTGGTTGCAGTTAAGATAAATTATAGGCTATAGATATTCAACGTCAGGAGAACTATACTGGTGCTATATCACTACATACTACCAGAAAACACGATAGGTCAAAAGTGGGCCACACTGAATAGCTTCCCACTGTAGTTTATTTCTAATCAGTGAAGCTAACTGACTTAATTACTGCAACGACACGCACACCGACGGCGGAAGAAAACTGCTGTAAATGCCGTAACGATGTCGGTGGCGATGCGTTACCTTTATTATTACTCGAGTGGGAAATTCCCCACAACTTCATTTTGATTTTACAGGGAGAAAAAGTCCTCGAAGTTCATAGTTTTATTCAAGGGCAGTTCAAGGTAAATTATACCTTGAAGCTTACCGCAAGAATCGACACATCTGTCGTTACTTAAAATCTTAAGTAGTGTGCGACGATCGCTTGAAGGTAGTTTCAAAAGAAGAGTAGCGGAGTTGCAGAGATGCTTCGCAACGCACAGGCATGGGAATTGAAACCGAGCGGCGTCCCAGCACGCCAGGTTATGCTTTACAAAACACCGCCACCGCTGACAGCGTGAAGCCGAGGTACGAGGCTAAAATGTCCACCTGAAGCTAAAGAAAACTAGTTTAAATAAATATTTATGTTTTGCGTCTTGCAAATCCTAATTATAAATAAAAGAGCAAAGAAAGTCGCTTTTAAATTCAACATTCTTATTATTACAGTCTAATACTAAAAGAAGAACGTTTCGACCTGTTAGGTCATTTTCAACTTCTGTCGATAGAAAATCACAAAATCCAATAAAATTTCAAGTAAAATTGCAGACAATGAGGAAAAATGAAAATTAAAAACATCATACTAAAAAACAACAAATACAACCTAAACTAGCTGAAGGGGGAATGCAGACTGACTATCATTCAAAACCGGTTTTTCAGTTAAAACATACAAAGATTCTACAATACGAAGTTTAATAATACCAGATGTGGATGCAATTATTTTAAAATCGTTTAAGCGCACTGGAAGATCGCATTTCTCTGCATGAGAACGGATGGCAGAATGAGATGGCGTAGAGAGAAGAAGGCCTGTTCTAAAACTCCTACCAGCATACTCAGCAACGCGAATACTAAGGGCCCGTTTTGTTGAGCCAACGTACTCAGACGCACAACGTGCGCAACAATATTTGTAGATAACAGATGAGAGCATGCCTTTGGGAGTTTTATCCTTATAATTGAAATATGACCCTATTTTGAACGTATTGACCAATATAATTTTGACCAATATAATTTTTTCATGCATATAGATTTCAAAATTATATTGGTCAATACGTTTAAAATAGGGTCATATTTCAATTATAAGGATAAAACTCCCAAAGGCATGCTCTCATCTGTTATCTACAAGTATTGTTGCGCACGTTGTGCGTCTGAGTACGTGGGCTCAACAAAACGGGCCCTTAGTATTCGCGTTGCTGAGCATGCTGGTAGGAGTTTTAGAACAGGCCTCCTTCTCTCTACGCCATCTCATTCTGCCATCCGTTCTCATGCAGAGAAATGCGATCTTCCAGTGCGCTTAAACGATTTTAAAATAATTGCATCCACATCTGGTATTATTAAACTTCGTATTTTAGAATCTTTGTATATTTTAACTGAAAAACCGGTTTTGAATGATAGTCAGTCTGCATTCCCCCTTCAGCTAGTTTAGGTTGTATTTGTTGTTTTTTAGTATGACGTGTTTTATTTTCATTTTTCCTCATTGTCTGCAATTTAACTTGAAATTTTATTGGATTTTGTGATTTTCTATCGACAGAAGTTGAAAATGACCTAACAGGTCGAAACGTTCTTCTTTTAGTATTAGACTGTAATAATAAGAATGTTGAATTTAAAAGCGACTTTCTTTGCTCTTTTACTTATAATTAAAACTAGTTTAATTTTGGAATGACGACGATGGAGGCAACAAAACTTCAATTCGAGAGAATATAACGAAATATCAAAGATTTCACTTGAACGACAAAGCTACACGCACCTGTAAGGCCCAGAAGAAGTTGTAAGTTTGAGGAAGACGAGAAGTTGGAACCCAGAACGATAACAAATGCATTTCAATGAGGGTCAATGAGGGTAGATCTATGAGTTATGAAGTTTATAAACGTGCAGCCCAGCTCAAACTGCGCTGCTGTGTGTAAACCAAATGCTATCAACTTACTATTGGAACATACTTGCTGCGTAAACGAAGTCTACTTTTGATGCAATACGATGTCTTCTTTTGAAGCTATTTGTTTTACTTCCGTTTTGTTCACAGACGTTTCCGTGAAACTCTTTAAATTGCCGTTATCTTTCTATGCTCCATTTATCGCAATTTTTCTTTTACATTACAGGATAAGTTTAAAATTTAGAATATAAAATATAGTAATTATAACGCTAACAATGGCATCTAATTCGAAAAGAGAACAATTCGATTTAAAATTTATTATAAACGGGAAATTTAGGATAAAATAGATTAAGCTATAGATGTTAGTGATCGAATGTACGAGCATAAGATTGGGAGAACTATAAGAACTACTCTCTGCGACATTGTAGAGTAGAAAGTTAAGCTATCGAATGCTCCACTATGTACCTGATTAAAACTCGGCGCACTGTCTGCGATGGTTTTTTTCAGTTCGGTGCAGTTATGTACTTTAGGGTCGATTTAGGCATCGCATACTGTCATCAGTTCAAGTTGAAGCAAAGATCGATTACGGCTATAAGTAATTTTCTACAAGAAAACTCTCACGCACGTTGTTATAGCACATATTAAATAAAAACTATGATTTGCAAATAGAGATCAGTGCAGTAAAGCCGCCCGCTACAATTCCGTGCCGCTCAGTGGAGTTAACTGGCAGAATTACTGAAGAAGTACGCGTAGCTGCGGTTCAAGAAAATTACTGTAAACGCGTGCATCACGTCTGTATCGCTGTATTATTGTTACTGTTCCCAACTGCTGTAGTTCTCTACCGATTCTCAACGGAGTATCATACGTGGATAATAGATAAAAATTACTTTATATTAAATTTTTATTACATCATACGTAAAGCAATAAATTGAACACCAGAGATAGTGATTTTTAAGAGATTCACATTTATTGAACTAGGCTCAATTAAACGGAGATATCCTAAAAATGATGTGTGAAAATCAACAACTTTGAGCCGTCTCCGTGCAATAAAATCCTATTTAGCAAACAATGAATTTCTTGTAAGTGATTATTGCCGTTATATTCATTTTTTATACTTGAAAATTGCAATACTTGAAACATATAGGACCAAGTGTATGGTGTGCGTACACAGTTTAAAAAAGTAATTGTTCAACACATTGACTGCCATGGATTAAGCTGAAGTTCAATATCCAACTCAAATTTAAAGTCAAAAGCTGTTAAAAATGTTATAAATACCACACATTAACTGGGTAAAATAAATACCATTAATTTAAAAAGATTTTTAAAAATTTTTCAAACGACCCATCGATATTGGAGTTGGAGTTGGAGTTGGAGTTTTGGAGTTTGAAAAACTTGAACACGGCCCAACGGTGGGTCATACCGCAATGAATGTGTTAAACTTGAAAACCTTTTATTTTTATTCCGCATTATTTTATTTGTTAAACTTGAAAACCTTTTATTTTTATTCCGCATTATTTTATTTGTTAAACTTGAGCAGCATACTGTTACTGGAACATCACGAGTTTTCCAATTACAGGAGTTCTGTGTACTAAAGATATAAGCACGCAACATTCAGAAGGCAGGTGAGAACTTCGAGGGTGCTGTTGAGTTTTCAAACGTGGCAATATTTCAAACTTTGTAAAACTGCATCTAATACTGTGAATACACATGAAGTTTAACAAAAATTAATTCGGTCTGGTTTTCCTTATTTCTTGCGTTAATTTCGATACGATGAGAAATGAAGACTCGATCACTCGAGCCAAGGGCCGAAGATAGTGAAGTCTACTCGACGGGTTGGGCACAGGTTAGGTTGTGTGCTGCCAAGTACAGAGGCAGTGGGGTTAAAATACATAGAACAATTTAAACAATTTTTTGAAACCCATTTACAAACTTTAAACGATTTAGAGTCCCATTTACATACTTTAAACGATTTAGAGTCCCATTTACATACTTTAAACGATTTAGAGTCCCATTTACATACTTTAAACGATTTAGAGTTCCATTTACATACTTTAAACGATTTAGAGTCCCATTTACATACTTTAAACGATTTAGAGTCCCATTTACAAACTTTAAACGATTTAGAGTCCCATTTACAAACTTTAAACGATTTAGAGTCCCATTTACATACTTTAAACGATTTAGAGTTCCATTTACATACTTTAAACAATTTAGAGTCCCATTTACATACTTTAAACAATTTAAAGTCCCATTCACAAACTTTAAACAATTTAGAGTCCCATTTACAAACTTTAAACAATTTAGAGTCCCATTTACATACTTTAAACAATTTAGAGTCCCATTTACATACTTTAAACGATTTAGAGTCCCATTTACATCCTTTAAACGATTTAGAGTCCCATTTACATACTTTGAACAATTTAGAGTCCCATTTACATACTTTAAACGATTTAGAGTCCCATTTACATATTTTAAAAGATTTAGAGTCCCATTTACCTACTTTAAACAATTTAGAGTCCCATTTACATACTTTAAACAATTTAGAGTCCCATTTACAAACTTTAAACGATTTAGAGTCCCATTTACATACTTTAAACGATTTAGAGTCCCATTTACATACTTTAAACGATTTAGAGTCCCATTTACATACTTTAAACGATTTAGAGTCCCATTTACATACTTTAAACGATTTAGAGTCCCATTTACATACTTTAAACGATTTAGAGTCCCATTTTCATACTTTAAACGATTTAGAGTCCCATTTACATACTTTAAACGATTTAGAGTCCCATTTACATACTTTAAACGATTTAGAGTCCCATTTACATACTTTAAACGATTTAGAGTCCCATTTACAAACTTTAAACAATTTAGAGTCCCATTTACATACTTTAAACGATTTAGAGTCCCATTAACATACTTTAAACGATTTAGAGTCCCATTTACATACTTTAAACGATTTAGAGTCCCATTTACATACTTTAAACGATTTAGAGTCCCATTTACATACTTTAAACGATTTAGAGTCCCATTCACATACTTTAAACGATTTAGAGTCCCATTTACATACTTTAAACGATTTAGAGTCCCATTTACATACTTTAAACAATTTAGAGTCCCATTTACATACTTTAAACGATTTAGAGTCCCATTCACATACTTTAAACGATTTAGAGTCCCATTTACATACTTTAAACGATTTAGAGTCCCATTTACATACTTTAAATGATTTAGAGTCCCATTTACATACTTTAAAAGCATGTTATCGAAGTATCTTGTTGGTACACTGAGTGCTACTTTTAAGTTAAGATTATATATTGTTTGCAGACTGACGAATGCTGCTCCATTATGCTACTTCGAGAGATGAATTTTTTTTGTGGAAAATGAAATTTCTCGATGTCATTAACGCCTTTACAAGAAACTATCGTGGATGGATACATAGAAAACGGGAAAGTTTAACATCTTCATTTGACAAGCATACACTTCGCTTATGATAATTTACGTGTTGCCACACTGAGAAAAACTTTCTCCTAAATGACACACTTTTGTGTCAAGTTGACACAAAAATACGTCATAAATATACATCATCAGTCTATGTACTATGACACACTTTTGTGTGTCAATGACAATATTGTGTGCAAGAATTTGAAGAAAAAATAGCAAAGGCTTTAAGATTTCTTTGGGGAATTATACTCCACTACAAAATTCAAACACATTTCAGTAGCCAGCAGAAATTTTTTGCCCATTTGAAAAGTGAGTACTTAATTTTATTGCTACATCACTCCAGCTATAGATGAGCCGTCAGGACTTCTATTTTAGCTCCAATTGATTCTGTTATTTTTCATGAATTTTTTGCTATTTCGGTTTCGTCTTTCTTCCTCTTTCCTGTCTACTTGCTATTTCTACGTGCAGGCTTTCTTGTGTGGGAACACACTTAGTGCATGGATTCCCTATGTTTCCTAGTCTTTACTAAATAGCTCCTTTTCTTTGCTCAGTTAAGACTGCCTTTAATATGGCTAAGTAATTTTGAACAAATTAAAAAAAATTTTGATAAGATTACTATCTTTTCAGTATTTTATAATAACTTCAGTAAAATTTTGTCAGGAAAAGAGATATTAGACAATATTAACACTCCCTACTCAACCTCAAATCAGAGCACAGCAGGCAGTGACAGCGCACACCCCACGCACTCATTGAGCGAAGTCGTGCGCTACGTGCCAGTAGGACAAGGAACTTTAAAATACATGAGAGGTATGAAAACAAAATTGCGAGGGAACGTGATGAACAATACGATAATTATCGGAATAATTTCTGGTGGACGTGTTTCTCACTGCTAATTGGGGTCAAATATGAATTCTACAATTTTCCTACTCAGTGATTTTCCAAATTATATTTCCGGACACTTTTCCTTAACTCAAAGCATCTCAACCTCGCTGAAACTCTCGGTCACCCTTTAAAGCTGTCCAAACATTTTACCCTACTTTATTCAATCTGCTAATCTATTGTCACACCCTCTCCTTTACTCGATTTGAATCGCAGGACATTTCAGTACTTAATGACCACTCTACCAAGTGAAAGTCCCTCCGTCACTCTACAGCGGTGAGGGCGCGGCCGTCGGTAGCTGCGGGCTTGCATCTGTGGCAGACGAGCTCCGCTCCAAATGTTAGTGCGGAGATCACAAGACCGAACGCCAGGATCATGAAATGCCCTTGAAAGTGCTCAAGCTGCATGGCTTGAGATCTTGAAGTCTGTGAATGAAAGAGTGTTTAAAACATGCAGTGGTGAATTTTAGGACTAGGAATTTCTGCTCACGAATGTGTTGAATTCTCTTTGAGAAAGCATCAATCATACAATTATGACAACACATGATTTTTGTGAACTCATTTTGTTTTAAAATTTTACGTAAAAAGTTAATTCTTTAATCTAACTTTTTTAATAACTTCCGTTTAATGTTCGCTCTGGCTGTCACCGACAATTCAGGACATGGAGAAAGGCTATCATTAGAAGGCCTAATTTCGGTGGCATTTGAGCTTCATAAATGGAGAAATGCGTCTAGAAAAACCTCGCCAATGACCCAGAATGTAGAACATATTTTTCTGACGTTTGGTAGATGAAAGTTGGTGCATAATTCCGTACCGGCAGGATGCTGCATGGACTGTTGCTTCGGTGTTCAAGCGTGTTGTTCCTCGAAAAGAAGCCCCCAAAATATAGTTATTAGAATTTATTTTGTAAAATATTTGTTCTGCAATTTAAAAAACGTCAGTGCTTTATGTCTGGGGAAACTAGAGACTTAAAAACTTTGGGCATATGCTTATCATTAAGTTATCATTGCACTAAAGTTTAGGGGTTTTGTAGGAAAACATATCGATTACTGAGAATTGTTCCTTTGCAGTATTTCACCCGCTTCAATATCACAGTCATGCCTAAGTTGAAACCATTTCTACCCATCTTGGGAATGAAGAGTTGGTAGAGATTTTTTATATTGAAAAAATCCTGGTAACAATTTCGCAGTCAAATCTTGTAGTGACAAGAACTAGTCATCGTGTCATGATAAATCCAATAAAAATATCATGCTATCGTGAAACGCGCATGACCTTGCTAACTCATTATAATTGAGTACGCTAAAAACACACCTTCGGAGACATTATTGAAAAATCAACTGCTTGAACATATTAATGACCTGAATTTTTTTGGTTTCATAATTTTCATTAGTAAAGTGAATTTATATTGCGAAAGGATAGGCCCAGGAATCAAGGGAAACATTGCATGTTTGAAAGAAAATAGAAGTTAGACGTTATTGGAATGAAGGCAGAGGTACTGAATAGATTTCAATCTACTTAATCGATCAAATCTCCTAGATAATAGGCCTTCCGGTTCTGAACCGGTGAACGAAGACCAAAACATCTAGCGAACACAAAAGCACTAACACATGCTCAACTGTTAACAGCAAGGCTCGATGCGAACACATTGCTTATGTCTTGAGACATTTTTCTTTTCATTTTTTGACGCTACTTTGTGAGAATTAAAAAAGAATGCTATACAGCGAACGTAAGCGAGGACACGAACGTCGTTTTCTAAATCTGTCTCATATCTCGGGGAATTAGAGTAGAATTGATTCACATTCCTTCACCATCTCTCACAGGACCTTACGAAGTAGGACGTAGCGGTTGAGTTGCCATGATCGGTTTTGTGCGTAGACTTGTTCTCAGCTACTAGGCATCTCTTTATTTGTTTTTTTTCGATATAACTTAAAGTCTTTGTCACAATTTGAGTTTTGTCTTCGGAGAGAGCGACCACTTTTCTTGCCAGTATTTTTCAGACTGCAGTATTTGCGGCGTAACGTGTGATATCCAGACTAACAAACTAAAATTATTTGTCCCGTTTCTCATTTTTCTGAGATATCAAAAAATGTAGAATCAGGAAAGAGCACAATTGAATTACCTGTTTTTGTTTAATTTTCATTTTTCCTATTAGCGTGCATGAAACAGAACTGGTTCAAACACGTAAACCTATTTTGACACTGACCTTCAGATGATTGTGTGCAAATTTGAGCTGAGTTTGGCGAGTGTGCGTCGCATTTCTAGTCTTGTGTAGACCAATGCAGGAAAATCGAAGACTCTAAAAATTGCTTATCTGCTACATCAACGATTTCCTTCGTGCACATAGCCTCGTTCTTAGAACTTTGCAAACTTCAAGTTTTTCTATAAATAAAGTAACATAGAATTGATATCTGAGAACGCCGTTGGTACTTCACACAACAAAGAGTCATACGATTTACAGGACAAGCCACATTTTATAAGACATATCCAAGCACGTATTTGAACCCATTGCTACACCACAGGATGGAGAGGTAATTTTTATCGCGCGACCCTTTGATGCATGAGAGGATTAACGAAGTCATACGGACAAAGACGATATTAATTCTTCGTAATTCGTGGTTGGTGAGAATCAGACGCCGACTTTTGGTATACATTGCGAGGGATTTAGCTCGTTGCTTTACAGATTGTCCTGGCGCTATTTGCTGGAGTTAAAGTAGTATTAAATTTGGAATTTTATATTTATTTCCAGAGGGTCAATTTTACAAAATTATACAGTCATTGAAAGTGGTTTTCACTCAGTTGTTCCCAACTAACATGCTAGCACGTACTTTAAAATTTGAGGAGTTAAGTAATAAAAATAATTTTAGTTTTTGTTCACTCACAGCTTAAGCTCACACCCACCTCGGCGATTTCGGGAGCTTTGACCATGGATTTCTTGTAGAGCTTGGTGACTATGCCAGTCTCGAACAGCCTCTGCAGAGCCTTGGCTATTATCTCGGAGTAGGGCGAATTTTTGGGCATCAGCCACACCAAGTAGCCTGGATACAGCTGCTCTGGCGCAGTCGTGGCAACGATTCAATGCGGTGTAAGTCACTGAATGTTGTTGTGTAAGTCATCTGAGAGTAAAGCGCCGTTTACACTAGGGGACATTTCGGCCGTGAGGCGAGACACGTGTATACGAGGCTCACCACTCAGGCTCATATTTGTGGGTGTTTATACGAAGTTTCCTATTCGCTCTGATCGAATTCGTAATCCGACACTCGAGAGCCTCGTAACTACCGTGGCGAATCGGAAACTTCGTATAAACACCCACAAATATGAAATTCAGTGGTGAGCCTCGTATACACGTGTCGCGCCTCACGGCTGAAATGTCCTCTAGTGTAAACGGCCCTTTACTCTCAGATGCGTGTGCTAAATTGGGTATCAGCCGCTCCATGTAGCCAGGATATAGCTGCTCTGGCACAGTCGTGGCAAAGATTCAATGCGGTGTAAGTCACCGGAAGTTTTACTTTCAGACCCGGGCTAAATTACATTTCCGTTAGTTTTCACTCATGTGCGCGTTTATAGATTAGAAAAATTTCATTGAACGTACTTGGATAAGCATTTGCTCACATTTTTATATACTGCCGAATAAGCCCTTGTTTACACGCTTCAATAATTTTTTACACTCCATTGAATGGGAATTTTAAAATGTATAATTTTTACTCATAGTTAGGCGGTTGAAACCTATCGACAAGTTTCATTCATCTTTCACAATACGCTTATTTGTGGAAACAAGTACCTTAACCTTGAAAATTGATAAATGAATATGAATGCGAATGACTATGACCATAAATGTTTGCGTGAATATAACTTTTTAGATGACCATAAATCACCCTCAAACGACGTGTAACGTAAACGATGTACACTGACCTGTTCTTTCATGAAATACGTGTCGCTGTATACGCCAGCTTCGTAGCGCTTGTAGATGAGGTACGAGTACGACTCAACGATAGCATGGGTGCCCGCCAGCACTTTTGGGAAGCCAAAATTGGCGTAAGAATCATCTTCCAGAGGAAAGAAGTCCATTTTGCTCCCAAGATTTCGTAGTGAAGCATCTCGCGACGCACGTAACGCATCGGGGAAGAAGCTACCGTAGTCTTGCATGCAAATCCTGCAAGAAGCTAATGAATTTGAGAATCGTTACAGCTTGAATCTTTACATGATAAATTCATGAATTAAATTTGGATTTTTATCTCACCGTGTCACCTCACATTATGCAACTGAGACAAAAACCAGAACTGCTTAATTTAGTAAACTCCCAAATGAAATGTGCTTACAGAAGTAAATGTTCTAACTTGCACCTTAAGTTCGTAGCGGCGAGGTCCTGAACAATTTCGATCCTAGAAGGAGCGACTGGAACAGTGAGGTAGGCCACCAAATTGGACGTGTAGGAGCACGCCAGCACGAAGGTGGTCCACCACCAAGTCAGAAGCCATAAATTGATCCACATTTTCTTTATTTCGTTCCGGTAACTTTGGCGTAACACAGCAGCGAGAACCTGTAACGTACATCTGTATTAAACACGGTGTTCTTCGGAACTGATCTCGCAGGTAAAGTAACTTCACTTACATATCAGCTTGACGCTGAAATTTTCGCATCAATGACATGGCCATAAAGTTAACTAGCGGTCTACTTGTTCAAACGAATGCCTAAATTTTGGCTTGTGTAACATTATCTGAACAACCAAAACAACGTAAAACGCAAGACTTGGGTTTGTGAATAGCATCATGTAAACCATCTCAAGGACGCAAAACCATCTACATACCACAAGGAATGCTGTTTCGTAGGATTGGCGTTCTTCGAGCAGGTAAAACATCGAAGTGACCAGAGCAATAACTGACACAACTGTGCTTAGGGAGAGAATCCACACGGTCGCCGAGAGCGGGTAGATCAAACCTTTCCATTTTGGCAGAGGAGATGGGTTCTTGAGAACGAATCCGAATCCTTCCACGTGATATGGATAAGTTGTATCGAAGTCTTTGTAACGGTCTTCAGTGAGATGGAACGCGTTGACAACCAAATGCCTTCCGTGATACATCATTTCAGCCAACATACCGTTCCAAGTCCCGTTTATTTTGACTCCCCAGTGTCCATCAGAGATATTCCAGTAAAAGTTAGTTGTAAATTTATACTCATCAGCAATAGCGTGCAGGAGCTCGAAATTCATACCCACGCAGCCATTTTCCTCGGGAAACAGAAATGGTAAATCGTCACACACAGCAGGTAGCTCAAAATTTATGCCAGTGAGATTTGTCGTCGCAATATCGAAGAAATCGTTCTTGGTTTTGAATTGTTCCGGATTGTAAATACTTAAGTATTTTTTGTTCCTCCTTTTACCTGCTTGATTAGAGATTTTTTTGTTCAGCTGGTATACGAAGAAGGTTTTTGGTCCTATCTTCTGCATCCCTTTCTGTTTGGAGATGAACACAGACTTTTGACCAATGTTGTACAAGAAAGCAGATGACGATACATTGGACTCTACACTTAATAAGATTAATTCCTTCATATTATGGACAATCGAAGTATCTTCAATGTTTATAAATTTTGACGGATCACTATGGTACAGCAAGACGCATATAGTGTTACTTTCTTTACTGAAAAACGCATCGATCCGGTTGGTGATGTCCTGGAGTTTATTCCACGATATTAGAACGTAGGATTTTAGGTTAATATTGGCCCACCAAGAGACTTTTGGCAAGTCAATGAATTTTTCAATTTCTGGGTCGTAAATGAAGAACACATTCTCGCCCGAGAGAGTGACGGAAGTAAGATTCTCCATCAACTCGGTGTAGACATTTGTGCCAGTCTGCTGTGGATGGATTTTCTGAGATTGAACTTGAGGTTGAATTGTAGTTGTTGAAATCATCCAAACCATAGCTATTACTTTTAATTCACTTTCCATTTTTCTGGGGCGCATATTTCAAAAATGTATGTTAATCGTGTTTAAAGTTGATCACTAAATTGCTCTGTATTTCTGCTGAGAAATTGCACACCTATTAATCAGCGATTGGCAAGTAAAGAATAATCCTGTGTGAGAAAATCGGATTTTCCTCCGCGGTCAAAATGAATGGCCGAAAATACGAATCAATAAGCAATAATTTATTTCTTTGTGATTATTGTAGTAAATAGCATTGAAACTGAAACAATTGATTAACTATAGTTGTTCTGAATACTAAGGATGATGGAGAAGATAATGATGAGTGCAACCCACATAATGAAGAGAGTGAGCAAAGGACAAACATGAACATTATGAGCTGCAAATTGCTATGGTAATTATTCAATAAGAGAAAAATTTTTTATTATCTAAAATACCTTGTATCGTTATGGAAAAAACACTATGAGTTGAAGGAAGCTTTTCTAACGTGAACTAGTATAAAACGCTCCCGATTTTTTGTGCTACGTGTGTTCCATTGATACACAAAAGAATTTTCCGCTGTCGAGCGCCATTGCGGTGTTTTCATGGAACATTCCTTGCATTTGATATCTCTTCTATGCTGCGGCGTGATGGTTTAGAATTGATGTGAAACACAGGTAGTACTGCCCTTCGTTGTACTTGCATACACGAACGCTTATTAATGACATCATTTGAAAATGTTTTGGACTATCTGTTGTAAGTAGGGTTTGCTTCCCGAGATCCCGGATGATTTGGGGCTGAAATTTTCCGGTCCGGCAATTAATTTTTTCCCGGGAATTAGCGGTATCCCAAATAGTATATATATATATATATATATATATATTATATATATATATATATATTTCAAGATTTGAGTGAGAAAATAACTTAAAATCATGCTGTTTAATATGATTAATAAATTGGAGAGCTCAAGATAGGACTTTAGGGTTTTAATGTTATTGTAACTTACATCACTAAGCAGTGTTGTTTACACTATCTCATAACATAGTTCAACTATTGCATGACAATATATTTTTTGGTTTGATTTTGCAGGTAATAAAAAATAGACTGTAATAGATACGATGTTAACGGCCGATGTTGTAGAAACTAAAGCCTTTGTGTGGCGATGCTAAGTTAAAGATGCAACTGGAGAAAGTGCGAATTGTATAAAATTGGCAAGAGTTTACTTTGCAAAGGCTGGTCTGCCAGTGGTTTGCTTCGCCACCTAAAGAATGAACACAACATAGTGAAGCCTGAAAATGTAGACCCAGTTGCTTCAACTAGTAGCTGAGAAAAAGTAATTCGTGTTGGAACGAAGCGCCCTCATGCAAGGGAGAGCAGTAGTGAAAGCACTAGACCTAAACAAAAAAAATAACAAGTTTTGTAATGGTATATCAAAGTACTCCGGAAGAACAAGTGACCAAGCTTGTAGCAGTTGTTGGCGAGTCAGTAAATACGTTAACAAAGAGTGAATTAGTTTGAGAATCCTTCCCAAATGAAGGTTTTTCGCTCCCTAAATCGCCAAACACTGTGATTGGCATGGGCAAGAAATTACGATAGAATAAATGTAAAAATATAAAGAAATCCCGGGAATTCCCGGGATTGTCTTCATAAAATCACGGGATTGCGCGATTTTCATTTGGTCCCGGGATTTCAAACCCGAGTTGGAAGACGAGAAAAAAACACCAAGTATTTCAGACAAGTTTACCGAAGAGAAATTACATGGATGTGATGAAAATTTCATCCAACTGTATATTCAGGCCGAAGAATATTTTAATGCAAATTCTTCTCAGATTGTTGTCCCAAATTGAACAGTCTTGTTATCAATGGAATAATACTCGTAATTTTATACTCCTTAAGTTTAATTTTTCTCATTGTAGCGAGGCCAAAACTGGTCAAATTTTGTGTTGGAGTTCTTGTACCTGCTGTCGAATTATCAATTGATTTTCAGAGAGGAAAAATTCCTGAGACTATTCATGGATTAAATTAGGCTCGAATTATTTTGAGGCAAATTGTTATTTCATGTACCATTTTAGTCTCAATGCAAGTGAAAGTCTTCCGCTTAACAACAGTCTTAATTGTCGTTCTCTACTGAATTTTGTTAATGAATTTTGCTAATCACCTATTTTTCTCTTTTCCGTAATCAATTCTCCATCGCCAGCTCACTTTATATTTATAAAAAGGGAAGAACTTTGAGCAGAAATATCAAAAAGAGCGATTGAGTTTAGCAGGCGCTTCATTCTAACTTTAAAAGGATCCTTCTTTTCACAGCTGACTCTTGAGTTCCCCCATTTGAAAATCAATTAAAATCTTTAAATTTTGCTCCAGAACTTTTTTAGCAACGAAAAGGCTCAAAATTGCGCTGTTGAGCGAGCGCAGTGATGGTTCGAGTTGCCCTCACAGACGCTGTCTTCAGCCGAGACTGAACACGTACGACTCAAGTTCTTTGTCCAGGGTGAAACCTTAAGAAAATCCTTCTTGAAATCAAAAGACCATCATGGGCTTGGTATGCTGAAGCATTTGTGTCAGTTCGCATTGCATGCCAGTATAGATGTGTTCATATGGCTATGCTGGCAGCCTTATAACAGGTGTTGCTGCTTACTTGCCTTGTCTTCTAAGCTTGGAACCACAGGACAACGGAATGAAGATTAGCTCTTATTCATTCAACGCGATCAATCGCTTCACGGGAACGTGGCTATACACAAAGACCGGAAGTGAATTATAGAGTTTTACATATACATTGGGAATCAGCTTCTAGGTTTATTGGATACAGCCAGGTCGCGAATATTGGCCCAGGCATGTTTTCGTGGCTGGCGGTCCTCTTCTATGTGGTTCGACCCCTATCGTCAACAGTGCTCTTTTCTGGCTAGGCTGTTTGTTCACATTTTTATGCATAGAGAGTTAGCGAGTAGAATGACGTCATGAGTCTGTAAAGAGGACCTATACAAACAGTATAATTTCGTTGTGCGCAGGTCAAAGGGGGAAACTCCGCTATGAGTTATCAAATTTAAGCGACTAACCTATGACTTTCTTTATTAATTTTTCAAATGGAAGAAACCTGTACTGACTACGGAACTTGTGTTAAAGTTTTATACAGTTTTATTTCAAAGCTAGAACTCTACTGCAGCCAAAGACAACTGATCGTCAAATAACCTACTGAGACATAGGAGCAATTTTCTCTTCACAAGCTCATTGACTCGTCTCTTGGTCGTGATATTTCTGAACGAACATAACTGCTCGACTTTGTAGCGATTCCACTTCATCAGTTTGCGGAGAAGCCCGGTAAACACAGTCTCAACGCGTGTATGTATACCAACACTTTGATCTCAGTTGATTAAACTGAACTTCAATATTCAAAAGAGCAAACATGAACTTCATCGCGCCTTCATTTAGCTTCAAATAAAGGTCGTGACTAATGGTCGGTCAACAGCACTATGAAAATCCCCTCTGCGGCCATTGGTGCCTCGCGTTACGGTCAAGGTGTTCACTTAATATTTCGTTACATTGAAGTTCAATATCCAGCTCAAATTTAGAGGTAATTGTAGTTAGAAAATTTGAAAATAGCAAACATTTACTGGATCATGCCTTCATTTAACTTCATTTAGTATTTATAAAAATTGAGTCAGTGACTGCTGGTCAGCCACCAGCATGATGAAAATCACCTAAATGACCACCGGTGGGTCACGCCGCACTTAGCGTGTTAAGGTTGATATCCTATGGGAAAAAATAACATTAGAGCTATGTGTACTGATTCTATCATTTCCGACACATTTCGAGTAAATATCTTGAGCATCACTACACTCGGCGTGCAGGCTGAATGTTTGACTACCCAGACTTTGCCCAGAACGGCCAAATTAAAGGGGCCTCCAGAAAATGTGTGTGGTTCCTCACACTCTGCCTACAGTCTGAGCAAAGAGCTTTACTCTACCAGCAGCACACCGTGTTCACCACAATGTACATATTGAACGGGGATATTAATAGAATAAATAATCAACCATTGTATTGTACTTTGTGAATATGTGCACTTTTAATAGATATCAAGTTCAAAAAGAACACTTAATCTTCTTGTATTGCAACGTATAGCTAATATTACAATAGTAATTTTTTAGGTTTGAGAGTAAAATTGTTTCTTCCCGAACAATATTTGCTCAAAAAGTGCGCAATAGGAATTTTTCATAATGAGCAATAGTTCACTTATTTTCAATGACTTTTTCCTTTTCAGTGATTTTTTATGATGCCTGCTTCAAATAAATACCTGGATTTTGGAACGAGAAAAAGATTGAGGTAATTTCTCAAATATTCATAATTTCTATGAGTTTTTATTGCTAATTGGGGCTTCAAAGACCTAAAACGATAATAATCTAGCGAAGCAAAGTCAGGGGGATAAGGTGGATGAGGAACAACACCCTAAAGAATACTCTTACTCTTTTCCTCAGTCACAAATGCTGTTTGAAGTTTTGTATTATCATGATTCAGCATGATATTTTTTTTGTTAGCGGAGAATGTCGGCTTGTGCATGCATTAGGCAGTTATTTAGTCGTCAATCTGTGGGGAATTAATATTCCTTGTGGAAAAATTTCAAGTCATGAGTGGAAATTAGATAGACCTTTTAGTTGAAACAAAATGTTTTGTGTTTGGTTAAAAGCCTTTTTTTGCCGGTTCACTGCTGTCCTGTCCTTCACCACCTCTGACTTTCACTTAAGCCTTTTCCTAACCTTACTCTTCAACTTTCTGTTTCTATACACACACTTACCTAAAATTATTGGGCACATTTTTCCAGCTTAGACCACGTCCACTAATTTTCAACTTTTACAGGTGTCATTTTTAGTTTGGAATTAAACAATACACAAAATATGAAAGAAATAAGAGAAATGATTACAAATTTTAATTTTTGAACATTGAATTAAAATACTGGTTAATGGGAAACAATTTTCTCTTCTCCTAAAGATGATGCTTTGTTTTCCTCACCTCCAAGCAACCAAATAAATAAAATAGAAGCAATTATTTATGCCAAATATTGGTACATAACAGTGCAGATAAAAGGCAACAACAGTTCTGACGAACGAGCACTATATCTTAACACTGTACCGAGTTCTTGAACTCTGATAAATTAGTGAGACTTTCTTCATTTTAAACAGCGATCATATCATCAGCGATCGCTTTTATAGGCACAATTACAGCGTGTCTTTTAATTTCATTAGTTGTTGTAGTAGTATCTGCTATGAGGTCTTCTGAAATAAAATTACATTCATTATTGTCGGGTTGGTATCAATTACAAAATATAAGTGCCCCCAGATACCTGACGAACACTGTACATGTAGTTCACAATGAATTCGACGCCAGATGGAAGACCAAGACTCGCACACTATTTTGCGTCCATCCTGCTTCCATAAAAATCATCCGTGCCTTGTGAGTGTACGCAACCATACAGGCACACACATTTGGCGGAAAATAACGAGGCATTGTGTTAAGCAGGAAATAGGAAGTGCCCTTCGTATACTTTATTAGAATGCAATCTCATTATTATGTTAAGGTAATTCTTGACTATTTAGAGAAAATGTTACATTTGTTCTAGCAGATTCAAATCTTAAATAATTTAGAAGGTTATAATCCGTCTTTTAATGTTAGCAAGAAAGTTTTAAACAACAAAGGTTGACATGTGCGACCTTTCGGAGATAGAACATAGTCCTACGTGTTAAGGATAAAGGGTGGCGGGCCAAGAAACCCTCACAATATTTTTAGGAAGAAAAGTCACATACATCGAAGTTCATAAAAAATCTGTCTAAGAGTGTATAACCTAATGAATAGCTCAAATTTCTGAGGGGACAACCACGCACTGCTTGCCTTCCAATAATTGCGGCGTCTACGTGATAATCTCAAAGATGGACTCGGGTTGTGCAATATGTGTAGTCGATATCCCAATATTATTATTATTGATCCCAATATTGGCGGGATGGAGTCGCGAACCTGCCAGACATTTTACGTTGTAGAGCGCTGCCTGCATTACATTTAGTTTACTGGTGCCTAGGTAGAGATTACACATTTTCCTTCGATTACCTTCTCGGTGCTTGAGAAACTACCTTCCCCTTAGCTGCAGGGAGAACGTGAACATTCGTACACAGCGCGGCATAAACATGAGCGGCGAATATATTGACAGTAGAGGAGCTAAATGCTTGAAGAAGCTGCTATTCTTTGTAAAATGATCTTGTTAACGCTCCATTTACATAAATACGAGATTTCGAAAAGCAATGATTCTACTTTAAATTTAAATCGAAAAACTACTGAAGAGCTTTCAATTCTACTGTGCCATGTATGTGTCTCGGTGAAACACAAGTTTGACGAGGCTAAACGTTATAGACTCGAATACATAGGGGAAAAATTGCATTCTTCTGAACGATTTCGAAGTTAAAGTCTATGTGGTTTTCAGAGAAACTCCTTCATCATGGTATCCGTGGTTCAAACAGAGCAGTAAATTTGTTATTCATATAATACAAAGACCATAGATTTAACACTGACTATCGCCATGCACAGAATACGGCCTAATTTTAATTCTCCTCTAACAAAATAAAATGAGTATTCCTACCGACTCAGTGCCTGATGCTCCTTAATTAATGTTATTTGGTGTCAATTGTCAATTTTAAACTTTCTTTTAACTTGTGTTGTTCAATTATTCCTTTTGGAACTTTTTTCTTGACTCAAAACATCTCAACCTTCCTCATGAACTTTGGAAAACTGTCCAAACATTTTATAGGACTGTATTTAACCTGTTAACCTACTGTCACAACTTCTCCTTCCCTCTCAAACATCCCTTTCGAGTCTATACTCGAATCGGAGGACATTCCAGTACTCGATGGCTGTTTCCCCGAGCGAAGGTCCCTCCGTCACTATCTAGCGCTGAGGGCGCAGCCATCGGATGTCTTAACATTAATATCCTCGGTTGATACTAACATATAGGTGTCGTAATACCAATGTCAATTGTCGAAACAAATTAAGAGACCCCGAACGAAGCTAGGTCCCTCCGTCACTCTACAGCGGTGAAGGCGCGGCCGTCGGTAGCTGCGGGCTTGCATCTGAGGCAGATGAGCTCCGCTCCAAATGTTAGTGCGGAGATCACAAGACCGAACACCAAGATCATGAAATGCCCTTGAAAGTGCTCCATCTGCATAGCTTGCGATCTTGAAGTCTGTGGATGAAATAATTGTTAAAGGCATTAATCAAATTAATTAATCAAGACATTGATCAAGGCGGGGCCATGAAATTTTGCTGCTGGCTGTGCTCAAATATTTTCGAGCAAATACTGCTGAATTCTGTCAATATATAAACAGAATCGACCTATTTTTTTCAACTTTGAAGCTAAATGCTTGCGATTGGCCATCAGCTTATTCTAATTGAACACACGTGAAATTAAAAGAGATGAGGAGGCAAAAATAAAATGAAACTAGAAAATTTGTGCGCTTTTGCAACAGGAAAGGTGCTAATAAATAATGAAGACACCTAAAAAATAAGTATCACTGATGAACAAGGACTTAAAATTCACTGAAAGGCAATTATTGATTGGCGATAGGCGTTCAAATTTCACATACGTGAGGTCAACAATACATATTATTATCACCTGGCGTTCAGCACGTAGGAATTTTGATAAAGGCTCGAAAAGAAATTGTGGACAAATTCACGTTGTGAGCGCCAATTTTTTATTTATGGTGGCGAAAACCGTGTACCATGAAGTATCTGAAGTAACTTGGCGCCTGATAAATCTGAGCTTCTACCTGCAATTGGGTGTTCACCATGAAAGACTTAATTCATATTTCGATAAAAGAGTACTTCGATACAAATAGAGTTCTTCTTTTATAGTTCTTTGAATTGTTTTTCCTCACAGTCATCCCCTGACAAGATCATATCTCTTTATTGTGAAGATGAATATTTATTGGATGTTCATTTCCTCCTGATCGATATTTGTACATATCTGTCACACAGTAAACGCTTGCAAACGATTTAACTGCTAATGACACTGTGAAACACTTAAAAAACTACAAGATACCAGTTCTATTTGCGAAATCACGTGGATAGTCTATTTCAGGCCTTATTGTTATGCTGGGCATGATTTTTACAGAATTGTCACCGTAGAGAATTTCAGCTAAAAGAAGGCAGGAATTGGTTTCCAGTGTCGTTTTGCAAATAAAAATGGCCACGGATCTGTTGTAATTTTTTGTGCGTTGCACAGGTTCATTATTGTGCGCTTACTTTCAACTGAATTTATCATTTAATGCTTTGTACATCAAAGCTTGTGTTTTGTACAATTTTTTCTTTCAGAAAAACAAGACAGTGCAAAATTGATCTAAACAGATGCTGCTATGTATACGGAGAGTTATCATTTACTAAAGAAAAGCGCAGCAGTATGTGTTATTTCAAGAAATTGTATGAGGCGTACTGCGAGAGTGTTATAGGAGACCAGGATAAGACCAGGACAAGACTTCATGTGTGTTGCCTTATGTGCGTGAAGACACTGAGCGCCTGGTGTATGCAGGAAAAAATGTTCACGTGAAGTTTTGTGCATAAATGATTTTGCGTGAGCAACCAGAGTCCTCTAATGACTGCCATTTCTGTCAGCAAAACTCAACAGGATGAAATACATCAAAGAAAATCACTGTTTGCCAAAATTTTCAATCAGCAATGGGCCCAGTAGAGCACTCAAAAGATATACCTGGCCTCAAACCTCCAGAAGCAGGATTGCCAGATTGGACCTTTCATGGCCAATTAACGCAAAAGGGGCCATTTATTGAATGCCGTGGCCCTGAGAAATTCACTAGGCCATTTTTAAATATATCGAAAAACTCAAGAAACTAAAGATCTACAACATCTCGAGAAGGTGCTCTCGTCATATTATCCATAACTTCACGAACAGCCAAATTTAGTGAATATTTAAACATATGAAGGTTTTCGTTTGATACAGCTAGATAAAACCAACAATTACGATGACTCCTAACTGATCTGCTAACTGCTAACAATTCATTAACATTTTGACTGCGACTGCTAAATATTAAGTTCAATGCCAAAGTCAAATTTAGAGTCAATTGTATAGTCAACTATTTTGAAAATGCCCAACATAAGCTGTATCGGGCCTTCATTTAGCTTTGATTAAGTATTTATGAATATTGAATTTGCGACTACTGGTCGGTCAGCAACATTATGAAAATTACCTCCGAGTACCACCGATGGCGCACGTAGCAGTCAAAGTGTTAAACCTCGGGGTTTTCCTGTCACTCTAAAATAAAATTTAGGTAATATCTCATTCATGCTTACCTCGTCGCTTTCATGAATTTTGACCATGTATTTCTCGTAGAGCTTGGGCACCAACCCAGCCTCCACCAGCCTCTGAAGATCGCCGGAAATTATCTCGGAGTAGGGCGAATTCTTGGGCATCAGCCACACCATGTAGCCTGGATACAGCTGCTCTGACCGCAAATCTTGGTAGAAATCTCACTAAAAGTTTTGCTCTTCAGTGGAAGAGTAGTTTTTACACCTATACACTCTACCGGATGTCCCACAAAAATGCCCCCGACTTTTTAATTGATTATATCTCTGCTTTAAATTACCATATTTGAATTGTCTTTTAATATATTATCAATGTAGTAAATTTTGTTTCCTTTTCGAATAATTTAAGTGTTCGAAAATAAGTTGAATAACCACTTAACAATGATCGATTTACTGAAAGGGGTAGAAAACTAATTGTTCAAAGGAAAAGCTTTTAAAACAACACTGATGTTCTTCTTCATTTCCAAATACCTACTATTGAAAATGATTTCACAATGATGTATCCTACATACCACCAAGTATGTATCACCTCCATCACTAATAATTATTCGACAACGAATTGAAGAAGTGTTTCAAGAACTGAAAGAAAACGGTGAATTAATCCGCAAAACTCTTAGTTCAATGGTGGCCAGAAGTAATACTAGCCTTGAGAGAAATGGAGGGTATGTCGAAGGATACTAAATTACATTATTCATTTAAACATTATTTTAGATAATGATTTGTTACTTTTTTTAAATTTTTGTTTGTTCGGTGTTTTGGAAAGTATAAAATAAGGATGATCTATATACTTAATTCAGTAACTCGAAATTTGTCCGAGTCCGTTTAGAAAATTGGCTGAGTGTATATGGTCATGTGAGGTATTAAATTGAAGCCACTGGTGTCTATATTTGCAGAAAACTATTTATTTATTTATTTTTTTTTTTATTTTTTTTTATTTGTTATTTTTTTTCTCTTATTTTTTTTCTTTATTTTTTTTTCGTTTTTTTTTTATTTTTATATATTTTTTTTTATTTTTTTTATTATTTTTTATTTTTAGGCAAGTCGGACAACCCGATACTCGGGTTGTACCGGTAACTAGCTATCAATATTGTTTTAAAAATCTTTCCTTTGAACAATTAGTTTTTCTACCCCTTTCAGTAAATCGATAAACCGATTTTCAAAAACTTAAACTATTCATAAAGGAAACAAAATTTACTACCTTGTGAAAGAAAAGACAGTTCAAATACGTGAATTTACAGCGGAGATATAATCAATTAAAAATTCGGGGACATTTTTTTGGGACACCCGGTACAGCAGCAGAGTGTAATTGAGCGGCTAAAACTATTCATCCAGTGGCCTGCACTCAAACACATTTTTACTTGCATTCATATTTCATTTTGAATCATTTTGTACTTATTTTTAGGAGAGCCTATACTTGTATTTGTGTAAATTTTTAAATTTACAAACGAATTTCAAACCTTGAATAAAAATGTTGCTTTAAAGCTGGCGACTCGTCTAGTACATTGCGGCTCAGCGTTTTATGCGAACAAATAACCCCGGACCCAACATTCTTGACGTCGAATTTTAACATAACTATTATTTAGTCGCTATAATCAGACATATATTTATATATAAATCTTTGGTGCAATATAGAGGCTCCCTCTAAAGCGCTAGCAAGCCCTTTACTACAACTACTACAATATATAAATGCCCATTGTAGTAAATTGCCTTGGATTACGGTGGGACAGCAGAAAACAAATCGTATAGTTGTCATTGCAAAAATATGCTTTGATCTGCGCAGTAGCAATGATGAGTTTATCCTAGGATATCAGAACTTAGGACTTCAGGTAGGCACTGACCCTCTTAAACACATTTGTCATATTGTATTGAAAAATTGACGCTCACGACGTGAATTTGACCACGCTTTCTTCTCGAGCCTTTATTGCAATGCCTACGCTCTAAAATACACAATAATTATTGACCTCGCCTGAACAAAATTTGAACGACTTTCGCCAATGTGCTTGAACGATTGTTGCCTTGCACATGGCGGCACTGCGCTGTAACATTCAGTTAAGGGTTCATTCAAGAACATGGTGGCGCTGCGCTTTAACATTCAGTTAAGGGTTCATTCAAGAACATGGCGGCGCTGCGCTGTAACATTCAGTTAAGGGTTCATTCAAGAACATGGTGGCGCTGCGCTTTAACATTCAGTTAAGGGTTCATTCAAGAACATGGCGGCACTGCGCTGTAACATTCAGTTAAGGGTTCATTCAGGAACATGTTGGCGCTGCGCTTTAACATTCAGTTAAGGGTTCATGTAAGAACATGGCGGAGCTGCGCTGTAACATTCAGTTAAGGGTTCATTCAAGAATATGGCGGCGCTGCGCTGTAACATTCAGTTAAGGGTTCATTCAAGAACATGGTGGCGCTGCGCTTTAACATTCAGTTAAGGGTTCATTCAAGAACATGGTGGCGCTGCGCTTTAACATTCAGTTAAGGGTTCATTCAAGAACATGGTGGCGCTGCGCTGTAACATTCAGTCAAGGGTTCATGTAAGAACATGGCGGCGCTGCGCTTCAACATTCAGTTAAGGGTTCATGTAAGAACATGGCGGAGCTGCGCTGTAACATTCAGTTAAGGGTTCATTCAAGAATATGGCGGCGCTGCGCTGTAACATTCAGTTAAGGGTTCATTCAAGATCATGGTGGTGCTGCGCTTTAACATTCAGTTAAGGGTTCATTCAAGAACATGGTGGCGCTGCGCTTTAACATTCAGATAAGGGTTCATTCAAGAACATGGTGGCGCTGCGCTGTAACATTCAGTCAAGGGTTCATGTAAGAACATGGCGGCGCTGCGCTTTAACATTCAGTTAAGGGTTCATGTAAGAACATGGCGGCGCTGCGCTGTAACATTCAGTTAAGGGTTCATGTAAGAACATGGCGGAGCTGCGCTGTAACATTCAGTTAAGGGTTCATTCAAGAATATGGCGGCGCTGCGCTGTAACATTCAGTTAAGGGTTCATTCAAGAACATGGTGGCGCTGCGCTTTAACATTCAGTTAAGGGTTCATTCAAGAACATGGTGGCGCTGCGCTTTAACATTCAGTTAAGGGTTCATTCAAGAACATGGTGGCGCTGCGCTGTAACATTCAGTCAAGGGTTCATGTAAGAACATGGCGGCGCTGCGCTGTAACATTCAGTTGAGGGATCATTCAAGAACATGGTGGCGCTGCGCTGTAACATTCAGTTAAGGGTTCATGTAAGAACATGGCGGCGCTGCGCTGTAACATTCAGTTAAGGGTTCATTCAAGAACATGGTAGCGCTGCGCTGTAACATTCAGTTAAGGGTTCATTCAAGAACATGGCGGCGCTGCGCTGTAACATTCAGTTAAGGGTTCATGTAAGAACATGGCGGCGCTACGCTGTAACATTCAGTTAAGGGTTCATGTAAGAACATGGCGGCGCTGCGTTGTAACATTCAGTTAAGGGTTCATGTAAGAACATGGCGGCGCTGCGCCGTAACATTCAGTTAAGGGTTCATGTAAGAACATGGCGGAGCTGCGCTGTAACATTCAGTTAAGGGTTCATTCAAGAACATGGTGGCGCTGCGCTTTAACATTCAGTTAAGGGTTCATTCAAGAACATGGCGGCGCTGCGCTGTAACATTCAGTTAAGGGTTCATTCAAGAACATGGTGGCGCTGCGCTTTAACATTCAGTTAAGGGTTCATTCAAGAACATGGTGGCGCTGCGCTGTAACATTCAGTCAAGGGTTCATGTAAGAACATGGCGGCGCTGCGCTTTAACATTCAGTTAAGGGTTCATGTAAGAACATGGCGGAGCTGCGCTGTAACATTCAGTTAAGGGTTCATTCAAGAATATGGCGGCGCTGCGCTGTAACATTCAGTTAAGGGTTCATTCAAGAACATGGTGGCGCTGCGCTGTAACATTCAGTTAAGGGTTCATTCAAGAACATGGTGGCGCTGCGCTGTAACATTCAGTCAAGGGTTCATGTAAGAACATGGCGGCGCTGCGCTTTAACATTCAGTTAAGGGTTCATGTAAGAACATGGCGGCGCTGCGCTGTAACATTCAGTTAAGGGTTCATGTAAGAACATGGCGGAGCTGCGCTGTAACATTCAGTTAAGGGTTCATTCAAGAATATGGCGGCGCTGCGCTGTAACATTCAGTTAAGGGTTCATTCAAGAACATGGTGGCGCTGCGCTTTAACATTCAGTTAAGGGTTCATTCAAGAACATGGTGGCGCTGCGCTTTAACATTCAGTTAAGGGTTCATTCAAGAACATGGTGGCGCTGCGCTGTAACATTCAGTCAAGGGTTCATGTAAGAACATGGCGGCGCTGCGCTTTAACATTCAGTTAAGGGTTCATGTAAGAACATGGCGGCGCTGCGCTGTAACATTCAGTTAAGGGTTCATGTAAGAACATGGCGGAGCTGCGCTGTAACATTCAGTTAAGGGTTCATTCAAGAATATGGCGGCGCTGCGCTGTAACATTCAGTTAAGGGTTCATTCAAGAACATGGTGGCGCTGCGCTTTAACATTCAGTTAAGGGTTCATTCAAGAACATGGTGGCGCTGCGCTTTAACATTCAGTTAAGGGTTCATTCAAGAACATGGTGGCGCTGCGCTGTAACATTCAGTCAAGGGTTCATGTAAGAACATGGCGGCGCTGCGCTGTAACATTCAGTTAAGGGATCATTCAAGAACATGGTGGCGCTGCGCTGTAACATTCAGTTAAGGGTTCATGTAAGAATATGGCGGCGCTGCGCTGTAACATTCAGTTAAGGGTTCATTCAAGAACATGGTAGCGCTGCGCTGTAACATTCAGTTAAGGGTTCATTCAAGAACATGGCGGCGCTGCGCTGTAACATTCAGTTAAGGGTTCATTCAAGAATATGGCGGCGCTGCGCTGTAACATTCAGTTAAGGGTTCATTCAAGAACATGGCGGCGCTGCGCTGTAACATTCAGTTAAGGGTTCATGTAAGAACATGGCGGCGCTACGCTGTAACATTCAGTTAAGGGTTCATGTTAGAACATGGCGGCGCTGCGTTGTAACATTCAGTTAAGGGTTCATGTAAGAACATGGCGGCGCTGCGCCGTAACATTCAGTTAAGGGTTCATGTAAGAACATGGCGGAGCTGCGCTGTAACATTCAGTTAAGGGTTCATTCAAGAATATGGCGGCGCTGCGCTGTAACATTCAGTTAAGGGTTCATGTAAGAACATGGCGGCGCTGCGCTGTAACATTCAGTTAAGGGTTCATGTTAGAACATGGCGGCGCTGCGCCGTAACATTCAGTTAAGGGTTCATGTAAGAACATGGCGGAGCTACGCTGTAACATTCAGTTAAGGGTTCATGTTAGAACATGGCGGCGCTGCGCCGTAACATTCAGTTAAGGGTTCATGTAAGAACATGGCGGCGCTACGCTGTAACATTCAGTTAAGGGTTCATGTAAGAACATGGCGGCGCTGCGCCGTAACATTCAGTTAAGGGTTCATGTTAGAACATGGCGGCGCTGCGCCGTAACATTCAGTTAAGGGTTCATGTAAGAACATGGCGGAGCTGCGCTGTAACATTCAGTTAAGGGTTCATGTAAGAACACGTTATCACACGCTGGTACAAGAAAGTACTAACGGTTTAACATCAAAATCTTTTCATACGATTTCCAGTTGTGTACTGTTCCCACGAACTTTTTGAAGCCTTATGGTATGGATAAATATCATATATATAAGGTCGTCTCATATGTTCTGCCCGAATTTTGAATAAAGAAAACAAGTGACCAAATGTTACATTGAATTTTAAATTCAATCGTCAATGTACACTCGTTCCCTGATTATGTATGATTTCCTTCCATCAATTAACAAGCTTATCAATACTATAATTATACAATTCTTTTGGTTTTGGTTCGAAAAGCCCACAAATTTCAGTTTCAACCTTTTCTTGCGTTGCAAAAGCTCTTTCTTCTAAGTAATTTAGCAAGCTCCGAAACAAATGGTGGTCTGATGGAGCTGCTGAGCTTCCTTTCTTGAGCTCATAAAATATTGTGTGCCTCAAATGATGCATGGCTACTTCCATGTGAGCAGGATTTTAATCAAGCAAATTTTAATGTTATTGTTCTGTAAATTAAAAATTAACAGTTCAACTGCATCTAAACATGAAATAATGTTTCACTAAACATGATAAAATACTTTTTAAATTTCGTTCAATTTAAAAATAAGTAAAATTCAAGCACAACTTATGAGATGACCTAATAACTATAAACATGTATGCATAAGTACGTATATAAACACAGAGTGGTTGCTGAAAACGTGTATCTTTTGAAATTGCAATAACTTTTTTAATACATGAAATCTGAAACTATGACATAGAACATCCGAATTGACAGAATTCAATGTTTTCTTGCATATCTGGCTCACCCTCGAATTAAATATAAAAAAACATAAATATCAGGGGTGCAGGAGAGAAGATTATTGTAATCAGCAAACAAGCCAATCTGACTCATCAATAACGCGAGTTTATCATCGAAGATACGACGAAAATTGGATCCATCGTCGGGACTGAGAGGAAATTCTTCTTGGAATACCGACTCAAACCTAACAAAATAACGATTGAGAGGAACTTCCGAAGGCGGCAACCCCAGTTTATTGTGAGAAACATTCATCAAGGAAGGTCTGGAAAAAAGTTTCTGAAGTCTCAGCGAAAAATGTTGAAATGTATAGTATCCCGTGGCGGGCATTTGAATCGTAGGGTACAGCATAGTAAAATAAAAATGAAAAATTAACTCTTCTCCTTTCCAATAATATCAGTTTTATTTCCCTATTCTGTCTGTGAAAAAGCATATAGTAATTTTAAAAGGTATACGTTTTTAGCAACCTCCCTGTATATGTAGGTGTGCAAGGCAGGGTTGCGGAGTCGGAGTCGGAATCGCAAATTTGTTCCTCCGACTCCGCAACCCTGGTGCAAGGTGTACTAACCTGATCTTTCATGAAGTAAGTGAAGTTTTGGAGGTTCGCTTCATAGCGCTTATTGAAAAGGAACGAGTATGATGCCACAAGAGCATGGCTGCCTGCTAATACTTTAGGGTAGACCATCTCGTGGTAGGCATCTTCTCCCGGCGGATATAAATCTATTTTGCTTCCCAGATAGCGAAGCGAAGCGTCTTCTGATGTGCGCATTGCGGAGGGAAAGAAAGAACCAAAGTCTCGGTAGAGGATTCTGTGTGAGAAAGGGGACAGTCACACAACTTTAAATTAATGAGGGATAAATCTTGAACAGATAATTTTTGAGTGAAAAAAAATATGTCTCTTCAAGGATTTGAAAAAAATAAGGCGTGGCTTCTGAATAGACTACATTATTAGAGTGGCCAGTACTCACAGGGTAGATTTTTTTCACAGAATTTTCTTGACGGGACCCCCAAAAAAGGTGAGGTTGATAGAAAAAAATGATACTGGTAAAGTTTCAGACCATTTGAACATCGTTAACCCATGCCCCCAACGGCCTCAAAGGTCTGAAAAATGGCATTTTTCGCGATTTTTCAGAACTTTGAGGCCGTTGGGGCACGGGCTAACGATGTTCAAACGGTCTGAAACTTTACCAGTATCATTTTTTCTATCAACCTCACCTTTTAAGGGGGTCCCGTCAAGAAAATTCTGTGAAAAAATATTTACCCTAGGAGTACTGGCCACTTTACGACAGTATACTCTTCAATTGAATACGCCTTAAAGAATAGAATTTCTAATTCTCACCTCACATTCGCCGAGACAAGGTCCTGAATAGTTTCGATCCTGAAAGGGGCAGCAGGGATGGTGAGGTAGGCCATCAAGTTGGACGTGTAGGAGCACGCGAGCACGAAACTGGTCCACCACCACATCAGCAGCCACACATTGATCCAAGTTGTCTTAATTTTGTACTGGTAACTTTGGCGGAACACTGCTGCGAGAACCTGCGATGTGCATGAAGAGAATAACACTCGGGGCTCTTGGGAAGTGTTTTGGTAGAGCAAAAAATTTCATTAATAGGATAAACGTTGAGGATTAACCGGGAATCGATTTTCCACTTTTCGAATCCTAAACATAGTGAATTAAATCGAAATAAACAAGTTTTCTTCTATGCACTTTCCGTCGTAAATGAGTATTTTACGAATTATAGTGGTAGGTTTAGTTTCGTCTTTGATGACGAATGCGCTTGGATAAACAGCTCTTCATTGATTTTTTAATTTTTGTTGCTTGAATCATGGAAATAACATCGAAATTAACTACTTTTCCTCTATAGACTTTTTTGGTCAAATGAATATTTTACGAGTTAGCGCGGTAGGCTTAATCTCGTCTTTGGTAACGAGGGCTCCGGAAGCGAGACTCTATTGCAGTGTTGCCATTCGCTTGGCTCGATGAATTACTTCCCTCTTCAAACACTTGAGTTGCGGTAACAACTTCACCACTATAACTCGTAAAATACTTATTTACGACGGAAAGTGCATAGAAGAAAATTTGTTTATTTCGATCTAATTAACTATGTTTAGGCACCGAAAAATCAAATATCGATTCCCGGTTAATCCTCAACATTTACCATTAATAGTGTTTCCGAACGTGAGAAGTTAGCTAAAATTACATATATGAATACTTAAAATATATTGTATTATCGTTGTTCATCTAACCTTGTAGCTATTTAATTTTACATAAGTAACTTGACCAGCGTATAAATTACACCTTTTCTTCAAATTAATTTCTAACGGAATATCAAGCTAAGAACAAAAAATATTTGACGTACCAGCAGAAACGCTGCATCATAAGTTTGGCGATCTTCAATAAGATGGAAGATTGTTGTCACCAGTCCAATTGCAGTCACCGCTGTGCATAAGGTGAGGATCCACACAATCGTCGATAAAGGATAGATCAAACCTTTCCATTTCGGCAGAGGAGATGGGTTCTTGAGTACGATTCCAAATCCTTCGATGTGGTGTGGGTAGGTTGTGTCAAAGTCTTCGTTACGGTCATAGTTGAGGTAAAACGCGTTTACTGTCATATGTCTCCCGCGGTGCATTAGGTCTGCCAACATACCGTTCCACGTTCCATTAATTTTAGTTCCCCACTTTCCATCGGACGCACCCCATTGGAAGGTGAGCGTAAATTTATGTTTTTCTGCTATGGTGTACAGAAGCTCAGGACTCATGCCCGCCTCTTCGTTTTTCCTGTTTAAAAAAAATGGCACATCGCTGGACGAAGCAACTATTTGAAAGTTTTCGCCAGTTAGATTGACTTTCCCTACATCGAATAAATTTTTCTTGGTTTTGAATAGTTCCGTGCTGTAAATTCCAATTTTTTTCGTCTTGATTCTACAACCAACTTGCGCGAAAATTTCTGGCTTCAGCTGGTGGACGACGAATCTCTTCGATCCCTTCTTCGCCGCCTCCTCGTGAGAGATGAGCACAGACCTCTTGGCAACGTTGTGCGTGAAAACATAAGGGTTTGATACGTTAGACTCCACGTCTAATAAGATCAATTCCTTCATGTTCCAGGCAATCGACGCATCATTCATGGTAGTAAATTGACTCGGATTACGATGGTACAGCAGAAAACCAATAGCATTACTTTCTTTTCGAAAATATGCTTTGATCTGCGCAGTAGCCGTGAAGAGTTTATCCCAGGACATCAGGATGTAGGACTTCAGGTAGGCATTGACCCACTTCAGCACATTTGTCATATCGATGTAATGTTCCACTTGGGGGTCGTAAATGAAGAACACATTCTCACCCCAGAGAGTGACGGAGGTGAGATTCTCCATCAACTCAGCGTAGGCTTCTGTGTGAGTATTCGTGCGATTGATTATTATCTGTGACTGAGCTTCAGATAAGTATATGGAGGTTGAAATCATCAGAATCAATGCATTTACCTTCACAATTTCCATTTTCATGATTCGTGTTGTACGAACCTTCTTGTCCGGCACCCGTCTTTGAAGATATATGACAGTATTACTTATTGTTTCAAATGAAAAAGGGTGTTTACCTATCTTCCCACATCGATAACATAGCATTAATCTTAAAAATATAAGACAAAATTTCAATTAGCCTGTAATATGCACCATTACTGTGATCAGTCTTACGCTCTTGATTTTTGTAAGTCTGGAAAATAAATTTCAATTTATTTCATTTCTCTCCCGTACTTGTTTCATGTTTTTTTACATTGATAACCCAAAGTGTGCGATTGGAAATTTGTTTTCAACTTCTAATTGGGAAAAACGGCACCGTAAGTTGGTCCGTTTTTACAATTATAATATTCAATTTCCCTTGATTGAAATTGAAGAGCAGTTTTGCGAAGCGCATTTTCCACCAATGGTTGCTCTCTTATAATATTTCGCGTGAATTCAACGGTACAAAATTGCCCAGTTCCATAAAAAATATGATGTTTCACTTTAAAGTGCTATTGGTCATTCTGAAACATATTTTATTTGAAAATGCACACAAGTCTTTAAATGTCTTTTCTAGGCAAGTTTATTAAAATTTCAGCAACTAGAATTTCAGTGATTTCTCAAATTTTGGGGTGAATTCATCTCAAGACTTTGATCGCACCACTGAATTTCTCAACTACAAAATCGCTATGACCAGTTTCAGCGATTGGGTACAAAATTGAACACAGGCTCTGACCGTGAAGGACCTGGTTTCTGAAGTGAATTATTTAGTGAATTGTTTTTGGTTTGCAATGTTGTTTTTAACGTGGTTTGCAGTTCTCAATCGTGGACGCAGTTCTTGCATTTCATCTTATTGGCAGGAAATCTTCTCATTAAACAACTACAATGCAGGGTATGCGTTGAGACAGTCGGCCGTGTGCAAACATATTACTGAGGACGCTACGGGTTGAAGCGTTAACTTCCGTCAAAAACCGTTATTATACTTCAAGAATCACTGAATGTCCTCATCATAACTGTATATAATAGATTTTGTACCCATTGCCAGCTTACTAACACCTTTAGCTGTAGGATGATATAATGAATTTTTTGTTCATTCAATTGATGGCGATTTGGTAGTAAGCTTGAATCGTCACAACATGTTTACCTATTGAGCAATACATTACGTGAATTGTGATACTTTCTTAATAAAAGAAGTCTTTGTAGTTAATTAAAATGTTAACGAAACTTTAAGATTTTTTATGAATCAAAGGAAGACATTAGGTTCTATAGAGAGCAAAACTTAAAAATTCCTGGTGCATTTGTTATGTGTTAGAAAGTAAAAGTTTTTGATGTTGGCGAAATGAGCGGTTGAATGTAAGGCATTGTTGTTTGTCCTCTCAATACTTCTATCCGCAACTGACAGGTAAGTTCACCCTCTTAATTGACAGTAAATTTTTATATTTTTACTCTTGTTCAGATGATAACTTGATACCAATACAAAACTCGTAATTCCTCGGTAGAGAAAGTGTCAGCGCAGGACAGATTTCTGTTGTCCTCTCAGAAGCTTTGCTCAGTCGAGACTGAAGAAATGCACACAACTTCTTTGTGCAGAGCAAGACGCTAATGAAAGCCTTGTGAAAATTAAATAACCATCACGAACTGGGCGAATTGAGACATTTGTCAAACGTCTCTGTGAGTGACTGACGGGCCGAGATGTTTCTGATTTCTGCACGGATTTCTCTTCTCAGCTCAGAACGCGCGGTCGAAATGACGAGTGGATTATTATTATTATTATTATTATTATTATTATTATTATTATTATTATTATTATTCATTCAGAGCGACTAATTTTCGCACAATACCCTGGCTGATTCAAGCATGAGGCTACTTTGAGTTTATTCGCCTAGGTCGTAATCTGTGAGAAATTCTTCTGTCATTCTCATCACTGTTTCATAATGGAAAATTATTTCATAGTCGGATGTGAATCCAAGGCACACGCATTTTTGGACAGGAGGCTTCAGAGTTGAATTAGGGACAAGTTCGAGCGCGAACATTGATTCTTATGTGGTCGATTAGCGTCGCTTCGCATCAGATTCGACCCAGACCCATAAAAGTTCTATTCGGCCTCGACTTTTTATCTTCTCCTGCCTAAAGGGATTACGGTTCACATGAAATATAGGCAGTTTAGAATGACATTTCATTCCCCGCAGTTCTATTCTATTGGGCCTATTCTCAACGTAAGAAACTAAGGTATGAATTATTTTACCTTCTTCTGCCTGAAGGGCTTATATGGTTCATATGATAGAAATGTAGCTTAGGATGGCACTTAGTTTAGTTCCCCTACTTCTATTCTATTAGCTCTATTCTCGACGTAAGAAACTAAGGTATGAAGTACTACATCAATGCAAGCAAATGAACACAAGTCTTCACGACGCATGCTCGTACACAGATATGTGTCCTATTTGCGATTTTGTCTTCACTATACCTATTGCTTTTCATTTTCATCAACGTTACTATATTAGCAAAAAGTAGAAATAACTCACGAATTTTAGCCCTCAATAGGAAACAGCCATTTGTATCTATGGCAAAATGTGAGGTTCCGAGCTGAAAGTTAGCCAGGCCATTTATTTGTTAAAATAGAATTGGATTTTTGTTTTGCAACAAGCCATCGTTTTCCGATTCACTGCTGTCCTGTTTTTCAGTACCTATTACTTTCTTTTTCATCTTATATTTTGTTCATAAACTTTTTCCTCAAATTCCTGTTTCAAAGCGCAGTTGATCTTGCGTGGAAACACCATATGCATTGATTTCGCGTTCCCTTTAACTCCATACTAAATGGTGTCCTTATCCTTCCTTCCTTTGGACACCTTGCGGTTAGGGAGGCTGAAACTAACCGGTAATATAATCTAATATCACGGAACCTATTTTAGTCAGTGAAGTATTCGAGATTTCGATCGTGGGTCTGTGAAATAAATCTCTCAGGACTTACATCTCTAAGCAACTCGCCTTTTTGGCGGCAACGCCTCGCTGCGCATGCATCCCTGAACTCGACGTACACACGAACCGAGTAGCGTGTCGCGGGTTTGCCCGTGGTTGACATCTTCAAGAAAAGTCCAGAGTAGAGCCGAGTGCACTCATTTCGCGATCAACCTCCGACATCGTTTTGTTAAGCCTGTATTTCGAGGTATTTCTATTTTACACGGGCATCAGAAACAAAATCATTCAAAGTATAACAGAAAAAAGATATGATTGCGCGTTGATTAATGTAAGAATCTATATTATAGATAAATTCTAAGACTATTCCAACATTTGCCAGTGAATGGATAGCTATGAGGAATCTATGAGGGAAATAAATGTTTTTATACAGTTAACAACTCTAGAGTCATTGATTTAACATGCAATACTAGTAGTTCAACGTACATATAGTTTCTGTGAATTACGATGTATTTGTAATGTATATCTCAAGTTGACCAGCGGCTAGCGCATGATTTAGGAAGTACACGCGGATAAGTGGACGGTAGGGGACAGGGGGAATATCAAAACTAAAAACTTGTGTACGGTTGCATTGTATTTTGCGTGGATGAATCGAATCTTGTGGTAGCGTTTTTTTTCAAGTGAAGCGCATACGAAGAGAACTAAAGTGATAAAAGATCAGAGTCGTCACGCTGGTTGGATGCATTTTTCTCAGTACTTCACTCCAACGCACTGAATCAACCTTATTCTTCAAAATTTCACCCTCTTCTCCGTAGGATATTTTTCAGCGCTCTTGAAGGCTACGAAGGACTTTCGAACAAGATGTAGGTAAAATACAGACAATCTTGAATGCTTGCTTTCCAATTTTACTGGCTCAATATCAACTTACAGTTTTATGAACGTAGGCTGCAAAGATCGTATCAGTGTAATTTGTTAAAGGTGTACTCTGTTAACGATAATTTATTGAGAGAGTTTTCAGACTACTTTGAAACGCAAGTTTCTCTAAAGAACGACTCGAGTTGAAAAAGCTCTCTATTCATGCAGTTCTAAAATATCTGCTATGCTTGTTATTATAAACCGAACAGGAGCCAGAGCCCGCCAGCCTTATTTTACAGTATGTCAATACTGAACTTGGGTCGTGGGAATGCTTTCACACTCGAGGATCGCGAATGTCTCTAGGGCTGTTTATTTCTAAAGTCATGCTAATTTACGGCATAAATATACTTTAATAAATAATTTAGCTACAACTTGATTCCTGGATTAAAATTTGAAATTAAGCTTCACCAACTGTAAAATTCGTGGGTTAATACAGGGTATCGCATAAGTCACTTTACCATTTTAAAATAAAACATATTTTTTCATGAATGAGCGTACTTTATAATTCTTTTTTATTACATAGTTTATAGATTGGAATTTTATTTTGATTTATGTATGAAGAATAATGTCGGGTAAATAGCCTCCATTTTCAGCTCCGCAAACACGAGCTCTTGCATGTGAGGCATTTCCCATGAAAGCTTAGCCCCTGAGAGGCTGTGTGTAATGAATTTCCTCCTGTTTGTTTGCTTTAAGTTGTTGGATAGTTCGAGGTTTATTTACGTACATCTTTTCTCTTACGTACGAAAAAAATTTACTAACATTTCTCTACGCTGTGTTACAATTATTGAGCGTCTTAAAGTCAAAATGAAATTCAATTATCTTTTCTTTCTCTTCGGTTAAGAATTTATTAATATTAAATTCCCAACGACGCAACTTGATGATGCTGAAAAAAATCAGAATTAATTTATTGAAAAAGATATTTGATTTTAAAATGGTAAAGTGACTTATGTGCCACACTGTATATATTTCTTCATAACCCTGCAATGACATTTTTTTCATTAAAAATTATATTATTGCTCAAAAACTTTCCTTCGTGCCATACAGTGCTATTCTTCTGCAAAAAAAATATTTTCCTTGCCTCATACATTAACGCTTTTTTCTTAACAGCTTATCCTGAATCTTTGAATCTCTTGGGCGATTGCGAAACTTTTGGCTTCACATGCAAGAATCTTATATAATTTAACACGTTGACGACGTTTTGGTGGTTACTTCGGATAAATAAATTAGGTTTTACGTAGCACAATTGAAAAACGTGTTTAACCGATCGTATACATTTCCATTCTTTGCAAGAATTGTAAACTATAATTATAAGATGAAATTGTATCTCATACGCTGGTATGCATTTTTTTAACGTTAATGAAATATATGAAATGCTGCTCATTTATACCGGCGCGTCAATGAACCATTTACCTAGTGATACACATATGTCTCAATACGCCGCCAACGTGTTAAGGTATTCCTTCAATTCAAACCTCTTCCTCGTTAGTGTTTCAGAAATGCGCTCTGCAAAGTAGGACCCGCCGCTATAAACTTGATGTACAGGAGCTCGGCAGCAAAGACCGCTCCTGAGATCACGAGGCCCAGCACAAGGATCATGAAATGTCCCTGGAAGTGCTCCATTTTCAGAGCTTGCAGGCCCGGCATCTGCAACATTGTGCTGCGTTAAAAACAAAATTTTTGTTAGTAGACGCGATGATGTGATAGAAGCGGTGATGTTAATAATGTAATGAAATTACTTCTGAATACATAAACAAGCATCAATTTTTACCTGCTTTAGATGTGATAAGACCCGCTTAATGTTTAACAATGCAGAGAACAACTCTAATCATAATTATTCCCCCATGGAGCAAATGGTATGCGTTTATCCCCCATATATCTCTTCCATTCTCAAGAGAATCTGCCAAATCTGCTCGCATTTCCCCTCAGGAGGCACGGGAGAGACGAATAATTTAAAGTTAGTTACGTATGTCTATCCTATACTGAGGGTATTGGCGCCCCCAGTGGGTACTGTTACCTTACCTACACACAATTAAGCCCTCAGGAGTTCTATCTTTCGCGTGGACATGGCTTCTTTCAGTTTTCATGCCTTCTTCTCGCTATCTCTTCGAAACATTTTTTCCTTTTCTTCCTTATTCGCTGTTGCTATGCTCAAAGGACCCTGAGTGAGAACCCACCATGCGCAAATTCCCCGTTTTCAGCAGTCCACAGTAAATGGTCTCTTCTCTTCGCTCTCTCAAGACCGTCTTTGTGGTGGCTTGTGAGTCTTAAGCTAAGATAATAATAATAACCATTTCGCATCCATATGAATACTTCCTATTAGCGTAATTCGCTAGTAACTGGGGCCCGCCTGTATTCCACACAAAAAGTTGCTCGTCATTTCTCTCCAGAATTACTCTATAGGATCGTACAAAAGGGTCAAAAGTAACCGATCATTAAAATTTTTACACTTACTTTCAGCGGGAAACTTAATTTCTGTCCGTTTCGAATTGTACGTGTGCAGTTGAAAGGACCTTACTGTAATTGCCAGTAAATTGGAATGTTCCCATGATATCTTGTAATACATAAGGAGTGTAAGACTTTTTTCATTCAGCATCGCATCATTAAATTCAATGCATCTAGATCTACGAAATGAACTAGTATATTATAATTATCCCCTGGCAAAAGTCTACGCAGATCCCAATTAGACTGTGTTTCATACCATGAAGATAGCATAAGTAAAACAGTGGAAAAATGAACAAGTTCTTGACAATGGCCGAGATTTCGACAAAGAGTTGCTGACCAAATTCTCTCCTATAAAATACTATGCCGATGGAAGAGAGCTAGCTACTCGACTTCAAAGGTTGTGTGTTTTTCGTCAAGATCAACCTCAAATTTATTGTACAAAAATGCTTGATGAAATGAAACATTCCGGTGTTTTAATGATTGCAAGGATTTATAAGGTGCAACTGCAATGTAAGAATACTCATACCTATTTTCATGCCATCGCACTCTTCTTCTCTCGACTTTTGTATAAGTTTCACTCCGCAATCGAAAAAAAAATTGAAAGTTTCATCGCAGAACAGTTAAGAAGCAACAACTGTTTTTCTGGAGTGTAAATTTTAAATGATTTTTATTACCGGAAAAGTAACTCTTCAGTTAATACATGTAAAACAGGCGAAACGGATAAACAATGACGTGGACGACACCAAATTCATTGGGCAATTTGGGTTACCCGTCTGACTAATTCATAATTTGTTATCACCTTTCGGCGTCCGCGCTCAAGTTTTTTGTGTAATGCGCGAGCAAAATTTTGATGCTGATAGCTGATGTCTGATCCCGGAGTTGATGCACGTTGCCTGGTGCGCCGCGACAGCGTTAGCCAACTGTCGGTCATTTTCAAACACTGCTATATTATCTTTAGAAAACTCTTTCAAATTAGAAGAAATTTACATTAATCTGACGTTAAAATAAGCCAAGGGGGTGGGTATTGGATAAACTTTGTGATAAGTTTTTTCATGTACGCCTGTATTCCAAAATATAATCAAAACAAAAATAATCAGCTAAGCAAACTATTGTATAAACTAAGCTTATCACAAATGGTCAAAGAACCGACTCGCATCACTAAAGTCTCTGCAACTCTCCTCGATCTAGCAATCACAAATAATCCCACCGCAATACTTAGTACAGTAATATCTCCTTCTATTTCCGATCACCACTCTATAGAATGTGAAATTAATATTGCGAAGGAAAGACAAAAATACCGCTTAATGACCTATCGCTCGAAAAGGCACTATTCAGCAGAACTATTTCAAGAAAAACTACTCGATAGGTCTACCGAATTCCAGAAAATGATGCAATCTGACGATGTTGACATACAAGTGTCAATCTTCAACGAGAACTTCACAGCAGCTCTCGACGAATGTGCACCTTACGTCACCAAAAAAACCAAGCCAAAACGGACTGTTTGGATTACTGACGAAGTTAAAGAGATGAGCAGAATAAAGAAAGCTAACTTGCGAGAGTACAAAAACAATAGATCAAACAGTACCTTATACAAGAGATATAAAGAACATGAAAAAACTCTTCGAAAGAAAATCACTGAAGCGAAACAAACTCATTTCCACCAGGCACTGATAACGGCTAAAAATAACCCGAAGCGAACTTGGGAAATCATTAGTGAGGTAGCCCCATATAAAAATTTAGATCGCATAAGTAATTTTGAAAATCCCTTGGCAACAGCCACGGATTTCAACACATTCTTTTCAAAAGTAGGGGCTCAAGTTTTCAGTGAGGTGTGCACCAATCCAGATGAAACGACAATTGAAAATTCATGCCCCACTGCACCCTCGAGGACTGATGTCAAGTGGAGACCACGCCCTGTCGATTTACCGGAGTTACGAAACATCTTATACTCACTAAAAAACACAAAGGCAGTTGGACATGATGGTATCAGTCTTCAATATATCAAAGACAGTTTCCCTGTTACAGCACCATGGATTCGTCTGATAATTAATACATCAATAGTAACCAACACATTTCCAAACCAATGGAAACACTCCATTATTAGACCGTTGCACAAAAGTGGTGACTTAAATACAGCATCAAACTACAGGCCCATCAGTCTTTTGCCTGTCATGTCCAAACTATTGGAGAAAGTGGTGACAAATCAACTGTCATTTCACCTGGACGAGTCAAATTTACTCCACCAAAATCAATATGCCTATAGAAGAAATACTAGCACTCAAGACGCTCTGCTCAATATATCTGAAAAAATATACAGTGACATTGATCAAAAGAATGTAACACTCTTGCTGCTACTCGATCTCTCTAAGGCGTTCGATAGCGTCCAACATGAAAGACTTCTACGTAAAATACTGAACTTGGGAATAGACACGCAATGGTTTGAAAGTTACTTGTCAAATCGATCTCATGCAGTCCGCATAGAAAACAAATTGTCCCCATTCACTCAAAACAATTTTGGTGTTCCCCAAGGATCCATTCTTGGTCCACTACTGTTTTCTATTTTCATTAATGATTTCCCTCCAATGCCTTCTGACACGCGGATCTCAATGTATGCAGATGATGTTCAAATTGCAATAACAAGTTCTGTATCGGAAATACCACAGACGCAAATTAAAGCCGAAACTTTACTGACTAGCCTGAAATCATGGTACGACCGAAATGGTCTGAAATTAAATGCTAATAAAACACAATGCATTATTTTTGGATCCAAAGATGCAATTAAAAAAACTTCAGATCTTACTCTTGCAGTTGGAAATGATAAAATTAATGCATCAGAAAAAGTTAAAAATCTGGGTATCTGGTTCGATAGAAATATGTCCTTCAAATCTCACGTTGAGACTACTTGCAACAAAATCTACGGAACTTTAATGTTTTTTCATCGTATAAAAAGTATGCTAGACGAAAAATCCAGATTATTAGCCATTCAATCCCTTGTGTTATCGCGCATTGACTACTGCAGCCTAGTATGGGGAGACTTACCTCAATACCTTCAAAGGGACTTACAAAAATGCATGAATTTTGCAGCCAAGGTGGTATGCAACGGTAATTTCAAAAGAAGTGATCACGTAACCCCTCTCCTCAATAAACTCGGCTGGATCCCTATCCAAGAAAAGCTCCTCATGCAGAAGGCCCAATACGTATTCTCCTCGTTATATCTTCCTCAGAGCAATGCTGAGATAGTGCGTTTCCATCCACCCACTGTAACCAATCAAAAACCGAACAGAAACAATAATGTCTTAGTCAACTATCGTTCATCTCACTTAGGGCAGAAGGCTCTGTCCATATCAGGCGCCTTACTGTGGAACAAACTTCCCCTGAGTATTAAAGTCCCTCAAAGACCGAGAGAATTTAAAGCCAAAATAACTCGTCATCTTGTGTCTCAATAATAATCCTTAATTACAGAACATACTGAATGAGTACTGACGAATCTCATTTCCCTGGTAACTCCCTTGCTGAACAATTTCCTCGCTCATTGTTTTATAATTTAAGACATCAGACAACAGTTTTGAAGTATGCGTAGGTATTATGATTTGACCGCCTATACGTTGTCATTTGCAAACATGCTTACTTGTATATGTGTGTACGTATATAGGTGTATGTGCGCATATGCACACGTACAACTGTGCACACGTACAACTGTGTGCACTAGAGTAGATCAACCAGTCGAAGGTGCATTTTATGTCATTCCTCTCCGTTTCTGTGCAAGCATCAAACTAGACCGACATGGTACCTATGTGTGTGTGTGTTGATCAATTGCAGACATTCTGCACCATATTAAAAAAAATAATGTGTCTTTTTCTAATATGAAATTGTAAAGCATCCATGTAAAAAAAATAAATTCGTTGTGTGATCATCCATTTATACTGCAGTAATATACTTATTCGGCTTATAGTTATATGCTTATAATAATGTGATACCTATGTTTGTTTATCAACTGCCGACAATTTGCGCCATATTTCAAAGATAATGTGATTTTTTTTTCTAATATGAAACCTTTATAGGACATTAATGTTTTCTTTCTTATTCACGTCCCACAATCGTTTTCATGTTTCCGACTTAAGTGGACTGTTTTGTGCCACTATTTTTAGTACGAAATATTATGAAATTCATGCTATAATAAAAGATATTTTCTCCGTTTCCCTCGATTGGAATTCTGGTTTATACGAACTAGTTTACGCTGATATTTGCGCACATGCTTACTTGTGTATATGTGTACGTGTCCACGCTATGCGTATGACACTCTGTAGAATGCGTATGTATTGCCTCGATGCATAGAAATGCATTTGTGTTTGCTTACGAGTTTGGTGTAAGTATGTGCGTGGGTATATGTGTGCATGTGTATGTGTATATATTTACATGTATACGTGCACATATGTGTATACTAGACTGACAACTAGCATTTTACCAGAGATAATGTTTTTTTTTCTGTGCACACTCAACTTGTAACATTACCTAACTCGTCATCTCTTTAGTATTGTAAAGCATTCATGTAAAAACTATACTTTTGTTGTACGATCATCCATTTATATTTATATAAAATGCTTGTTAACTAATGACCGTTATGTTAAAATTGTTGAATCAGTAATACAAAACTTATAATCTTCTTGGTCCTCATGCTTATATGTATATATGTATTTGTGTGTGTGTGTATGTGTGTGTGTGTATGGATATGCACACACATGCATACGTATATTTACATATGTGTGCATATGGATATATATTTATATATTTTTTTTTTCATGCTTCCTTAAAACGACACTTGTGAACATTGACCGAAACAAGCGATTTCATATATTATTTCCTGGCGTCAAGAATTGCGAAGTTTTATGTCATGTACATGTAAACTGTCAAAAGTGTTTTCACCTCACAATGAAAATGCATCGTCCATGAAATTGTGTTATCTCTTATAATTATCATTACATGTATTATCAAATGTAGATTAAGCTAGATTAGGAGTTCATTGCCCTCAATCATTTATTTTCGACTAGTGACACGAGTTTTTCAATACTCGTGTGTGTGTATCATCTAAGTATATTAATTTTAAGATATTTAAAAACCAATGATTGTAATATTGTACAATCTCTATTGGAAATAAACTGTTTTTCTTTTTTTCTTTTTCTTTTCTTTTCTGTATTCCCTGGCAGCTTGTACACAATACGCATAGTAATTCAGCACCAGACGCAGGCTGAATGTTTTCTGATGGTTGAATTTGGTTCACTATTATGATTGTGAATTTGTGCTAATATCATTTAAGATTTTAAATAAGAGTTAACTTTTTAAGAGTTATCTCGTAATCTAAAATCTTGACACATTCTTGATGTTTTTTATCTTGACAACAAATATTTTCACAGTTTATGGTGATTCTAACTCACGTTTTGAAATGTACCTAAAAATTAAGAAGGTAAAATCCCTGAAAGTTTGGATAAAAGCAACTTCAAGTGCTCGGTTCTACGACATACCTCTTGACTGTCGGGAACTTTGGCCATGTATTCCTTGAAGAGCTTTGTGACCAAGCCAGCCTCGGCCAGCCTCTGCAGCTCCTTAGACAAGACCTCGGTGTGGGGGGAGTGTTTGGGCAGCAGCCACGTCACGTAGCCTGGATACAGCTGCTCGCATAGTGAGGTATAGAGTGTCTCACAAAAACATCCCCTGTTTTTGTATAAATTAGGAATCGTATCGAAATTTCAACTGGAGATATAATTTTAAAAAAAATTTGTTGTTCCCTGTTTTCACAAAAATATTCCCTATTTTTACATAAATTAGTAATCGGATCTCAATTTGAATTGGAGGTATAATTTATACAAAAATAGGGGACATTTTTGTGAGACACACTGTATAGTCGCCTCCGCTCAAAAATTGATGTACTTTACATACTTGGGGAGAGTACGTTAAGATCTTCAAATTGAATTCAATTTACCGAAGTAAAGCTCATAAATAGCCTGAGTTATTTCTTATATAGAAAGGGTCTCTGGAATCTTCAGTTGAAAATGAATATGTAGAGTAGTAACCAACTTCAAAAGCAAACGTCGTCAATAAGTCTTGGGTTTGATTTGGACAGGACAGCGCTCGAATTGGGTTCAAGAGATGTCGAGCGGCTTCGGCGAAGATGTCAGTAAATTTGAGATATATTCGGGATGTCAGCTAATTCGGGGTGTTAGATAATTTGGGAAATCTTCGGGATGTCAGCTAATTCGGGGTGTTAGATAATTTGGGAAATCTTCGGGATGTCAGCTAATTCGGGATGTTAGTTAATTTAGAAAATCTTCGAGATATCAGCTAATTCGGGATACTTTTGGGATGTCAGCTATTTCGGCATGTGAGTTAATTTGAGGTGTCTTCAGGAAATCAAAGCACTGCTTTGGATCACCCGTTTTGAGTTGAATCCTCCTTATCGTATTCAGTACTCGTTTTATGTATGAGGCTACTTACAGTTTTGGGAAGCAATAACACGGCGGCATAGTTACTCATGATACAGTCCATCATTTCCACCGAAAAATAATTATTGTACTTCGTGAATAAAAACCACAAATTAGAGCTACATTGCGATTTTTAACCCTGTATCTTGTAATAACATACGTCCATACGCAAAATAAACTTACAATCATAGTCATTTGTTGATTGCTTTTTTCCGTCTTCGTTCTGGTTTGGTTGGCTAAAAAATTACCTCTCAGGATCTGTCGACGCTGTAAAGTTGCCATATTCAACCACCTAGTAATCTGACCTAATAAGTCGCGAATGATCTGGTGTTATCTATATCTACGTATTTATGAAACTCTGGTAATATGGTTTGTTTGCACGCTCTCCTGCTTGTTGCCGTCCGCAGTGCTTTCAGTAATAACATACTACAAAATTCAATGCGTCGTTTACATTATTAAGATGGAGGCTTGTTACACCGGGTGTCCCACAAAAATGTCCCTGACTTTTTTTTAATTGATTGTATCTCCACTTCAAATTAACCTATTTGAATTGTCTTTTTTTCACAATGTAGTAAATTTTGTTTCCTTTTCGAATAATTTAAGTTTTGGAAAATCGTTTAGTAACCATTTTACTGTGATCGATTTGCTGGAAAGGGTAGAAAAACTAATTTTTCAATGGTGGCTAGAAGTAATATTTGCCTTGAGAAAAATGGAGGGTATGTCGAAGGATACTAAATTAGTTTATATAGGAGTATTTAAACCTTATTTGAGGTAATGATTTGTCACTCTTTTAAATTTTTGTTTTTTTGGGATTTTTGGAAAGTACGAAATAAGGAAGAATATCAATATTGTTTTAAAAACTTTTCCTTTGAACAATTCGTTTTCTACCCCTTTCAGTAAATCGATCACTGATAAGTGGTTATTGAACGATTTCCAAAAACTTGAAATATTCGAAAAGGAAACAAAATTTACTACGTAGTGAAAGAAAAAACAATTCAAATATGTTAATTGAAAGCAGAGTTATAATCAATTAAAAAGTCGGGGACATTTTTCTGGGACACCCGGTATAAAACCCTCCCGTCCCCTGCATGATGTAGACTGTTGACGGTCTGCTACAAATGCTCATTCTGCGAGAAATGTCGTGGTAGTGAGAAAAGTGAACGTGGTAAAAAAAATAGTGAATTCCACTGTAAACGAAATTTTTAAAATTCTGAAATATATGCTATTACTATGCTCATCCTCACATCATTTCTCTTCTTTTATCGTCAATGCTAAGCCATTCCTACGTCCTAACCAAAGTCACCGATAAGTTATTTCTCAATAGTTTTCGAACAACGCCATTGAAATAGGATTGTAGCGTCATATCCTCTTTAGATACTTGAACATTTCGTATTTTCCATACACTTCATTTTCTGCATGAGATAAAAAGAAAGTCCTATAGCGTAAAGAGAAATTAACAAACACGTCGTAAGCAAGTAAATCTTTTACAGCTAGAACAAGTTTATGATAGGAACGATTTAAGAAATGTAGGTGTTTGGAATTCTCTGTTACGTAAATTATAAAACTACTCTGCAGCAGAATGGCTTTCTTTACTGGTTTATGGTATTATTCCAGATTCACACAACTGTGAAACACTGAGTACAAACAACATCTATTTGATATGTAGGTACATTTCTCACCAGAACTACGTACATGTATTATAAATGCCTCCTGACATTGGCACTACGCTGCATCTCAATGGCAAGTTGCCCTCAATATCGACTCAAGCCGAATTTTATTATACGTAGACTAAATTCGGTAAATTTATAGAGTTATTGGAAATAAAGTTTCAAAATTAATTCAGTTGACGCAACATGTTGTAATTCGCTTTGCGGCACAGGCTATGGTAGTAATCGAGATGAGTAGATTTCATATCTCTCCTTATCAACGAATTTTGCATCCCTATTGCAACCTTTACTAAAAGGGCAGCTGTGCGTAGAAATTATAATCGCGCCTGAGGCCTAGTTCACAGGTGTGGCCAATGATTTTGAAAAAAAAAAACATTTTATATTTCAGGGCTTTATTTTACTTATGCCTAATCATGAACAGTCCTATAATGTAGCAAAATTACTTAGAAGCGAGGTTTAAAAAAAATCCGTGAATTTTCTTAGAAATTTACCAATTATGTTTTTCTTAAAATACGGAAAACCTACTTATGCTGGTTTAAAAGCTGATACGGATATTAGAACGGGTGAAAAAATCATTTGCAAAGGGAGTGGCATGTTCAATTTCAAATATTATGTATCGTGTTTTTTTATTATTTTTAAACAACGTTTTCTGTACCAGATTCAAAATCATGGTGATTTTGAAAGAAATTAGGAAAACTATCATTCTTCTTCATCAGAGTGGCCTATCAAAAAGAAAATCGTTGTCAAGCCACTTGCATCAAGGTCAACTGTCTACAGAATGATGAAACATTTCAACGAGACAAAATCCATAGTGGCGAAGACAGCCCATGGTAGGAAAAGATTGTCGTTGGTTCGTCAAGACAGGGCTTTAGTGCGCTACTCGTTACGGGTAAGGACTGCCAGCAGTTCAGAACTAGAGCTAGAACGAGAGAGGAATGGCGTCCATGCCTCAGCACAAACTGTTCGACGTCGACTCTTCGACAACGTATTTGCTTCAAGGAGAGTTGTGAAGAAACATCTTTTGACGGCGAAGAGCATCAAAGACCCGCTCAATTTTTGCAGGAAGTACCAGCATTTGACTGCTGAACAAAGGAGCTAAGTAATTTTCTCCGATGAAACTCCGTTCCCCCTTTTTGCCGCCTTCGGGAAAAGCCTCGTGCGACGAAGAAAAGGAGAGAGATTTAACAAGGAGTGTGTCGTTCCAACGGTCAAACATCCTGCCACTCTTCACGTCTGGTGTAGCTTTTCAGGTAAGGGAACTGGATCACTGACGATTTTATCCAAAAACACAGCAATGAATTCGGCCTGATACCTAAAAATCTTGAAAGATCATCTCCTTCCAACGATATCTGGTCAGTTTTCGACAAAGAGGTGGCTTACCCACATGATGGCGTTCCTTCTCATAATACGAAAGTAATTAAAAAGTTCCTTGATGACACTGGAGTGGAGATTTTGGGTCCTTGGCCTGGAAATTCGGCTGATCTGAATCCGATCGAAAATTTATGGTCGATCATCAAAAGTCTAGTCAACAAGGAGAAACCAACTAATTTAGCGCAACTTAGAACCTTAATTCAAGAAGAGTGGACCATAGTATCATTGACCATAGCATCATTGAAAAATTAGTAAACACCATGCCATAGCGCATCAAAATGGTTTTGAAGAAGCGTGGTCAGCATTGCAGATATTGAGAATAATTTTTTTTAGTTTTGCAGGTTATTAAAATTTCTTTGTGGGCAATTTATGTTTTTATTTATTTTTATGATGCTTCCCGGAAGCATCCAATTAAAAACAACGCAAGACTACAACTTAGCTTAACGAGAAAATAGAAAAACCCACTTTTCCCAAAATCATTGGCCACACCTGTCTATATCAACAACAGGCGAAGAAATTTCGACTTCCATTATTTTTCCTTATCATTTCAATGAACTATTGTTTATCATTACTAGATCGCTTGACAAAATTCATGGCAGCACTCCGAGGTATGATATACTGACCTGTTCTTTCATGAAATACGTGTAGTTGTACACGTCAGCTTCGTAGCGCTTGTAGAAAAGATGTGAGTATGATTCAACGATAGCATGGGTACCTGCAAGTACTTTTGGGAAGCCAATATCGACGTAAGAATCAGCCTCTGCGGGAAAGAATTCCATTGTGTTTCCCAGATTTTTGAGCGAAATATCTTCTGATGCGCGCAGCATATCGGGGAGGAAACTGCCGTAGTCTTCCATGAGGACTCTGCCAGAAATCATTTGTTTCAAGATGGATTCCTGTGGAAAAGTTTGAATCTTCCCTGGAATGAATAAAACATGATTGAAAAAATATGTATAAAAAACACTGCCGTCCATTCTATGGCTGATGATATTACATCGGACCTCGAGGAGAGAATTTTGATAAAAATGGGTGTACGAATTATGTACATTCAAGTGCAAGTGACTTCAACTCACCTCAAATTTGCCTTATTCAAACCCTGAACAGTTTCGATTCTGGGAGACACGACCGGAATGGTGAGGTAGGCCACCAAGTTGGACGAGTAAACGCACGCCAGTACGAAGGTGGTCCACCACCACATCAGAAGCCATAGAGCGACCCATGCTCTATCGATGTTGTATTGGTAACTCTGACGGACTACTGCAGCAAGTACCTTGGAAATGAGACGACAAGAAGCGAAAATATATCAATAAGACACTGATTAGTACTGCTCTTGTCAAAGGTGAAAATTCAATTCTAAGATTTCTATAGATTAAAGTCTAGTTGTGCCTATTATTCGACTGGGTAAAAAATGTTTTTTTTTTTGCAGCTATTCATAGCGTTCAAACTCATTTGAACATCGAAATTGAAAAATTAACTCTGACATGAAAATGCAACTCGTCAAAATAATTCTTGAAATGCTACTGAGTGAAAAGTACTATCAGAATTTATTAAGGAGTTATCGACGTACCAAAAGAAATGCAGTATCGTAGGTTTGACTCTCTTGAAGCAGATAAAACATAACTGTAACCAATCCAATGACAGCTACAGTGGTGGAGATGAACAGCCACCACACAGTGGTCGATAGTGGATAAAACAAGCCCCGCCATTTCGACAAAGGAGGAGGAGTCTTCAGTACGATCCCGAATCCTTCCATATAGTGCGGGTATGTTATGTCAAAGTCCTCGTAACGGTCTTCGGTGAGATGGAACATGTTCACTGTCAGTTGTTTCCCGTGGTACTTCATTTCTGCAAGCAGGCCGTTCCAAGTTCCATTTGTTTTAGATCCCCATTGGCCATCGGAGGCGTTCCACTGTATATTAAGTCGAAATTCGTATTTATGGGCTATAGTTTGGAGAAACTCTACATTGATTCCTTCGCACCCAGCGTCCCCAGGAAAGAGATAAGGTACATCGTTACACCAAGATGCAACGTCAATTTGTCCACCGGATATATTCAAATGCATTCCTCCAAACAACTCAGTTTTACTCCTAAAAGCATCGGTTGTGTAGATCCCGAGCAGTTTCTTGTTTCCACCGTACGCAACTTCGCCAGGAATATTGTGCTTTACCTGGTATACGACGAATTGATCCCCTTCATCCTGGTGAGGCTCCACTGATGCGACGAAGAGAGACTTCTCGACTATGCCATGAGAGAGAACGCTATGTGACGAATTGCTGGACTCGACTCCCAACAGGATCAGCAGGTTGTACGGTGTCCAAACAATACATAACTCTTCCATGTTGAGAAATTTTGTGGGATCGCGATGGTAAAGAAAGAAAAAAACAAATGAACTTGTTTTAAAAAAATACGTATCGGTTTGCTGTAATATATGTTGGAGCTTGTCCCAGGATGTGAGAACGTAGGACTTTAGGTAGACGTTGGCCCACCTAGAGACGTTTGTCACATCAATGTATTGTTCCACTTGGGGGTCGTAAATGAAGAATACATTCTCACCCGAGAGAGTGACGGTAATAAGATTCTCCACCAACTCGGTGTAGGCTTCTGTGCTGGTCACCTGCTTATTTATTTCTTGAGACTGGTCTTGGGATGAAAGCACAGAAGCTAAAGTCAACCACATGATAGCTATCGTATGAATAACCATATTTTTCTGCACAATTTTAAGTCTTTAGAGTTTTACGAATGTTGTACCGTAGTTTACGATTAGAAAACAAAACACAGTTCTGCTCAAGCAATTTGCTGATGAAACCTGACACAACTGTAAGCTTGTAGAGCATGAAGCCAGCGGTAGAGTAAAATTTAGTAATTATATATCAAATCATGTTGAATTCATCAGGTCACATATTGGATATTGATCGACCAAGCTTCAACATACACAACAGGGAACAGAATTTTGAATTACTTTCAATACCAGGTTTCTGAACTTCTTGATTAAGAATTATTTACATAAAAATATTTCTACAGAGATTTTAGATGCTAGCGAGACTAGCAATGTCAATATATCGAAATGGGTAATGTTTGGTAGGTAATGAAAATTCTCAATTTTTTTCTTTGAAAATTTCTAGATTGTGAGGGAAACGTAAGAACGGTGTTTCAGCGCTGAAGTTCTCTATGGAAATTTATTAGAAAAATAGTCTGTTTGCATTGAGAAAGGAAGCGTCAAACTTTTGTAGAAAACGAAGATTTTATATGAACTTTAAAGCCTCAACGTATGTAACTGATATTCCGTCAGTCGGAAGTCACTTGCCATACTATAACCAAGTGCCTCAAGTTTGGATATACATGAAATTAATACAATCCTAATTTTCGTTTCATTAGCCTCACTTCTGTATTAAGACACATGCAAACAAGGTTAGAAAGTTCTTGTTGGCGTGTAAATTTAAAAACGGACTTGAGAATTTATGAACCCATATAAATTAAAATGTCTTGTTCATATTTCAGTGTGAAGCAAGCCAATAATGATGGTTGTGATCATGTTGCATTTTATTGAAACACTTGGAAGACGTTTCTGCCCGTAAAAAAGATTTTAAAGGAGGTAAGTGGGAAAGATCCCTTTTGAAAATGAATCACAATAGTCATGGAGCGAAACACAAACGGAAAGTAGAGTGTGTAGTACTGTGTACTCACACTCTATTATAATCTATTTTACAAACTAATCGTTTTGATTGTGCATGTCATTTTCCTAAGTAAACGTAGTTGCTCCATAATATAAGGACTCGAATGCAGAGGTTTAGATTTACTGGACACGACTCAAATAAACGTATCATATCGGACCTAATCACTGGGCAATACGACCTACTATTATCATGCTGCCTTATCCTTATGATGCGCTGTGGAGGGAAACTATCAGCCAACCTAAAAAGAGATTTTTTCAATAATTCAAAAAATCACAACAAATTTGAATTTTCTAACATTTCGTGCCGTCATTAAGCATTATATCTATACATATGAATGAGTTGATGAGCATGCTTTGAGCGTCGATACCATTGAGATGCATTTTTTGGATTTCACACTTCCCCGTATTTTGCCATAGTACACAGTCACGCGTCTTATCTCTGTCACCGAAGATTTATCAGCAATAAACCTAAAGTTCCGTGCACGAGTTAATAAATTTCGGTCCTGATAGGTTAGTGTTTATTAGTTCCAAAAGTTACCATCACTCTAAGCAAATGGGTGTCAAAATTCTTTCGAGTTTATTATTTCGAAATTTTGTCGCGCACCACCAGATTGGAATAACTTCATTTGTTCTAGATAGTGCGGAGGCAAGAGCAGCCAAGTTTTGAAGTGAGAAAATTTTTTCCTAGAACTGCAGGTTCAGCAGCCAGAAGCTATGAGGAATTCCTAGCCACGTAACACTTCATTAAATGTGAAAAAATTAAAACTGAAGTTATATAAACATTAAAATACGAGACTTTTCCTTCGAGTCATTGAAAACCGAGTACAGTTTTTTTAGGGTAGCAGGTTTTTATCCTCGCGTCCCTTTTGAGTACACGTAGTAAAGTTAGCTTTAAATTTTTCTAATTTGTTTTGATGAAATCTCACTAAAAAAGTTTCGAGTGGTGTGAGAGGTTAATGCTTCTAAGTTTCAAATATTTCTAGTCAACAGTGCATGTATTTACCTGATGACAAGCTAATTCTCAGTTAATGTTAAAATTTTCATACGTTCAATTTGCATGAGTAACAATTTCTAAGGTTTTTTGAGTTCATCTTTCATACGGAAAATTTATGAAGTCATGTGCGCTCCAGTTATTGCATGTCAAGTGCAAAAACTGGTATAATACATTGAGAACTTCACAACAGCTCCCTTAATGTGCAGCAGTTATAATAAATCCAGATAAATAAATATTAAAACTTTATAAATCCAGCGTTATAATTATTATACCAATGAAACTTGATGCTTTCGGCTCATAGTTTTGGCACAGAAGCGTCGACTGAGCTGAATGAGTACACATTAATGTTTATCCAAGTTTAAAAGATTCATCATCTTTTTTAAAAATTTTAATGGCATACTTTATAAACCATATATATATAATATATATCACCAGTTTCATATATATATATATATATATATATATATATATATATATACCTTCCAAAAATAAAATAAGGGCAAGTCAGCTAATTTGAGTAATTTTAATTAATTTTGCTCGATGAAAAATACTTTAGAACATGAAGGTTTAAACTTTAGTGTTTGAACGCACACTTGTTAACGTGAACTTATGGAGACTCGTTCGGTGATTTTCATATGTTCAACCATTAGATCTGAAACTAATACTTTAATACAGCGATTAAATTGATTCAAAAAGTACGACTCCTACAGGCCTTTCGTATGTTCATCCTTTTGACAAGACTACGTTCATTTGACATAAGTAACATAGCTCATAAAATTAAGTTTATACTTTTTGTAGCACTGTAGCTGAAATATGGCTAAGTTCACTGAAAATTATTTCTAGTGCCCGAATGTATTCACTATGCTGACGTATTCGTTTTACTAAGGAAACTCAAAATCGATCTTTCTGAAAGATAGCCGTAGGTAATCAGTGACTTTGAAAATTAGGCAGGCTAGCATTCAGTTATACGTTTATCAGATTAGTTCAACTGTAGTAACATGATTTTCTTCAAATGTGTAATAGCTATGGCGTTGAATAACCATCATAACATGCACCAGATGATGAAATGTTAACCTAGGCTACCATCACTATTTCCTTGAAACTTATACTCAGCATTATATTTAATTTTCGTTACTGAAAGCATGTTTTACAATCAGACAGTGTATATCATATACCTGTTGAGAAATTCTAATTTTTTCTTAATTTCAATTTCATAAAATGACTCACATTAAAATTTCAGAAAGCAATATTTGCGCCTCAGGAAATTTCACAGACATGCGTGCTGAATGAAAAGTTATAGTTAAATTTTCTACTGAATATTATTTAAGAATCGACAAACAGTATTTTAAGTAGCTTAATCTGGATTAAACAAAAAATTTGAAAATTTCACTTCATATTTCAAGTGTTACTGTTTCTTAGATTTTAATTGAGAGGCAGGGTTATTTTATCCTGTGTTGTCACAACGAGTGTTGATCTAATAAGCGTTCACTGCATTTGATCTTAATATCTCAACCTTTAAATGCCAATGGAAGTGATTCACAACGTACTAATGTTACACCTCAGCACCGTACCGTATCCACTTGTCGCGCACTGTCCACTCTTCTATTTTAATCAGTCACAATTGGGTTGACAATCTTTCAATTTCGATTCGTTGAGCGTTTGTAATCTTGCTTATATTTGGCCATGAACATGAATTATTTTACTTATATTTGGTCATACTCACTGAGTATGCTGCTCCTGGCAGTCTTCCACGTCGAACAGCAACCCAAATGATCACCAGTTTCAGCGCACTGTTATCACTGATTCATCAAGTGTGCCAGACACAATAGCTCTGTCAATTATCGTCATAGGTATTTGCGTAGATTGCCGTAATGAGCGCAGTTGAACGCAAGACGTTTGGCTCTGGACAGATCACCGCAGCATCTTGGGTGGCGGCCGAACCTGCTCATGGTTGCACAAAACTGCCCCGTCAACCCTTTAGCGTCAGCATTTTTCTACTTATCTTACCGTTATTATAACTACTTTCTTCTTTCTAATTTTTCAACTTTTCGAAACATTTTAAGTTCATCATGTGTTGAATTGAGAAAAAATTCACTCAACATTTTTTATTAGAACTTGAAGGTGTAATGAAAAAAATGTTGAGTGAATTTCTCCTCATTTTCACACGTGATGAACTTGAACTATAACCACCATCATTAGACTTATTCTGGCATCAGGTGGTGACCGGCATTAGGATGAAGGAGCTGCCACTCGGCAGTGAATTTCAAAGAACACACTAGGGAAGAAATTTAACAAGAAATACAATATATTGAGTTTTTTTTTAAAGTGGACCGAAAAGTCCTTCAAGGCTTTAAAGGGTTGAATGGGCATTTTTGCGCTGTCACTGCGCTGTGCAGGCGCTGCCAGCCATGTGGATGGTGCGCTGACTGATGGCAGCTTACTCGATCACGGTGGCAAAATTCAATAGGATGGTTGGTTCTTTTTATTCACATTTTCTTACAGTTCTACTACAATACGATGATTGTTTTTCTTTGTTTTCTCACAGTTGTAATGCTGTACTATGTTATCTGCAATGAAAGTTGTAACGTTTGCCAATGCATGGAAGCACCTTACGTTGTATTCACCAAATTTAGCACCAAATTCGAAAAAGAATGTTCTCTCTGTTTTATTTCACTTTCTGGATGCTCCTCGTCCGTCTGTCACAAAAGGATCGTCAGATGTAAGGAAGTTGCGAACGCTTTGTTAGTTCCAAACGCTATCTGACATTCCAATTTTTGCCTCTTGTTTTGGGAGTACATTTTGTATACCAGAGCAATAAAGTAAGAGCGTATCAAACTTATCTCGACTAACGCCTCTCTCGCGATTTCGTTTTTAATACCAATTATCTGATTTTAATAACGATGGTCAAAGTTATATCAGATTTTCTCCATTGTTACATCCAGTGGGTTACTCGGCTTTATACAGCAACGTGTGTGTGAAATACAGGGTCCGCTGCTTCATGATGACTTAATTCATTCGCTTTTCTGTAAAAAAATGGAATACGTTTTATTCTTGGCTTATTCTAACAATTATGCATGCGAGAAAAATTTTTTCTTGGTAACTAATGAGCTTTTTATTTTAAAGCGTTAACTATTGAATGTCACCCAATTGGATTTTCTTAAATACTACACTATGTTCCCCGTGACAGTTTGTGAATTAGAAGGTATAAGGTATCAACTGGTGATGAGCTTCGAAACATGCTAAGATGGAATGTGTTTTTTTTTCAGTTATTTCACACGGATCTTTTCCTATGATCTAATATCACACACATCAGCACGTAACTCTTGCTATCAAGTATGGCTGTTTTTTAAGATCTTCTTTAATTAATTCGAATGAAGCTAGGTATTGCAAATATCAATAATATATTTCCGAAAAACAGTCTTTCCCTGTATACATTGCCAGCATCCTTCAAAACTTCAAACCTACCTACCTTCAGACTTGTATGCCATACGTGAAATGGAAAATTATTTCTCTACGAAGAACATACCCGGCATCACAATTAAAGTTTCCTCTGTATTCAAAGCTTTGCATTTAAATATGGTTCCGCTTAAACTGAACGCGAGGCTGCAGCGAACTTGCGCTGGTGGCAGACGAGCTCGGCACCCAAAGCAACACCGGCTAACAGGAGGCCCAGAGTGAGGAGGATGAAGTGTCCCTGGAAGTGTTCCATCTGCATCGCTCTCAGGCCGGGCACCTGCTCACGTGGCGTAGTTCCAAATTATAACTATGATGACAATAATGTTCAGTCATTATCTTAACGAGTGTACACGGCCCGTCTTAAAAATGACAGGATTAAATATAGGACCAACTGAGCTTCAACATGGCTTTCCCATGATTTCCCATGCTATTCTATGGCTTTCCAATACTTTCCCAAGTCTCAACCGCTGATATTCTATACAACCTAATCTAACCTACCAATACACGTGACATTCATTCCGACTCGCAAATGCTGGGTTAAGGCACCGAAAATTGTGGAGGTGATGAAGCTTGTAACACAGATACGCTCATCTCACACTGCAGGCTGGTGGGTGTGACACACGGTCGGACGGACGCGGCTCCTTTTATAATTATAATTACTAATCCACCCCTCTTTATTTGAAATAAAAAAGAGAGCAAAATGAGAGAAAGGCCGTAAGAAATATAAAAAAAATACAATCTCTCATGAGTTGATGAGGCCGCGTGAACACGGCCCGTCAAAATATATAGGACTGGAGCTTGTATCACAGATACGCTCATCACACACTGCAAGCTGGCTTCGGACAGACCGACCGACGGACGGACGCGGCTCTTATTATAGTATAGACTAGGGCACACGTGCTGGTCTGAATTAATCTGAAGAATTTCATCCTTTCTTTTTTGAGTTAAATTCTCTCGTGCCAGTCGATGTTGTCCAGCGTTATGCCGAAGAATTTCCTCGCTTCTTTCATTTGTTAAGCTCTCTAGCTACTCGGTGCTGCTCTGCATTATTCCGTAGAATTACCAAACGCCGGTCAAGGGTCAATTTAGCTATAGCTTCTCGTTGGAGAGCAGTATTGCTTCGTCTCGCCATTTCGCGTTGTTCATCCGATCGTCTTCGGCGTTTTTCTTGCTGTCGAAGTCTTGCTACTTCTCCTTTGCGGTTGGACTCATTTATATCCGTGGTGGCCTCTTCTGCAGGAATCTTATTCTGGAATGTCGTCTATTATCTCTTCGGAGCTTTTCAAGAAAATCACAATTTCGAAAGCGATAACTCAAAAAAATCTTGGGCTTTATACTTAGTGGTAGCCAGGTTACTGGTCAAACGAATTTAAAACATTTCTTTTCGCATTATCAATTAAAAATAGCAAAGCAACATGATGAATTTCAACAGAGAAGACCCAAAGAAAATTTCTATTAGTAAAAATAAGCCGATTGAAGTGAAAGGGAATTGAATCGCCACAGAAAAATAATGCAATAGAATAATTTGATTTGTTGTATTTCTTAAGCTATATCCTTGTTGCTATCAAAGCTATCGATTAAAAGAGAGGGTCACACGTACGGACAGAAGGACGCAGTTACTTTTATAATAGTGATCTCAACTCTTAATAATAATGTTCAGTTATCTTGAGGAGTTTCTGTTTTGAGGAATTCTTTATCGCTTACAGGCCAGGAACCTGCTCACTCAGCGTAGTTCCGCATTATAACTATGAGAATAATGTTCAATTATGTTAACCAGTTTCAGTTTTGAGGAATTCTTTATTAACGCCTAGTTTTATTTATCACATCCAAGTACAAGGGTGGGACTCAATATAATACCCTATATACGGCTTTGTAAATTTCTTTCGGCTACTTCAGCGGTCTATTATGTCAAGAAATTTTTTTTTAAATTGTATTGTGAAAGCTAAAAACCATTGTACAGTAAACAAGATTATTTTTCTACGCGACGAAATTCATAAATTTTTCTAACAGTTCAGCAAAATTAAAACCAAAATGCAAGACTTCAGTGAGAGCGATAAATGTAAAAAATAATGGAGCGCTTATAGCATAAACCTCTGTCACTAACATCTGTACGGTATTTTGCGTTATGGTTAATTTATTTCAAAACTTAAAAAGTTAATTCTTCAAACGAACTTACCTTGGTCAGTTTCAGATACAAAATGTAAAGAGTTCATCTTAAGATGAGTGATACGTATCAGAAACAATTGAGAGTTTTTCATGGAACCGCTAGTGGGAAATACCAATTATGGCGCTCCTGTGTGGGAATGGTTGAGCCAGAACGTAGCTTCGAACGAAATTAAAGCTATGGTTACAGTGGATCCGAATTCGGACGAAAAATTGTTCGTCCGAACTCTGCGGTTTCAGTGCCTCCGTCTATTCGGACGAATCTCGTCAGTTGGTGAGAAGTCAAGTGAGCGATAGGATGGATGATCTGCACCTCTTTGAAAGTCCTCTGTTAAAAATTTTAGTGTTTGGAAGAACTAAAATTATTAACCCATTATTCACCACAAGAAACACGTGCGGCGAGCACATAAACTTTTTCCAGAACTTCTAAGTCAACCGAATAAGTTTCATGAGCATCATAGAATGACACCACATACATTTTTTGCATTCTTAATGCCATCGAATTTTATTTTTAATCAAATGCAATTCACAGACTACTCTTTTCAAAGACTAAACTAATGAGCCGCTCGAGGTAGTTCGTGACTGTTCGGACGAAAAAACAAAATTTATTGAAACGCCAAATTGTTCGTCTGAATTCGTCCGAACTCGTCCGAAAAGATTCTGCCAGTGTAACCACTTCCTATGTATTCCATTATTTTGATTGTTCGTCCGAATTCAGATGAACAATTTTTAGCCCTAATGCAGATCCACTGTAACCATAGCCTAAGGAACTAAGGAAGGAACAAGCACAATGTTATATAGATAGTGTTGATAATTAAATCCAAAATTTGTGGCTGATCGTGTGTGCTAGTGTTTAATTCAGCACAAAAATCAAGTAAATAAGCTGTAACTATTCCGAGTGCTCACGAAAATTGTATCCTCTAGTACGTTAAATTGTAACCCTTAGCCATTTCAACCCAGAAACTTCAGTTTGCCAGTTGCCTCATGCTTTTTGACTATACGGTGTAAATCCGTTCAGTTCCTATCTTAATCTTTCGAGTTGAATTGACCACATTTCCTCGCACTTAAGTTGGACGTATATTTTAGGGTTAAATTTTCCTTTGTATTGTGCTTAAGTACTTTAATAGAAAAATTCATCTCAAATCAATGAAATTTTGTAAAACTTTATCTGTGGGTTAATACTATTATATACCTATATTACCGTGCAATAGTTCAATTCTAATACATTTTTCTAGCCTTTATTTATTCAAAACGCACCTAAATAAACACAATACAATAATGTTGCATCATAGATACTTGAAATCAGTGATGCATGTATCAGTGGATGTTCCGTATATTCGCATTGCTCGGTGAAAAGGTGAGCAATTGGAAGTGTTTGATGAGCGTATCTGTGATACAGGCTCTACTGTCTCCAATTTTCCCTGTATTAAACCTTCAGATACAGACACGAAACCAATACTTCCAAATAAATTATTTAGTACTATACAATCACTATGTAGCGTGGAAACATCCTTTGTACGGTGTGTAATGCCATTAAGACAATATTGAAGATCTTTATCGCGTGAGCATTTTTAATTCTTTTTAGTGATTGCCGCTAATATCCGGATTATAATGCTGGTAAGGACAGAGAGACCAACCTTCGAACCGAGAAAGCAAATAACCAACCCTAAACAAACGATGTATGATCCTATTACGTATTAGTGAGTGAGTGCTGACGAACGTGAATTCGACATTTATTTTAGTGGTTTAGTAGACCGCTGTCAATTTGTACGTACCTCTTCCGCACTGTGGCTTTGGATCATATATTTCTGATAGAGCATGTTAACGAGGCCGGACTCAGCAAGCCTCTGCAGCTCCATGGAGAGCATCGCATCGCCGTGTAGGGAGTGTGTTTGGGCAGCAACCAGGTCATGTAGCCTGGATACAGCTGCCACACACACACACACACACACACACACGTGTCACCACTACAGAACCAAGTCATGTAGCCTGGATACAGCTGCCACACACACAAGTGTCACCACTACAGTTCTCTCTGAACTCAGCTTTAAGTTACAACTCTCTCGTGCCTCAATTACAGTTCCTAGAAACAAGACGTTATGCAGTATATCAAACGAGTACATTTTCAAACAATTTGCAAGGGCAGTCCCATGGACTTGAAATATGCGTAAAAATGCTGAAAATTCTGCGTAAATGAGCTCTGTTAGCCTAGGGCTAGTTCAGCGTCTACATCTGGAGCTAAATCTAACTGTATCCTCAGCTACAAATGTCGGCAATCTTAACTATTCATAAGAAGTTATCATTTACAGAGAACCCTGGAGAAGAGCATTGATACGTTCGCTGAGAAGTTAAAATGGGTTTGTTTCAATGCTAACTCGCATTCGACAGGAAATTTCGCCTAATATCGCAACTTAAAGTTTAATTTAACATGAAATCTCTCCTGATGTGCACATACTAAGAGGAATAACAGACAGTAATTAGTACACGAGGTATTTTATTCTAAGTTGGCAAGTTAGCTCTGTTATTTGCCTACAGCATTTCACGACATCATTTCGATGTACACACATTTAATATTCTTAAGTCACTTCACTCACGTACTACTCGAGCAATTCTAACCAATACGATTCAGTTTAGCTGAAAATTTGCAATCACAAGCGATGATCATAGGAACTTGTACAGTTCCTGGTGCATTCTAAACAGGAAACTAGGTCTCGCAATTATGCAACGAATAATGGTACTTATGGCACAGATCTGAGCTCTCAGATATTCACTGATATATTAACAGATATATTTACTCATTGAGAGGGAGTACAAGTTTGAATCTTAAATCCTGTGTGTCTTTGAATCTTGTCCCCTGTTGGTCGGTCTAACCTCAGATTATTTTCTCTGTCTCGCGAATAATAAGATATTATTCGATTGCATTACAATATTGCGGTAAATACTAAACGTATGAAATATTCAATGAAGGTTTTCGTAACATTGCTAATATCTTTCAGTACCAGTAAAAGCAGGTCTCTCCGTAACCTCTTATTCTTGATATAAGATTTTGCGAGGGCAAGGCTACTCAAATGTAATATATATTTTACTCCACGTGCAAGATACCAAGCGACAGTAAATTCGTTCAAGTAATTTCACTTGACTAGAAAAGCTAAAGCAATTCACTTTCTACAGAGGTTACTTTGATCAAAGGCTAACATTGCGTTGTTACGTCTCAAGTTCATCAATATTTATTGTTGGATACACATTTTATTCATTTATTTATTCTTTTATTTATGCGTACTGGCAAAAAATGCCCACACCTGAGTTGAATTAGGGAACAAAATTTCGAAAATGTCCTGTCTAAAATTAATGTGACCAGTAAACTGACCTGTTCTTTCATGAGATACGTGGACTTGTACACGTCAGTTTCGTAGCGCTTGAAGACGAGGTATGAGTGTGCTTCTAACATCGCGTGAGTGCCTGCCAAAACTTTGGGGAAACCGAAGGTCACGTAGGAATTTCCTTCCATGGGGAAAAGATCAATTTTGTCACCCAGGCTGCGCAAAGATTGATCTGTTGATGAACGCAACGCTTCAGGCACGAAGCCGCCGTAGTCTTGAGTGGCTATTCTGAGGGGTAAACAGTTTTCATCGTTTGATGCTAGAAATGGTACAATCGAAAATGGTCGATGTTGATCGAAAAAGGAAGGGCTGTTTATTCTTTTATTACCGTTATTACACTACCGTTATTACCGTTATTACCGTTATTACACTACCGTTATTACCATTATTACACTACCGTTATTACCGTTATTACACTATCTTTATTACCGTTATTACACTACCGTTATTACCGTTATTACACTACCGTTATTACCGTTATTACACTACCGTTATTACCGTTATTACACTACCGTTATAACCGTTATTACACTACCGTTATTACCGTTATTACACTATCGCATAATGATTCAACAATACTTGGGCACATTATGCTAAGAAAAAATTCAAGAAAACACGCGTTTAAAATACATTCTCACTCATATGAGCATATTATTTAACCTCAAATCCGAAGCTGCTAATTCGTCAAGAGTTTCGATTCTTGAGGGCAGGATAGGAATGGAGAGGAAGGCCATCAAGTTGGAGGTGTAGGCGCACGTCAGGACGAAAGTAGTGAACCACCACGACAGCAGCCACAGGCCCACCCATGCCGTCTTGATCTGCGATAGGCGGCGAAAACTGCGGCGAGCACCTAAGGCAACAGGTATCAGAACGCTAAAGTATGCTTACATTAGAGGGCCAATACTTATGTACTAAAGACAAGATTCGGCTTAAAATTGAAAGTTTAACACGTTGACCGCTACGGGTTAAACTGAAGTTCATTATTCGACTCAAATTCAAAGTCAAATGTTGCTGGCAATTTAATAAATACCAATTATTAACTGGGCCCATTAAATCTGTTCTATAATAAGAGCCGCGTCCGTCCGTCTGTCTGTCTGTCCGAAGCCAGCCGAAAGTGTACAATCAGCGTATCTGTGATACAAGCCTGGTCCTAATATTTTGACGGGCGGTGTTCACGCGGCCTCATAAACTCCCGAGAGATTGTATTTTCTTATTTCTTACGGCCTTTCTTTCATTTCGCCTTCTTTCTTATTTCAAATAAAGGGGGTGGACTAGTACCATTAATTTCAAAAGCCGACCAACCGATGGGTCGACCAACGTGTTACCAAGTCTACGTCGTTGATGTAAATTTTTAACGTATATGTCTTGAAAGTCCAGCCCCTCCCTGTTATGATGTTACGTACGAGAACAGAGATCTGCCTTGAGGCTTTAGAGTTTAAAGAGACACATGCATGATCTCACTGATGGCCAGCTTTAAGGGGGTCATCTGAGGCCCCTGCCAGGCCCCAGTCGCTCCGATGGTCATTTTTCATGTTTTTGTTGGAAAAGGACCCTTATAGGTGGTGGACTATTCGGTCCTAATATTTTATGGCGCTACGGACAATAGATCCCCCCAGGGGGGGGGGGGGGGGGGAATTGGTAAGGGGACCAAAATCTTCAATTTCCGACCCTATTTCGACCCATATAAAAAGAAAACAAATCTTTTTTTTTGTTCTAGCATAAAAACTCAATGAGTTCTATTCTTTTGAAATAGCAATACCAATACACTAAAGACCAATATGTTAAATTTTTTCAAAAACTAAGGCCTGAATCAAAAACATGTATGAGGAAATTGTGTTTCTTTTCAAAAGTTACATATCATAGTCAAATTTCATAAAAATAAGACTGAAAATAAAAAATTCATAATTTTTATGAAAAAAAAAATATTTTTTTGTATTTATTTTTTCATGGAAATTCCAATTCAAGGTGTGAATATGAAGGTATGCATGGAGATTATCGAAATAAAAATGAAAACAGCGTTCAATTACATAAATTTTCCATTACATTACACTTCAACAAAAAAAATTTGTTTATGACCAGTACTGTAAAGTTACTTATTTTCAACATCCAAAAGAAAAGAAGTCATTGAGCTTTTATGCTAGGAAGAAAACAAAGAAAGTTTAAGAATCCTTGGAACATTTCTAACAAATGTATGTTCGTATTTTTCCAATTTTTCTATTTTAATTTTTTTTATCATAGTTCAAAACCAAAAATTAGTTCTACTTTATATTGTGGTAAAATATCGAATATATAAGAAAAAAATTCAAGTACAAAAAAACTGAACATACTTTTGTTATCATTGTTCCTAGGATTCTAAAACTGTGTTTGTTTTTGTTCTAGCATAAAAACTCAATGACTTCTATATTTTGAAATATGTATAAAAAATGACCGAAAAACTAATATTTCAAATTTATCGGAACAACTAATGCCTAAATCAAAAAAGTTACATGAATAAAATATGTTTTTCTTGCAAAAATACCTATATTGGCCAAATTTCAGACCAATCGGATCAAAATTCAGATTTTAGCGGATGACCCTTTTAGTCCAATAGACTCGTATTTTAGTATAAGTTAGTTGGAACCTCCCCAACCACAACAATAGCGTTCCCAAGAGAAGAAGGAAGTCTCCATTTATTATGAGATTAAGGAAGCCGGAATCTAGCCACACACCCTGCTCACAGAAGCAGCTAGAATGAAAGAAGTTCACTACAATATTTTACCAAAACCAAAGCCTGCTTAACCTGCAGCACGGGACCTCGCATCTTCTTCTGGGAACGCTAACTCTCATTGATACGACGGTTTTATCTCCTTGAGAGCTTAAACCCAATAGATGCACAATCGTGTCAACTTATTAAAGTGATGTTAGTGTTCAATCCTACTGAAGCGTTACTTCTCTGAAAGAAATACATCACTCTTTATGATAAAATAGTTGGGAGAACACACAATTATGTTTGCAGTTACTCATTTGACATTCGTTTACAGACTCCCCTTTCAACCATTTCGAGATATTTCGATCTTCAACATTGAAGAAATTTATTAGTAATGTGTTAGGTAATTCCCCTCAGAATATATATCCTTTCCATCGAGTAAGAGTTGAAGTGTTAAGAAAAAATTAAATAATTGATTCTGAAAGTGATACCCTGTACATTCCCTCAAATTATACAGCCTTTACATCCGCATGTTTTTGCGCTCACGATAAATGCCTTAATCTACTTAATTGTAACTTAGCTATTCTTATCACAATCAACTATTGAAACAAGTAACAAAATACCAACTCACGATAAGGAACGCTGAATCGTAGGTTTGACTTTCTTTAAGAAGATAAAAGGTGGCGGTCGCCATTCCGATGGCAACCGTTGTGGTGAAGATCAGCAGTGTCCACACGGCTGTAGTGAAGGGATAGAACAAACCTAGCCATTTAGGCAGCAGTTGAGGCTTCTTCAGGGCTAAGCTAAATCCTTCTGTGTAGTAAGGATAAGTTATGTCGAAGTCCCTGTATCGGTTGTCAGTGAGGTGAAACATGTTCAGAATGAAGTCCTTCCCTAGGTACTTCAATTCTGCCAGCAGGCCAGTGTAAGTGCCGTTCACTTTCGAGCCCCACTGGCCATCTGAAGAATTCCATTTAACATTGAGGGAAAACTGGTATTTATCAGCAATGATCGAGAGGATATCGAAGTTAAGCCCTCCGCAGTTATTCTCTCCTTGGAGAACAAAGGGCATGTCGTCGCACCAGGCCGCAAGGTCAAAAGTACCTCCCTCAAAGTTGAACTTCAATGTGCCGAAAATTTCAGTCTTGCTATTGAAAGTCTCGGCATTGTAGACCCCGAGCTTCACCTGTGGACTACTGTCCACGTTGCGCCCGTAAATTCTGTGTTGTATTTGGTATACTATGAAATTGTTCGCTTTCCTCTCAATATGTTCAATTAAGGAAACGTGCAGCGATCTCTGAACGGCCTCGTGAGATAGGATATTTTGAGAAGAAACATTACTCTCTATTCCCAATAAAATTAAATTATTAGGATTCCACATGATCGAAAAATTTTCAACATTCAAAAAGCTTGAGGGATCACTGTGGTACAGTAAAACAATTATCGTAGAACTTTCTCGCAAAAAATAGTTTTCGATTTGGGGCGAAACTTCGTAAAACTTGTCCCACGAAATGAGCACGCAGGATCTTGAATAAGAACTAGCCCACCTAGAGGCAGCGTTCAAATCGATGTATTCTTCCACTTGGGGATCAAAAATTATGAAAATATTTTCGTTATAAAGGGTAACCTTGAAAAGATCTCTTAATAACTCTAAATAGGCGTTTCTACCATTCTGCGATTCATTTATTCCATACAATTGAGCTCGGCAAAAAAATACAGAGGCAAGTATAAGCCAGGGGATTGTTTTCTGTTGGAATGTATTCATTTTCCTGTAAGAATAAAGCAAATTTAGACACATGTTTTCTCAAAGAATTTCATTAGCCTTTCGTCTTTTTCATTTTGAATTTTGGCAACGAAACACTGAATTAGCATTTTTCCAATACCTTAAAGTGCGCCGCAATATGGCATAAGATCTGCCACCTTTTCAGGATGCAAAACGATGTATATCATGAAATGATCAGTTAATCTAACCTCAAGGTTCGATGATAGCTTAAACTTTCACTATCACTTCACAACTCCAAACCAAACTGATAGACCAGCCGGGCGGAGGGCCCGCATAAAAGGACGTATTAGTCCAGGAAGTATTGAATTATAAGTCGCCTTCTCCAGCACAGCCGCTTTAAAACTGTTTGATGCCACAACGGAAATGAAGTTTGTACACTATGAGTTATATTTCTCTATTTTTCTTGATTTCTGCGTATTTTACCAAGGCTATACCCTGAGTTATGAAACTGTTCCCCACAACGAAAATTAAAGTTTGTGAACGAGTCTTATTTCTTCATTTTCTTGAATTTCGCTTATGTAATCAAAGCTATACCCTGAGTTATGAAACTGTTCCCCACAAAGGAAATTTAAGTTTCTACAGTATGAGTCTTTGATTTCTGGATTTCCATTTTTCTTGATTTCTGCTGTTCCAAGTACAGTACTAAAGTAGAGGTGGGGAACCGCAGGAGATTTTTTCACCGACCTAAAGAAGGCCATCAAACTTCTCAACACGCATTTGTCATTCTCACTACATTAACTTCTATTCTTTGCCCCAACTATTGTTAGTTAGAATGCTTTTCACACTCAGAAGAAAGCCCCACAAAACATACCTTTTATGAATGAGTAGGAACTTATAATAATGCTATTATACCAGCCAATTCAACTTCAAAATGAACGACACAATTACGAAAATTATGATATTAATAATTGTTAATGCAAATAATAAGAAAACACTAGAAATTCAAATCAATATTTTTATTATCTAACTCCTGTGTGAAACAGAAGAAAATATTTTCAGAGACTATAGGACAGCAAATTCTGATACGCTCTACAATATTGTGTGTACGTTGCATTAAAACGTTTTCTAATAGCCAGTTATCTGATAGCAAATGGAAAATTAACAGATCTACACTGAAGATTAGTAACCTGCACCAGCAAAAAGGTGAAATCAACAACCTCTGTAGTATCGCTAGACAATCAGTTCCTAATCAACGATTGTGTTCACCATATCTACAATACGAAATAAAAGCTCATCACGGAACTGATAAAAATGAAATCAATTTGCTCTTTGGGCTGCAAAAATAAATATTAGAGTGGTAAAAAAATTAGAATATAATGCTCACACAAATGATTTGTTCGAAAGTTTAAAAATACACTAGCTTTTGGATCCCTACAAGCTCTCCATGTGTAATTTCATGTAAAAAAACACTGACTGATTATGGCGGCAAAGAACTTAGACAATTATTAACTGCTCAAAATGGTCATTATCATCATTTAACACGAAACAGAAGTAACTTCATACTTCCTTAGTATTCAAAATCTCGGTCACAACACAGTATGCACTTTGTAGGAACTACGAATTGGAATGCGATCCATGCATGAGATCCGTGAAAAAAAATCTTACAACGCTTTCAAAACAAATCTTGAATTTTTCTTCTTATAGAAATAATAATCACGTAAGGTAATCAAGTCAACTTGTTTTTGCTATATGACTTATCCTGATGAGGTAATTTGCCATGATTAACGACATAGATGTTAAGTGTGCTATCTATCGTTTTCTAGAATATAATGTTCCCATCTAGGCCATATTAACTATTTTTGCGAAAATTCAGCATCGGATCATGAGAGAACCCATTCATTAATCAGTCTAGTATGCCCCTAGGTTAAGTAAATTAGATTAAACATAACTGTACGCCTTAAAATAGCGTTTATGATAGGATGCCCCAGAAGTCGCTGAACTTAGTCGGGCCCATAAGTAGCTATTCTAAAATGGGTCCATTGTACTATAGACTTAGATACAATCGACTGCTGTATCACCTGTGATAAATGAATTGTTTAAATTGTTTCACTAACATCTAATCTCCACAATTGGAGGATTACTCTCTCATCTATGACTTCACGGTTCCTTAAGGTAATGTACATCATAAATTGCAAATATTGACTCGTTAAAATAAACTGCATAAACACAAGGCTTTTGAATATCACCATTGATTACTTTTACGTATACAATAAAAACGAATCGAGTTACAATTCCTTGTGAAAGAAAAAATATTCAGAATTGTAAATAAAACATTCGGAAATAAAAAAAACGAAGAAATAAAAAATACTCTCATCAAAGTTATTTTCATACCGCTATATTTGCATATATTGTGTATTAAATTATTGAATATCATGGGCTTTCTTTTTCACTAAACTTCCTTTGTCCGAGTAACATGAAGTCTACCACAATAGTGTGTACTACGAAGTCCTCTTCAGTTTTACTCAGCTGCGTGCACGGCTTCCGGTACAAGTTGATGTGTTTTGATACAAATGGGTCAATGACAGCAAACTGTACCGCCACCCTAGATCTATTTAATATCTTCTAAACCTGGTTATTTGAGATTGAGTGGGTAAATATTTAATAATCTGAAAGTATGGGCTTAATTTTTTCAAGATAAATATAACACTGCGAGTCTGAAACATGCATGAATTTGATATTTTGAAATACACAATTCATAACTCTGCTATAGAATTACTGAAAATATTGAACGAACTGTAGTAAAAGGATTGCAAATGAGCAATTAATTCAGATTTTGAGAGTTCGTCATTCATGCCACATAAAAAAGAATAAAAGCATTGATAAATTACTGTACTATCGTTGTAATGGTGCCAGCAGTATACAAATGGATCATTTATTCAACGAATTTTACAAGCTTCATAAAAAGTATGCTATTTTTTGTACAAGAAATAAAAAGGTAAACACTCATCTGCTTTTGCATGTACATGCATGCTTTTGCATGTGCATGTACATCCACGTTATACATGCATTACTCATCCTTGTACAACGTGGCTAGTCATGAAAAATGGTCTTTGAACAAACTTGCAGCTCGCGCGAGCTTGTATACAACTGAGTATAGAGAGGCATTTCATTACAGGTGACGACGAATTTCGGCTTCAAAACAAACAAAGCATGTCGTGTGATATCATTGATGCATGTGTCTATTGTTTCTCCGCAGCTATTTTTATTTGTGTACTTTGTTAGGTCTTGAAAGACAAGGTAGAAATAAATCGGGTAGATGAGTGAGCTTTTACCAACTCAGAAATAAACCTGCCATGCTTTGCAACTTGATTGATAAGCTATGCCTGAAAATGGCATTTTATGCTAAAAAATATTGTAATTGTAGAAGCAAGGACATAATAATAAATTTATTTAGATATTTTTACGATATTTAATAAAATTATTAGGGAGGCACGTGATGATTTCCAACGTGTAGAACTACTGGGTGAGCGTTACTATGGTTGTGAAAATGACCCACGACATATATCTTGAATCAGTAAAGCCATAACTTTTATCACAGTCTTTACCCCTCACTCATATTTCAGTTTCATCTGTAAATCTACAAACGCATATAAATATATTAAAACAAACAATATAAACTAATGTCAACTAGTAACTAAAGCCCCCAGTTTACATCTGCAATAGTATATCATTGCAGATTAGAGGGCATACACATTGCAACACAGTACGAAAAATTAGAATGCCAACCTTACATGGTCCAAACGTATCTTGAATCTTAAACTTGAATCGAAAATTCGCGTTTAAACGCGTTAACACCTCACAGAAAACACTATGTCTAGCGCACCGTCACGACGAAACGAGCCTCTGTGTCATTATGCCGAAAAAGGAAATGACATTGGTAATGATTTTTCAAACGATAGTGTGGCTTATAACATAAGTACGCAAGGATTACCATAAGAATAACATATGATTTGATAACAGAAAAAGTTCAAATTTAGCGTTGGTTTTAAATAGACTGAATGAGACCAAACGATGAACTTAGGGTAGCGATAGGAGATTGTGAAAATTTATATTTATTGATGAGTGGGCATGATTTAAGGCTTTCATTCTTGATCACCTTCCATTTATCATAACATTCAGGTACTGAATATATCAATGGTTTAAATTTAATGCTAACTTTGTGATAAGAACTGAGGTCGCTCTCGCTAGCTTAGTCAGAATATCAGTTCTACTTTCCATTTTTATAGTAGTGCTTGACTTGCACCTCAACAAAAAAGTTTAGCACTCAGTATGGTAACTTTTTAATGGGAATTGTGGCAAGAGCTGAAGAGAATAAATTTATTTGGACAGAATAAAACAGAGCGCAGCCTCTTGCGAGAAATATTAATCCTGACCAAATTTTTACAATGTGTGAGAGAAAAACATTCTGTTAATTTGCCGATTTATTAGACCAGAAGCTTGAAACGTTTCGTTAAATAGTTATTCTCGTACTATTGCGAATGACTAGCAGAAATAATCATTTGGAATTCTATTCGTCAGCAGTGGTGTATGTGTGAGACACTGAGACGCATATTTTTTGTATTGCCAAGTTATTTTCACTTCAGTATCTCGAGAAACGTCGAACCTTTTTCAATATACACAGAGATGTTTTCACAATTTAAAAATGATTTCACGCCAGAAGATCTGCGTGCTCAGTTCTATGATATTTACTTCATCATGAGCCATAATATTTAAGACTGAGACCCAGAGCACGTATAAGAGCCTTGACACCTGGAGCCTAAAAAACAGAAACTGTTGGCGACTTCGATTCCGTGAATATTGTAGGAGATTAATGGCGTGTCAAGAATAGAAAATTCGTCACTGGAGGCCTCTCGGTGGCGCAGCAGCAGCCCTTTGTCGCGGGCCGCTTGAGTGAAGACGAACAAAACGCACCTCACTGAAATATTACTTCTCCCATTGCCTAATGATTATTTAATTGAAAACTGACATCTTGACGGAACTCTGCTACTTTGTCAGCGTGGAGCGCAATCACAATAGCTATTGAAATTAATTATGTTGGTGTGTTGGTTACAAGAAGCTATGGGTTGGTGTAGTTTTGCTGGATGGTATAAGCCACAGGATGAAGCGTGTAAAATATTTTCGGATCAACTGAGTGAACTTTAGTTGACGGCTTAGCTGACTTGAAATTAACTGGAGTACTAAATCGTACGCATTTTATGCAACACCGGCATTCACGTTACCTTTAATAGGCAACTGCTGCAAGATGCATTTAACTGCAATTTTATGACCTCCAGAATTGTGTCGACTTGCAGAGCAGTGCGTTGAAGCAGAAGCTATTGCTATCGCTGTTTCGTGTCATTTAATTCATAGTTATTGAACTATAGCAAGACCAAGGCCGCTTAAAAATATGTAGCATGAAATTTTTTAGAGCAAGAAGTCTTGGTTAACATACACCCTTAACCCTTGACTTGGCTTTATAACACCAATGTATATTTGCCAACTAAGGATCTCTATGTTCTGACACTTTAAAAACCAATATTATCTATTTTATGCATCAGCTTTATTGGAAATAAACTTTTCACCCTCTTTCTTTCTCTCTCTCTCTGAACGCACTTCTGAATTATTTGTATCTCTAAGTATAACTGAAATCAGTCAAACAATTACCTTCATTCGTAAAAAGTATTACTATTTTTTCTTTTGCGTGGTGGTGTGAGAAAAGCGCTCGGTCATGAGCATGGTGGTCATGAGTAAATTCCTCGAAATTGACGTCATAAAATATTCAGTGGACGTTTTTATTACAGTATCGTTAGTTTTATTTTGCACGAAAGAAAATGTCACGCAAACTTAAAGTGTGAAAAATATATGATACAGTTTGTACCAAAGTCTATGATACTCTTAATTATACATCAGGAATGTTTTGTTTTATGTTTTAAAATAAATCTTTAAACAGATAAAATAGAAAATCCTTTTCAACTGCACGTACTTTAAAAAACATTTTTATGTTTATTGAGTACACATTTTCTGTTAATGATTTGTATCAGCATTAAATGTGCTTTTCATCGAAATTCTTTTTGGTTTATACATCTCTGGCATTTGTGAAGCTAATTATCATGTTCGATTTTGTTTTCTGACGTTTTTCATTTTATTTATTAAATTTTAATTGAATAAGTATTTTTCAATTTGCTGAAGTAGGTATACGGTTCAAGTTGGAAGCAACGGCTGGAGCATCAACGGAAGTTACGGCTATTTCTCTCGCTTTTGCTAACTAGAAAAGAAACTCTGGCATAATCAACAGCTCTGAACTAAACAATCTGCGTTTACGAATATGTCGGAGCTGAGATAGTTTTTAATGCTCATCACAAAAATTACAAATCATTTCATAGGAACATGCATTTCGCTCTAATTGGCTACCCAAAACCTGTTTAAAACGCTTAGTGGTTGTGAGCGCACCTTTCACGGTAGGATTATTAGTCCGATTCCTGGCAATACCAGCCGGTGGCTCTCCCCGTTGGGAAGAGAGGAAACTCCGCCATAATTCCACAATCCACCTGGGATGTTGGCAATATGGGCATCCTCTCGAACTGGAGTCACAAGCCCGTCATTGCGCAGTTGTTATAAAAAATTAAAAACAAATGTGTAAGATGAAATGTGTCAGGTTAGGATAGAATAAAACATCCCTTCCCATATAATTTTATTCCTATATATGTATTAGAGTCATCGTTTATTTGAAAATACTTCAAAGCTAGTGGAATTTTTGGTCCAATCAAAAACAGAAATTATTCATTTTTTTCTAATCGTTGCATGGTCACTAATTTTATACTGTGATTACGTGAAGAAGTAGAATAATAGTTTATTCTAAATGCCGATGAAATGTGAAATGATTGATCATTTTTGTATTTGGTGAACCATCCTTCTGTGTGTTCACCTCGAAATTTGCCGATTAAATGGATACTTTAAGGGGATCTACTACCCTGGACTATCTTTTGACTACCAAATTTTACAAATGTCTTTTTTCCCATTTCTATCGTAACTAGGTGAACAAAAATGCATACAGATGTGTAAAATTGAATGCCAAACACATTTGCATGTATAAAGTTTTTCGATTTTCGCAAAAATAAATAATTTATATCGCGATTATTAGAAAAATATAAATCCTTGCGCAAAACCCTACTCACTCTATAATTTTCAACCTAGAAGCGTGATTTTGGTCTCATTCGACGCGGAAGGATTGTACCAAGACCATAACGTAGGATTTTTTTGATTTTCGACCTAGAAAAAAAGTTATAGGCTCACATATCCAACATTTGAAAAAAAAATAGATTTTTTTTCAGTTTTTTCCCAATAAAAATTTAATTTAGAATTCAAATAGAATTTTGCTTTGCTACGCTGTTTCCACTGTCAAACTGCATCGAATGAGACTAAAATCACGCTTCTACGTTGAAAATTGTAGAAGGGATGTGGTTTTGCGCAGAATATATATATATATGTATTTATAAATATGTTCGCCCAATCACTTCTTTTCTATCGCGAATTTCAAAAATTTTCATAAATCAAATGTGTTTAGAATTTAATTTTACACATTGGTATTCATTTTCATTTACCTAGTTGCAATAGAATCCTGAAATCTGAGATTTAAAAAGTATATTGAATTTGTCTTTTTAATACACTTTTTTGACATATGTAACCATAAATTTTTTTCTAATCCGAAATTCAAAAAATCCTACATTACGGTCTTGGTACAGTCCTTCTGCGTCAAATGAGACCAAAGTCACGCTTCTACATTGAAAATTATAGAGTGGGTAGGGTTTTGCGGAACTATATATATATTTTTCTAATAATCGCGAAATAAATTATATTTTTTTGCGAAAATCAAAAAATTTTATAGAAGCAAATGTGTTCGCAATTAAATTTTACATCCACGTGTAAATTTTCGTTCCCATCGGTGCAATAGAAATGTGTACAGTGAAGTTTGAACGAAGAGGTCGAGTCCAGGGTAGTAGATCCCCTCAAATGTATTTACTCTCGTCCGTGGCAATGCAGAATTCATCTCCTATGGACATGGTATTCAGAACTTCTGTTTATCGTGGCTGCGTATTTGCAACGCTTTCGGTTGTTGTGTGGCCCAGGGTTGCCAGATCGTCCATTTCATGGTCAATTTACACAAAATTGGCCATTTTTCGATTGCCTTGGCCATGGGGAATTCACTTGGCCATTTTTAGAAACATCGCAAAAAACAAAAGACCTGCAGCATCTCGAGGAGGTGCTCTCGTCGTAATATTGCCAAAGTGAGTGAAAAAGTCGTTATTATTGTGATTTTCAAATGAAAAAATGTCCATGTATTTTGCAGGGGCCATTTTGGCCACCGTATTTTGTAAAATGTGGCCATGAGCTGACGGATTCAACTGGCAACCCTGGTGACATTTGAGGCCTGGCCGCTGTGATCGCCAGATCTTCCTGCCGCCCCCGGACACTCATGTGTGGCCCTCCGGTTGTTTAGAGCGGTTTTATGAGAGTAAAACCCCGGTACGGTGGTGAAACAAAGAATTTGCCTTCGTAGTCCGTGGACTCCTACCTAGTTCAAGCTCTTCAGATTATAACCCCTTATTGCATTTTGAAAATTAGATATCTTTGTTGTGAAGGCTTGGATTTGAACTTGCTTTATGATCTTTGCTTTTTAACGAGGACGAGGCTTTTGTTTCTAGATTGTTTGTACTCTCTATTTTGTGTATTTTTATTTCAATTACAGGGCATAATAATTCATTATCAGGAACTTGTTTACACTACTTATGTTGATTTTATCCTTTTTGAACTCAATTTTTTTAGACTGACAAATTTTATTGGGGGGGGGGGGTGGTTAGAATTCTCCCACCGTGGTCCGCTGCGTGTCGTAAGAGGCGACTATAGTGGACGGAGCGAGGGAACTGGGATCCCCTTCTCTGTAATGATTTTCCCGAGGCAGCAGGCCAATGAAGGGGGTGAGAGAGGTCGAAAGACCACTCAAACCCTTGTACTAGGGTCTTTGAATGTAAGGGGGTGTGGAAGTAGAGCAAGTGAGAGTAAGAAGGAGGAGATCGGAAGAATGATGTTAAACCGAAAGATGGATGTATTGGCCTTGAGTGAGACGAAATTGAAGGGTAGTGGTGAGTTGATGTTTGGGAGTGTGGGAGGGAGAGTGTCTGGAGTACGTGGGGGACATACAAGAGAGGGTGTGGCTATATTATTGAGTGTAAGAATCGGAGAGAAAATAGTTGAATGGGGTGAGGTGTGATCAAGAATAATGTGGGTGCGAGTGAAATGGGGGGAAGAGTCATGGGTGTTTGTGAGCTCGTATACGGACCGGGATCGGAGAGGAGTGGGGAAGAGAGAGAGGAGTTTTGGGAGAAATTGTCCGAGTGTGTGTGTGTGGCTAGAGTGGGGAGTGGTTGTAGAGTTGTGGTGATGGGGGACCTGAATGCAAGAGTGGGTGATGAGGTGGTGGATGGTGTTGTTGGTAAGTACGGAGTAGCTGGGGTGAATGAGAGTGGGGATTTCTTGGTGGGGTTATGTGTGGAGAGTGAGTTAGTGGTTGGGAATAGTTTGTTTCAGAAAAAAAGTATAAACAAGTATACATATGTGAGGACGAATGGAGGTGTGATAGAGGAGAGAGCATTGATGGATTATATTTTGGTTAGCAGGGGAGTGATGGGTCGTTTGCTCGATGTGCATGTGTTCCGTGGTGAGATGAATGGGATTTCGGACCATTATTTGGTGGAAGGAAAGCTAAGAGTTAGTGGAATGTGGGGAGGTGTAAAAAGGAGGAGTGGAAGGGAGGTGTTAAATGTAAGCAAGTTACATGATTCTGAGCGTGAGTGTGAGTACCAGGAGAAGATGAAAGTGGAGTATGGGAGGGTGAAGGAAAGTGGGGTGGGTGGAGTGGAAGGGGAATGGAAGTTGTTTAAAGATGCGGTGGAAAAATGTGCAAGGGAAGTGTGTGGGGTAAGGAAGGTTGGAGGGGGTATTAGAAAGGGGAGTGAATGGTGGAACAGAGAAGTAGGAGCGGCTGTGTAAAGAAAGCGGGGGGCGTTCGAAAGGTGGTTGCAACGAGGCAACCAGCAAAATTTTGAAGAGTATAAGGAGAGGAAGAAAGAGGTACAAAGAATGGTAAGGAGAGCGAAGAGGGCGGCGGATGAGGAATGGGGGAGAAAGTTGGGAGGGGATTTCATGGAGAGAAGGAAGGTTTTCTGGAAGGAAGTGAAGAGAATTAGGAAGGGTCAGGTGGAGAATGAGGCAAGAGTGAAGGATACAAATGTTAGGATGCTAGTGGAGAGTTGTGATGTGAGAAAGAGATGGGCGGAGTATTTTGAGGAACTGCTGAACGTGAGGGATGATAGGATTGCGAGAGTAGTAGGTGTTGGAAGTGATGTTAGAATGCCTGTGTTTGGTGAAGTGAATAGAAGTCGAATTAGAAGTGCAGAGGTGAGATGTGCGTTGGATGAAATGAAAAATGGGAAAGCTCCAGGTTTGGATGGCTGCACGGTTGAATGTCTAAAGAGAGGAGGAAATGTGGTTATAGAATGGTTGGTGCGTTTATTAAATGTGTGTTTCGAGGCTAGTAAAGTGCCGGTTGATTGGAGTAGCGCGTGCGTAGTTCCGTTGTACAAGGGGAAAGGTGACAGGTATGGGTGCAGTAATTCTAGGGGTATAAGTCTACTGAGTGTCGTTGGGAAGCTGTATGGAAGAGTGTTAATTGGAAGAGTGAGAGTGTTGACGGATCGTGTGCTTGCTGAAGAACAGTGTGGTTTTAGGTGTGGTAGAGGTTGTGTGGATCAAATGTTTGCTGTGAGGCAGGTGAATGAAAAATACTTATTAAAGGGAAAGGATGTATATTGGGCATTTATGGATCTAGAGAAGGCGTATGACAGAGTGGATCGCGAGGCTCTATGGCAAGTGGTAAGTTTGTATGGAGTGGGTGGGAGACTGTTGAATGCGATCAAGAGTTTCTACATTGATAGCAGAGCATGTGTGAGAGTAGGGAATGAGGTGAGTGAATGGTTCCCAGTTGTGACAGGTGTGAGACAGGGATGTGTGATGTCGCCGTGGTTGTTTAATTTGTTTATGGATGGTGCGGTGAGAGAAGTGAATGCCAGAGTGTTGGGAAAAGGTGCGCAGTTGGTGGGACGAAATGGTATGTATTGGGAAGTGTGTCAGCTGTTGTTTGCAGATGATACAGCGCTTGTGGCTGATTCAGAGGAAAAACTGAGGAGACTGGTTACAGAGTTCGGTAGAGTGTGCGAAAGGCGGAAATTGAGGGTAAATGTGAATAAAAGTAAGGTGATGAGATGTTCAAGAGGTGGAGTGTTTGGGACTTTGGATGTGAGGTTGAATGGGGAAGTTTTAGAGGAGGTAGAGCATTTTAGGTACCTCGGGTCGGATGTGACTGTTAAGGATAGTATGGAAGTAGAAGTGAAGCATCGAGTGAGTGAAGGTTGTAAGACATTGGGTGCAATGAGGAAAGTTTTTGAATGCAGGAGTTTGAGTATGAATGCTAAGAGGGGACTGTATGAAAGTTTGATTGTGCCAGTTTTGTTGTATGGAGCAGAGTCCTGGGAGTTGGGGGCAGCTGAGAGGAGGAAGTTGGATGTGTTTGAGATGAAGTGTTTGAGGAGCATGTATGGAGTAACGAGAAGAGATAGGATCAGGAATGAGTTGGTTAGGGGGCAGACGGGTGTTATCAAAAAGTTGAGCAAGCGAGTGGATGAAAGAGTGCTTGGATGGTTTGGGCATGTTGAAAGAATGAATGTTGAGCGGCTGGTGAAAAAGATATATATGTCGGAAGTGAGTGGTCTTCGAGCGCGAGGTAGACCACGGATGAGTTTGATGGATGGGGTGCGACGTGCTTTGTATGAGAGGTGTCTGACTGTGGACGTGGCGAGAGGGATGGCTGCGGACAGAAGTGAGTGGGATCAGTGTATAAGGAGGTAATTTTATTTTTGACGCGTTACTGGAAGCTGCCCGCGTGTGATGGGGTTGACCTGTCATGTGCGGGGGGAGGGGCTGCACTCAATGAAGCGGTCGGGGTAAACCAGCTGTGGCTGTTGGGCCTGACTGTGGAAGGTGGTTGTGCTGGGCTGCTGCTGATCCTGCCTGTTCAGGTGCGGCCAGTGCTGCCTCTCTCGCCTCCTAGTGACTAAGTGTTGTGATTGTGGCCTGCTGTCGGCTACCCTCCCATAGGGAGGATAAGCCCGGTATATGTATGTATGTAAGTTTTATTGATGAAGTTTATAGATTTGGCTTGTTTTTGAACACTGTTCAAATTCAATATTTTTCTTAATGATCAGTTTGTAGCTTTGGTAAATGTCCAGGAGATGACCATAATTGATTTTCCACTTTTCGTGGCCTAAACATAGATAATTAGATATAAATAAACAGTTTTTTCTATGCACTTTCCGTCGAATATGAATACTTCACGAGTTATAGCGGTAGGTTTAGTTTGGGTAGAGTACGTTTGGGTACTTAGTAATTCATTATTTGCTGGCCCCGCAGAGCCTGCGGAGCCTGAACCCACTTTTAGGATCTTTTAGTTAACAACACAATAGAAATTATTACCCTCAAATAATGAGTTATAGCGGTATGTTAACTTTTGTCTTAGATGGTGGCAATGTGCTCGATCATTCAAGCGCGTTGGAAGAGAGTCCATTGCAGTGTTGCTATACGACGTGCTCGATGAATTACTTCCCGCTTCAAACACTAGAGTTGTGGTAACTAACTTACCGCTACAACTCTTTAAATACTCATTTGCCCCCAAAATAGCATGGAAGAAAAATTGTTTATTTCAATCTAATTAACTATGTTTAGGCAGTGAAATTGGAAAATTAATGATTTTCCTCTCCTTCACATTTATCGTATATACATGTTGAATTCCATTTTTCAGTATTTCTGGATTGCTCTGTACTATTGCATTGTAGAGAAATTTTAGGGGACGGTTCCGATTAAGACCCGCAAAACTTACAAAAAATTCCACCAACCGGAGCCAATGGTAACCATCACCTCAGGATCTGTACTTGGCCTTTCTCGACCCAACCTGGTCGGACTCTGCCTTGAACACCTCATGATCCGAACTTTGTCTTTCTCGACTCAACTTGGTCGGACTCTGCCTTGAACACCTCATGATCCGAACTTTGTCTTTCTCGATCCAACCTGGTCGGACTCTGCCTTGAACACCTCATGATCCAAATTTTAACCACACCATGGCGTAGACCAGTCGCCGGTCCTATTTGAACATTCCGCATTTTTACGTATAGCGCCATCTATTGAATTGGACGTGATACTGAAGCAGGCCTTAATCGGAACTGAAGCCAATTTTAGTATTAGTTATTGAGATAAATATAGGACTTGGTAGCATTTTGCTATTGATCTATTATACTGTTTTTACTTCATTTGGCAGCCATTAATCATTATTTGTGGAATACTGAGTAATTTTTTATGCAGAATATGCTTGCAGTACTTTGTTTTTCTGTTAATCTTCTCCATAGCTCTACTGGTCTGTTCTGATTTTCAGTAAATTTTGCTTTGTAGTGAAATTTACTTTACAGTAAAATTTGCTTTGCAGTGAATTTTACTGTGCAATAAACATCTTAAGGTAAATGTGTAGCGTTGGTCAATAATCGATTTTCCACTTATTGGTGCCTAGAAATAGATAGTTAGATCTAAATAAATAATTTTTCTTCTATGCACTTTCCGTCGGAAATGAGTATTTAACGAGTTATGGCGCTAGGTTTAGTTTCGTCTTTAATGACGAATGCGCTCGAATAAAAACAGATACTCATCGATTTTTGAATTTCAGTTGCTTGAATCAGGGTAATAACATCGAAATAAACAACTTTTCTTCTATACACTTTTTTCATCAAATGAGTATTTAACGAGGTATAACGGTAGGTTTGGTTTCGTCTTTGATGACGATCGCGCTGGAAGCGAGACTTCATTGCAGTGATGCCCTACCACGGGATCGATGAATTTCTTTCCGCTTCAAACACTGGAGTTGCGGTAAGCCATTTACCGCTATAACTCGTAAAGTATTCATTTCCGACGGAAAGTGCATAGAAGAAAACTTGTTTATTTCGATCTAATTAACTACGATTAGACACCGAAAAGTGGAAAATCGATTACTGACCAACGCTACACATTTACCCATTTTAAAAATATAATGGTATACATATTTTTCCAGGAGAATATAAAAACTAGGCTCAGCTTAAGAAATGCAAGATGGCACAATCACTACTTGGAAATTCTTTTGTGCCGCTGGCTACTCATGGTGGAAAAACTGTTCATTGTTCTGTTTCAATGAAATGCTAGTGCCAGAGTACAATCCTAGAGAGGAATATACTTTCTACTGATTCTGCTGGAGGTATTGCTTATTGATAGTTAGTATTCAGGTATTGATTCTGAGTTTTATTGTCTTATTGCTTGAGTATTGCTTTATTTCCAAATAGTGAAGATGGAGTCCTAAAGAAATTCATGCTTTTTTAATTTTTTTACCTGGTAGATGGTCATTGCTGTAGATTTTCTGCATACGGAGAATCAGTAATGTCCTCCTGCATTTTCATGAATGGGTGCAATTGTGAGTGAAGTCCCATGGCATTATTATTGGGATTCTCATTTATTTTCAGTTGTGATAATCCAATATCTTGCATTCAGTTTATTTATTTTTCTTTGTTAATTGGAGAGAAAAATTTATGTAAGAACCCCTCAGGAGGATACAACAATTATGTCTATGGGAATTAGCGCTCCCAGGGGGACTATGAGAGGGCCTGAGCGAAAGGTGGGGTAGGCTTTCTTTTATTAAAATAGAATAGGTTTTTGTTTTGTTACGGACCATCTTTTTTCGGTTCATTGTTGTCCTGTTTTTCAGCACCTACTACTTTCTTCTTAAGCTTTTTCTTGTTGCACGATCTTCTTAGCTTACTATTTCTATGCACCTTGTTCATAGATTCCGGGTAGTGATGTACCGATACCATTTTTTTGGGCCGATACCGATACCATTTTTTTGGCCGATACCGATGCTCTGACCGATACTACTACCGATACCGATACTTTTACAATTATATTAAAATAAAATCATTATAAGCCCTACATTGGTGGTATAATAAAATTATTTACTAATATATCTAATAATCTAACAATATTGATATTAAAGTTTTCGATTAGGAATGATAAAATTGCTCTTGCTATGTTAACTATATGTTTTGATTCGTTTCCCGCACAAAGTTTTTGGATTGCGTCATCTTTCCGCTTCATTTCGTGTGACACCGTTTGTGGGAAATTTTTCCCCACTACGGTTTGGGTGTCTCCGAGGTGGCGTTTCTCTTTCAACCTTTCCGCGTAGGTGTCGGGGTGCCGCTCGCTGGTCGTTGCTCAAATTTTTCGGTAGGGTCGCAGGTGAGGTCGTAGGTACGGAATTTTCATTTAGCAGACTTGGTTTGATCCTGGTTAAAGCTGATGTTAGCTTGACTCCCTGATGACGTTATGTCGAATTAAGCAGTGCTTAACTTAGTGCTTTGAACTGCCATTTTAATCGGTCCGTTTATGCCTCTACAAAGGCGTGTTGCAGCGTCGGCCTATGCTTCGGTGATGTGGTTCGCGGCTAGTTCCGTGGCACCCAGTTCAGGCTAAGATCCTCTACCCTCTTCCTGACTGCTTTTTCTCTGTTTATTATTTTGTGTGCCTGTGCTATTATTTTATTACTTTTATTTGGTAGACTATCGTGTCAATTTTCCTACGGTGCTACAAGCCAGTAAATTAACTAAAATTAACATTGAAACTTCAATGAATTAACTCTTAACTCGTCCTTGCGACGTTAATTACTCTTACTATTAATATTACTATTGAAGTCATTCGTCTTTTTGATGGGCTAAATTAGCCTGGATCAGAGCGATCTTCTAACTTTAACTTCTTTCTCAAGTATCTAAAATCTCTTAACTATTCTTACTGTCTTTCCGCTTGAAGCACTTAATCTCTTACTGATTTCTTCTAAATTTCCTTAATTAAATCTTCTGTCTGAACGTATCGTCACTGAGTGCATTAAAAACTCAGGTTTTTTCATTACTTGTATTGTATTGTCATTTTCATTGTCATGGTTATGTTGCTTCTTAAGTGAAATATTGTCATTGTTAATTTCGTGGTTTATTCGGGGTTTAAGGTTGTACGTTTTTTTTATAGTATACTCCGGAGATGGCTTCTGCTGGTGCTGACGTTGTCGCAGCCGGTTTTCAGCTGTTCCAGTCAATTTCTAACAGGCTAGCCTCTCCGTTGCTTTAAGGTATATATCCAGCAGAACTTAGAAAATTAGGTTGCGTTTGCGTAATACTCGAAATTCACTGCTTAGTTGTCTAGTTTCGCCTTGACTTTTTCTGATATTTCTTTCTCATAGCAGTTGAGGGTGGAGCGAGTGTCAGTGGTGACGACGCGGGGTTCTACCGCATAGTCCAGTCCTTTATTGCGTCTCGGAGTCACTCGCCCTCTGTCTACCACCGCTCGAGGTGTCGCCCGTGTAAGGAACTAGGGTGTACGTGTTCTTAAATTCCGCTTTTCAATTGGAGCCAGCGCTACCAACCGCTACTACCGGAGCCCGTCAACGTCTCGTGCTCGCCACGCATGCGCCCTGGACTGTGGTCTTTTACGGCGCCTGCTAACCTTTTAACACCTACAGCCTAAGCGGCCTTTTAACTCTCTTTAACTTTTAATCACCTTAATAAAAAAGCTTTTAAATGATAAGTAACTACCTTGGATAGCGACGGTTAAGCCGTTATCCATTAATTATACGCAAATATAAATATTAAGAGTTGTGTTTGCGTTCATTGTGTTCGTTGCGTTCATGTCGTTAAATCGCTCGATATAAGGGTGGGTTAATAAAAACCTTAAAAAATTAAACCTTACTTCTATTTCCTATTCCTTCACTGAAAAACGATTGTATGGGAATTATTTCCCATACGTTATCTGCATGTATGAACAAACAAGTATTCACTGTTTAGCAATCTTTATTTGCCAACTGAGGTTATTATCCGAATAAATTAATTAAAAATAACATTTTTCTCCTTTTACAGGTGTAAACTAGTAATATAATGCAGCATTTAGTCTCATAAATAGCAGCCTGAACGCAAGAAGTATACGTATATACTAGGGTAATTCATCAAATATCGAACAGAAACCACGTGTGTCTAGAAACAACCTTCATAAATCGGTAACTTTTGCTCCGAATAACTGTTGCGGGCCTTAAGATTATTCTTGAACAGTTGCTTTCTTGTTCTGTGATGTCGCTTTAAAGACAACGTAGATTGTTGGAATTTATTTATTGTTCTAAAAATCGAATTCTTTAATAACATAATTTCATCAATATCGAACATGAATCGAACAAGAATTTTGATCCGAACAGGATGGTTTGTCAATTAGTTCTCCTCGTATGGAACATTTGTTAGACTATTAGCACGCCACGTATGGTTTGTCTATTAGTACGCCTCGTATATTTTGTCCATTAATATGCCTCGTATGGTCTATCTATTTGTACACCTCCGATGGTTTGTCTATAAGTACACCTCGTATAGTTTGTCAATTATTATGCCTCATATGGCTTTTCTATTTGTACACCTCTGATGGTTTGTCAATTAGTACTCCTCGTATGGAACTTTTGTTTTAGGACGTCCTATATTAAGAAACGTTTTAAAACCCAATATGTTGACATGTATCTCATGTGGCCACTTGGAAAATAAACGTTTTTCTTTCATTCTTTTTTTTCTTTGGTGCACTGGCTTTTCTTGGAAATGCTCGCGGTGGCACAGCGGTTAAGGGATCGGACTTGTATGTTAGAGTCGCGGGTTCGTATCCCGGCGCTGGCGCTGCGATTTTCCCGTTGGGTATAAGGGAAAGCTCAAGCACAATACCCCACTCGACCCAGGTGTCGGAAATGGGTACCGGCTTTGCGGGGGAACCGTCATGGTGTCCTATATATAGTGTTAGTTATAAGACATTTGAAAAAACAATGCTTAAGATCATTTGTATCAGGCTTGATTGGAAATAAAGCATCCCAAAGATGCCGATGTTTGTTTTGTTTGTTTGTTTGAAATGACTGTCTCATTACTTATTTTCAAGATGCATTTGAATGGAGAGTTATCAAAATTTGAATATGATGTCGATGTTTCATTTGCAGTGTTTGTTGAACCATCATTGTGATCATCAACCTGTGTGACCTTTTTTGGAGTAGAGTGTAAAGCACTCGTCAATGAATTATTATTGATGCTTGCATCAATTTTCTTGGCAAGGGATTGATCATCAGTAAATGTAGCCAGACGAATCATTGATGATCTTGAGGGCCTTGGAACACCAGCAGCTGATTGGTAGCCTCTCACCAGAATTCCCATCTTCAACTATTCAATGTTATTATCAAGCGTTAATACAATATTTTAATGAAATAAAACAGGCGTTCAATAGATCGATTCAGTTATTTAAAAGAATTAAGAATCGAAAAGCCTTGTTCGAGGCATAAATTCATGATTTTTAAGGAATTTTGATTCGAACACCTTTGTTCAGTATTTAATACTGACATGAAAAAGGAACTGAATGTCGAACATGGAATAATTATCAAGTTTTTGGCGGAAAAGAAAAAAATACAGCAACAGAACATCATATGACAACACTACTCTCTAGTTATGACGGGAGGTTGACGGTGACCCAACAACAATTAAACCGTCGCAATTTTCCCGAGGTGCGTAAGATTTTTCGAGTGAAAAAATTCGACCAATTTGTAAGGGTCGTACAGAAAATGCGTTCGCAACCGCTGGTAGCAGTTTGCAGCTCACAGAAATGAGTTTTTATCACTAAAATAGGAGTTTTAGATGTAAGATCACTGGCACTGAGCAAGTTTGGATGCTTACTAAATTTATTACGCGCATATTTCCAAAGTTGTTCGATAATCAGTTCAGTTCGATATTTGATGAATTACCCTAACACACACAGTGTGTAGGAGAAGCAAACACGGCTCTTTTCGGTTTGGGGCCTATCGAATTTTTATATTTTCTTTTCGCCAAAGTATATATTTTGGTGTGAAAAACACAAAAATGAAAACCATTTGTGGAGAAATTATTTATTAAGCCTGAAAATTGCTTTTAGCCATCAATATTTTATGAAAGTACTGCGATTTTTCGGTACGCTTTCGTTGCGCAAATTCACACAGATACGAGTCTATCATTTGTCGGTGAGTGCCTTCCTGACGTTTTTTTTAGTTTTTAGCTATGCCATGCACTCTCAATCATTTGAGTGTGTGCACCTTTTGCAGGGTCCACGAAGTTTTCACTATGATTAACAGTGAGGTGTTTGAAATCATACCCTTTGTGAGGTTGGGTTAGTAACACTTAATGAATAATTCCTCCACAAAATGGTTATCATTTTCGTGTTTTTCACACCGAAATACATACTTTGGCGAAAAGAAAACACTAAAATTCGGTAGGCCCCGAAACCTAAAAGATCCGCAAACACTCAACCAACTATAAGATTGTTCGTGAATTTTTCAAAAATTTTAAAATAGAAGAAAAAAAGCAAGATTCGTTGTGTACGGCGATTCACATGCTAAATTAAAATAAAATTATTAGCTTCGTAACATTTGACAATTCACGAGCTAAATTAAAATAGAATTTTCAACTATTTCTAAATTAATATTACAAAACGTTTAAATGCACCTTCAACTTTATTTAACTGGTTTGATTTTTGTTAGCCTGTTACATACTTGAAGAAATGGAGATTGGGTCAAACTCTATAGGTTTTGTTTGTGAAAGTATAATAATTTTATGTCGCTACTGTGTTTAGCTATTCATGCTACATAGCCTTCACTAACTGACCGTACGTGACTCATCGGGAATTCAAAGTAGTAAATTCAGTTAGCGGGCCTGATTCAACGCTGTAAATCAACAGTTAGCTAACTAATTTACTATATATGAATAGGCTCTTCATTTGATTATACTTTTACTTCCATGATTTATGACCTTCTTTTTTATGATAAAATATGTAGTATTGGAAAGTATCGGCCTGATTTTGCCGATATCGATACCAGTAAGAATAACCGATACTGCTGATACAGTTACATCGGTACATCACTAATAACCACAAACCACTTAACCACTCGCCTGAACACGCCAGGTACGCGACATGTCGCAATGGCCCGCAAAAACGCTCCGTGCATCCTCTCCCTGGACGAGATTGATGCCGTGGGGGGCAAGAGCTTCGGAGAGCACAACGAGCAGGAGAACACCCTCAACCAGCTCCAGGTGGGGGAGGGGACGGTGGGTTCTGTGGTGGTGGGCCTCCTGGTGGGGGGGACGGTGGGTCCTGTGGTGGTGGGCCTCCTGGTGGGGGGGGACGGTGGGTCCTGCGGTTGGGGCCTCCTGGTGGGGGCCTCCTGGTGGGGGCCTCCTGGTGGGGGCCTCCTGGTGGGGGCCTCCTGGTGGGGGCCTCCTGGTGGGGGCTTCCTGGTGGGGGCCTCAGTGGGTCCTGCGTTGGTGGGCCTTCTGGTGGGGGGGGAACGGTGAGTCATGCGTTGGGGCCCACCACCGTATGACCCACCGTCCCCCGCCCCCAGGTGTTCCAACAGTGCCGTTTATTGATCTCGTAGGATGGCTGATCATCAGTATCGCAGTCAATTTCTAAGAACATGAATGTCATAATGAAAAACAGCGACTTTCAGTTATAGTGTAGTTAGCGTTCATGCGTTCTGTTTCGAGTGTCGATCAATGAACGCAACTAATCAGGGAAAAAACTGTATTCTAATACCCTCTAGGTATTTATTCCGCGTTTCCACCTGAAGCATTAATGCAGGGGAGATTAGGGAGGTGGTAAAGCCTGTATCCCAGATACGCTCATCACACACTTCCTGCTTGATGCGTCATCACTGCCAATAGAGGTGTCAGATTTGGGGCTAGCAGTGTTGGCAATCGCAATATGAGAGCTGCTATTGGTCCGTTGCCATGACGCCACCACTGTGGCACGGTCGCCGAATGTTAAGCAAGGTTCAACACCTCCAGGAACGTGGGGGTGCTCGCAGCCACCACCGCATGGACATCCTGGACAAGGCGCTGCTCAGGCTTGGCCGCTTAAATCGCCAGATCTTCCTGCCGCCCCCGGACACTAAAAGCAGGCCCTCCATTTTCAAGGTGCGTTCACCAGGGCTGGTCTTAAGAGTCTCTTTATTTTGCCGGAACACATAAGTTTGACTTTAATTTCCTGGACTTCATAAGTTTGCCTTTAATATCCTAGACCTCATACGTTTGCCTTTAATTTTCTGGACCTCATACGTTTGCCTTTAATTTTCTGGACCTCAAACGTTTGCCTTTAATTTCCTGGACCTCATACGTTTGCCTTTAATTTTCTGGACCTCATACGTTTGCCTTTAATTTTCTGGACCTCATACGTTTGCCTTTAATTTTCTGGACCTCAAACGTTTGCCTTTAATATCCTAGACCTCATACGTTTGCCTTTAATTTTCTGGACCTCATACGTTTGCCTTTAATTTCCTGGACCTCATACGTTTGCCTTTAATTTCCTGGACCTCATACGTTTGCCTTTAATTTTCTGGACCTCATACGTTTGCCTTTAATTTCCTGGACCTCATACGTTTGCCTTTAATTTTCTGGACCTCATACGTTTGCCTTTAATTTTCTGGACCTCATACGTTTGCCTTTAATTTTCTGGACCTCATACGTTTGCCTTTAATTTCCTGGACCTCATACGTTTGCCTTTAATTTCCTGGACTTCATAAGTTTGCCTTTAATATCCTGGACCTCATACGTTTGCCTTTAATTTTCTGGACCTCATACGTTTGCCTTTAATTTCCTGGACCTCATACGTTTGCCTTTAATTTTCTGGACCTCATACGTTTGCCTTTAATTTTCTGGACCTCATACGTTTGCCTTTAATTTTCTGGACCTAATACGTTTGCCTTTAATTTTCTGGACCTCATACGTTTGCCTTTAATTTCCTGGACCTCATGAATTTGCCTTTAATTTCCCTGACCGCGTAAGCTGAGCTTCAATTTCAAGTTGGATGTCTGCTGTCCCTCCTCCGGCCCCGAGATGAGGTGACAACTTCTGACCAGCCTCCATTGGAGGGACGTGTGGCTCGGCTGAGTTGGCTCCCAGTACTTGTTGGTGCTGCACCCTGCGTCGCCTGCCTGATTGGTGCTGCAGCCTGCGTCGCCTGCTTGTTTTGTGCTGCACCCTGCGTCGCCTGCTTGTTTGGTGCTGCAGCCTACGTCGCCTGCTTGTTTGGTGCTGCAGCCTGCGTCGTCTGCTTGTTTGGTGCTGCAGCCTGCGTCGTCTGCTTGTTTGGTGCTGCAGCCTGCGTCGTCTGCTTGTTTGGTGCTGCACCCTGCGTCGCCTGCTTGCCTGGTGCTGCACCCTGCGTCGCCTGCTTGGTGCGGCTCTTGACAGGCGTGTTGCCAGCTGGCGGTAGTGTTGCCAGCTGGCGGTAGTGTTGCCTGTTGACGGATGTGTTGCCTGTTGACGGATGTGTTGCCTGTTGACAGATGTGTTGCCTGTTGACGGATGTGTTGCCTGCTGACGGATGTGTTGCCTGCTGACGGATGTGTTGCCTGCTGACGGATGTGTTGCCTGCTGACGGATGTGTTGCCTGCTGACGGATGTGTTGCCTGTTGACGGATGTGTTGCCTGCTGACGGATGTGTTGCCTGCTGACGGATGTGTTGCCTGTTGACGGATGTGTTGCCTGTTGACGGATGTGTTGCCTGTTGACGGATGTGTTGCCTGTTGACGGATGTGTTGCCTGTTGACGGATGTGTTGCCTGTTGACGGATGTGTTGCCTGTTGACGGATGTGTTGCCTGTTGACGGATGTGTTGCCTGTTGACGGATGTGTTGCCTGTTTACGGATGTGTTGCCTGTTGACGGATGTGTTGCCTGTTGACGGATGTGTTGCCTGTTGACGGATGTGTTGCCTGTTGACGGATGTGTTGCCTGTTGACGGTTGCGTTGCCTGTTGACAATTGCGTTGGCTGTTGACGGTTGCGTTGCCTGTTGACAATTGCGTTGGCTGTTGACGGTTGCGTTGCCTGTTGACGGTTGCGTTGCCTGTTGACGGTTGCGTTGCCTGTTGACGGTTGTGTTGCCTGTTGACGGTTGTGTTGCCTGTTGACGGTTGTGTTGCCTGTTGACGGTTGTGTTGCCTGTTGACGGTTGTGTTGCCTGTTGACGGTTGTGTTGCCTGTTGACGGTTGTGTTGCCTGTTGACGGTTGTGTTGCCTGTTGACGGTTGTGTTGCCTGTTGACGGTTGTGTTGCCTGTAGACGGTTGTGTTGCCTGTAGACGGTTGCGTTGCCTGTTGACGGTTGCGTTGCCTGTAGACGGTTGTGTTGCCTGTAGACGGTTGTGTTGCCTGTAGACGGTTGTGTTGCCTGTAGACGGTTGTGTTGCCTGTAGACGGTTGTTTTGCCTGTTGACGGTTGTGTTGCCTGTTGACGGTTGTGTTGCCTGTTGACGGTTGTGTTGCCTGTTGACGGTTGTGTTGCCTGTTGACGGTTGTGTTGCCTGTTGACGGTTGTGTTGCCTGTTGACGGGTGCGTTGCCTGTTGACGGGTGCGTTGCCTGTTGACGGGTGCGTTGCCTGTTGACGGTTGTGTTGCCTGTTGACGGTTGTGTTGCCTGTTGACGGTTGTGTTGCCTGTTGACGGTTGTGTTGCCTGTTGACGGTTGTGTGGCCTGTTGACGGTTGTGTGGCCTGTTGACGGTTGTGTGGCCTGTTGACGGTTGTGTGGCCAGTTGGCTCGTGTGGGGCCAGTTGCGTTGCCAGTGTGTAAGTGTGTACTGTATACCATACCACGTGTATATATATATATATATATATACAATACCACGTGCAGTGTTTACATACCATCTGTCTCGTGCAATGTGTATATATATACCATACCACGGGCAGTGTATATATATATACACCATCTGTCACGGGCAGTGTGTATATATATACACCATCTGTCACGGGCAGTGTATATATATATATACACCATCTGTCACGGGCAGTGTATATATATATATACACCATCTGTCACGGGCAGTGTATATATATATACACCATCTGTCACGGGCAGTGTATATATATATATATTTATACACCATCTGTCACGTGCAGTGTATATATATATACACCATCTGCCACGTGCAGTGTATATATACCATCTGTCACGTGCAGTGTATACATAACATCTGCCACGTGCAGTGTATACATAACATCTGCCACGTGCAGTGTATACATAACATCTGCCACGTGCAGTGTATACATAACATCTGCCACGTGCAGTGTATACATAACATCTGCCACGTGCAGTGTATACATAACATCTGCCACGTGCTGTGTATACATAACATCTGCCACGTGCTGTGTATACATAAAATCTGCCACGTGCAGTGCAATCATACCGCCAGGTGGTGCAGTGCGACACAACCAGCACACCGGGCAGCGCGTGCACCAGCTGCCGGAGGAGATGGTCCTGGAGGAGCCCCACAGTGAGCAGACGGCCGCCGCCGCTGCCGCCAGTGACGAGTGCAAGAAGTTCATACACTACCCGGCCACTCACCGCCTGCTCACGCAGAAGAAAGACTGCATCGAGAAGGTACTTTTATTCTTAGTTCCAGCTATTCTCCGTCGGCGTATGAAGCACCGAGAAGTGTTATGCACTTGCATTCACAAACATCGTGAGTGAGAGCTTGAGTGAGGTGACTGATGGAATGAACATGTCTGAGGTAACTTAAGGTACTGGCGTGTCTAGGGTAACTTTGAGGGAACGAGAATGTCTAGGGTGACTTCGAGGTTATGAATATTTCTAGGGTAACTTTGAGGGAACGAGAATGTCTAGGTTAACTTTGAGGAAACGAGAACATCCAGGGAAACTTTGAGGTTATGAACTTTCTAAGGGAAACTTTGAGGCGATGAACATTTCTCGGGTAACTTTGAGGCTATGAACATTTCTCGGGTAACTTTGAGAGTATTGGTTTGTTATACGTAATTCTGATGAAACGGGCATGTTTAGGGCAGCACTTCGGGCATGGCTAGAGAAGCTTTGAGGGTGCGAGCGCATCTCGGGTAATTTTGGAAAGATATGTTTGAGCTTGGCCTTCGGGTGAAACACAGCTAAATTAACCCTTGAAGTACAAAAATTCAAGTAGTTTAGGGAAAAATTTCTGGGGATAAAGTTGTCAGTACCCTGAAATAGTAGTGAAATTGCCTCAGTGTGGGTGTTTTTTTGCTCAATCAAGCGTCTACTTCTTCATTTGTATTTTGAAAATTACAAATCTGTTAAGCTCTATGCTTGGCGAGAGAAATTTTCAACGTTGTAAATAAAGCTTTTGAATTTTCGAAGAAATATTTTAAAAATTTTTGCTCAAACTTAACAGAAAATGAACGACGGTCAGAAAAAACGTGCTCAAGTTAAATAGAAAGGTTATTGAATGTATTGCACGGACCTTAAGGCGTGAACTTAGAGGCAATCTGTGCTAATTTACGCGAGCAGGCGTCTGGAATGTCTGGAAAATAGCGTCATGAATGCGGTTAATTTCCCTAATTTGTTTTATATTTCAAAATATTCCCTCACTGGTAGAATCACTTTAGAGTTATGTTAGATCCCCTACACTGGGAGCACAAGCCATCTGGGCACTAGAGTAACCGCCAGTACACAAAGAGTTGAGCGCTAGTCCGTGTGCTGCCAGCTCTTTAGTGTTGAAATTTATGGCTTTCTCTGATATTTCCCGAGACCGAACAAAAAGAAAAGAAAACAGTTTAACTCCAATGAAGAGTAGAGAAAACTATTTATTTTTAAAATGTCTCAACATAAAGGTCCTGTTGATGTACCCATGATCGTGCTATACCGGAATTGAATTTCTTTCAAAATAATTACTTCACCATCTGTACCTCGAATTTGTTATCTACACCTATGCCTGATTTGTATAACATTCCTTATCTTTAAATTCCTTTGTTTGCTCTGAAGAAAATTTCTCAGCTGGTAAAGAAAGACCTTTAATTTTCCTTACTTCTGGATTTATTCAAAATATAAGTTCAGTAAGGTATTATACATAAAAAATAATATTTAAATATTCTTAAAAATAATTTATGCTTCTAGTATGCTGACGAAAAAAGGGTGTTTCTAGTATGCTGCCGAAAGAAAATAGTCCGTTTCTAGTATGCTGCCGAAAGAAAATAGTCTGTTTCTAGTATGCCACCAAAGGACTGTTGAACCAAGGCATGCATTGTCGTTGGCCCGTTTGTAACTGAGATTTCGTTCATATTCCGTACAACGAAGATGGCACGTGCTCCGTCCGTCTCTGTAGCAAAGACCTGCCTTTCTGGATCATTTGCGTGACTTGCTTCCAATGTACGGATTGCCGTGAGGAGATGTCCGCCTTAGCTAATGTGTCCGTATCGTGACCTGCAATGAGGTGTGAAGGCCTGAATATTCTCGTTCTAAGGCTGGATCATCCTTTATCGGATCATAATTTCAGCCAAGGGACGCCGCAAAGAAACCAGGTAGCGTTAAACCAGTATTTGTTCGTCGACCGTGTCACTGTGCTGGCGTCATGGCATCGAACCAATAGCAGCGCTCATATTGCGTCTGGCAACACCGCTATTGGCCTAACGACATGTCGCAATGCTGACGTCATGGCAACGAATCGATAGCTGCGCTCATATTGCGTCTGACAACACAGCTAGCCCCAAATCTGGCACCACTATTGGCCTAACGACATGTCGCAATGGTGACGTCATAAAGTTTGTTTGAAATAAAGCCGTTCTATTAGTTAGCCGACCAAGAGGAGGTGTATTTTCCGTCATAGAAATGACTCTACCTCATTTCCTCTACCGTAGCTAAGAGAGACTGTATCATGGCTACTGCCCGTCCTGCCTCAAATGTCAAATAAATGGAAAATTATTTGGAGGGCGGAAATGTTAAGAAAGAGCACTGCCTTTTGTATGAGGTCACAGTTTGAATGAAAGGAGGAGGGCAGTTTAATTACGAAGCTATGTAGCGATGACTGGTAAAACGTTGCGTAGCAGGTCAAAATTAAAGTAAAAGAAGAAAGACGTTAAGAATGACTGGTGAGAGGTTGTGGAACAGGTCAAGATTGAAGTAACACAAGAGAGACTGGGTAAAGGTTTACGTAGCAGATCAAAAATATCGGAACCATTGGGCGGAGAGCGTAACATTTGCTGCCTCGTTGCAGGTGGCGGAGCGGCTGCTGCAGCGCGAGATCGTGTGAGCTCGAGCTGCTGGGGCCACGCCCCGTCAAGGAGCTCAGCAGACGCGAGGAGTTCGTCAAAACATCGGCAGCTTTGAGGAGGACACCTCCTTGCCTGAGGGACTCGAGAACTGGGACAAGACAAGAGACAAACTAAAAAAAAGACGCCGCCGCGGCTTAGGGGAAATTTATTGGCTTCAGGGTAGAAAGGTTGCGGCTTAGGGTAATGTAGGTGCGGGTGTCGGGAAGCTGATGCTGGCACTGCAAAAGCTTCGGGGAAATTTCTGGCTTCCAAGAGACGCAGATTTTGGTTCAGGGTACGGGCTAGGGTGATGATTTTCCTCACTTTTTGGGTGAAAACTTTTGCGGATACGTTAAGAATCCTTACCGAAATAGTTCGGTAAGGATTGTTTAAGTGTTAGTATTATCAAAGTATGGGGTATACGTTAGCAACTTGCAATTATAAATATTTGTAGCATTTGGGAAATTAATTGGGGGACTTTAGAGACGACTTTTAATAGTTCGTTGAAACTTCAGCTAGTCAAGGCATCGCACATGCGGTGGTAGAAATTTGGCTTTAGTAACTTACGCAAATCTCTTTTTTTTCATGTGAAATGTTTTACAAATAGGGTACAGTGCGAAATTTTACTTGTAAAAAAAATTAATTTTGTACATAGAACTTGTTTTAACGAAATTTGCTTCAGGGATTTTTTACAATTTCGATGCAAAAGTAAAACGGGAGCGAATGCTTTGCTGTTATATGTATAGATTAGGAATCCAGCTCTCGTCACGGGATTGCCGCGAGTTGCATGAGAATGTGTACCGAGAATTTGTTTGATTTTTACTGGAAAATAGTTCCTGTTTCAGGTATAAGATATTTCATGTGAAATACATTTTATCTTCTATCGACCCCCTTTTATTTTTTGTAAGCACTAATTTATTATTAGTCACAAAAGGTTATCCGATACGTAGGCCTACAGCTGTTAGGCACCATAGCTAGGCCTACAGCTGGTGGGCACCATAGCTAGGCCTAGAGCACGGTAGAGGAAACAAGGTAGGGTCATTTCCATGGGAGATAATACACCGCCTCTTATTCGGCTAGCCAATAGAACGGCTTTATTTCGAACAAAATTTATGACGTCATCAAAACGCCATGTCGTTAGGCCAATAGTGGAGCCAGATTTGGTGGTAGCAGTGCAACCAGATACAATATAAGCGCTGCTATTGGTTCGTTGCCGTGACGTCAGCAAAACCACACCGTCAACGTCAAAAAAAGACTGGTTTGAACCTACCTTTTTCCTCTACCGTGGCCTACAATTATGATGAAGATGATTGTGGTATGAGCTGTCTCGCAGGATTGGATTAGGAGTGTAATGTGAGTATCATTGAAGCTACGAAAATTTATCTTGTACGAGCCTGGAGGAAGAGCCAGTGACTGGAATGAGCCAGTCGTGTAGAGTGGGCTGTAATGACCCACCATGCCTGGGGATGGTGTCTTGACGTACTGGTTATCATAGTGATGCCGTCTAATTAATGGTAGCTTGTGACAAGGATTGGTGAATCTTGAGTAGTTTATTGGACAAGTCTGGTACACATGCGCTGAAATATTGTGTGAATTTTGTAAGTATTGCGAGAGAGCTGAAGGCCGTTACAAAGGCCCCGACGCTGTCGGCTCTCACTCAAGTTCAAGTTGGTGCGCACCATAACTGCGCTTGCAGGTGTCATGAAGTGAAGAATTCGTTCCTGTGTAACGCTAAAAAAAATGTATATATATTGTCGAGTTTCTGTGGCCAGAAATTTTATTGGTGAAATTTGTAGGCTCTACTAGGGTTCAGTAAAATCCGTTTTTTCTATAATTTTTGTGTTCTGTATAAATATATTTTTGACAATGAAAATGTGTGAATTACTTTGTTGTGTGTATTATTTGTCGTAAATTAATCGGCACGATCTTCAGAGGCATTACGACACAGCTAGGTAATAGAAACTATTTTACATTTCCTGGCTGCTCTCACGTGTCCAGGACATCATAAATAATTTTCTGAGAGAAGTCAAAAGATGATATCCAGGTTCAAACCTTGAACTTGAATGCCAACATTTTCATGTAAAATCAGCCAATACAAACCAACTTCTCATCCCTCACACCAACACAAATAGCTGTATTTTGAGCAGCTGCTGCCGAGTTTGTAGCCCTGTGTTCCCGCATGTGTTGTGTTGTATATTTTGCTGTGTTGGTGGCACTGCTACTCAATACACGCCTGTATGATGTCGTCAAATAAACTCCTTAAGTGAACACTTGTGTTGTGACCTCTGTGATGGGGCACGGGTACGCTGGCGGTGCCCTCGGGGTGTTTCCATCAAAGTCAGAGCTTCAAACTTTGGAAAAGTAGGTCCCGGGTTCGCGTCCCTGCTTATGTGTGGTACATTTGCCGGTGCGAGCAGCTCCTCTGGTGATGTGGAAGGGTAAAGCGGCCCATAGACGATCAATTTAATTGTCAATTACATTGACTCAATATATTGATGACATTTTTTTGCCCGCTAAGTCAATTATTTGACGGTCGTCAATAAAGCCCAGACGATCAATTAAATTGTCAATATTCATTATTGTTGATTATATTGACAATAAAATTGATTGTCTATGGGCTGCTAAAGAGAGAGTGTAGGGAGACCCTCCTACTTAATGAGCTTGCATTTCTCGCCTGCGTGTTCGCAACGTCGGTCCAAAAGAATCAAGCATGTATTTTGAAGTTTTTAAAATGAACTCTGATGAAAGTACACGGCGTAATTTACATATTATCTGTCGTCAAGGTCATCTGCAGACTGCCGGTAATCTTTTCAGGTCTGAAAACATTTGCCTAAATCTTGCTTCTTTGAAAGTACTCGCTTCTCAGCGGAGATTATTCGTCATTTCCATAAACGAGCCATGTTGTGTTTTATTTCTACTTATTTCTTGCTTGGGGAATTATTTCAAGTCTATAGCCGTGCTTTAGCCATGATACAGCGGTCGTCTTTGTCCCTAGGCAAATATTCAGCCAAGCCCTTTGGTCTCACGAGTTAACGCGCGTTTAATCTTTGAGGGATTTTGTCTCCGAGCCTTGAATACATCAGAGGTCCAATTGAAGCAATAGTTGCATCCCCTTGGTTGGGGGACAAGAAAGCTAAAACTAGAGGCAAGTTGGAGCCGAACGTAAGTTCAGAGCTAGCGTCTCAAAACTCGGCTATAAGTTAAAGTAATACAATAGCAATATTTCAAGGAGTGCGAAGTGTCAAAGCGCCACAGTTGAAGAATAAACGCAACAATTGGTCACAAAATGAAGACAAAACTGAGCGTGTAACTAGTGCAAGACTTGTAGCTAATACAAGACGTGTACCTAGTACCGGTGACAGCTCCCCTGTCAGAGCAGGCAGCAGAACAGGAGCTAGTACACAACACATCCTCTCGTGTGACGGTGTCCAGTGAACGTCTTCAGTTGACGCTTTAGTGGCGGCCGCTGTGACGGGGCACGGGTACGCCGGCTGTGTGCGATGGGGGTGAGGCATCGGATACAATACAGAAATGGAAGTATGGGAATATAGTGTAAAATGGGATATACAAGCAGCAACACTGCCGTGATTCTTGCAAAACTACTCACCGAGGGTGCCGGATTAGCCATTTGGGACCAAAATTGCAAGGTTTTACATCGATTAAAAGTTATTCATATTCCATTTCGAATTTTTTTTATTTTTTGGTTCTGATGACAGTTTTGATGACTAGTTATAGCGTGTTAAAATGTACTTTGACGCATTTTTCCGAGGGCAAAATATCGTTTCTAAGCAAGTTCACCGCTAGGGTAAGATGTTGGGGCAAAAAATGTCCCTGATGTTCCCAAAACCATGTTTACCTTTTTATTAAGCTGCAATAATCATTAATCATTGAATCATACTTAATTCGATATAAATCATCAAGTTGCATTAGGGCAGTAACTTCCAGAAGTTTTTGTCTCATCATTTCTAAAGAAGATATCATGAAATTTCTTAACTCTATTTATCTTTGTTTTCATAGAATTTTTTTTCAGTAACTGAACGAGATGAAATTCACCTCATTTGCCATTATTTGAGTATGCATAACCTGTAAAAGTGTTTTCTCGTCGCCAGCACCACTTGTTAAAAAGACTAAAATTTCTTGAACAAATTGTACAGTTTGAAAAAAATATTGTAAATAAAAATATTGTAAAAATATTGTATTATTATTATAAATATTGTAAAATTTACTCCAAAGAGCATCCTGCGGGGATCCTATCCTCGGGGCCCTTCAGGGGGATACAACTATTGTCCCTATGGGAATTAGCGCTCCCATGCAGGGGTGACTGTTAAACCCCCGAGCTAAAGGTTGGGTAGGCTTCCTTTTTGTTGTAATACAATAAGTTTTTGTTTTGTGACGGACCATCTTTTTCCGGTTCTCTGCTGTCCTGTTTTTCAGCACCTACTACTTTTTTCTTGTTTCATGAACTTCTTTCTTAGCTTACTGTCTCTATGCACCTTGTGCATAGATTCCGCGCTTCCTCAACTCCATGCTAAATGGTACCTTCGTCCTTCCTCTCTTTGAATATCTTTGTCGTGTTAAAGGGAGGCTAAATCTTTCTAATATAATAACTATCCTATTCTCGGGTTCATGTATTCTGTTTTTTTATTCTGTTATTGTATCAAAGGCTTCATCAGAAATGGTGGGAGAAAACGTCAGCAGAGAGCATGAATTGGAAGAACGAAGTACGTTCAGCAATATCGTCGGTAAATTTCAATACCAGATGTCCCAAAACTGATCCTGAAGAACGCTACGACTAACTAATACCAAGAAGTTCCGAGTGACAGTCACCAGTGGCAGTCACCAGTGGTAGTCACCAGTGGTAGTCAACAGTGGCAGTCACCAGTGGCAGTCACCAGTGGCAGTCACCAGTGGCAGTCACCAGTGGCAGTCACCAGTAGCAGTCACCAGTGGCAGATACCATTAACAGTTACGGAGTTACTGCAAAATAAGCAAGCATTTCTGATAGAATAAAATGACCCAAATTAGGGCAGTTTTAAATACCTCTCAGACAGTAGACAAAGTCCCTCCATGCATACATTCCCTGCCGTCAATTTTGCACCGAAGAATGAGTGAAAAAAAGCTAAATTAAAAAATGAATTAATGATGAAAATGAACATCATGATGGATACAAGGACACACTCGGAAACTTTGTCCCTAAAATAAATCATTTTTACCGGCGCTTCTGGGAGCCCAGTTCCCGCAGAGAAAAAGACGCCGGTGTCCGCCGTGCGACTGACCTCCATTTAGGTGTCCGCCGTGGCCATGTGAGGGTTGTGGTGGTGGCCGCCGTCCTCCACATATGTTGAGAGCTGCGTATCTGTTATGCAGGTGTGTAGTGGTGTGTTTTGTAGGTGTCATGCAGGTGTGTGGGGGTTTATAGGTGTGTCATGTAGGTGTGTGGGGGTTTGTAGGTGTGTGGGGGTGTGTCATGCAGGTGTGTGGGGGTGTGTCATGCAGGTGTGTATTTTTTAGGTGTCATGCAGGTGTGTGGGGGAGTGTAGGGTTAATGTTGAGGATTATTCGAGAATCGATTATCCACTTTTCGTATGCTCAACATTGTAAATTAGATCGAAATAAACAAGTTTTCTACTATGCACTTTCCGTCGTAAATGAGGTCAATGTGAAGTTTAATGCAATCACGGAAAATAATAATGCCGATCCCAGGAATCACTAAAGGAACACATTTCAGAACGTTTTACATGAATGACATTCTGCTCGCTGATGCTTTATTTTCGAATAATTGAACTTTGAAGTTGGCCTTGGGGCCAAAGGAAGCGAGCGCGTGAAACGGAATTTAATTAATAACGGAAGCTATTACAAACGTAAAGAGGTTGGGTCGTGAGGGGGAGGCACAGTTCTTCTAGTGAAAATTATAAATAAAGCTTCTAACCCACCCATTAGGGTGACGACCGCAATCTTGTTGACATAGGGTCCAAAATGGCGGCGCCCATGGTGGTCGCCTAGTTAGACCCGATGTAAACAAGATTGCGGTCGTCACCCTAATGGGTGGGTTAGAAGCTTTATTTATAATTTTGGTCAATATTTACTTTATGTCAGGCAAACGACCATTATGGGCGCCGCCATCTTGGATTTGATGTAAACAAGATTGCGGTCGTCACCCTAATGGGTGGGTTAGAAGCTTTATTTATAATTTTCGCTATAAGAACTGTGGCTAACCCTCACGACCCAACCTCTTTACGTTTGTAATAGGGGGTTAACTACCCTTATTAACTAAATAACGGCTCGCGCGCGCGCGCGCCGGCGCCAACTTCAAAGTACAATTATTCAAAAATAACGCATCAGCGAGCAGAATGTCATTCGTGTAAAAGGTTATTAAATGTGTTCCTTTATTGATTATTTGCCCCCAAATTATTAATTTCCTTGCCTGACATAAAATAAATATTGTCCTTAATTTTCACTAGAAGAACTGTGCCTCCCCCTCACGACCCAACCTCTTTACGTTTGTAAAAGGGGGTTAGCTTCCGTTTTTAATTAAATTATGCTCGCTTCCTTTGGCGCGGGAAGGCCAACTTCAAAGTTCAATAATTCGAAAATAAAGCATCAGCGAGCAGAATGTCGTTCATGTAAAACGTTCTTAACCCTTTAACGCCCAAGAGGACACCAGTGTCCTCTTTCAAAATTCCCCTTCAATATATTTTATTTCTTATTCAATTAGTTCCCTAATGTGTTCTTTGAAGTTCTCTGCCGAGTGGCAGTTCTTATCCCATCCTGATATCGGTGACTGCCAGATGCCAGCGCCAGTTTAGTGACGGTGGTTGTGTTAACGGTAATATGAGTACAAAAATTCGGACGTTAAAGGGTTAAATACGTTCCTTTAGTGATTGTTTGGAATATAATTATTAATTTCTGTGATTGCATTAAACTTTACATTGACCGTAAATGATTTTACGAATTATAGCGGTAGGTTTAGTTTCGTCTGTGATGACGAAGGCGCTCGAATAAACAGCTACTCATCGATTTTCGAATTTTTGTTGCTTGAATCATGGTAATAATATCGAAATAAACAACTATTCTTATAAACACTTTTTTCGTCATGTGAGTATTTGACGAGGCATAGCGGTAGGTTTGGTTTCGTCTTTGATGACGATCGCGCTGGAAGCGAGTGCGCATTGCAGTGTTGCTGTCCGACATGCTCCTTGAATTACTTGCCGCTTCAAACACTGGAGCTGCGGTAAGTCATTTACCGCTATAACTAATAAAATACTCATTTGAGACGGAAAGTGCATAGAAGAAAACTTGTTTATTTCGGTTAAATTAACTATGTTTAGGCATTGAAATTTACAGAACCGATAACTGACATATCCTTCAGATTTACCTAGGTTTTTTGGGTCAATATTGAATATAATGTTGTCAACGAATTTCATAATTTTGTAGGTATAGATGGGTAATATAGTCGTTTATAAGACGTTTTACATGAATGACATTTTGCCCGGCGATGCGTTATTTTCGAATTATTCAACTTTGAAGCTGGCTTGTGCGCGCCATGGAAGCACGCGGGGCTAGCGTAATTTAATTAATACCGGAAGCTAACCCCCTATTACAAACGTAAAGAGGTTGGGTCGTGAGGGGTAGGCACAGTTCTTTTAGTGAAAATTATAAATAAAGGTTTCGAGTGACGTTTGTTTACTTCGACGCCAAGGTGGCTGCCGCCATGGCGCCAACCGGCTGAAGATGGCGGCAGCCATCTTCAAGTCGATGTAAACAAACGTCACGTGAAAGCTTTATTAATAATTTCCACTAAAAGAAATGTTGCTACCCCTCACGACCCAACCTCTTTGTTTGTAATAGGGGTTAGCTTCCATTTTCATTGCTAAAACAATGACTGTTTTTGCGTTAAAATGGCCATTCAGGAGCGCCGTTCGTATAACTTCAAACTTAAATAACTCGAAAACTAAGCATTTCCGGGCACATTGTCATTCCTGTAAAACGTCTTAAAATTGACTATATTACCCATCTATACCTACGAAACTATGAAATTTGTTGACATTATATTCAATATTGACCGTTTTTTGTTTAGTTGCTTACCTTGGTCGAAATTTACTTTAATAAGTTCATGGAATTTAGAAATTTGATTCCCTATTATCACTAAAGGAACATATTTAAGAACGTTTTAAACGAATAACATTTGGCTCGCTGACGCGTAATTTTTGAGTTCAACTTTGAAGTCTTGGTAAATGTGAAGAGTTTGCCAGTAATCGATTTTTAGGTTTTCGGTGCCTAAACATAGTTAACTAGATCGAAATAAACAAGTTTTCTTCTATGTTCTTTCCGTCGGAAATGACTATTTTACGAGTTAATTTTCGTCTTTGATGACGAATGCGATCGAATAAACGGCTACTAATCAATTTTCGAATTTTTGTTTCTTGAATCATGGTAATAACATCGAAATAATCTACTTTTCTTTTACACAATTTTTGTGGTAAATGAGTATTTCACTAGTTAGAGCGCTAGGTTCTATTTTTTGCGCGATTGAGCTATTAGAGTACGTTTGAATACTTCGGAATTTATTATTAGTTCACCCCGCGAAGCTTGGGGGCCTGAACCCACTTCTAGGATCTTTTAGTTAATAACACCATAGAAATTGTTACCCAAAAATAACAAATTATACCAGTATGTTAACTTTCGTCTTAAATGGCGGCAATGCGCTCGAGCATTCAAGCACGTCGGAAGAAAGCGTCCATTGTAGTGGTGCCATATGACGCGCTCGATGAATTACTTCCCGCTTCAAACACTAGAGTTGCGGTAAGTCACTTACCGCTATACTCGTAAAATACTCATTTACGATGGAAAGTGCACAGAAGACAACTTGCTTACTTCGATCTAATTCTGTTGGTTTAGGCACCGAAAACTCGAAAATCGATTACCCCTAACGCTCAACATTTACCAAGAAAACTTGTTCATTTTTGTCCAATTAACTAACTATGTTTAGGCACCGAAAACTAAAAAATCGATTACTGGCAAACGCTTCACATTTACCGAAGTTTTTAGAACGTCGTATATAAATGTGAAGAAACATACACGTAAATATGCTTTAGTACGGTACTGACGTAACGACGGGTGTGGTTAAGTTAGGTAAAGTTACGTTAATTAAATAAACTAACCTAAATAAACCTGAAATAACTTAACTTAGTCGTACGGGGGCAAATTTATTCGTGCCTTAAAAGTGGGCGAGTTCCAAAATGCAGCGACTACGCAGCTGACTATATAATGTTATTCCTACCTGAACGTTATTCATATTATGTCTCTAAAATTACGCATTAGCGAGCAAAATTTAATTCATGTAAAACGTCTTTCAATGTTTTCTTTTATCGATTCTTGGGAATGAAATTATAAAAATCTTGGGCGCATTGAAGGAAAAATCGACCCCGACAATTTTTCTCTTTTTTTGCCGTCTGTAACTGAGGTTGACAATTGTTTTGGGTAAATGTTAAGGCGAAGATACCAATCGATTTTCAAAATTTTGTTGCTTGAATCATTGTAATTACACCGAAATAAACAACTTTTATTCAATGCACTTTAGGGGAGAAATGAGTATTGATCGAGTTATAGTGGTATGTTAATTTCCGTCTTACATAACAATTTTAATCTTCGAAGCGGCAAAAATCTGAACAATTTTTTACGTTAAGTTACGTTTTTTTTTGGGGGGGGGGGGGGTGTGGGGGTTACGTTATCTGAACAGTTGAACTAACCTGCGTATTCAGAAAGAAGACTTTATTCGTCTGAATCCCATCAGGGGGATACAGCTATTGTGTTTATGGGAATTAGCGCTCCCAGGGGGACTATGTGAGGGCCCGAGTGTCACGAGAAATGGGCCCTTCACCTCCTTGTTAACATTTCATTAACAGGAAGATCCGGCTCTCGGAATTGAGGAATGGCACACCTCCAAAGGATACATATACAACACAAATTAATGAATAATAATCGGCAATTACAGTACATATACTAAAAAGAAAGGTACTCACCGGTGATCGCTGACCCACTTACGCAGCGCATTTTCTGGGCGCCCTCCGTGGCATTACGATTGATCGCTTCTAATATTGTGGAGCATGATACACAGGATAAACTATGCTTAACATTTATAATTTCCAGCTATACGTCATACAAACATTAATGAGCGTACACACAAGGAATGGTGTTAGGAATAATGCCAATTAAGTAATGGAATCAAATAGCATACGTCAAATGACTTACATCACATAATTATACCGAAATATTGGCTGGCCGGCCGCCGATAAGTTTACAAGAGCTACACATGAGAATTCATCTATCCTATCCTATTTCCATCTCAGTTAGTCCCGCAGCACAGTGGGCAATGGTCACTTCAACCACAAAAATCGTCAGCGACTCGCTTCAGTTCAAAGGCCTGCCTCATTCACTGTTCCGGAAATGTCTAGTGATGACGTTATTTTGCTCATTCCGCTTCCGAATATTAACACGTCGATTTCCTTTCATTCGAGCTGATCAATCCTCAGATATGACTCCGTCCCACCTGGCAAGACAAAATTTCAACTTGTTAATTATGATAGCACCCATTAAGCTCCCTTAAACCATTTCAATTTTTCATTACTGTATGCCAATAAATTTCAGACAATTTAAAAAAAAATCATCTTTTCCCAAGAAACGGCTTCGCTATTACCCTCCCCAGAGACGTTGCACCTAAGTGTTCCATTAAATGATTCCCACGCCGCAAGTTTAATTTGCTCTTCTGCAAGTAAAAACGAGAAAATGTATGAATGCCATGATCACATTTTGGCGTGAAAATTAGTATAATTTCCAATATATCCAATAATCACTTTTCATTATATCTTTGAGCACGTTTGTTACAGCGAACACACCCGCGTTTTATCTTTTATACTTCGCGTCGCGGCGTCAGTTGTAGAACTGCCTTTTGTTCATCCCCTTTGCCTAGCGCCTTTTCTTGGGGTTGTCCTCTCTCATATTCGACCTATCAGAACCCTCGGGCCTTGCCTGCGACCGCCTTCCCTCTCTTCTAATTGGTAGTACCGCATTCTCACGCTCTGCTCCTTCGCAAACGACCGTTGGTTTGCCGTCGCTCTCGGCCTGAGTGTCTCGATTTATGTGTGACTACAAGGCGGCTTTGTTTTGCACATGGGTAGGCATTTTTTTCGACCGTCTCAAGTTTCCCAAGGGCTCGCCCGAGTGAAAAACTTTGCTAACACCACAAAATAGTCCACTCCAGAAACAACACACAATGTAAACAGCCATCTTTTGGGCTCTCGCATCTTATTGCGGCCTCCTAACATTGCTGCGTTAAAACATACGGCATAAAAACATACATGTTGAAGCGACCCTCCCGTGCTGCTGGGATTTTCTGAGATATTTCTAAGTAAGCCAAAAATTTATTACACACTTAAAATTTTTCCCTAAATCCTTATTTTAATTCGCAAAATTGATTATTCTTAACAGATTCTCGACACGAGCTAAAGGTTAGGTAGGCTTCCTTAGTTGAAATAGAATAGGTTTTTGTTATGTTACGGACCATCTTTTTTTCGGTTCACTGCTGTCCTGTTTTTCAGCACCTACTACTTTCTTCGGTAAGTGTGTAGCGTTGGGTAAGAATCGATTTGCGATTTTTGGTGCCTAAACATCGTGAATTATGACGAAATAAACAAGTTTTCTTCTATGCACTTTCCGTCGCAAATGAGTATTTTACGAGTTATAGCGGTAAATTAGTTACGGCAACTCTACGTGTTTGAAGCGTAAAGTAATTTATCGACCGCGCGTCTGGCAACACTGTCATGGACGCTCTGATCCGACGCGCTCGAATGCTCGAGCGGTTCCCGCCATCGACGATGAAAGTTAACATACCGCTATAATTCGTTATTTTTGGGTGATAATTTCTATTGTTATTAAATAAAGATCCTAAAAGTGATTTCAGACTCCCCAAGCTCCGCGGGGTGAGCTAATAATAAATTACAAAGTATTCAAACGTACTCTAATAGCTCAATCGCGCAAAAAATAAAACCTACCGCTCTAACTCGTAAAATACTTATTTGCCGCAAAATGTATATAGAAGAAAAGTAGTTCATTTCGATGTTATTACCTTGATTCAAGCAACAAAAATTCGTAAGTCGATTAGTAGCTCCTTATTCGAGCGCATTCGTCATCAAAGACGAAACTATACCTACCGCTATAACTCATTAAATACTCATTTGCGACGGAAAGTGCATAGAAGAAAACTTGTTAAGGTTAACCTAATTAACTATGTATAGGCTTCGAAAACTGGAAAATCGATTCTTACCAACCGCTAAACATTTACCCTATCATCTTTAACTTTTTCTTGCTTCATGAACTTCTTTCCTAGCTTACTGCTTATATGCAGCTTGTGCATAGATTCCACGTTCTCTCAACTCCATACCAAATGATGCTTTCATCCTTCCTCTCTTGGAACATCCTTGTCGTGGTAAAGGGAGGCTTAAACTTTCTTATATGAGAATAATATTAATCTTCGTCTGTAGATTCAGTTTCGGGATGTACTGCGATCGAGCGTTTCTTCTCAGAGAGCGGCGGTGGTTATACGTAGCAGACGATTACTTAGCAGTTTTACTTGGGGGGATCAATTACCCTGGACATAACCTAATTTACTACAAAATTTTACATATATCACTGTTCACGTTTTTATTGCATCTAGAGTAACGAAAATGCATACAGGTATATAAAAATTGAATTATGAACACACTCTCATCTATAAATTTTTTCGATTTTCACGAAAGGAAAAAACTAACTGGAAATTTACAAAACTATATAAATTAGCTCAAATCCCTACTCCTTCCGCACTTTTTAACTTAGAAGCTTGATTTTGGTCTCATTTGACGCGGGAAAACTACCGCACCTCAAAAATGAAGCGTTTTTATAAATTTCGAGTAAAAAATTTTATGAACATTTTGGTAAGAAAATATTAAAAAAAATCAAATTTATCACCATAAAATCTAATTTGGAGTTCAAATGGAATTTAGCTTCGCTACTCTGTTCCCACTGCTTTTCCGCGTCAAATGAGACCAAAATCAAGCTTCTAAGTTGTAAATTGTAGTAGGGGTAACGTTTTGAGGTAATTTATAGTTTTTATGTTCTCACTATAATTTTTTTTCTACTGAGAAAATCGAAAAAATTGTTAGAAAATAGGTTTAAAATTCAGTTTTATATAACGTTATGCATTTTCGTTTACCTAGTTGCGATAAAAATGCAAAAAACTCAAAATTTAGAAAATTAGGAATAGGTCTGTTAAGAAATTCTATGAACGAAAAAAAATCGTAAATTTTTTCTGATTAGAACTTTATAAAAACGCTTCATTTTCGAGATGCCTGAGTCTTTCCGCTTCGAATGAGGCCAAAATCAAGCTTCTAAGATGGAAGGAAGGAGTAAGGATTTGAGCTAATTTATGTAGTATGGTAAATTTTCCCAAAATGTTTTTTCCTTTTGCGAAAACCGAAATTTTTTATCGAAGCATATGTGTTCAGAATTTAATTTTATAAATCTGTATGGATTTTCGTTACTCTAGAAGTAATAAAAACGTGAACAGTGAAATTTGTAACATTTTGTAAATTAGGTCAAGTCCAGGGTAGTAGATCCCCTTATACGTAAATGACGATAACCGCTATAACTCCTTATATATTCATTTGCAATGGAAAATGCATAAATGAGAGTTTTTTATTTCGGTCTAATAACCATTACACAAGTAACGAAAATTCAAGAATCAATAACTGTCCTCTCCTCAACGTTAGTACGACGTTTATTCGAACCATGAAAGGCGAGAATTATCATACTGCTTTAACTCGTTATATGCTCATTTTTCACCAAAAGTGCGTGGTATAATAGCTTCTTATTTCGAGCTAATTATTATGATACACGAAAAAAATAGATTAATATAAACTCTCTTTACCATTTACCCTGTTTTGTTTTTCAGCAACTATTTATTTTTTCAACTTTTATCGTATTCCATAAACTTCTTTCAATCTTGCGATGTCTTTGCAAAAGATGTGAAGATACACTTTGTGCATATATTTCCTGTTCCTTAAACTGTCTACTGAAAGGTGCCTTCATCTCTCTCCCTCTTTGCGACACTGTTTGTAGGTAGGGGTACGTGAACTAACTCGTCCATTTTTCTGTTCTTCCGTCCATCACTTATCCAATAATTAGGTCGATATTGAGTTTATGCTCTCACGGAATTTATCAATTTGGTTCCCAAGAATCAGTAAAAGTACATGAATGACATTTTGCTCGCTGATGCGTCATTTTCGAGATATAACATGAATTACGTTCAGTAAGAATAAAATTGTATAGTTGCCTGCGTCGTACCTGCATTGTTGGAACACGTGCAGTATTTTGGCGGGAACCATCCAAGTCATATGGTTGTTATTTTAGGTCTCCTCAGGGGGGGATCCAACTGTTGTATCTGTGGGAATTAGCGCTCGCTCCCAGTGGGATTAGGTGAGGGCCCGAGCTAAAGGTTAGGTAGGCTTTCTTTTCGTTGAAATAGAATAGGTTATTTGTTTTGTTACGTAGCCTCTCTTTCGGTTCACTGCTGTCCTGTTTTTCAGCACCTACTACTTTCTTCTTCAACTTTTTTCTTGTTTCATGAACTTCTTTCCTAGCTTTCTGTTTCTGTGCACCTTGTGCATAGATTCCGCGTTCCCTCAACTCCATACTAAATGGTGCTTTCCTCCTTCCTCTCTTGGAACAACTCTGTCGTGATAAAGGGAGGCTAAAATTTTCTTGCATAATAATAAGTTATTTTAGGTTTATTTAGGTTAGTTTAGGCTAGTTTATTCAACTAACCTAACGTTACCGAACCTATCATCACGTCAATACTATATTACAGCATATTTATGCGTCCGTTCTTTCGCTGTTACATACGACGTTTTTATAACGTCAGAGTTTAATAACTCGAAAATTACGCAGCAGCGAGCAAAATGTCAGTTATGTAAAATGCAGTTAAATGTGTTCCTTTAGTGATTTTTTGGAACAGAATTTTTAATTTCCGTGGGTGCATTAAACTCAATATCGACCAATTAAATAATGGGTGATTGATTGGAGGATTAATTACCATAATATAATTTAAGGCTGAACTCACAATCCTGGCGAATTAAGCCACTGGATGCCCCAACATTACAATGTACAGCACAAGCTGCACAACACATTACGCCCTACAACATCTGAGCAGGAGAGCGCAAGTGGCCAGGCTGACTAACAGATTCCCGAGATTCCCAGCCCCGCCGCCCCCGTCCCCGCCCCAGCACCGCTGCAGACACACGTAAGGATACCTTCTAGGGGATTCAAAAACATGAATTATTTCAGCTTAAATGAAGACACTTTAGTTTCTATGAAGATAGATTTTTAATTCTTTAAAAAGGTAGATTTGTTGTTTTTTAAATTTGAAGTTCATTACGTGTTAAAATTCTCAGCAAATTGCTTATCATTTTACTGAATCACATTATAGTCAATAGGTAAAATGCTACGTTTCAATGCCACTGGCATCGTCCTCAGGCTGAGAAGACGAAAAGAAAACTGGTCACTCTGTAGAAATGATACGCTCATACATGCAAAAATAAAGATCATCAATAAAATTAATACAAAAACACGCATGGATGTGAAATACCAAGACTAACTATTCTCAACACATGTTCACTCGGCCGAAGAATAAAGCGAAATGGTGGACTGTAACGATTGTTCCAACAATTTACGGCGCGGTTCTCTTAAACAATTTCAGAGCAAAAACATCGTTCATATTTTCATTGAGGGAAGGTTTGAGTTTATGGATATGTAAGGCTTCAATAATTTGAATATGCTGTTTTTTACGGACATTATACAAAACTTTAGTAGCTGGATAGAGATCTTCATTAGAGGGCTTGGAGCCTTGATACTTATGTGCATTTAACCGCTGCTTAAGGGTCATTCTAGTCAAGCCAATGTAACAGTTGTTAATTAAGAGACATACATTCTCTCCTCATACATTGAAATTGATAAATTACATTGGCCCTATCTAGATCACAGACCGCAGGCATTGAAATATTGTTTTTTACAACAAGGTTACTGATTTTGCGATTTTTGTAATAAATTAAAATTTTTAGTCTGGTATTACTCTCAACAGGCTTGGCAAAAGTGCGTATTATATTCTTAAAGACTCTTTCATCTATTTTGTAGTTAGGGCGCATTTTATTTTCGTAGAAAATCTTGACGTAACTGGAACATACACTAGCATGGTTATCACCGGTTTTTAAATTGATAAATGACAGGTTTTTTAAAATAAGTTTTTGGTATTCAAACCGACAAGTTTTTGGTTTTAAATGGACAGGTTTTTGGTTTTAAATGGACAGGTTTTTGGTTTTAAGTGGACAGATTTTTTGTTTTTAAGTGGACAGATTTTTTGTTTTTAAGTGGACAGATTTTTTGTTTTTAAGTGGACAGATTTTTTGTTTTTAAGTGGACAGATTTTTTGTTTTTAAGTGGACAGATTTTTGGTTTTTAAGTGGACAGATTTTTGGTTTTTAAGTGGACAGATTTTTGGTTTTTAAGTGGACAGATTTTTGGCTTTTAAGTGGACAGATTTTTGGCTTTTAAGTGGACAGATTTTTGGTTTTTAAGCATACAGATTTTTGGTTTTTAAGTGGACAGATTTTTGGTTTTTAAGTGGACAGATTTTTGGTTTTTAAGTGGACAGATTTTTGGTTTTTAAGTGGACAGATTTTTGGTTTTTAAGTGGACAGATTTTTGGTTTTTAAGTGGACAGATTTTTGGTTTTTAAGTGGACAGATTTTTGGTTTTTAAGTGGACAGATTTTTGGTTTTTAAGTGGACAGATTTTTGGTTTTTAAGTGGACAGATTTTTGGTTTTTAAGTGGACAGATTTTTGGTTTTTAAGTGGACAGATTTTTGGTTTTTAAGTGGACAGATTTTTGGTTTTTAAGTGGACAGATTTTTGGTTTTTAAGTGGACAGATTTTTGGTTTTTAAGTGGACAGATTTTTGGTTTTTAAGTGGACAGATTTTTGGTTTTTAAGTGGACAGATTTTTGGTTTTTAAGTGGACAGGGTTTTGGTTTTTAAGTGGACAGGGTTCTGGTTTTAACTGGACAGGTTTTTGGTTTTACCTGGACAAGTTTTTGGTTTTAACTGGACAGGTTTTTGGTTTTAACTGGACAGGTTTTTGGTTTTAACTGGACAGGTTTTTGGTTTTAACTGGACAGGTTTTTGGTTTTAACTGGATAGGTTTTTGGTTTTAACTGGACAGGTTTTTGGTTTTAACTGGACAGGTTTTTGGTTTTAACTGGACAGGTTTTTGGTTTTAACTGGACAGGTTTTTGGTTTTAACTGGACAGGTTTTTGGTTTTAACTGGATAGGTTTTTGGTTTTAACTGGACAGGTTTTTGGTTTTAACTGGACAGGTTTTTGGTTTTAACTGGACAGGTTTTTGGTTTTAACTGGACAGGTTTTTGGTTTTAACTGGACAGGTTTTTGGTTTTAACTGGACAGGTTTTTGGTTTTAACTGGACAGGTTTTTGGTTTTAACTGGACAGGTTTTTGGTTTTAACTGGACAGGTTTTTGGTTTTAACTGGACAGGTTTTTGGTTTTAACTGGACAGGTTTTTGGTTTTAACTGGACAGGTTTTTGGTTTTAACTGGACAGGTTTTTGGTTTTAACTGGACAGGTTTTTGGTTTTAACTGGACAGGTTTTTGGTTTTAACTGGACAGGTTTTTGGTTTTAACTGGACAGGTTTTTGGTTTTAACTGGACAGGTTTTTGGTTTTAACTGGACAGGTTTTTGGTTTTAACTGGACAGGTTTTTGGTTTTAACTGGACAGGTTTTTGGTTTTAACTGGACAGGTTTTTGGTTTTAACTGGACAGGTTTTTGGTTTTAACTGGACAGGTTTTTGGTTTTAACTGGACAGGTTTTTGGTTTTAACTGGACAGGTTTTTGGTTTTAACTGGACAGGTTTTTGATTTTAACTGGACAGGTTTTTGATTTTGAATGCACAGATTTTGATTTTTTCATAATTGACGTTTTCGAGTTTTTCAAAATTGACGTTTTCGAGTTTTTCAAAGTTGACGTTTCCGAGTTATGAAAGTTGACGTTTTCGAGTTTTTTGAAGTTGACGTTTTCGAGGTTTTTGAAGTTGACGTTTTCGAGTTTTTTAAAGTGTCGTTTTCGAGATTTTTAAAGTGTCGTTTTCGAGTTTTTTAAAGTGTCGTTTTCGAGTTTTTTAAAGTGTCGTTTTCGAGTTTTTTAAAGTGTCGTTTTCGAGTTTTTAAAAGTGTTGTTTTCGAGATTTTTAAAGTGTCGTTTTCGAGATTTTTAAAGTGTCGTTTTCGAGATTTTTAAAGTGTCGTTTTCGAGATTTTTAAAGTGTCGTTTTCGAGGTTTTTGAAGTTGACGTTTTCGAGTTTTTTAAAGTGTCGTTTTCGAGATTTTTAAAGTGTCGTTTTCGAGTTTTTTAAAGTGTCGTTTTCGAGTTTTTTACAGTGTCGTTTTCGAGTTTTTTACAGTGTCGTTTTCGAGTTTTTTAAAGTGTCGTTTTCGAGTTTTTTAAAGTGTCGTTTTTGAGTTTTTTAAAGTGTCGTTTTCGAGTTTTTAAAAGTGTTGTTTTCGAGATTTTTAAAGTGTCGTTTTCGAGATTTTTAAAGTGTCGTTTTCGAGATTTTTAAAGTGTCGTTTTCGAGATTTTTAAAGTGTCGTTTTCTAGTTTTTTAAAGTGTCGTTTTCGAGTTTTGTAAAGTGTCGTTTTCGAGTTTTGTAAAGTGTCGTTTTCGGGTTTTTTAAAGTGTCGTTTTCGAGTTTTTTAAAGTGTCGTTTTCGAGTTTTTTGAAGTGTCGTTTTCGAGTTTTTTGAAGTGTCGTTTTCGAGTTTTTTGAAGTGTCGTTTTCGAGTTTTTTAAAGTGTCGTTTTGGAGTTTTTTAAAGTGTCGTTTTGGAGTTTTTTAAAGTGTCGTTTTGGAGTTTTTTAAAGTGTCGTTTTGGAGTTTTTTAAAGTGTCGTTTTGGAGTTTTTCAAAGTGTCGTTTTGGAGATTTTTAAAGTGTCGTTTTGGAGATTTTTAAAGTGTCGTTTTGGAGATTTTCAAAGTGTCGTTTTGGAGATTTTGAAAGTGTCGTTTTGGAGATTTTGAAAGTGTTGTTTTGGAGATTTTTAAAGTGTTGTTTTGGAGATTTTTAAAGTGTCGTTTTCGAGATTTTTAAAGTGTCGTTTTCGAGATTTTTAAAGTGTCGTTTTCGAGATTTTTAAAGTGTCGTTTTGGAGATTTTTAAAGTGTCGTTTTGGAGATTTTTAAAGTGTCGTTTTGGAGATTTTTAAAGTGTCATTTTGGAGATTTTTAAAGTGTCGTTTTGGAGATTTTTAAAGTGTCGTTTTGGAGATTTTTAAAGTGTCGTTTTGGAGATTTTTAAAGTGTCGTTTTGGAGATTTTTAAAGTGTCGTTTTGGAGATTTTTAAAGTGTCGTTTTGGAGATTTTTAAAGTGTCGTTTTCGAGATTTTTAAAGTGTCGTTTTGGAGATTTTTAAAGTGTCGTTTTGGAGATTTTTAAAGTGTCGTTTTGGAGATTTTTAAAGTGTCGTTTTGGAGATTTTTAAAGTGTCGTTTTGGAGATTTTTAAAGTGTCGTTTTGGAGATTTTTAAAGTGTCGTTTTGGAGATTTTTAAAGTGTCGTTTTGGAGATTTTTAAAGTGTCGTTTTGGAGATTTTTAAAGTGTCGTTTTGGAGATTTTTAAAGTGTCGTTTTCGAGATTTTTAAAGTGTCGTTTTCGAGATTTTTAAAGTGTCGTTTTCGAGATTTTTAAAGTGTCGTTTTCGAGATTTTTAAAGTGTCGTTTTCGAGATTTTTAAAGTGTCGTTTTCGAGATTTTTAAAGTGTCGTTTTCGAGATTTTTAAAGTGTCGTTTTCGAGATTTTTAAAGTGTCGTTTTCGAGATTTTTAAAGTGTCGTTTTCGAGATTTTTAAAGTGTCGTTTTCGAGATTTTTAAAGTGTCGTTTTCGAGATTTTTAAAGTGTCGTTTTCGAGATTTTTAAAGTGTCGTTTTCGAGATTTTTAAAGTGTCGTTTTCGAGATTTTTAAAGTGTCGTTTTAGAGATTTTTAAAGTGTCGTTTTCGAGATTTTTAAAGTGTCGTTTTCGAGATTTTTAAAGTGTCGTTTTCGAGATTTTTAAAGTGTCGTTTTCGAGATTTTTAAAGTGTCGTTTTCGAGATTTTTAAAGTGTCGTTTTCGAGATTTTTAAAGTGTCGTTTTCGAGATTTTTAAAGTGTCGTTTTCGAGATTTTTAAAGTGTCGTTTTCGAGATTTTTAAAGTGTCGTTTTCGAGATTTTTAAAGTGTCGTTTTCGAGATTTTTAAAGTGTCGTTTTCGAGATTTTTAAAGTGTCGTTTTCGAGATTTTTAAAGTGTCGTTTTCGAGATTTTTAAAGTGTCGTTTTCGAGATTTTTAAAGTGTCGTTTTCGAGATTTTTAAAGTGTCGTTTTCGAGATTTTTAAAGTGTCGTTTTCGAGATTTTTAAAGTGTCATTTTTTGAGTTTTTCAAAAGAATAGAAGTTTAGTCGTTGCGAAAAATAGGTCGACAATTTTTCAAAAGGTTTTTTTCAGAGTTTTAAAAGGATAGGTTTTTTGAGTTTCAAAAGGATGGGTTTTTAGAGTTTCAAAAGGATGGGTTTTTAGAGTTTCGAAAGGATGGATTTTTAGAGTTTCAAAAGGATAGGTTTTTAGAGTTTCAAAAGGATGGGCTTTTAGAGTTTCGAAAGGATGGGTTTTTAGAGTTTCGAAAGGATGGGTTTTTAGAGTTTCGAAAGGATGGGTTTTTAGAGTTTCGAAAGGATGGATTTTTAGAGTTTCAAAAGGATAGGTTTTTAAAGTTTCAAAAGGATGGGCTTTTAGAGTTTCGAAAGGATGAGCTTTTAGAGTTTCGAAAGGATGGGTTTTTAGAGTTTCGAAAGGATGGGTTTTTAGAGTTTCGAAAGGATGGGTTTTTAGAGTTTCGAAAGGATGGGTTTTTAGAGTTTCGATAGGATGGGTTTTTAGAGTTTCGAAAGGATGGGTTTTTAGAGTTTCGAAAGGATGGGTTTTTAGAGTTTCGAAAGGATGGGTTTTCAGAGTTTCGAAAGGATGGGTTTTCAGAGTTTCGAAAGGATGGGTTTTTAGAGTTTCAAAAGGATGAGCTTGTAGAGTTTCGAAAGGATGGGTTTTTAGAGTTTCGAAAGGATGGGTTTTTAGAGTTTCGAAAGGATGGGTTTTTAGAGTTTCGAAAGAATGGGTTTTTAGAGTTTCGAAAGGATGGGTTTTTAGAGTTTCGAAGGGATGGGTTTTTAGAGTTTCGAAGGGATGGGTTTTTAGAGTTTCGAAAGGATGGGTTTTTAGAGTTTCGAAAGGATGGGTTTTTAGAGTTTCGAAAGGATGGGTTTTTAGAGTTTCGAAAGGATGGGTTTTTAGAGTTTCGAAAGGATGGGTTTTTAGAGTTTCGAAAGGATGGGTTTTTAGAGTTTCGAAAGGATGGGTTTTTAGAGTTTCGAAAGGATGGGTTTTTAGAGTTTCGAAAGGATGGGTTTTTAGAGTTTCGAAAGGATGGGTTTTTAGAGTTTCGAAAGGATGGGTTTTTAGAGTTTCGAAAGGATGGGTTTTTAGAGTTTCGAAAGGATGGGTTTTTAGAGTTTCGAAAGGATGGGTTTTTAGAGTTTCGAAAGGATGGGTTTTTAGAGTTTCGAAAGGATGGGTTTTTAGAGTTTCGAAAGGATGGGTTTTTAGAGCTGCGAAAGGATGGGTTTTTAGAGCTGCGAAAGGATGGGTTTTTTAGAGCTGCGAAAGGATTGGTTTTTTAGAGCTGCGAAAGGGTTGGTTTTTTAGAGCTGCGAAAGGGTTGGTTTTTTAGAGCTGCGAAAGGGTTGGTTTTTTAGAGCTGCGAAAGGGTTGGTTTTTTAGAGCTGCGAAAGGGTTTGTTTTTTAGAGCTGCGAAAGGGTTTGTTTTTTAGAGCTGCGAAAGGGTTGGTTTTTTAGAGCTGCGAAAGGGTTGGTTTTTTAGAGCTGCGAAAGGGTTGGTTTTTTAGAGCTGCGAGAGGGTTGGTTTTTTAGAGCTGCGAAAGGGTTGGTTTTTTAGAGCTGCGAAAGGGTTGGATATTTAGAGCTGCGAAAGGGTTGGTTTTTTAGAGCTGCGAAAGGGTTGGTTTTTTAGAGCTGCGAAAGGGTTGGTTTTTTAGAGCTGCGAAAGGGTTGGTTTTTTAGAGCTGCGAAAGGGTTGGTTTTTTAGAGCTGCGAAAGGGTTGGTTTTTTAGAGCTGCGTAGGGGTTGGTTTTTTAGAGCTGCGAAAGGGTTGGTTTTCTAGAGCTGCGAAAGGGTTGGTTTTTTAGAGCTGCGAAAGGGTTGGTTTTTTAGAGCTGCGAAATGGTTGGTGTTTTAGAGCTGCGAAAGGGTTGGTGTTTTAGAGCTGCGAAAGGGTTGATGTTTTAGAGCTGCGAAAGTGTTGGTTTTTTAGAGCTGCGAAAGTGTTGGTTTTTTAGAGCTGCGAAAGGGTTTGTTTTTTAGAGCTGCGAAAGGGTTTGTTTTTTAGAGCTGCGAAAGGGTTTGTTTTTTAGAGCTGCGAAAGGGTTTGTTTTTTAGAGCTGCGAAAGGGTTTGTTTTTTAGAGCTGCGAAAGGGTTTGTTTTTTAGAGCTGCGAAAGGGTTTGTTTTTTAGAGCTGCGAAAGGGTTTGTTTTTTAGAGCTGCGAAAGGGTTGGTTTTTAGAGCTGCGAAAGGGTTGGTTTTTAGAGCTGCGAAAGGGTTGGTTTTTTAGAGCTGCGAAAGGGTTGGTTTTTTAGAGCTGCGAAAGGGTTGGTTTTTTAGAGCTGCGAAAGGGTTGGTTTTTTAGAGCTGCGAAAGGGTTGGTTTTTTAGAGCTGCGAAAGGGTTGGTTTTTTAGAGCTGCGAAAGGGTTGGTTTTTTTAGAGCTGCGAAAGGGTTGGTTTTTTTTAGAGCTGCGAAAGGGTTGGTTTTTTTTAGAGCTGCGAAAGGGTTGGTTTTTTTTAGAGCTGCGAAAGGGTTGGTTTTTTTTAGAGCTGCGAAAGGGTTGGTTTTTTTTAGAGCTGCGAAAGGGTTGGTTTTTTTTAGAGCTGCGAAAGGGTTGGTTTTTTTTAGAGCTGCGAAAGGGTTGGTTTTTTTTAGAGCTGCGAAAGGGTGTTTTTTTTTAGAGCTGCGAAAGGGTTGTTTTTTTTAGAGCTGCGAAAGGGTTGTTTTTTTTTAGAGCTGCGAAAGGGTTGTTTTTTTTTAGAGCTGCGAAAGGGTTGGGTTTTTTTAGAGCTGCGAAAGGGTTGGGTTTTTTTAGAGCTGCGAAAGGGTTGGGTTTTTTTAGAGCTGCGAAAGGGTTGGGTTTTTTTAGAGCTGCGAAAGGGTTGGGTTTTTTTAGAGCTGCGAAAGGGTTGGGTTTTTTTAGAGCTGCGAAAGGGTTGGGTTTTTTTAGAGCTGCGAAAGGGTTGGGTTTTTTTAGATCTGCGAAAGGGTTGGTTTTTTAGATCTGCGAAAGGGTTGGTTTTTTAGAGCTGCGAAAGGGTTGGTTTTTTAGAGCTGCGAAAGGGTTGGTTTTTTAGAGCTGCGAAAGGGTTGGTTTTTTAGAGCTGCGAAAGGGTTGGTTTTTTAGAGCTGCGAAAGGGTTGGTTTTTTAGAGCTGCGAAAGGGTTGGTTTGTTAGAGCTGCGAAAGGGTTGGTTTTTTAGAGCTGCGAGAGGGTTGGTTTTTTAGAGCTGCGAGAGGGTTGGTTTTTTAGAGCTGCGAGAGGGTTGGTTTTTTAGAGCTGCGAGAGGGTTGGTTTTTTAGAGCTGCGAGAGGGTTGGTTTTTTAGAGCTGCGAGAGGGTTGGTTTTTTAGAGCTGCGAGAGGGTTGGTTTTTTAGAGCTGCGAGAGGGTTGGTTTTTTAGAGCTGCGAGAGGGTTGGTTTTTTAGAGCTGCGAGAGGGTTGGTTTTTTAGAGCTGCGAGAGGGTTGGTTTTTTAGAGCTGCGAGAGGGTTGGTTTTTTAGAGCTGCGAGAGGGTTGGTTTTTTAGAGCTGCGAAAGGGTTGGTTTTTTAGAGCTGCGAAAGGGTTGGTTTTTTAGAGCTGCGAGAGGGTTGGTTTTTTAGAGCTGCGAGAGGGTTGGTTTTTTAGAGCTGCGAGAGGGTTGGTTTTTTAGAGCTGCGAAAGGGTTGGTTTTTTAGAGCTGCGAAAGGGTTGGTTTTTTAGAGCTGCGAAAGGGTTGGTTTTTTAGAGCTGCGAAAGGGTTGGTTTTTTAGAGCTGCGAAAGGGTTGGTTTTTTAGAGCTGCGAAAGGGTTGGTTTTTTAGAGCTGCGAAAGGGTTGGTTTTTTAGAGCTGCGAAAGGGTTGGTTTTTTAGAGCTGCGAAAGGGTTGGTTTTTTAGAGCTGCGAAAGGGTTGGTTTTTTAGAGCTGCGAAAGGGTTGGTTTTTTAGAGCTGCGAAAGGGTTGGTTTTTTAGAGCTGCGAAAGGGTTGGTTTTTTAGAGCTGCGAAAGGGTTGGTTTTTTAGAGCTGCGAAAGGGTTGGTTTTTTAGAGCTGCGAAAGGGTTGGTTTTTTAGAGCTGCGAAAGGGTTGGTTTTTTAGAGCTGCGAAAGGGTTGGTTTTTTAGAGCTGCGAAAGGGTTGGTTTTTTCGAGCTGCGAAAGGGTTGGTTTTTTCGAGCTGCGAAAGGGTTGGTTTTTTAGAGCTGCGAGAGGATTGGTTTTTTAGAGCTGCGAGAGGATTGGTTTTTAGAGCTGCGAGAGGATTCTTTTTTAGAGCTGCGAGAGGATTCTTTTTTAGAGCTGCGAGAGGATTGGTTTTTAGAGCTGCGAGAGGATGGGGTTTTTCGAGCTGCGAGAGGATGGGGTTTTTCGAGCTGCGAGAGGATGGGGTTTTTCGAGCTGCGAGAGGATGGGGTTTTTCGAGCTGCGAGAGGATGGGGTTTTTCGAGCTGCGAGAGGATGGGGTTTTTCGAGCTGCGAGAGGATGGGGTTTTTCGAGCTGCGAGAGGATGGGGTTTTTCGAGCTGCGAGAGGATGGGGTTTTTCGAGCTGCGAGAGGATGGGGTTTTTCGAGCTGCGAGAGGATGGGGTTTTTCGAGCTGCGAGGGGATGGGGTTTTTCGAGCTGCGAGGGGATGGGGTTTTTCGAGCTGCGAGGGGATGGGGTTTTTCGAGCTGCGAGGGGATGGGGTTTTTCGAGCTGCGAGGGGATGGGGTTTTTCGAGCTGCGAGGGGATGGGGTTTTTCGAGCTGCGAGGGGATGGGGTTTTTCGAGCTGCGAGGGGATGGGGTTTTTCGAGCTGCGAGGGGATGGGGTTTTTCGAGCTGCGAGGGGACGGGGTTTTTCGAGCTGCCAGAGGACGGGGTTTTTCGAGCTGCCAGAGGATGGGGTTTTTCGAGCTGCCAGAGGATGGGGTTTTTCGAGCTGCCAGAGGATGGGGTTTTTCGAGCTGCCAGAGGATGGGATTTTTCGAGCTGCCAGAGGATGGGGTTTTTTCGAGCTGCGAGAGGATGGGGTTTTTTCGAGCTGCGAGAGGATGGGGTTTTTTCGAGCTGCGAAAGGGTGGGGTTTTTTCGAGCTGCGAAAGGGTGGGGTTTTTTCGAGCTGCGAAAGGGTGGGGTTTTTTCGAGCTGCGAAAGGGTGGGGTTTTTTCGAGCTGTGAAAGGGTGGGGTTTTTTAATTTTAAAAATGGTAGATTTTTAATTTTTGTAGGGATAGGAATAAAGTTTTTATGCTGTTCAAGCCTCGTACGTATCATCTATGGCATTGGTTTCTCAAATACCTCTACACTGGTGTTGGTTCAGTTCATGATAGTTCAGCCTAGGAAATATGACAGCCTGGGCTTAGTTCAGGTCATAATGTCGTATTTCTCTACTAATTATCATACAATTAGAAGCTAACCAAACGCAAGCCTGCATAATTGGGCCTATGAATACCCAAATACAGTATCACAATGTGCAGTACAATATTTATATTCATGAAATATTCTTTCAATTTTTAGGAGCTCTCCCCCGGTCAAGCCGGCACCCATTCCCGACACCTTGGTAGAGTGGGGAATTGTGGCTAAGTTCTCCCTTTTCCAGACGGGGAGAAACCCCGGGCTTTGTTTTTATTGATTCATAAGATGCCTGATAGCGATAATCCATTTTGACCATTTAATGAAGTTGTCTCTCTTTAGGGGAATGCTACCAATATTGTTTGAATCAGAATTGGCAATCACAGGAGAAGACGCGAGGTCCCTAGCTGGTGGCCGTGTTGAAGTTGAATAGATTTTTTGGTTTTATGACGGACCACCTTTTTTTCATTCGACTACTGTCTTTTTTTTCAGCACTTGCTACTTTCTTCTTGCACTTTCACTCATCAGGGGGATGCAATTGTTGTATAAGTAGGAATTGAAGCTCTCTGAGGGAAGATGTAAGGTCCCGAGCTGAAGTTGATGTAGGTCTTCCTTCCGTTGAATTTATCAGGTCTTCTTATTAATTTTTGTTTTGTTACGGACCATTTTTTCTCAGTCGACGGCAATCCTGCTTTCAGCACCCATTACTCTCTACTTCCACTTGTGTCTTGTTTCAATACCTTTCTTCCTAACTTGCTGTTTCTGTGCGCAAGGGATCTTGTGCCATATTAAGTTATTAAGTGGTGCCTTCCTCTCTTTGAAACGCTTTTGAGTAGGAGTAACACCTCCCACTTGAGTTGAGGCATCAGGTTTTATATACATGACCATTGTTAGTATATTATGTCCCCTCAGGAGGATACAATTATTGTACCTATGGAAATTAGTACTCTCAGGGGGAATGTCTGAGAACGCGAGCTGAGAGTTAGGTAGGCCTTCTTTTTGTTGAAATGAAATCATTTTTGTTATGTAAATGACCGTCTATTTTTCGGTCAACTGCTGTCCTGTTTTTTCAGTACGTCTTTCTTCAACTTCTACCCTGTTTCATGAACTTCTTTCGCAACTTACTATTTCTATGCCGTTTCTGCATAGATTCCCTTAACTCCATACTAAGTGGTGCCTTCCTCTTCCTCTCTTTGGATTATCTTTGTTGCGGATAGGGAGGCTTAAAATAACTAACAATCTCACTGTTTGTTTTTTCTGCCGCCATTTATACACGAGGGAAATCGTCACTGAGAACTACATACTACAAACTGAGAACAGAACTATAACATGTGTCGGACAAGGAGCACCAGACCTATTCAAAGTATTTAACGTTTGCCTCTTGCAGTCGTGGGATGAACGGGAGGCGCCGGGCACCGCTGAGACTCCCTTGAGAAATGTGGCCTCCTTGTGCTACACAGCCTGCCCACTCTGGACCACGTTGGAAAGCAAGTTCATGCGTACCGTCCTATAGAGTCCATAGGACTCGATGAAGCTACGCGAAAACCATAGGATTGTTTTTTGTGAAACGCCCTGTAGAGTAGGATTAATTATTTTCTGATTACTTGAAGTACAACGTGTGTGCTGAGCGTATCTGTGATACAAGCTTCACTGCAATATTGCATATATTAATGCTTCACATTAGGATAGATGCCGAAATCATCACACGGCTAAGAAATGATTGCTTTGTTCCCAAGTTAGTTGAATTACTACGTGGAAATATTTATTAAATGAATTTGTGCATTTTCTTCTCGTGGATTCCACTATTTTAATGTTGGAATAACTTTCGAATGAGTCTCACATCAGTGCAAATCTAACTTTATAATACCCGTTGTGTGTTTATTTTTACGAGTGCACACGACCCGTCAATAATGTATAAAAATGTTCGACAAATTACGTGACACACGTTCCTATTTATTAACAGTACACGTTATGATCATTCCGACTCGAAATCTGATGGATTACTACACCGAAAATTGTGGAGTTGATGAAGCTTGTATCACAGATACGCTCATCACACAATGTAGGCTGGCACATGCTGGTCAGCATTAATCTGAAGAATTTCATCCCTTATTTCTTGAAGTAAATTCGATTGTGCAAGTCGACGCTGTTAGGCATTAGTCTGAAGAATTTCACCCCTTCATTCTTGAGTTAAATTCTTTCGTGCCACTCGATGTTGTCCAGCGTCATGCCGAAGAATTTCCTCGCTTCTTTCATGTGTTAAGCTCTCTCTAGCTACTCGGTATTGCTTTGCATTATTCCGAAGAATTTCCAAACGCCGTTCAAGGGTCAATTTAGCTCGAGCTTCTCGTTGGCGAGCAGCATTGCTTCGTCTTGCCGTTTCGCGTTGTTCATCCGATCGTCTTCAGCGTTTTTCTTGCTGTCGAAGTCTTGCTACTTCACTCTTGCTGTTGAACACATTTCTATCCTTGGTGGCCTCTTTAGCCGGAATTTTATTCTGAAATGTCGTCTATTATCTCTTTGAAGCTTTTCAAGAAAATCACTATTTCGAAAACAATAACTCAAGCTCCAAAATCTTGGGCCTTATACCAAGTGGTAGCCAGGTTACTACTGGTCAAACGAATTTAAAACATTTCTTTTCGCATTATCGATTAAAAATATCGAAGCGACATGATGAATTTCAATAGAGACAGCTCCATAGAAAATTTTTGTTTCTAAAATTAAACCGGTTGCGTATTGTGGATACTATAATCAAGAGGGGGTCACACGGACGGATGGAAGGACGGACGGACGTCGCTCCTTTTATAATAGTGATATTTGTTTGGTGTCCGCTTCTCAAGAAACTTAGGATGTCTGAGTTGGCGGTATCATGGATACCGAATTTCTCTGTGTGACAATGAAAGATAGCCTTCATATGCATTAATATGTTTGAAATTTTATCAGGATAGGTTCAGCTAGGATAGGAGTGGTTAGGATATGTTAGGTTAGATAAGCATAGGTTAGTTAATGTTGACGGAATTTTTTCACGGGTTTAACGATGACATTGTAGGTAGAATATCCATGCGTCCTGCTACTACCTAATAATACCCTTGGTTTTTTGTTTAGAGTCTGCTTTTTCCATTTCTCGGCCACGCTCATAAGAATAGCTATAATAACCGTATCTTTGATACGAGTTTCACCGGTACACAAGTACAAGAACATATTTATCACGGGTACTGCTAGCAAGAATATATTTGTCATCAAAATCTGGAAATTTGTTCAAGAAAGCTATTGAAACACCATTTTTGACGGGCCGTGCACACTAGTAGTATAATAAGAGCCCGCGTCTTTGTCACCCATCAGCAGTAAGTATGTGATGAGCGAGCGTATCTGTGACGCAAGCTTCTTCAACTCCACAATATTTGGTGCGTCAATCCATCAGATTCGAAGTCGGAATGAAAATTACGTGTATTGTTAGCAAATTGGAACGTGTATCATGGGGTTTTTCGAGCATTATTATGCCTTCTTGACAGGCCGTGTGTACTCGTTCTTAAGGGGATCATCTCAGGCCCCTGCCAGGCCCCTGTCGGTCCGATGAGTATTTTCTGTTTTTGTTGGAAAAGAACCCTAAGGTGGTGGACTATTCGGTCCTAAAATTTTATGGCGCTACGGACACTAGATCCCCCCTCTCATAAGGGGGGGGGTTTACATTTTTTTATAAAGGGGAGCAAAAATCCTGAATTTTCGACCCCATTTCGACCACATATAAAAAGAAAACAAAACAGGAAATGGAAAATTTGAATCCGTAAATTTGTTTACAATGCTTCAAGGATTCTAAAACTGTTCTAGCATAAAAACTCGATGAGTTCTATTCATTTGAAATATCAATTAAAATGAACTAAAAAAACAATATGTCCAACTTTGTTAAAAAACTAAGGCCTGAATCAAAAAAAATAATAGAAGAAATTGTATTTCTTTTCAAAAGTTACATAAAATAGTCAAATTTCATATGAATAAGACGACAAATATAAAATTTCATTATTTCTATAACAAAACAAAATTTTTATTTATTGTAAATTACAATTCACAGTGTGAATATGAAGTTATGCATGGAGATTATCGAAATAAAAATGAAAACAGCATTCAATTACATGAATTGTCCATTATATTACACTTCAACAAAGTATTTTGTTTTTGGCTTATACCCAAAGCCTTCAACTTTCAACATTCAGAAGAGGACTCGTCTTGAGTTTGATGCTAGAACAAAACCAAAGGCAGTTTTAGAATCCTTGGAACATTTCTAACAAAAGTACAGAAGCTTTTTTCCAAATTTGAGAAAAAAAATTATATAGCTCAAAACCAAAAAATAATGTATTTTTGATGTAACGATAAAATATCGCTTATCATAATTTTTTTTCAAATATTCCAATTTTCTCCTGTATTTTTGTTAAGAAATGCTTCAAGGATTCTAAAACTGTCTTTGGTTTTGTTCTAGCATAAAAACTCAATGACGAGTCCACTTTTGAAATATCCATAAAATGTACTAAAAAACTAATTTTTCCCAAAAAAATAAGGCCTAAATCAAAAAGCTACAGAAGTAAAAAAAATTACTTTCAACAAATACATATACTGGCCAAATTTCAAACAAATCGGATGAAAATAGTCAAAATCTTGAGATGATCCCCTTAAGGACGCTTATAACCGTATTTGTGATACGAGTTTTATCAGTGCACATGTACACGAATATTTTAACCACGGATACTATTAGGTCGGATATATTTGTTTGTCATCGACCTCTGGAAGATTTACTTGAAGAAAATGTGGAATTCCCCGTCATATTTGACGTTCTGTGTGCGCTGTAAGTGAGAATAAAATACAATACTTGCATTCACAATGTTAAGCTGAGGATTCCAGCCTAAAGGTGGCCATAGCGAGACACAGAGCAAGAAACCATGTGGTGTTAAGTAGGACAACTTATATTTATTGATAACCCTTCTCGTCGTAAATATAAAGGAAAGAGCGAGACATATTCATTTGGGTTCAAATCTCGAGTATCTGTAGAGTAGGCTTATCAATGAAGCCTTGTTTTTGTTGCAGGTGGTGAAGACTTGTGGAGAAACCAGCGTTGGAGGGACGAAGAAATGATTGGCTGGCGGCCCGGAGAACCTACTAAGAATTAATAAATACCCCCGTGTCTTGATATTCATTGATGTGTTGGGGCCGCGGGTGCAAGAACTTTTTACCACTTTAGACATATTTTTGGAGACAATGGGGAAAAGGGGGGGGGGGAAGTGCATATTTTTCATGAGACGTCTTCTCAAAAAGTAATTTTAGTAGAGCAAGGTTTTAGGTGTCATTGGATGCGCAAACAGCTGCTGCATGACGAGTCGGAACATTATTTTGACATAGTTACATAGAAATAATTTTGTAAAGAATTACTGATTAGAAGATATTGGTTAATTTTTACAAAATGACTGTAACGTCTTTTCCTGTGCTATCTAGATTCATGAGAATTAATATACGTGTCTATTTTCAGAAAGAAATGGGTGTCGTTTTCATAACCTTTTCCCATTTTCGTCATAATTACGGATATAATGGGGCTATAATTTATATTTCAAAATCCACTTTCTCCTAGAGTTATGGTAAAACAATGATCCAAGTATCATTGGATGCGCAAAAAAGCTGTTCTATCAAGTGACGTAAGATTTTTTGAATTCATTTAATTTTTTGGCAACAATAAAAAATCTGTGGAAAAAATGATGACTTTTCAAATAATTTTTTTGAAATTTAATAATTACTAAAGTATAGCGAAATTCAAAATAATCCTTCGACTCTCCATGCAGCAACTCTTCGTGCGTCCAATGACAGTTAAATTACATGTCCTTGGCGGTCAGTTTGCCCATTTTCTGCCTCTTTTTCTATGTGCATACGAGGTTAATTCTGTTGTCTACCGCGAGTTTGTGTTGCCACCGATGTTGTGCCCCTCCCACGTCCTGATCTCAGGGACAGCAGGTTGGTGTGGGGAGCGTGTTTCAGTCTAGTTTCTGTATTCCTTTTCAACATCTATTTTTTCTATGTCGTCACTTTTCCGTTCTATTTTCTGTATTTATTTTTTCTATATCGTCATTTTTCCATTCTATTTTCTGTATTTATTTTTTATGTATCGTCATTTTTCCATTCTATTTTCTGTATTTATTTTTATATCTATTTATTCCAAATCGTCATTTTTCCATCATTTCTTCTGTATTTATTTTCCATATCGTCATTTTTCCATTCTATTTCTGTAGTTATTTTCTATATCTATTTTTTCCATTCTGTTTTCTGTATTTATTTTTTATATCTATTTTTTTAAATCGTCATTTTCCCATTCTATTTCTGTAGTTATTTTCTATATCTATTTTTTCCATTCTATTTTCTGTATATCTTTTCTATATCATTTTTTCTACATCGTCATTTCTCTATTCTTTTTATGGTCATTTCCTTTTATGGTTCTTTCCTTTTAGGGTCCTTTCCTTTAAGAGTCCTCACCTATTAGAGTCCTTTGGTCCATTAAGGTCTTTATTTTTCGGTCCATTAAGGTCTTTATTTTTCGGTCCATTAAGGTCTTTATTTTTCTGTCCATTAAGGTCTTCATTTTTCGGTCCATTAAGGTCTTAATTTTTCTGTCCATTAAGGTCTTCATTTTTCGGTCCATTAAGGTCTTTATTTTTTGGTCCATTTAGGTCTTTATTATTTGGTCCATTAAGGTCTTTTTTGTCCATTTCGGCATCTCTTTATAATCATTTTTTGATTAATTTCATGGATTTTCATTACCTAATTGTGTTTTTTGGACTATTTATTGGTCTTGTGTGTATTTTGGACTATTTATTGGTCTTGTGTGTATTTTGGACTATTTATTGGTCTTGTGTGTATTTTGGACTATTTATTGGTCTTGTGTGTATTTTGGACTATTTATTGGTCTTGTGTGTATTTTGGACTATTTATTGGTCTTGTGTGTATTTTGGACTATTTATTGGTCTTGTGTGTATTTTGGACTATTTATTGGTCTTGTGTGTATTTTGGACTATTTATTGGTCTTATGTGTTTTTTGTGAACTTAATTCGCCCTCTTGCCTGAAGAAATATGGGCTAATGCTGTGTTGATGAAAACACCTACAAAATGGTACCATCATCCTTATTCTCTTTGTACATCTTTGACGTGGTATGGGAGGTTAGAAATAAATTATGTTTTTATCTAAAGGACATATTCATTGCTAAATGCATGTGCAATTTGATTTCACAATACTCTCTTCTGAGATACCAAAACCTATTGATACGTATCGATATGTTTAGATTTTGTATAACTAAATGTTTAAATATTTTATACAACATTGTTTAGATATATATAACTATATAACGACGTGTATATAACGTCTAAATTTATAGGTAACATATCTAGACTTGTATTATATCCGTTGCTATGTTATTACAACATAGCAACTGAACCTAGGAATTACTATATTAACGTGAAATGTAACTACTGCTATCCGGTTGAATTACGCCTTTATTTCCAGTGCGTAGTATTACGTTGATGTTCTTGCATTGTATCTAGATTATAAATGTGAAACTTTATCGAGTGTACAAAATGATTTAAATAAACACATTTATACACGAACTCTTCCTTATACCTTATATTTTAATTAACCTATGGCATGCAAGCCGTACAGAGGCTCAACATATATAACGGTAATCAATGCGTTTGACGGAAATGTAAACTACAATAGACAGGTCAGCATATAATACCCGTTAACACCCAAAGTTTCACGGATTTTGGAGCGTGAATGGGCGGAGTTAGAGCCAAAATGGGCGGAGTCAAAAACGATAATGGGCGGAGCGAGGGCGGAACAAGGCGGAGTTGAGGCGGGGCGAGGGCGGGACAAGGCGGGGCGAGGGCGGGACAAGGCGGAGTTAGGGCGGGGCGAGGGCGGGACAAGGCGGAGCAAGGGCGGGCCAAGGCGGAGCTAGGGCGGGACAAGGCGGAGCTAGGGCGGGACAAGGCGGAGCTAGGGCGGGACAAGGCGGAGCTAGGGCGGGACAAGGCGGAGCTAGGGCGGGACAAGGCGGAGCTAGGGCGGGACAAGGCGGAGCTAGGGCGGGACAAGGCGGAGCTAGGGCGGGACAAGGCGGAGCTAGGGCGGGACAAGGCGGAGCTAGGGCGGGACAAGGCGGAGCTAGGGCGGGACAAGGCGGAGCTAGGGCGGGACAAGGCGGAGCTAGGGCGGGACAAGGCGGAGCTAGGGCGGGGCGAGGGCCGGACCAGGCGGAGCTAAGGTGGAAATGGGTGGAGTTAGGCCCTAGCTCCGCCTTGTCCCGCCTAGCTCCACCCTAGACCCGCCCATTACGTCATAAACTCCGCCCCAAACGTCATCCAACTCCGCCCCTGACGTCATCAACTCCGCCCATTATGTCATCAACTCCGCCCATTCACGTCATTAACTCCGCCCATTCCGACGAGAGGACTATGCACGTGGTCATCACAGAAGTCAGAAAGCAAGTTCATGAAACATGATAAAATTCGAAGAAGAAAGCACTAAGTGCTAGTCAACAGCAAAGCAAACGAAGGAAAATATTACTTTACCAACCAATAGCATGCAATTTCAAGAAAGAAAAAGAAATAAAATAACCAGACCAGTTTATTCAAAATACAAATTGATTCATGAATGTACATCTCATATGGCACATCGGAACAAAGGTATGACAGTATGATAATACAGTATATAAGTAATATGCAGTATGTGCGTAATATACACTATGTGCGTAGTACAGTAAAACTGTATGAAATAAATTAAATACAAAATAACCGAACAAATATATACAGTTTTATATGTATATAATATATGGAATGCATCAAGGTAAATAATATTTCGGCTATATGATATACTGTAAGATACCTATATATATCCGTACCATACTACGGAAGTATGTTTCAACTATAAAATAATTGCTAACATATATCTCTTCGGAGGTAATCTAATATACTTTTGTCAATACTAGGATATATCGGCCAATACACAGGCTTCGAAACGGTGGCGAACACACAGGACACGAAACGGTGGCCAACACACAGGACACGAAACGGTGGCCAACACACAGGACACGAAACGGTGGCCAACACACAGGACACGAAACGGTGGCCAACACACAGGACACGAAACGGTGGCCAACACACAGGACACGAAACGGTGGCCAACACACAGGACACGAAACGGTGGCCAACACACAGGACACGAAACGGTGGCCAACACACAGGACACGAAACGGTGGCCAACACACAGGACACGAAACGGTGGCCAACACACAGGACACGAAACGGTGGCCAACACACAGGACACGAAACGGTGGCCAACACACAGGACACGAAACGGTGGCCAACACACAGGACACGAAACGGTGGCCAACACACAGGACACGAAACGGTGGCCAACACACAGGACACGAAACGGTGGCCAACACACAGGACACGAAACGGTGGCCAACACACAGGACACGAAACGGTGGCCAACACACAGGACACGAAACGGTGGCCAACACACAGGACACGAAACGGTGGCCAACACACAGGACACGAAACGGTGGCCAACACACAGGACACGAAACGGTGGCCAACACACAGGACACGAAACGGTGGCCAACACACAGGACACGAAACGGTGGCCAACACACAGGACACGAAACGGTGGCCAACACACAGGACACGAAACGGTGGCCAACACACAGGACACGAAACGGTGGCCAACACACAGGACACGAAACGGTGGCCAACACACAGGACACGAAACGGTGGCCAACACACAGGACACGAAACGGTGGCCAACACACAGGACACGAAACGGTGGCCAACACACAGGACACGAAACGGTGGCCAACACACAGGACACGAAACGGTGGCCAACACACAGGACACGAAACGGTGGCCAACACACAGGACACGAAACGGTGGCCAACACACAGGACACGAAACGGTGGCCAACACACAGGACACGAAACGGTGGCCAACACACAGGACACGAAACGGTGGCCAACACACAGGACACGAAACGGTGGCCAACACACAGGACACGAAACGGTGGCCAACACACAGGACACGAAACGGTGGCCAACACACAGGACACGAAACGGTGGCCAACACACAGGACACGAAACGGTGGCCAACACACAGGACACGAAACGGTGGCCAACACACAGGACACGAAACGGTGGCCAACACACAGGACACGAAACGGTGGCCAACACACAGGACACGAAACGGTGGCCAACACACAGGACACGAAACGGTGGCCAACACACAGGACACGAAACGGTGGCCAACACACAGGACACGAAACGGTGGCCAACACACAGGACACGAAACGGTGGCCAACACACAGGCCATATAAAACGGTGAATGTTGACTTCGAGTTTTGCGTCTATTTGTTAAAATTTTGGCTTAATTTTTTTTCTCTATCAGCAGCATTACTGGACTGTGCTCTACCGCGGGCAGGGCGTGGGCGTGGGCAGAGCAGAGCAGAGCGTGGGCAGAGCAGAGCAGAGCAGAGCGTGGGCAGAGCAGAGCAGAGCAGAGCGTGGGCAGAGCAGAGCAGAGCAGAGCGTGGGCAGAGCAGAGCAGAGCAGAGCGTGGGCAGAGCAGAGCAGAGCAGAGCGTGGGCAGAGCAGAGCAGAGCAGAGCGTGGGCAGGGCAGAGCAGAGCGTGGGCAGGGCAGAGCAGAGCGTGGGCAGGGCAGAGCAGAGCGTGGGCAGGGCAGAGCAGAGCGTGGGCAGGGCAGAGCGTGGGCAGGGCAGAGCAGAGCGTGGGCAGGGCAGAGCAGAGCGTGGGCAGGGCAGAGCAGAGCGTGGGCAGGGCAGAGCAGAGCGTGGGCAGGGCAGAGCAGAGCGTGGGCAGGGCAGAGCAGAGCGTGGGCAGGGCAGAGCAGAGCGTGGGCAGGGCAGAGCAGAGCGTGGGCAGGGCAGAGCAGAGCGTGGGCAGGGCAGAGCAGAGCGTGGGCAGGGCAGAGCAGAGCGTGGGCAGGGCAGAGCAGAGCGTGGGCAGGGCAGAGCAGAGCGTGGGCAGGGCAGAGCAGAGCGTGGGCAGGGCAGAGCAGAGCGTGGGCAGGGCAGAGCAGAGCGTGGGCAGGGCAGAGCAGAGCGTGGGCAGGGCAGAGCAGAGCGTGGGCAGGGCAGAGCAGAGCGTGGGCAGGGCAGAGCAGAGCGTGGGCAGGGCAGAGCAGAGCGTGGGCAGGGCAGAGCAGAGCGTGGGCAGGGCAGAGCAGAGCGTGGGCAGGGCAGAGCAGAGCGTGGGCAGGGCAGAGCAGAGCGTGGGCAGGGCAGAGCAGAGCGTGGGCAGGGCAGAGCAGAGCGTGGGCAGGGCAGAGCAGAGCGTGGGCAGGGCAGGGCAGAGCAGAGCGTGGGCAGGGCAGAGCAGAGCGTGGGCAGGGCAGGGCAGAGCAGAGCGTGGGCAGGGCAGGGCAGAGCAGAGCGTGGGCAGGGCAGGGCAGAGCAGAGCGTGGGCAGGGCAGGGCAGAGCAGAGCGTGGGCAGGGCAGGGCAGAGCAGAGCGTGGGCAGGGCAGGGCAGAGCAGAGCGTGGGCAGGGCAGGGCAGAGCAGAGCGTGGGCAGGGCAGGGCAGAGCAGAGCGTGGGCAGGGCAGGGCAGAGCAGAGCGTGGGCAGGGCAGGGCAGAGCAGAGCGTGGGCAGGGCAGGGCAGAGCAGAGCGTGGGCAGGGCAGGGCAGAGCAGAGCGTGGGCAGGGCAGGGCAGAGCAGAGCGTGGGCAGGGCAGGGCAGAGCAGAGCGTGGGCAGGGCAGGGCAGAGCAGAGCGTGGGCAGGGCAGGGCAGAGCAGAGCGTGGGCAGGGCAGGGCAGAGCAGAGCGTAGGGCAGGGCAGAGCAGAGCGTGGGCAGGGCAGAGCAGAGCGTGGGCAGGGCAGGGCAGAGCAGAGCGTGGGCAGGGCAGGGCAGAGCAGAGCGTGGGCAGGGCAGGGCAGAGCAGAGCGTGGGCAGGGCAGGGCAGAGCAGAGCGTGGGCAGGGCAGGGCAGAGCAGAGCGTGGGCAGGGCAGGGCAGAGCAGAGCGTGGGCAGGGCAGGGCAGAGCAGAGCGTGGGCAGGGCAGGGCAGAGCAGAGCGTGGGCAGGGCAGAGCAGAGCGTGGGCAGGGCAGAGCAGAGCGTGGGCAGGGCAGAGCAGAGCGTGGGCAGGGCAGAGCAGAGCGTGGGCAGGGCAGAGCAGAGCGTGGGCAGGGCAGAGCAGAGCGTGGGCAGGGCAGAGCAGAGCGTGGGTAGGGCAGAGCAGAGCGTGGGTAGGGCAGAGCAGAGCGTGGGTAGGGCAGAGCAGAGCGTGGGTAGGGCAGAGCAGAGCGTGGGTAGGGCAGAGCAGAGCGTGGGTAGGGCAGAGCAGAGCGTGGGTAGGGCAGAGCAGAGCGTGGGTAGGGCAGAGCAGAGCGTGGGTAGGGCAGAGCAGAGCGTGGGTAGGGCAGAGCAGAGCGTGGGTAGGGCAGAGCAGAGCGTGGGTAGGGCAGAGCAGAGCGTGGGTAGGGCAGAGCAGAGCGTGGGTAGGGCAGAGCAGAGCGTGGGTAGGGCAGAGCAGAGCGTGGGTAGGGCAGAGCAGAGCGTGGGTAGGGCAGAGCAGAGCGTGGGTAGGGCAGAGCAGAGCGTGGGTAGAGCAGAGCGTGGGTAGAGCAGAGCGTGGGTAGAGCAGAGCGTGGGTAGAGCAGAGCGTGGGTAGAGCAGAGCGTGGGTAGAGCAGAGCGTGGGTAGAGCAGAGCGTGGGTAGAGCAGAGCGTGGGTAGAGCAGAGCGTGGGTAGAGCAGAGCGTGGGTAGAGCGCAGAGCGTGGGTAGAGCAGAGCGTGGGTAGAGCAGAGCGTGGGTAGAGCAGAGCGGGGGTAGAGCAGAGCGTCTCTGTGGGATGGAACAAAAATTTGATAGAAATAAATAAAGAAAATCGTTCATTTCCTAAAATGATGCATGGGATTTAATGCGACACATCGGATTTTAATATAGAATGCGATTGCGATGAGTTAAACTGAAGTTCTATAGTCAAATTAAATTTGAAGTCACTAGTGTTTTTTATTTACTGTTTCAGAGCCGTTTGTGTCGCATATTCTTGTTGTTTTTAAATTTCTCAAAAAAAGAAAACCTGGGCTTTTCTCTGAACAAATATTTATTCTACACATGCCCGTAAGAAACTGTTTTTATCACAACATCTCTCCAGACGTGAAAACGATCCTCTCCCAAAAATAGATGATATAAGCCAGAAATTATTGTAAATGTCTCATAAATGCTTAAGAAATTCCGTTAGGAAAAGTTACAAATCTCCAAGTTGAATTTCGGGTTAATCCTCGGGCGAATCCGGCTGAGAGTGACTTTGGAACAGCGTTTTTCGAATAAATATTTTTTCGAAAAACGCTTGGAAAACATTTTTCGAAAATAATCCAACTCTGTTGCACTTTTTAATCAATTTTATTTGCGTATTCAATCCAAGTGGCAGTTTTTTCGCCTTGGTGATCATGATGCGAGAACAAAACTATTGACGTAGAGGAGTTAATAAAGTTAATAAAGCGTTAATAAATATGAAATGACCCATCGTTGGGTAATTTAAATTTTTAATTTAACAATCTTTCAAAATTATTGGTGCTGACTGGACCCAGTCAGTGTTTGGTATTCATAAAATTTTCAACAACTTTTGACTATAAAATTAAACTTTGAAGAATCAATAAAGACTATACTGTGAATACGAACGAACCATCGGTGGGTCATTTGAAAAAATTTCAACTACCTTTTTAAGTTAATGGTATTTAATGGACCCGGTTAATGATTGGTATTTATCTAATTTTAACATCTTTTGACTTGGAAATTAACTTGTACATTGAATATTGAGTAGTTGATATTTATATACTGAAAGCGAATTTTGGCTTTTATATCGAGTTTTATGCTGAATTGTGTGTTGAATATTGATTAGTATTTATGAGAAACGCTGAGAGGTCGAAAGAATCAGACTCGTTAGCACTTTGACCGCAACGTGGGCCACCGGTGGGACACGGAGGGGATTTCCATAATGTTGCTGCCCGACCAGTAGTCACAAACTCAATTTCCATAAATACTAAATCAAAGCTAAATGAAGGCACGATCCAGCTAACACGTTGACTACGATGGGTTAAACTGATGTTGAACATTCAATTCAAGTTCATAGTCAAAAGTTGTTTTCAATTTCATAAACAGCAGATGTTAACTGGGTCCACTAAATATCAGCAATTTTAAACAATTAAAACAATTTATTTACCACAAATGATAGACAAATAGAGCAGTGGATTGTTTTTCCAAGTCTGGTACAATGGACACATTTGAATATAGGTACTTTTTTAAAAGATTCTTAAAATTAGATAACATTAGATTATTAGTTTTTTAAGCCTCCCTATCTGCTACAATGGCGATCCAAAGATAGGAAGGAGGAGAGCACCATTTAGTATGGAATTAAGGGAACGCGGAATCTATGCAGAAAGGGCACAGAAAGAGCAAGTTGAGAAAGAAGTTCATGAAACAAGACATAAGATGAAGAATAAAGCAATAGGTGCTGAAAAACAGGATAGCAGTCAACCGAAAAAAGATGGTCCTTAACATGACAAAAACATTTCATTTCATCCAAAAGAAGGGCTACCTAACTCTCAGCTCGGGCCCTCACATAGTTCCCCTGGGATTGACAATTCCTATAGATATAATAGTTGTGTCCCCCTGAGGGGTTATCAGAAAATAATCAGTCCCACTTTACAGGGCGTTTCACAAAAAAAATCTTATGCTAATAACTTGCCAGCCAAACATGCTATGTATACATTTGGTCAAATGCAGGACGTTGCTTTTTGGTACCATAACAATTGATTTAGAATCTCTGTTTATGGCTACTTAAAACGTGTGATAGTATTCAAAAAAATTTTCTTTCGTCGCAACCGATGAGGCGGCTCCATATGAAGCGGAGAAATTAGCCAAGAAAACTATAAGGAACCAGCTGGACCCGGGGAAATTCCACGGACAATGTCATCGTCAAGATAGGTGAACCCGTGAAAAAATGCCGTCAACATTACATAACAAATTCTAATCTAACCTATCCTAACCTAACATATACTATCCTATCTTAACTTATCCTAACCGAAACTATCCTGGTAGGTCAAACATAAAAACCTTCGACCCCGGTAAAAATAAGGTCAACATCACCTAACCTATGCTCACCTAACCTAACCCACCATAACATATACTAACCTATCATAACCGAAGCTATCATAATATGTCAAACATAAAAAACGTGGACCAGTGAAAAAGTGTCATCAACATTACTTAGCTTATGCTAACCAAACCTAACCTATCCTAACCTTTCCTATCCTGATCAAATGTCAAACCAATCCATGCATTTAAAGGCGATCTTTTAATGTAACACTCAGGAATTCGGTATTAATTAACGAAACCGTAAACTCGGATGAGATCGGAACGGACGGACTAAGTAACTAGATTAAATTATTAGATAGTTTAAGACGCCCTATCCACCACAAAGGCGATCCAAAGAGAGGAAGAGGAAGGCACCATTTAGAATGGAGTTAAGGAAACGCGGAATCTACGCAGAAAGGTAGAAACAGTAAGTTGGGACAGAAGATTATGAAACAAGATCAAAGTTAAAAAAGAAAGTAGTAGGTGCTGAAAAATCGGACAGCAGTGAACCGAAAAAAGATGGTTCTAACATAACAAAAATATTTCGTTACAACAAAAAAGACATACCTAAACTTTAGCTCAGGACCTCACATTTCCTCCAGGGAGCGCGAATTCCCATCGATACAATAGTTGTACCTCCCTGAGGGCATGAAAAATCCTAAAAACCAACCGCCGTCGAAAGACCAAAAAATGAAACCTTGGAAAATCTATAAACTAAAATATTATAAAACCTACAAACAAACCCTTGGAAAACCTAAAACCCAATTCCTGAAACACATAGAAACAAATCCTTTCAAAACGTAAAAAAGCTATCTTAAATTCTTAACAAAACATTGACTCGTAAAGCGCAATAAACCGTAACCTTAAACAACCTAAACAACCGATGCTTATTGCCCCCATGTAACTAGTGACCAGTCCCGTAACTAGGATACCGCCCCAAATTGCCCCTCAGTAACTAGGGACCAGTCACGTAACTAGGATACCGCCCCAAACATTAGAGAAGGAAAGCCTAACAAACAGGAGCGAAGGAAGGCCTAACAAACAGGAGCGAAGGAAGGCCTAACAAACAGGAGCGAAGGAAGGCCTAACAAACAGGAGCGAAGGAAGGCCTAAAAAACAGGAGCGAAGGAAGGCCTAACAAACAGGAGCGAAGGAAGGCCTAACAAACAGGAGCGAAGGAAGGCCTAACAAACAGGAGCGAAGGAAGGCCTAACAAACAGGAGCGAAGGAAGGCCTAAAAAACAGGAGCGAAGGAAGGCCTAACAAACAGGAGCGAAGGAAGGCCTAACAAACAGGAGCGAAGGAAGGCCTAACAAACAGGAGCGAAGGAAGGCCTAAATAACAGGAGTGAAGGAAGGCCTAAATAACAGGAGTGAAGGAAGGCCTAAAAAACAGGAGCGAAGGAAGGCCTAACAAACAGGAGCGAAGGAAGGCCTAACAAACAGGAGCGAAGGAAGGCCTAACAAACAGGAGCGAAGGAAGGCCTAAATAACAGGAGTGAAGGAAGGCCTAAATAACAGGAGTGAAGGAAGGCCTAACAAACAGGAGCGAAGAAAGGCCTAACCAACATTAACGAAGGCCTAACAAATTAGCAAAGGATTAAAACATTAGTGAAGGCCTGACAAATTAGCGATGGCCTAACAAATTAGCGATGGCTTAACAAATTAGCGATGGCCTAACAAATTAGCGATGGCCTAACAAATTAGCGAAGGCCTAACAAATTGGCGAAGGCCTAACAAATTAGCGAAGGCCTAACAAATTAGCGAAGGCCTAACAAATTAGCGAAGGCCTAACAAATTAGCGAAGGCCTAACAAATTAGCGAAGGCCTAACAAATTAGCGAAGGCCTAACAAATTAGCGAAGGCCTAACAAATTAGCGAAGGCCTAACAAATTAGCGAAGGCCTAACAAATTAGCGAAGGCCTAACAAATTAGCGAAGGCCTAACAAATTAGCGAAGGCCTAACAAATTAGCGAAGGCCTAACAAATTAGCGAAGGCCTAACAAATTAGCGAAGGCCTAACAAATTAGCGAAGGCCTAACAAATTAGCGAAGGCCTAACAAATTAGCGAAGGCCTAACAAATTAGCGAAGGCCTAACAAGTTAGCGAAGGCCTAACAAGTTAGCGAAGGCCTAACAAGTTAGCGAAGGCCTAACAAGTTAGCGAAGGCCTAACAAGTTAGCGAAGGCCTAACAAGTTAGCGAAGGCCTAACAAGTTAGCGAAGGCCTAACAAATTAGCGAAGGCCTAACAAATTAGCGAAGGCCTAACAAGTTAGCGAAGGCCTAACAAATTAGCGAAGGCCTAACAAATTAGCGAAGGCCTAACAAATTAGCGAAGGCCTAACAAAGGAGGCCACGCACCGACCTACGGAGGCACAGAACAAATATGACATCACCGACTCGCAAAAAGAGCTAGTGGTTTGATTAATTAATAATACATTTGTTACAGCCTCCTTTACCGCGGCTATGATATCCAGAGGGAGGGAGGTAGGATGAAGGTTGTACCATTATGTATGGAGTTGAAGTGAACAGGGAATCTATGCACACGAGGTGCGTGTACCTTCTCACGTTTAAAAAAAAACAGTAACCAGCATTTTATGCTCATAAATCAATCGCTCAAAACACATTCATGCATCTGTAGAACTAAAGAAAACTTGCGTCATTTGAAAAACCTAAAAGCGTATCTTCATGAACAACTAAAACTAAACTTCATGAAGCCTAAAAATCTAAGTTTTGGAAGCCTGTACAAGATAAAATTACGCGTGGCTGCTGCTGGGCTGGAGCGGGCCGGAGGCGGCGGGGCTGGGAATCTCCTGCTGGCTCTCCTGCACAGATGTTGTGGGTCGTAAGAACTATGTTATACTGCACATTGTAATACTGTACTTGGGCATTGAGTAACACACACACACACACACACACACACACAACCCCACAAAATAGATATACAGAGGCCCCACTACACATGTGTATGCCTACCTAATACTACTCCTAAATTACGCAAATTAGGCATTAGCTCATGCTGCACAGTAGACAGGCATGACAAGGCTCTCCCTGACAGGCTGATTCCATGCCCAAATTAACGCTTTCAACTTTTTGTTTTTGGGGTAACTTCAGAGTATTTGGGGTCATTTTTTTTGGGGGGGGGGGGGGAGGTTGAAGGGGGATCAAATTTGAAATGCTTGTCTACTTGGAATCTTAGGGAAAATCCATCAGTTAAATTCTTTTGGCAGTTCTTTATCAAAATATGTATGTTCCGAAAGTAAAATATACAAATTTCAACAACGTTAAAATAAGCATGAATTAAAAAAAAAACTTCTCCCCTAGTTCGACACCAGCAAAATTTCCATCCACACACACAAGATTCCACCACACACTCGCAAAATTCCACCACACACCCACAAGATTCCACCACACACTCGCAAGATTCCACCACACACTCGCAAGATTCCACCACACACTCGCAAGATTCCACCACACACTCGCAAGATTCCACCACACACTCGCAAGATTCCACCACACACTCGCAAGATTCCACCACACACTCGCAAGATTCCACCACACACTCGCAAGATTCCACCACACACTCACAATATTCCACCACACACTCAGAATATTCCACCACGCACTCACAATATTCCACCACGCACTCACAATATTCCACCTCGCACTCACAATATTCCACCACGCACTCACAATATTCCACCACGCACTCACAATATTCCACCACACACTCACAATATTCCACCACGCACTCACAATATTCCACCACGCACTCACAATATTCCACCACACACTCACAATATTCCACAACACACTCACAGTATTCCACCACACACTCACAATATTCCACCACACACACTCACAATATTCCACCACACACTCACAATATTCCACCACACACACTCACAATATTCCACAACACACTCACAATATTCCACAACACACTCACAATATTCCACCACACACACTCACAATATTCCACCACACACTCACAATATTACACTACACACAATATTCCACTACACTGATACAGAAGGGGGTGAGTGGGGTCGAAAGACCACTCAAACCCTAATACTAGGATCTATGAATGTAAGGGGGAGTGGAAGTAGAGCAACTGAGAGTAAGAGGGAGGAGATCGGAAGATTGATGATAAGCCGGAAGATGGATGTGTTGGCCCTGAGTGAGACAAAGTTGAAAGGTAGTGGTGAGTTGATGTTTGGGAGTGCGGGGGGGACATGCAAGAGAGGGTGTGGCTATATTATTGAATAAAAGAATAAAAGAATAAAGTAGTTGAATGGGGTGAGTTGTGAGCAAGAATAATGTGGGTGCGAGTGAAATGGGGGATAGAGTCATGGGTGTTAGTGAGCGCGTACGGACCGGGATCGGAGAGGAGCGGGGAGGAGAGAGAGGAGTTTTGGGAGAAGTTGTCCGAGTGTGTGGCTAGAGTGGGGAGTGGTTGTAGAGTTGTGGTGATGGGGGACCTGAATGCGAGAGTGGGCGATGAGGTGGTGGATGGTGTTGTTGGTAGGTTAGGAGTAGCTGGGGTGAATGAGAGTGGTGAATACTTGGTGGAGTTATGTGTAGAGAGTGAGTTAGTATTTGGGAATAGTATGTTTGAGAAAAAAAGTATAAACAAGTATACATATGTTAGGACAAATGGAGGTGTGATAGTGGAGAGAGCATTGATGGATTATAGTTTGGTTAGCAGAGGAGTGATGGGTCGTTTGCTCGATGTGCATGTGTTCCGTGGTGAGATGAACGGGATATCAGATCATTACTTGGTCGAAGGAAAGTTGAGAGCTAGGGGAGTGTGGGGAGGTGTGAAAAGGAGGAGTGGGAGGGATGAGTGGGAGGGAGGTGTTAAATGTAAGCAAGTTGCATGATTCTGAGCGCGAGTGTGAGTATCAGGAGAAGATGAAAGTAGAGTATGAGAGGGTAAAGGTAAGTGAGGTTGGTGGAGTGGAAGGAGAATGGAAGTTGTTTTAAGATGCGGTGGAGAAATGTGCGAGGGAAGTGTGTGGGGTAAGGAAGGCTGGAGGGGTATTAGAAAGGGGAGTGAATGGTGGAACGGAGAAGTAGGAGCGGCTGTGAAAAGAAAGCGGGGGGCGTTCGAAAGGGGGCTGCAAAGGGGCAGCCAGCAAAATTTCGAAGAGTATAAGGAGAGAAAGAAGGAGGTACAAAGAATGGTAAGGAGAGCAAAGAGGGAGGCGGATGAGGAGTGGGGGAGGAAGTTGGGAGGGGACTTCATGGAGAGAAGGAAGGTTTTCTGGAAGAAAGTGAAGAGAATTAGGAGAGGACAGGTGGAGAGTGAGGCAAGAGTGAAGGATGCAAATGATAGGTTGCTAGTGGAGGGTGGTGATGTGAGAAGGAGATGGGCGGAGTATTTTGAGGAACTGCTAAACGTGAAGGATGATAGGGTTGCGAGAATGGTAGCTGTTGGAAGTGATGTTAGAATGCCTGTGTTTGGTGAAGTGAATAGTAGTCGAATAAGAAGTGTGGAAGTGAAAGACGCGTTAGATGTGATGAAAAATGGGAAAGCTCAAGGTATGGATGGCTGCATGGCTGAATGTCTAAAGAAAGGAGGAAATGTGGTGGTAGAATAGTTGGTACGTTTATTTAATGTGTGTTTCGAGGCTAGTAAAGTGCCGGTGGATTGGGGTAGCGCGTGTGTAGTTCCGTTGTACAAGGGGAAAGGTGACACGTATGAGTGCAGTAATTCTAGGGGTATAAGTCTACTGAGTGTCGTTGGGAAACTGTATGGAAGAGTTTTAATTGGAAGAGTGAGAGTGATGACGGATCGTGTGCTTGCTAAAGAACAATGTGGTTTTAGAAGTGGTAGAGGTTGTGTGGATCAAATGTTTGCTGTGAGGCAGGGGAATGAGAAATACTTGGCAAAAGGTAAAGATGTATATTGGGCATTTGTGAATCTAGAGAAGGCGTATGACAGAGTGGACCGTGAGGCTCTACGGCAAGTTGTAAGCTTGTATGGAGTAGGTGGGAGACTGTTGAATTCGATCAAGAGTTCCTACGTTGATAGCAGAGCATGTGTGAGAGTAGGGAACGATGTGAGTGAGTGGTTCCCAATTGTGACAGGTGTGAGACAGGGTTGTGTGACGTCGCCGTGGTTGTTTAATTTGTTTATGGATGGTGTGGTGAGAGAAGTGAATGCCAGAGTGTTGGGAAAAGGTGCGCAGTTGGTGGGACGAAATGGTATGTATTGGGAAGTGTGTCAGCTGTTGTTTGCAGATGATACAGCGCTTGCGGCTGATTCAGAGGTAATACTGAGGAGACTGGTTGCAGAGTTTGGTTGAGTGTGCGAAAGGCGTAAATTGAGGGTAAATGTTAATAAAAGTAAGGTGATGAGATGTTCATGAGGTGGAGTGTTTGGAACTTTGGATGTGAGGATGAATGGTGAAGTGTTAGAGGAGGTGGAGCATTTTAGGTACCTCGGGTCGGATGTTGACTGTTAAGGATGGTATGGAAGTAGAAGTGAGGCATCGACTGAGTGAAGGCTGTAAGACATTGGGTGCAATGAGGAAAGCGTTTGAATGCAGGAGTTTGAGTATGATTGCTAAGAGGGGACTGTATGAAAGCTTGATCGTGCCAGTTTTGTGGTATGGAGCAGAGTCCGGGAGGTTGAGGGCAGCTGAGAGAAGGAAGTTAGATGTATTTGAGATGAAGTGTTTGAGGAACATGTATGGAGTAACAAGAAGAGATAGGATCAGGAATGAGTTGGTTAGGGAGCAGACGGGTGTTAGCAAACAGTTGAGCAGGCGAGTGGATGAAAGAGTGCTTGGATGGTTTGGGCATGTTGAAAGAATGAATGTTGAGCGGCTGGTGAAAAAGATTTATACGTCGGAAGTGAGTAGTCTTAGAGCGCGAGGTAGACCACGGATGAGTTGGATGGATGGGGTGAAACGTGCTTTGTATGAGAGGAGTCTGACTGTGGACGCGGCGAGAGGGATGACTGCGGACAGAAGTGAGTGGGGGCAGTGTATAAGAAGGTAATTTCATTTTTGACGCGGTACTGGAAGTTGCCCGCGTGTGATGGGGTTGACCTATCCTGTGCGGGGGGAGGGGCTGCACTCAATAAAGCGGTCGGGGTAAACCAGCTATGGCTGTCGGGCCTGACTGTGGAAGGTGGTTCTGGGCTGCTGCTGATCCTGGCAGTCTGGTGCGGCCAGTGCTGCTTCTCTCGCCTCCTAATGCTAAGAGTGTTGATTGTGAAAAGCTGTCGGCTACCCTCCCATAGGGAGGAGAAGCCTGGTATATGCATGTATGTACAGATATAGCATGCCAGTCAAACTTTCCATCGCTTCAATCAATTTGGTCAATACTCGTATTTACTTTAGTGCGCTCACTGATTTTTGAAATTTTGTTGCTATGTTGGGGAGATAAACGGACACTTTTTAGGACGTTTTACACGAATGAAATTTTGCTCGCAAATGCTTACTTTTCGAGATATTCAACTTTGAAGTAATAGGAACGTCGTATATAAAAGTCAAGAAACGGACACGTAAATATGCTATAATACGGTGTTGACGTAACGATAGGTGAGGTTAGGTAAGGCTAGGTTGGGTAACGTTAGGTTAGCTAAATAAACTAACATAAACTACTCTATAAATAAACATGAAATAACTTAACTTAGCCATTCAGAGACGTTTTCCCGCCAAAAAACTGCACGTCTTCCAACAATGCACCAACGACGAAGCCGACTATGTGATGTTATTCATACCTGAACGTTATGTCATTCGGCTAAAACGTCTTAAAATGCATCCTATTACCGATTTATGGGAAAAAAATTAAAAATCGAATAAATGTTTACGACAGGACACCAATCGCGAGTGACGTCATGGCTGCCCTGATGTGTACCTATCATTCGCGTACTCGAATTATTTTAAAACAATCGGTAAATTCATAGAAATGAACGATGAAACAATTACATTTCAAGGCTAGTACAATTGTTTAAATAAGATAACCTAAGCTGACCTACCGAACCTAACGTACCGCAACGTTCATTCCAGCCATGAGAGATGAAAACTAAAATACCGCTTTAACTCGTTAAATACTCATTATTATTATTATTATTATTATTATAATTGTTTAACCACCGTTACCACTAACAAGTGATCCGCACAGTGAGTCGCAGTAGCGTATTACATTTCAAGCACAATTCAAACTAAAATTGCAAATGGCATCACTATTAATTTACATGGTCTTTATAATTTATAACTCATGGGAGATTAGATTACATAGAATAAGTCAGCTTCTTGGAGAAACCTATAGAGGGCTCCCCCCAATTCAACCAGGCCAGAGTCTCCCAGTAACTCGCTCATCACCACCTCGCTCTGACCGAAGTAACGGCGTCTTAGTGCAGCATATCGTTGGCACTCTGTGAGAATGTGTTTTACACTCGAGTTAAATACTCATTTACGACGGAAAGTGCATGGACGAAAAGTTGTTTATTTCAATCTAATTACCATGATACAAGCAACAGAAATTTGAAAATCAGGTAAATGTTGAGGATTAACTGGGAATCGATTTTCCACTTTTCGAATCTTTAACATAGTTAATTAGATTGAAATAAACAAATTTTCTTTTATGCACTTTCCATCGTAAATGAGTATTTTACGAATTATAGCAGTAGGTTTAGTTTCGTCTTTGATGACGAATGCGCTCGAATACACAGCTACTCATTGATTTTCGAATTTTTGTTGCTTGAATCATGGTAATAACATCGAAATAAACTACTTTTCTTCTACACACTTTTTTCGTTAAATGAATATTTTACGAGTTAACGCGGTAGGTTTGGTTTCGTCTTTGATGACGACCGCGTTGGAAGCGAGACTCCATTGCAGTGTTGCCATCGATGAATTACTTCCCGCTTCAAACACTTGAGTTGCGGTAACTAATTCACCGCTGTAACTCGTAAAATACTTATTTACGACGCAAAGTGCATAGAATAAAACTTGTTTATTGCGATCTAATGAACTATGTTTAGGCACTGAAAAATCAAATATCGATTCCCGGTTAATCCTCAACATATACTGAAAATCGATTAATCAGTTCTACTTAACATTTACCCAAAATACCCTCTCTGAAGATCCTCTCCATCACCACACAAAATGCACCGAAAAACGGTCGATATTTACTTTAATGCGCTCAATGAGAGGTTATTTTGTTCCCGAGAAACGATAGAAGAACACATTCAAAAACGTTCTACATGAATGACATTTTGCTCGCTAATGTGTACTTTTAACACATAACATTGATAACGCTCAGGTAGGGATAACATTAAATAGTCGGCTGCGTTGTCGCCGCATTGCTGGAACACGCGCCGATTCTTGGCGGAACATCAGCCTCGGTATGGCTAAGTTAGGTTATTTTAAGTTAATTTAGGTTAGGTTAGTTTATTTAGCTAGCCTAATGTTACTTAACCTAACCTCACCTATCCGTGCGTCAATACCGTATTACAGCATATTTACGTGTCCGTTTCTTCACTTTTATACAATATGACATTCCTATAACTTCAAAGTTTAATAAAACGAAAAATATGCATTGGCGAGCAAAACGTCATTCGTGTAAAATGTTCTTAAATGTGCTCCTTGACCGATTATTGGGAAGAAAATTTCAAAATTCCGCGAACGTATTAAAGTAAATATTGACCCCAAATAATCCAATGGCACGTTACACTCCACGAAACCTACAGACAGCACGTGTGAGTGATGAATACCTCCATTACACACCCCTACGTAACACACCCACATACCTGCGTGACACTGTTGTGTCCCGAATACGAACCGTTAAGTTTTCGCCACAAAAAAGAGTAAAGGGCGGTTGGACGTGAGAGCTTACACCGAACTCTGCTATCAGGAAATTTCAAAGCTCAGCAGTATACAACGCGCCAGATGTCGATGAGTACCCAGCGAGGGCTCGACCGTTACAAAAAAGAGGCAACACCGGCTCCCAGGGGCAGCATGGCAGCGTGTGGATGGCAACAGCAGCCCGGTCTCAGCAGGCTGGAGGCTGGGCCATAGCCACAACAAACAAGGGCGATCGGCGAGTGGCAGCGAGTGGCAGAGTGGCCGAGTGGCAATGAGTAGCCGCGACGAGACTGCGGGCGTCAACTTCAACGGCTATGATCAGCTGCGGTAACTCCTGCAGCACGACAGCTTCTTAAAGGGTTCGACGAGGGTTAGGGCATCATCATTAGAGAGCGAAGCTCCATCACTAGAAGGTCTCGTCGTGCCACTTCACTTATTTTGTTTGCATACGGCGAGGCACTCCGTATTTGACTCTGACTCTGTGTTAACTTCACTTAATAATTTAACGTACAATTCGAGACCTTATTATAAAACTTCGTCACCGCTGCATACTCAAGTTGCGTGAGACCTATGTAACAATTGTTCCTATATATTTGCTAGTCTCATCTACCCCATTGTCATATTTTGTGTACACCTTTCATCATAACAAGTAAAAATGACGTGGCCACGTTGAAAGAATCGTGTTTCCTTTCGGAAAAAAAAACTCCTTTGATTTTTAGACTTGAAAAGAAAGAAAATTTGAAAAATCATAAACTCGGATTCTATAAAGAAAAGAGAATACAACAAAATGGTGGGCAGCGAGTGTGGGATCATAACCCATTAAAACTTAACGTCTCCACAAGAGACCGCTGTTGCCACGCTACCTATTCAAAAAAAAAAAAAAATTAGATGTTTAACGTAACTGGCCAAATAATTATTCATTAGGAAGTTTATTCATCATTGTACCCATTCTATTCACATAATTTATGTCATTGTATTGATTTACTTGTGTATTTCCCATGTGATTTATTGTCATTATTTGCACCTTGTGTCAGTGTATTGATTTATTTCGTGTGAACTTGTACCATATTTACTATTTTGATGCTTTACCCATTTATTGTCTCATTCCCATTGCGTAATTTAACCCATTTACCTTTCTAATATGATTATTGTGCCTATTCAAAACCCCATTTTATCCCCATTATGACCCTATTTTCTATTACTGTTGTTGATGTTATTGACGATTCATTTATTTCTGTGCATTTGGAAACTTATTGTGCGAAAGATTCAATTATGTCTGTGTATTTGGAAACATATTGTACGAGATATTGCATTTAAACTTCTAATTTGAAACTCTAAATTGCTATCAGTGTTCATTGTGAACCTATTTTACCTCGCCAATTTTGCCCTAAATAACTGTTGGAATCATGGCAGGGAACGATAATGAAGATAACCAAAATAACAACGGTGAGAATACTCAAAACAATTTTGTCACTTTAAATCATGCAATTGATCTGCCTAAATTTAACGGCGAAGGCTGTGTAACTTCATTTTTAAAACACTTTCAAACCAGAGTTGACATCTACACGAATGACATCGATTTGCAATGTCGTTATTTGAAAAATGCTCTTACCGGGAAGGCTTGGGATTCTTATGTCCTCAAGTCCGACCAATTGGTCACACTGGAAGATGTCAAGACTTGGCTTATTTCTGTGTACAAGGGGGCTGTAAATTATAGAAAAACCGTTCATAAAATCCTATTTAGTCTGCGTCAAGAGAATGATGAGAGTGTCAATGCATTTGCAACTCGCGTTCTAGCTAGCTGGAAAGACGTGTTCGGCCAAGAATGGCACTACGAGGATGCCAATGCACAAAAAATTCTAATCCCGACTATCATTAAAAATATGAACCCCAAGATCAGTGAAAAATTATCACATGATTTTGACCCTGGGAGTGTGACAAAACTCCTAGACAAAGCGAGGTCAATTGAGGAATCTTTGATCGAAGAAAGATCTTTGTTGAGCCGGAAGAGGCGAATTCACGAAAGTGATGTGGTGGTTGAGAAGTACCAATACAATTCACCACAAAAGCGAGCGTACCAGCCTAAAAATCCATTCAAATGGCAAAGTGCTTCACACAAAAATGCTCGTCCGTTTAATAATTATCAACGCAAATTCAATGGCCATCCGAGTCAGAATGGTGACATCGCCGCAGTAAAGTCAAAAAACTTCCACAGCAACCGAAAAGCTTTTCCCCCGTGATTTTGCTAAATGTTGAACAGAAAAAATGCTCCACATTCGTTGATTCAGGCTCTTCCGTGACTCTTGTGAAATCTTGTGTAATTAACAAATTATTCAAAACTCTTCCCCGAATTAAACGATGCACTAAAGTTCTTTGTTCTGTAAATGGAGATAATCTCCACACTCGAGGTACGATTGACCTGAAATTTAAACTAGGTGATGCTGAGTATTGCCATTCTGCTATAATTGTGGAAGATTCTTACTTCCCTGGAGCTGTCTTGATAGGCCGAGATTTCCTTAAGAGGTTCGGCGTTGAAATAAAATACAGTCAGAGTGAGAAAGGTCACGTGAGAATTAACGATAAAGTTTACCCATTTCAATCAGTTGCTGCTTCTAATTCAGTGAATTTTGTGAAACAATCTGAGGATGCATCATTCAGTGTCGCAAGAATGTCACATGATCTGACTGTTGAAGGAGGCACGTTATGTCATTCCTTTTTGAGAGTTCCCAAGCACATGAATGGAAAAACAGTCGTCCTAAAACAGAGCGTTACGTGCAAAGGAATAGCAGTACCTCGCACGTTAGCCACTGTCCGTGATGGTACCGTGCCTGTAGTTTTTGTAAATTATAATGATAAGAATGTTCTTGTACCTAGAAATAAAATTTGTGCTACCCTAGATGTTGCTATTGAAGAGCCGGAGTCTGGCTCAGACGAAAGCGAAAGTGATGCTCGAGCTCAGGCACAGCGCAAGGCCTATGATGCGGTAGCAGCAGTAGTGCACAGGGACGGTGGGCAAGCGAGCGAGTCAGCTCGGTGCCAGACTGACCAAGACAGGCAGACCAAGGCTAGGAATAGCAGGCTCATACGTGACGCAGAGAGGCGTCGGAAGCCTGAATTCAATGAAATGATAGACGAGGTTGATTTGTCTCACTTGAATTTAGATCAGAGAACGACCCTGGTAAATTTGATTAATGAACACAGGAATGCGTTCGCGGTGAGAGACGAGATTGGTCATGCGCGAAATGCTGTGCATAGATTAGACGTTCAGGGACACTCCCCCATAAATACCCCTCAGTATCGAGTCCCCCACGCGACGAAGCAATTGATTGAAGAGCATGTCCAGGAGATGCTCAGGCAAAAGGTTATTGAACCAAGTTTTTCGCCTTGGTCTTCCCCAATCTTAGCCGTGCGTAAAAGTGATGGTTCACATCGGATCGTAGTTGACTTCCGACTTATCAATAAGATTTGTAGGAAGGATTCTTTTCCAATCCCGCATATGACTGACACCCTCGAAAGTCTAAAGGACTCAAATTTATTCACGACCCTTGATATGCGAAGCTCCTACCATCAGATTGAACTGTCTCCCGAGAGCAGGGACATCACCGCTTTCAGAACGCCTACAGGTAGTTACAGGTACTGCCGGTCACCCCAGGGTCTTATCACATCTGCGGCTGCACTTCAAAGAGCAGTCAATATGGCTTTTTCCCCATTCATTTCAAAATTTCTGTTCTGTTACGTTGACGACATCATCATCTATTCAAAAAATTTCGAGACTCATGTCGAACATTTGGATAAGGCGTTGCTTCAAACAGCTGCTTCAGGCTTCAAACTAAGCCTCAAAAAATGCCAATTTGCTGCGAGTAGCGTGACTTTCCTTGGTATCAAAGTCAGTTCAGAGGGACTAACTCCCAGACCTGACAAAGTGCGAGCTTTAGCGGATGCTTTGAGACCTAGGAGTGTTAAAGAGGTGAAGAGATTCTTAGGCTCTACCGGATTCTTTAGAAAGTTCATTAAAAATTATGCTCATATCGCGGCACCTCTAACCGAGCTTACAAAAAAGGCGAATGTATTTAAGTGGACTGACGTCCATCAGCGAGCTTTCGATGACTTGAAAGATAAACTTGTGTCTGCGCCTATACTTAAATTTCCTGACTTTCAGAGAGAGTTTGTGTTGCATACTGATGCCTCGGGCATTGCAATTGGAGGAGCATTACTTCAGATGCACGACGGCATTGAGTTACCTGTAGCATACTATAGTCGAAAATTAAAAGGAAATGAACTTAAGTACTCTGCAACAGAACTCGAAGCTCTTGCTATCCATGATTCAATCAAACATTATGATGCGTACCTGTACTTAAATGAATTTGTCGTAGTAACAGATCACCGTCCCTTAACGTTCATTTTTGCTAATAAAACAGGTAATCACCGTATTTCAAGATGGGCTCTGCTTCTCCAGGAATATAATTTCTCTGTTCGGTACAAGCCGGGAGCACAACACCATTTGCCCGACTATTTGTCTAGATCCGAAAGAATCGTCAACGCTATCGTTGACACTGCTGAATCCAACTGTAGTAATAAGGATGATCCTAAAATTAATGCTGATGTTCCTTCTAGAATTAAGCCTTGTTCTAATAATGATGCGACAGATGCTCCCGTCGACGACGTGTGCCCTCCACCCGTGTACAGTGAACGTGATAAGAGTGTTGCCGTCGAGGCAAAGCAATTGAGCCTGGATGATGTTGTTTCAGAGCAAGAAAAGGACTCACTTTGGTCTGGTGTAAGAAACTTGTTAACTGGCAATGACTTGGGTGATACTAAGATTTCAAACATTGACGAATATTTTATTGATGAGAACAATGTCCTGTGTAGATTGTCGAGGAAGAAACGCAGAAACGGTAGAAGTAATGTACAAATAGTCATTCCTAAGTCTTTAGTTAAGGTAGCTTTAAAGTTGAGCCATGACAACGATTTGTCCGCTCATATGGGTTTCCTGAGAACTCTTGAACGTGCCAGAGATAAATTCTTCTGGATTAATCAAATTCGTGACGTCAAAGACTATGTAAAGAAATGTCTAGCTTGCCAACGAACAAAATGGCAGGGTCAATTTAAAGTTCCCTTGGGAAAATTCCCTGAAATTTCATATCCCCTTGAAAGAGTTGCAGTTGACCTTGTTGAGCTTCCTGTTAGTTACGCAGGCAACAAATACCTTCTAACGATAGTTGATCATTTTACTAGGTATGTTGATGCTTATCCCCTTACAGATAAGTCTGCGGATACTGTCACCAGAGCTTTTGTCCAATACGTCGGAAAATTCTCTGCCCCGAATACGATCGTCAGTGACAGAGGCAGCGAATTTACCAATAGGTTATTCCAGGACGTCTGCAAAAATCTCAAAGCGAGGTCACAAACGACGACTGCTTACCACGCGATGGCGAACGGTTGCTGCGAGAGAATGAACGGTATCTTAAAGACTGCAATCTCTCACTTAGCGGCTGAAGATAAGTTCACTTGGGACGAGAGCGTTCCCTTTGCGACTCTCGCGGTGAATACTTCCTATCAGACTGCGATTAAGGACACGCCGTTCTTTCTGTTCTACGGCCGAGACGCAAACCTTCCCTTCCACGACATCTTCAAGGAGCAGCCCATCAATTACGCATGTGACCAAGAGTATTCAACAGAAGTTTCGCTCCGACTGTCCAAAGCATTTGCTGCTGTTAGAAAGAACTCTGAGGCGGCCAGGCAAGCTGCGGCGAAGATCTACAATCGAACGGCCAAAGAATGTGATGTCCAAGCTGGGGACCTTATTATGTTGAGGAATGAAGGAGGGTGTGTCGAGGACAGAGCTTTTCCATCGAGGTTCCGAGGCCCGTACAGAATTACCTCCAGACGTGGAAATAACATCACTATCAGAGGTCTATATTCAGACCGAAAGGAGCAGACCGTACACCTGAACCGTGTGAAACGTGCTTATCTTGACGACGCCATGGCCTTCCCTTTCAACAACGACGAAGAAAAGGACGAATTGCAAGGGGCAGAGACGAACGACATTCCTACAGTGCCGAGCACAAGCCAGAGGAATGAAGGAATGATTCCCAGATATTCTCTGAGGAATCGGACGAGACGCCCAAACTATGTATGATTATTTGTGTCTCGCAAGGACATCCCAAAAACTTCGATGATGATTGCTCCATTTTATTCTAAAGATGTACTATGTTTAATATTAAGAATGTTTTCTAACCATTTCCCTTGTGTTTAACATTTCTTTCGTATTACAAATCTAGGATACGTGCCTTGACTTAGAATTAACTGATTTTCCCCGTCCCAAAACTTCAATAATGATTATCTCATTTCACTCCCAAATGTTCTATGTTTAATATTAAGGTTTTCTAATCATTTCCCTTGTGTTTAACATTTCTTTCATATTCCAATTTTAGGATAAGTGTTTCGAATTAAATTTAAATGATTTCTCCAGCAAAATGCAGTTAGGATGTATTACATGATCAATGTCGATTTATAAATCAATTTATGTATTTACCTTGATGATGCTCATCAATCAGAAAAAATTTTACTCGATGTCAAATTTGTAACCCGTTCGTATGTCTTTTATAGCTCTTTCCCAGGAATGCGTGCTAATACGTAGGAACTTTCCTTTGCAGCCCACTAATTATCCGAGATATTGAATGTCATATTATGTATTTCTCATTAACTTCATTTACCGTGCATTTATTTCATTTTGTGTTCTCTAACGGATTTCTTTGAGCTTATTGCGTTAGATTACTTTGATCTCTCATCACTTTAATTTGCCTTTCATTTATTTCATTTTGTGTTAGTTATAATGTTCTCTAAAGGATTTCTTTGAGCTTATTGCTTTAGATTACTTGATCTAGTTAAAACACAATCGAAGGATGATACACCGGGCTGTAAATGGCATGGGGGAGATGTGATGAGTAGATGGACACAATTGATTACGATAAGTCAAAAGAAATCCGAGAGAAAATCTTGCCAAGCGCTGAAATTAATGTAGAACGGTTGTTACAGCACCTCAGTGTCAACTGAGGCAGGCAGACGAACGACCGACTACGGCACGCTGGGCAAGCGAGCGACAGGCGGAGGCCTGAACAGCACTCATACACCGCTCGCCAGTGCACCAGCGCAGCGGCCGAGAGGCAGAGTGTGAGAGCACTGTGTGCCATCGACGCCTGGGCTGCAGTACCGTGGTCTGCCCGCCGTCACAACACGCTTCTGCTGCGCGCCGACCACAGACGACCTTGCTGTTAAAGGGCTCGCCTCAGCTGTCCGGGCACGCCTCGACCACAGCTGGACGTGGCGCAATAGGCGGACCCAGCTTCCCATCTGCAGCAACAGTACACCCACTCGTACAAAGGACTGGACTTTCCCCTGAACATCTATATTTTCGCCAGACACGGATTCAACAACGGCGAAGAAAAATAAAGAAGATACCGTTGGACAGCAATATGTCCGTAGTAACTACACGCAGGAGGTCGAGTATAGACTGATCGATTGCATATTCGATATTTTATTAGGATGGTTTTTACCCCTTTGAACGTCTTCAGAAGGCCTCTGATAGAACGTCATTAGCCAAGAGAGAAGGTCTTCGATAGTGAATTGGAATAGGACGTCCCGACGACCACAATAAGCTATCGCTTGTTCAAGATCTTCGATTCAGAAGTGCGTCAGAAGCACAAATCTCAAGGCTTGTCTAATTTCGCCCCTGCAATGAAGTACGAATCTCAGATGCGTGACTTCAGTAGACGGAAACTTCCATTTTACATCCAGGAGGATGTTGATTAATATAGGTTGGGGGGATTCTGTTGTGTCCCGAATACGAACCGTTAAGTTTTCGCCACAAAAAAGAGTAAAGGGCGGTTGGACGTGAGAGCTTACACCGAACTCTGCTATCAGGAAATTTCAAAGCTCAGCAGTATACAACGCGCCAGATGTCGATGAGTACCCAGCGAGGGCTCGACCGTTACAAAAAAGAGGCAACACCGGCTCCCAGGGGCAGCATGGCAGCGTGTGGATGGCAACAGCAGCCCGGTCTCAGCAGGCTGGAGGCTGGGCCATAGCCACAACAAACAAGGGCGATCGGCGAGTGGCAGCGAGTGGCAGAGTGGCCGAGTGGCAATGAGTAGCCGCGACGAGACTGCGGGCGTCAACTTCAACGGCTATGATCAGCTGCGGTAACTCCTGCAGCACGACAGCTTCTTAAAGGGTTCGACGAGGGTTAGGGCATCATCATTAGAGAGCGAAGCTCCATCACTAGAAGGTCTCGTCGTGCCACTTCACTTATTTTGTTTGCATACGGCGAGGCACTCCGTATTTGACTCTGACTCTGTGTTAACTTCACTTAATAATTTAACGTACAATTCGAGACCTTATTATAAAACTTCGTCACCGCTGCATACTCAAGTTGCGTGAGACCTATGTAACAATTGTTCCTATATATTTGCTAGTCTCATCTACCCCATTGTCATATTTTGTGTACACCTTTCATCATAACAAGTAAAAATGACGTGGCCACGTTGAAAGAATCGTGTTTCCTTTCGGAAAAAAAACTCCTTTGATTTTTAGACTTGAAAAGAAAGAAAATTTGAAAAATCATAAGCTCGGATTCTATAAAGAAAAGAGAATACAACACACATGTGCAGCTCCCAACATATGTGGAGGACGGCGGACACAACCACCACCATCACATGACCACAGCGGACACCAAAATGGCGGACACCAGCACGGCGGACACGGGCGTCTTTATATGAAAATGAATGCCGAAAACTAAAATGGAAAAATCGAAAATATATAGAAAACTAAAGCATAATACTGGAATGGAAAAATCGACAATAAAAGAAAATGAAAGCAGAAAACTAGAACGGAAAAATCGACAATATATAGAACATGAAAGCACAAAACTAGAATGGAAAAATCGACAATATATAGAAAATGAAAGCAGAAAACTGTAATGAAAAAATCGACAATATATAGAAAAATATATAGAAGATGAAAGCAGAGAACTAGAATGGAAAAATCGACAATATATAGAAAAAGAAAACTAGAATGGAAAAATCGACAATATAAAGATAATAAAAGCAGAAAACTATAATAAAGATATAATATAAAGATAATATTATAAAATGTCAATATAAAGATAATAAAAGCAGAAAACTAGAAATAGATAACAAAAGCAGAAAACAGGTGTGGCCAGTGATTTTGGTAAAAATGAAGCTTTCTATATGCTCGTTCAACTGGAGTGTCCTCATCCTAGGACACGCCTGCATTGCACACCATTCAGTAAACAGGTAAAAGAACGAGAATCTATGCGCGAAGTGTATCTCCAATACTGTGCAGTGATGCACCAAGATTGATAGATGTTTATGAAACAAGCTGTGAGTTGAAGAAGAAAAAAGTGGGTGCAAAAAAAAAGCAGGATAGCAGCCGACCGGCAAAGATGGCCGTGACACAACAAAAAAACTTGCACCACTAGCGTTCTCTTGCACAAATATTATGGGCCGTAATATCATAACTGTACTGCACATTGTAATATTGGGGCATCCATTGTTTAATTCGATAACATTGCGTTTTGTTTACCTTCAACAACGGGATAATAATTTGTGGTAAAATTGGATAATGCAAGCTGAACAGATGAAGGAATGAGTTAGTTTACGCCTCCCTGGCCCCGACAAGGGCGTTACAAAGAGAGGAAGGCAACACGTTGTTTGGACTTAGTATGGCACAAGATCCCTGAGCTCAGAGGGAGCAGCAAATTAGGAAATAAGATAAAAGTTGCATAACACAAAACGCCCACGAAACAAAAATTTATTCCACTTAAAAAAAGGGAGGCCTACCTAAATTTCAGTTCGGAACCTCACGCCTTCCTCTTGGGAGCTCCAATTCCCATACATACAATAATTGTATCCCCCTCATGAAAGTTCGAGAAGAAAGTAGCAAGTGCTGATAAAGAGCCAGTAGTCGAATGATAAAAAGGCGGTCCGTCATAAAACTAAAAATCTATCACCGTCAACCTGGTGATCGGCTCGGGACCTTACATCTTCCACTGTGATTGTAAATTCTGATGCAAACAATACTAGTAGCATTCCTACCAATCATTCAGCTCCAGTAAATGGTGAGAATGATTGGCCTACCGTTATGAGGCATCTTAACTCAATTTTTGAACATATATTTCTTGTTCGCATATTTTGTTTTTGTTACATGAATCTCATTTGAAACCATAAAAGTCATCAGGGAGCCATAGCAACCGTAATAAAAATGAAAGAGCAAGATAAGCTACTTTAACCCCTTCCCAAAAATTTTTTTGTTAAAAACGTTTCTTTTTCAGACTAATTTTTTTATTTTGGTTCTATATAGTATTTTCGATGCTGGTTATGAAAGCAGTTTGTAATTATTTTTTCTTTCTATTTTTGTGGTTAACTTTTTATAAAAAAAAATACAAAAAGTTCAACCTCTGCTACGGGTGCCACAAAGAATCATCTTGCCCAGTTTGTTCAGCAAAACGATTAGTCTACCAGTACAGAGTCAATAATCCTTTTAATGCTACAATAATGCTACAAAAAAATTAATGCAAATGTGGATGCAAACAACACCCATCTAACGACAATGGCTGTCGGAGCAAGTCTAGTAACAATGTCCTTGACATCCCACAGCTCTACCCTATCGCCTCTGCCAGGCGTGCGATTTGAATACTCGATTCACACGTAGAATGGCTTATGAAGGCTTAAAATCGACGAGTATATACGTATGTAGCTTGTTTTTGAAGGTAAAGTTTTAGACGAGTATACTCGTCGACGACTGAAAAATGAACATTTTGTGAAAACGAGTATACTCGTCTATGTCGGGGAAGGGGTTAATCATTTCATCTTTTAAGGTTTATATTCGAATAAAACCTAATTTCAAACGTTTCGGCCACAGGCCATCATCAGTGATAAGAATTCTGAAAAGTACGAAGTAAAAATAGACTATTTTAGAATAATAAATCTAAAAACAAGCTATAAAATTACGTTAATTGCGATCATCTATTCACAATGGCTAAAGGAAAAGAACTAAGAGAGTTGTTTAAACCCGGCTTAAGTTTAAAAATGTACAAGCACTCTAAAATGCGCATATCTGTATAAAACTGTGGTTTAGCCAAGATCGAAAATTGATCGATGGAAATGGCATTATCGCACTCGTCCGAATGCTCTCGAGCGGCGGAAAATGGGGGCATTGATAAAATTGACCCTGTTCTAAAGCTCCTACCAGAATGCTCGCAAAATCTAGTGCGAAGAGTACGGGATGTACATCCAATGTACTCTGATGCACAACGTGCACAACTAAACTTATAAATAAGAGTAGCTTGCATTTCGGCAGGAAGCTTATCATTATAATTAAAAAACGACGATATTCTTAAGTTCTTTACCAGGACAGTTTTAAAATTCACATAAGAAAAATACTTCGAAAACACGCCAGCCAATTCTTTCTTTAACTTCTCTGACAGCGCACCAAAGTAAGGAAGAGATACATATGCAGTCCTATGGGCGGGGTCGATGTTGCCAGCTTCAGATCCGTCGTCATAGAATCTATCGAGTAATAAACGTATTTTTGAATCTATACAACTTACGGAGTGGCCATTGTCTTTGAAAAAAGATCGTAAAAAATCAAATTCTTGATGTATGAAAGCGAAATTAGTACATATTTTAGAAGCGCGGGATATCAACGTTCTGACACTATTAATTTTAAACGACCACGGACAAAAGCTGCAAAAACTTAGGCCTAGTCCTGAAAAAAACTTTTTCTATAAACAGCGCACTCAAATTTATTTGATTCATGAATTAGGCAGTCTAAAAAGGAAACTTTTTCATCTTGTTCTATTTCCATGGTAAATTTTATGCTTTCATGTTTTTTATTCAAATAATCCAAGAACAATTAGGCGTGAGATGATTCACGAAAGAGCAGGAACGTGTCATCTATGTACCGTTTATAAAACACGGGCTTAAAAGACTCGAGGCAGGTCGACAGCCACTGAACTTCATTATCACACTTCTGGCAAAATTTGGCTCAAAAAAAACTTCATTTGAACTTCTGGCAAATTATATGTTGGCAAAAGTTGGGCCCAAAGGCAGGCCCATGCCCTCCGTCTGTCTATAATATTTTGAATCAAACACAAAAAATTAATTGAGCACTCATAATTCTAAAAAAGGTTTGAAAAGCTCTCGGGAGAGGCCTATGATTTTTCTTGTAGAATTTAGGAACAGTTTTCGTAGACAAATGGCAATAGTCTCACGCAGGGGTATGTTAGTAAATAATGATTCCACATCAAAAGAAGCCATAAAAAAACGGTCTTCATCGACAAATTTCTTCAAATCTGAGACGAAAGTGTAGGAGTAGTCAACAGCAAAATCATTGGTACGAAGAGGTGACAAAACAGGTACTAACACTTTGCTAACGAAAAGCTATGAGCATTGTGGGACGCAAAAATAGGACGGAATTGGTACTTCACTGGTTTGAATTGGTTATTGGTTTGAAATTAGGTTTTAATCGAATATACCTACACTTTTGACACTTTAACACAAGGTAGCGATCGTCGAAATGAACACTTTTTATTCTATTAAGGTATGGTCTAAAATGCTTAGTTAAAGAGTTACAAGGATTTGAAGTTGGACAGTTATTAAAAATAATTCGTACACTCTCTTGCAGAGACGAATCCAAGGCTGTAAACTGCGGTACATCAGTGGCAAGAATACGCAATGAGAAGTTGGGCAAGTGTGTGAAACATTTATTATTATTACTTAATATTAACTTTTTAATGTTGTGATAAGGAAAAAGCATTTTCGACAGTAATTATTATGAGCACACCAAACGAAACCGTAAACTAGGTTACATGATTACAAAAATTGTTCAAAATGCCGCCCATTTGTATCGGTGCAGGCGTTCAAATGCCTCTCCAATGTTTGGCGGACGCGAGCAAAGACACCAGGAGTTTCACGAATCCTTTCCGAGGCTTCAACAATCCTACCCATCAGGTCCTATTCGGATTGAATCGGTGTTTCATACACTAAACGTTTCATATGCCCCCAGAAAAAGTAATCTAGGGGCGTAATATCAAGAGATCTTGGTGGCCACGCGAAGGGACCGCCACGGCCTATCCAGCGATTGGGATATCGGGCATCCAATAATTGCCTAACAGCAACCGCAAAGTGTGCAGGAGCACCATCATGTTGAAAATACATTCCTCTGATGTCAGCTAAAGGTACATTTTCCAGTAGTTCTGGCAATACTTCATTAAGAAAAATGTAATAGGTACGTCCATTTAGTCTCTCTGGTAAGATGTATGGCCCAATCAGATGGTCACCAAGAATTCCTGCCCTAACATTTACGGCGAATCTAACCTGATGTCGACATTATCTTGTAACATGTGGATTGTTGCCAGACCACATGTGCAGGTTATGGAGATTAAGTATTCCTTCTCGAGTAAATGACGCTTCGTCTGTGAATAAGACTCGTGATGGGAAACGAGGTTGTTGATCTGTTTTCTGTTGAAACCACCTCGCAAAATCAACACAACGCTCGAAATCTTCACCGTGCAATTCCTGCACACGCTGAAAATAAAATTGATGTTGATCACTGTTATGTAGTACTTGCCACGCAGTAGTTTTGCTTAAATGTAAAGCACGTGCACAAGAACCAGTGCTTGAAGTAGGATTGTTTCGAAAATATTTCAAGACATCTTCCACCTTGTCTGGATCTGCTACTCTTTTATGGCGTCTTCCTTCAGGTCGTGGTCTGTGAAACGATCCGTATTCACGCAAACTCCGGTGTATGGCTGTGAATGTTTGACGCGATGGAACATGTCTGTTAGGATGCCTTTCTGCGTAAAATTCGAACAGCCTCCCCTAATCAAACTTGTTCATACCAGAAATTAATCATTTATCCAACAAACACTCAAAATTTATCCTATTGAAAAATTACTACAAATCTACCCCAACAACAAAAACTAATAAGTTATCCTGACGAAAAAGAACTAAAAATTCATCCCTACAAAAAGAACTCGAAGTTTATTTCAACAAAAAATTGAGAACCTTTCCTTTTGCAAAAAAATATCACCCTGCCCCTAAAAAACAAAAACTTTTCAAACATTCAAGAGGCTACCCTTTTAACACACTAAAATAATATCTTCAAAGGAACTAACAACTGATCTTCATAGAGCCTAAACAACCTGTGCATCTAAAACTTATCGATTCATTGCCTACAAATCAATTCTTACGAACCTAAAGATCTGCTATTAACTATTTTGAAAAAGCCATCTTTATGTAGCTAAAAATTCTCACATTGATAACCCCAAAAATCTGCATGTATGAAAACTAAAAGTCTATATTCATTAGCCGAAAAATTTATATACATAAAACCTAAAAATCTATATTCATCAACCGAAAATTCTTTATTCACAAAAACCGAAAATCTGCATCAATCTTTTTACAACCTAATGACGTATCCTTCTAAAACGTGAAAATCTATATTAACAAAAAATTAGAAACGTATTTCATAAAGTCTAACAACCTATGTTTTTGAATCCCGTAGAAGATATCCTTATGTGTGTCTGCTGCGGTGCTGGGGCGGGGCCGGGGGTGGCGGGGATGGCAATCTCGGGTTATGTTAGTCAATCTGGCCACTCGCGCTCTCCTGCTCAGTTGTTGTGAGGCGTAATGTGTTATGCTGCACATTGTAATGTTGGGGCATCCAGTGGCTTAATGGTCAGGATCGTGTTCTTAACCCTAAATTATGTTATAGTAATTAATCATCCAATAATTATTGTAAAAGTGACGCATAGAAGAAAGGATTTCGAGTTAGTTCATATATCCCTACCCCACCAAAATTGTTGCAAAGAAACAGGGTGAGATGAAAGCACCATTCAGTAGAGAGTTTAAGGAACAGGGAATATATGCACAAAGTGTATCTTCACACCTTTTGCAAAGACATCGCACGATTGAAAGAATTTTATGAAATAAGATAAATGGTGAAAAAGTAATAGTTGCTGAATAACAGGACAGCAGTTAACCTCAGAGAGACGGTCAAAAATAAGAGAAAAAAAATCAGTAACAAGACAAAAAATTTATGTCAACAAAATGAAGGCCTACCTAACCTTCAGCGCGGGACCTCGCATCTTTTCATGTTGGAGACAATTCGCTCAGATACAATAGTTGTATCCCCCTGAGGCACTAGTCACCAATAGTACTCATAAATCTTACTTGTGATGTTCTCCACAGTTACTATCAACTAGAGAACCACACACCTGCATGACACACCTACACACCCCCACACACCGGCATGACACACCTGCATGACACACCTACACACCCCACACATCTGCATGACACACCTCTACACACCCCCACACACCTACACACACCTACACACACCTACACACCCCTACACACCCCTACACACCCCTACACACCCCTACACACCCCTACACACCCCTACACACCCCTACACACTCCACACACCTGCATGACACACTTACACCCCCCACACACCTGCATGACACACTTACACCCCCCCCACACCAGCATGACACACCTATACACCTCCACACACCTGCATGACACCTGCATGACACACCTAGCCACCCCACACACCTGCATGACACACCTACACACCCCCACACACCTGCATGACACACCTACACACTCCCATTTACCTGCATGACACACCTACACATCCCCACACACCTGCATGACACACCTAAACACCCCCACACACATGCATGACACACCTACACACCTGCAAAACACACCACCACATACCTGCATAACACATAAGCAGCTCTCAATGTATGTGGAGGACGGCGGCCACCACCACAACCCTCACGTGGCCACGGCGGACACCAAAATGGCGGACAGTCGCACTGCGGACACCGGCGTCCATTTCTCTGCGGGAACTGGGCTCATAGAAAGGCCGGGAAAAAAACTATATTTTAGGGACAAAGTTTTTAAGTTTGTCCTTTTATTCATCATGACGTTCTTTTACATCAATTCAACACGACTTTTCAGGTATAGTTCTTTCACAATCTATTCGCAGCTGCAACGTTGACACTAAACACGCACGGCGTTGGTGCGTTTTTAGAAAGATAAAAATAAACACGAGGAACTTGATTAATTTTTCGGATCTTCTTGCCGCCTCCTGCAACGCAGTCAAGTCTCCACCTCCTGCAACGCAGTCATGTCTCCACCTCCTGCAACGCAGTCATGTCTCCCCCTCCTGCAACGCAGTCAAGTCTCCCCCTCCTGCAACGCAGTCAAGTCTCCCCCTCCTGCAATGCAGTCAAGTCTCCCCCTCCTGCAACGCAGTCAAGTCTCCATCTCCTGCAACGCAGTCAAGTCTCAACCTCCTGCAACGCAGTCAAGTCTCCACCTCCTGCGACGCAGTCAAGTCTCCACCTCCTGCAACGCAGTCAAGTCTCCCTCTCCTGCAACGCAGTCAAGTCTCCCCCTCCTGCAACGCAGTCAAGTCTCCCCCTCCTGCAACGCAGTCAAGTCTCCCCCTCCTGCAACGCAGTCAAGTCTCCCCCTCCTGCAACGCAGTCAAGTCTCCATCTCCTGCAACGCAGTCAAGTCTCCCCCTCCTGCAACGCAGTCAAGTCTCCACCTCCTGCAACGCAGTCAAGTCTCCATCTCCTGCAACGCAGTCAAGTCTCCACCTCCTGCAACGCAGTCAAGTCTCCACCTCCTGCAACGCAGTCAAGTCTCCACCTCCTGCGACGCAGTCAAGTCTCCACCTCCTGCGACGCAGTCAAGTCTCCACCTCCTGCAACGCAGTCAAGTCTCCACCTCCTGCAACGCAGTCAAGTCTCCCCCTCCTGCAACGCAGTCAAGTCTCCACCTCCTGCGATGCAGTCAAGTCTCCACCTCCTGCGACGCAGTCAAGTCTCCACCTCCTGCAACGCAGTCAAGTCTCCACCTCCTGCAACGCAGTCAAGTCTCCACCTCCTGCGATGCAGTCAAGTCTTCATCTCCTGCAACGCAGTCAAGTCTCCACCTCCTGCGACGCAGTCAAGTCTCCACCTCCTGCGATGCAGTCAAGTCCTACGTTATGGCTTGCAGCAGGGTGTTGAATTTTGCCCTATGTGCCCCAACACCGCCCATGTCGTGGTGTCCCCCTCTGTCCCACCCGACATGTCCCCTCTGCCCCTCTGTCCCCTCTACCCTTCTGTCCCACCCGACATGTCTCCGCTGTCCCCTCTACCCTTCTGTCCCACCCGACATGTCTCCGCTGTCCCCTCTGCCCTTCTGTCCCACCCGACATGTCCCCTCTGCCCTTCTGTCCCACCCGACATGTCCCCTTTGTCCCTCTGTCCCGTCTGCTGCGAACGCAGCCGAGTAAGAAGCCCCACAGCCGCCCCCCAGCCGCCCCCCAGCCGCCCCCCAGCCGCCCCCCAGCCGCCACACAGCCGCCACACAGCCGCCACACAGCCGCCACACAGCCGCCACACAGCCGCCACACAGCCGCCACACAGCCGCCACACAGCCGCCACACAGCCGCCACACAGCCGCCACACAGCCGCCACACAGCCGCCACACAGCCGCCACACAGCCGCCACACAGCCGCCACACAGCCGCCACACAGCCGCCACACAGCCGCCACACAGCCGCCACACAGCCGCCACACAGCCGCCACACAGCCGCCACACAGCCGCCACACAGCCGCCACACAGCCGCCACACAGCCGCCACACAGCCGCCACACAGCCGCCACACAGCCGCCACACAGCCGCCACACAGCCGCCACACAGCCGCCACACAGCCGCCACACAGCCGCCACACAGCCGCCACACAGCCGCCACACAGCCGCCACACAGCCGCCACACAGCCGCCACACAGCCGCCACACAGCCGCCACACAGCCGCCACACAGCCGCCACACAGCCGCCACACAGCCGCCACACAGCCGCCACACAGCCGCCACACAGCCGCCACACAGCCGCCACACAGCCGCCACACAGCCGCCACACAGCCGCCACACAGCCGCCACACAGCCGCCACACAGCCGCCACACAGCCGCCACGCAGCCGCCACACAGCCGCCACACAGCCGCCACACAGCCGCCACACAGCCGCCACACAGCCGCCACACAGCCGCCACACAGCCGCCACACAGCCGCCACACAGCCGCCACACAGCAGCCACACAGCAGCCACACAGCAGCCACACAGCAGCCGCACAGCCGCCACACAGCCGCCACACAGCAGCCACACAGCTGCCACACAGCCGCCACACAGCAGCCACACAGCAGCCACACAGCAGCCACACAGCAGCCACACAGCAGCCACACAGCAGCCACACAGCAGCCACACAGCAGCCACACAGCAGCCACACAGCAGCCACACAGCAGCCACACAGCAGCCACACAGCAGCCACACAGCAGCCACACAGCAGCCACACAGCAGCCACACAACTTTTATTCGACCCGAAATTCCTACAAAACTCATGAAATGTCTTTGTTCACTTACGTAGATGACAAAATATTCGCATAATACAAATATCAGAAATTCTTTGATTCCTTATTAGATATGCCTTGAGAACTGAAAAATGTGGATTTCAAGTTGATCTCGAACTGGTTCGCCCTAAAAAAATGAAATAAGATGAGTTTGTATCCTTTTCTTCAAAGAATTTTACAAGAATTTCAAATGAATTTTCTCAGGAAAAATTCAGTGAAAATGTGAACAAATATCGAAAGGCTATACCCTTACGCTTTCGACAAAATGTCTACAAATAAAAATGTTAGTAATTCTCTAATTTCTCAATAGAAATGATTCGAGAACTGGAAAATGCAATTTAAATCTCACGCTGATTTGCCGGAGGTGAAACTGGTCTAATAATTAATTTTCTCGATCAACAACCCAGTGTTTGTGTAGGCAGAAAGTTTTATTGTTTTTGGGAACATTGAAGTAAAAGTTCAATAAAATATCGCAGGAGTATACCCTCACATTTTTGACCAAATTTTCTGATAAAAAATGTTAGAAATTTTTTGATCTGCATTTAAAACGGCATTAACATTGGAAAACGAGGTTTTAATGTTAATCTCAAATTGATGTGGCGTAGGAAAAACCCAGAATTCAACGTGCAGATACGAACCTTTTTCTAAGTGAACTTAATCTGAAGTCAACGAAAATTCCTTGGGAATTTCTGATTAAATAATTAGTTTTCCTTTGTGCAACCCAGTATTTGTGTCGTGAAAAAATTTCATCTCTTTTGGAAACATTGAACGAAAAAATAAAAAATATCTCAGGTGTAAATAAATACTCGCGTCTGTTGAAAGAAGTTGAAGAAAAAAATTATAGATGTTGAAAAACAGGACAGGAGTGAACTGAAAAAGACGGTCCTCGACAATACAAAAAACCTCTTATTTCAACGAAAAGAAGGCCTACCTAACCCTCAGCTCTGGACCTCACCTCTTCCCCTGGGAACGCCAATCCTCAAAGATGCAAAAAGTCATATCCCCCTGAGGGAACGCGAGCGTGAAACGCTGCAATCTGCTGCGTGAGGCGACCGCGAGATCGCTGCCCTGCCAGGCTCCTCACAGCGGCACAAGGGGCGAGTCAGAGCGCTACACCCCCCCTACCCACTCTTCAGGGCTTCGCTTAGAAGCAAAACAAACTCACTTTCACCATGAACTATTAAGGGAAAAATATAACCCAATGTGGGATTTTAAACCAGAACGCAAGAAATGACGCACAGAAGAACTCTAAACTTTTAATAATTGTAACTTTTTAGCACGACAAACTGTCAATGCTAAGCTCCCAATTAGGATAATTCACAGAATTAAATAGTCTTCATAGTGCCAGACGACCCAACGAGTTTTACGGCGTGTCTTGTTACGTCTTGACGTTTAACAAAGAGCTGGAGGCCATTAGAGTTCCGGCCCCTCCCAGCCCAACACAGAACTGCAATTTAGTAAGGAGGAATGAATTAGGAATGAATGAGGTACCACCGTGTCAGATCATGTAACACTTAGATCTCGTTCTAGAAAGGTTCATTATTATTCACGTACAAACTTAGGCACTACCTAGAGTCCAAGAAATTAAATTTGGAAATGAAACACACGCTGGAGAAGAGTTAGGCTCGGTAAACCGAACAAAGTGGCCTCTTAAAAGGAGCATTCCATCCAGATCACGCTCGCCATAGGATTCAGAGGGAGGACAAAAAGCCACAACAGAAAATAGAACCTCTTCACGTGTCGCGTTTATAGGAAATCTCATATGACCACCGGCTCACCTTGAAATAGTGCCTAAATCACTTATGATTTCAAGAGGGCACCGAAGAGCCACGGGTAGTATGATAGTGAAAATAGTTTTAGAGTCACAAGGACCGAGTAGTTTAAGAGCCACAAGGACCGAGTAGTTCAAGAGCCACAAGGACCGAGTAGTTCAAGAGTCACAAGGACAGAGCAGTTCAAGAGTCACAAGGACCGAGTAGTTCAAGAGTCACAAGGACAGAGCAGTTCAAGAGTCACAAGGACAGAGCAGTTCAAGAGTCACGAGGACCGAGTAGTTGAAGAGTCACAAGGACCGAGTAGTTTAAGAGTCACAAGGACCGAGTAGTTTAAGAGTCACAAGGACCGAGTAGTTTAAGAGTCACAAGGACCGAGTAATTAGATGGACAGAAAAGAGGTTGCAAACATGCAAGATAAATAACTAAACAAAAAGAACAGAAAACGCGATTGCAATCACAAATTAAAATAGTGAAGAAAGGGCGATCACATACTCCCTGACATGTGCTACGCACAAGAGGCCAGCCACCTCCTCACAGCACGGTTTAATTCAATCCCATCTGTCACAAACAAGGCACCTGTCAAGCTTAGTGTTGTCATACGCCGCAACTTTAGCGAGATTTCGCTTGAAGAAAAGTAGCGACTTTTTAAAAAAAATTAAATTCAAATTTCTTACACCTGATCTGGAGTTAGATAGGTCTTTTTTTTGTGTAAGTAGAATAGATTTAGGTTTTACTGCGAAAAAATTTCGATTCATTGCTGTTCTTTTCTAAGCGCCCAGTACTTCTCCAACTTTCATTTCGTTTCAAAGACTTCCTTTAATCTTGGAATTTTAATGCGCAGGGTGTGGGGACACACCTTGAGTGTAGATTTACCATTCCCTTCATTCCATACTAAATGGTGCTTTTCTCCTTCCTCTGTTTGGGAACACCGATGTTACGACTTGGAAAGCTTTAACTATCGTAACTTAGGGAAACGCTGAATCTCAAAATCGCCTTCACTCAGTCACCTTAAATGTGTATGTGAACTGCAATGTGAAATCTAGATGCGAATATACTGTATCTATCACCAAAATAAGTTCAGTTAGCAAGTGGTATTATTTACAGTCCCACCTTTGGCATGGCTAGATAGTTTTGGCATGTATATCTCATTGGGGGCATGCATGTATGCGGGGTCAGCGTCGCAGCGACGCTGGCTTGGTAAGGGATTGGAGTGGGGTAACCAAACAACTTGCCTCTGTTGCCTTGCCGCGCATAGAAACGATCCTAGCGCCGCGGCAGCCCGTGGAAGGTTTTTTACGGACAAGCTTCGTATTTATTGAATGATTGAAGTACATTAATAAATTATATTATGAAATTGAATATTTAAATTAAAAATTTATTTTAGGTCAATTTATTAAACATTATTTATAGCTGGCGGCCACCACGGCATACATGGCGGCCACTCAGATTGGACTACAACCCGTGTGAAATATTAGAGCGGAACCCGAAGGCTTCAAGTTTTTTCACTAGCATATCATGATCATTGGTATCAAACGCTTTAGAGAAGTGAACAAACACTAAAACAACATATTCCGTCGCGCTCAAAGAAGAATAAATTGAATCGCAGAACATGTTGAGAGCGTCAGACGTTGAGCAATTCCTCCAAAAGCCAAACTGATGAGGAGATAACACAGGAAAAGAAGATTATTATTATTATTATTATTATTATTATTATTATATAAGAACGTTTTAGCCTCCCTTAACCACGACAAAGATGTTCCAAGAGAGGAAAGAGGAAGGCACCATTTAGTATGGAGTTGAGGGAACGCGGAATCTATGCACAAGGTGCACAGAAACAGTAAGCTAGGAAAGAAGTTCATGAAACAAGAAAAAAGTTGAAGAAGAAAGTAGTAGGTGCTGAAAAACAGGACAGTAGTGAACCAAAAAAAGATGGTCCGTAACGAAACAAAAACCTATTTTATTACAACCAAAAGGAAGCCTACCTAACCTTTAGCTCGGGCCCCACATAGTCCCCCTGGGAGCGCTGATTCCCATAGATACAATAGCTGAATCCCCCTGAGGGGCGCGAAAAGAAGAAAAAATTTAGCTACTCTGGAGCGTATTGCACGCTCAAAGATTTTACTCAATATACACATTGTTCAGATTGGTCTATAATTAGAAATGAAACCCTCCCAAACGACCCTCACCTTGTCGTGGTGGGAGGGCTTGAGTGTTGCGGCGATGGCTTGAGGCAATGCTGTCGGGACTCAGGTCCCTGTTGGTCCAACTATGGCAGGCTGGCTCAGCCGGAGTGGCCAGACGAAAGAGGGGCCATTGGGAAGGCATCCCATGTAAATAAAAAAAAAATAAAATAAATAAAAATAAAAAAATAAAAAAAACAGGCCCCGGTAGTCACGAATTCTAAAGTCCCTGTTATCCCGGGCGTACTTTGGGGACTGCCACGGGCTGGGGCTGACGGTGGGAGGGAGTTTTTACTCCCTATTTGTCGGTGTGCACCCGCCTCAAGTGTAGAGATACACCAAAAGGCTACCGACCGTCCGGGGGGCTTCCTTCCGGCCTGAGCAAGCTGGGATAAGTGGGGGGAAACATCCACTAACAAGAAAGTTAATTTTCTGCTTGCTACTCTTCGAAGTAAATACCCAATTGAACACCTTGACAACAACCTGGGGCCCTCTTAGGTTCTCACGGGGAGTTCCCCAAAGGAAAATCGGCCCGACGCTGCTAAAACTCTGGCCTCAAAATTCCAGTAACCTCTGCCATTGGGTGGAGGTATACCCGATCATAGCCAGACTCAAACAACGGTGATAGGAAGTTCTCAAGCCGAGACATACTCAGTTGTTACTCTGGAGCCCTACGAAAGTCGAAGCTAAAAGAACGAAGCTCAAGTATTCTCGCCCACGCCCTCAACCGCTTTCTTTCAAGCACCTTCTCCAGTTGAAGCAGGGAAAAAAAGTTCCTCACTTTCCCGTCTACCACGTCGTCCCCTTCTCAGGAGCTGACTTAAATAAAAAAGCGTAGATGTACCCTCTGTGGACAAGGAACTAAAATCGAAACTAGGTTGTCCCAAATCAATTCAAAAAAATGTCCAAAGACTCATTACTTATCCAGCTAGCTACCGAAGACCAGCTCAATTGTCTCCAGACTATTGCACAACTCGGAGCCAATCCCACCCAAGTCCAACCTCACCCTACCCTCAATACGGTGAAGGGCACAGTACACAGCCACACCTTTACCAACATCCCCGAGGCAGACCTAGACCTGTTAGTGGCCCTACGCGACCAGGGAGTAACCCAAATTGAAAGGCAAAAAGCCCGAATAGATGGGGAACTCAAACCTACTCCACGGTATGCGCTCACTATCAATCGCGCATCCCTTCCCCCCGTAGTGCAGGATTGGCATGCAGAGTACGTCCGGCCTTATTTCCCGAACCCCATCCGGTGCACTCGATGCCAAAAATTGGGACACACCAAAAAACGGTGCCGACAGACCACTGAAGTTTGTGCTCGGTGCGGAACATTGGGACACCACTCAAGCACATGTTCCCAGATGCTATCATGTGTGAATTGTGGAGAGACTCACCCTTCACACAGCCCATCCTGTCCACAATACCTCTACCGGAAGGAAATTATTTCCACCATGATAAGAGCATACAACATACGGTATCGCCAAAGCCCTAGTCACTGACAGGTACAAGTCGCAATGCCGCTCTTACGGTTTTGCAGTACAGCGGCCGCCGATGGAAGCGCCGGTGGCAGCCCCTACTGGTCAGGGACCAGCACCTTCAGAATTTCACAGGCCAGGTATGGCCCAGTCGGTGACCTCTCCTCCGGCAGCGGAATTAGAGCCAGCACATCACTCAACTTTACCTCTCAGCAAACTGTCTATCCACTCAGAAAACCAGCGTCCAGCATGAAGTCCCGGGATGAGCAAGAACTTGACCACTACTACCCAAATTTCAAGTGATGCCCAACGTGACACCACGACCCGAGCACAATACACCTTTAACTCATTACAAGCGCCAGGGTATCTACCGGAGCGCACAAATTTTGAAATGATCTATATATAGTAGCTGCCGCTGTTCACGAGTCACTTCTCCTTGCTATAAATAGCCGCGCCGCTAAATGGAAGGAATGAGCTTGTGACTATATATAGTTTCTGCCGTTTGGTAGGGTCAAGTTGGACCTAATTTTTTAAAATAAATGAATGAAAACGGCATATTTAACAGTTTTTTATAATTGTACATAAAAATGACGCAAACAAATTCTAATTTGAATAATTTCTTGAGTGAAGACTTGTTTTGGATTTTTATTTTTGATACTTACCGACGTTTTTTATACTCGAGTACTGACGTAATAATAATAAGATGTTGGTAGACTGCATGTATGTGTTTTTACGATCACAGATGGAATGGCACATCTGAATATGATAACTGATGTTTCAGAAACAAAGTCGAGAGCTTGAGTAGAATGTAAAAGAAGTATTTTGCTTACAAAAGCAAGATTTTTGAAATGAAATTATGACTTTTGTTATTATTAGAGAAGATTATTATTATTAGTGTTTTTATTATTATTATTATTATTATTAAAAAATAATAAATATCAGTCAATAAATTTAATCTCAACTCGGAAAACGAGCAAAAACATGTTAGCAAAGCAGGTAGAGGAGCAACTCTGCTACTTCTCCTACCCCGCAATCAAACACCATCCATATTGAAGTCTCGTAAGGCACGGAACTCATTGTTCAACTTGCTTAAAATTGTCTGAGGAACTGAAAAAGATGCAGGACAACACTTTTTTGCACGCAGTTTTTATATGGTAGCCACCGCTAATGTGTAGCAGGCGGAATGAAACAGTGACTACATATAGACGCGCCGCTCAATGGGACCATTTTTGGGACGAACTATTATTAGTTCCGGCGCTTGGAATGGGTTAAATTTTCTCCCTCCAGACACCGTGCAGCTTCAGACTGACGGGAACAACGGCACGCAACAGCCGCACATGCGGCCGTTGAATGACAAAACGCCATCGACTGCGAACGCCCAAGTGGCCGCAAGTAGACAGAGGATAACTATTCCGTCTGCCCGGGGGAGATCCTCGGTACTTCGCGACAGCTTCCGTCTTCGGTACCTCCCCCCTGGCAGGGTATCAGGGGAGGGTCCGCTTGGGATGCGCAGGGGCCGGAGCTTTCAGATGGAACGGGCGGCGCCCTTCCTCAAATAAACTTGGTAGGTGCGAGCAAAGTGCTCTCCCTCCGCATCCCTGGGCCAAAAGGCACGTTCTCAGGTACGGCCTGAGCAAGGGATGCCCCCTCCACAATCTCGACTAAATAAACCCTCGGAAACACCCTCACCTATCACAAGCAGTAACGAAGTGCCACCACGACACTCTCGTTCCCAATCTTCAGAGCCTAAGCCCTCCGCCCGAAATGCATGCATCGCCTCGCTGTCTCCGCCGCACTCAAGCTCCCACTCCAACTCCGAGAAAATGGATGTCTCCTTTCTGAACAAACGAGAACGAGACCCCTCTCCATACCAGCAGCATTATACTTCAACTTCAAAAAAGCACACACACGTCCACCCGACCAGCCTGCAGGCAAGTACAACGCTCCAATTCCTGTCCTTCATTCCTCTCGTCCACACAGACCATAATCTCATAAATACTCCCAAAAAATGGAAAAAATCATACAATGGAACATTCAGTCTCCCCACACAAAATTCAATGACCTCAAAGTCCTTCTTCGCAACCAAAATCCTATCTGCGTATGCCTCTAGGAAACGCTCCTGGCTGGGCCCTACGCATACCTCCCTTCACATTATAGCCTCAAACTTTCAGCCCCTGTTCGTGACGATGGTCACGAACGGGGATCAGCAATCATAGTACACCAGAGATACCCATATCTCTTTCCGCTAGACACAAATCTCCAGGCAGTAGCCATAAAAATTCACCTACCCGCCAAAACATACACCGTATGTTCCCTGTACCTCTCCCACTTAGAGGTCTCAGCCCGCGACTTCACCCACCTGATAAAGCAGCTGTGACCACCATTCCTGCTCATGGGGGACATGAATGCAAGCGACCCCCTGTGGGACCCCCCGAGAGCCAACCGGAGGGGCAGACAGATGGCAGACCTTCTCATTTCTCATGACATTTCCTTTTTGAATACCAACTCACCAACACATTATCATTAGCAATCATGAACTTTCTCAATAACTGACTCGGGGGCTTAACCTTACGGGACTTAACCTTCGTAGTCGTAGACGACCTATATGGCAGTGACCATTACCCAATCAGAGCCGCTTTTCACCGCACCACTCCACTCCAAACGAGACGGCATTATAATATCCACAAAGTGAGCTGGCCACTCTACAAACACACAAAGGTTGACGGGCCTAGAAACCCAGATGACTCGCTAGACGCTCTCCTTAATCAAATGGAAAACAAAATCAAGACAGTGGCATATGCAGCCATTCCACAAACTTCAAGCAAATTCACGAAACTCCCCGTCCCCTGGTGGACAGCTGAGTGCCAACGAGCTCTACAACGGCGCCGCCAAGCAGGGAGGAAACTATGCCGCTCCCCATCTGCAGTAACCAACAAAATAGCATTCAACAGAGCACGTGCACAGTGTAAATATGTATCATCCAAACGCAGAAAACACTCCTGGCAAAACTATTTGACTACAATCAACACTCATACCTCCCACTCTGAAATTTGGAAAAAAGTAGCGAAGATCGCCGGAAAGTTCAGCCCGACCACCCACCCATCTCTGCGCATCCAAGACACTACTGTCTCAGACTCTGACCAAGTGAGTGATCGCTTTGCTTCCCACTACTCTCGCGATTTCGGGTTCCACCGAGTAAGCCCTGCTTTTCTCGCTTACAAATCCTCCGCGGAGACCCAAGCTCTCAACTTTGCAGCAACTTCTCACCAACCGTATAACGACCTGATCACTTCTGAAGAGTTTCAGTCTAACCTATCGCGTTGCACAGATAGCAGTCCGGGTCAAGACGGCATCACCTATTCAACGATAAAATCAGCTGATTCTACACTTCAGCAGCTAATACTTCACCTTTACAACAAAATATACATCACGCATTCATATCCAAACTCATGGAAAATCGCTACAGTAATCCCGATTCTCAAACCACGCAAAGATCCCCACGTTCCAAGCTCGTACAGACCGATCTCTCTCTTGTGTATACTGTGCAAACTGCTAGAGAAAATTCTCAACACCAGAATGGCATGGTTTTTGGAGCGTGGAAACCACTCAAACCCTATTCAGTCTGGTTTCCGACACAATCGCAGTACCACAGATAACTTGATCCAGCTGGAAACAGCGATTCGTGAATCTTTCACCACTAGACAGAATTTCGTAGCAGTCTTCTTTGAGCTGTCCAAAGCCTACGACACCGCCTGGCAATGTGACATCCTTCGATCCCTACACTCCTTTTGACTGCGCGGAAATTTGGCATACTTCGTCGACAACTTTCTCCGTGATCGTCATATGAGAGTGAGCATAGGATCAGCCACCTCGATGCCCTACCCTGCCGAAGGAGGCATACCCCAAGGCAGCGTACTATCCCGTACCTTGTTTCTTGTAGCTGTGAATAACATGGCAGCTTCCTTCCATCTGTTGGAGCCTCACTATATGTAGACGAATTTGCGATCTACTTTGCTGGAGCTTCCACGCGAGTTGTCGAGCGGCAACTCCAATTTGCAATCAACTCGCTAACCCGCTGGAGTCAACTAACAAGATTCCAATTCAATGCTGAAAAGACAGTATCCATGCATATCTTTCGCCGACACCATGCATTGCCCCAAAACGGCCCATACTCTGACAGTGAATGGTCGACCTATGCGAGCGGTGGAGCAGTACAAGTACCTAGGACTGATTTTTGACACTTCCCTCACTTGAAGGCCGCACATTCAAGACCTGAAGCGGCGATGTAATTCAACCCTTAATTTACTGAAGCTACTTCCTAATAAACCATGGGGCGCAGATAGGATATCCTTACTCCGTCTCTACATAATGCTACTTAAGCCTAAGCTGGATTATGGCGTGGAGGTTTACTCCTCCGCAGGACTGTCCATTTTAGACTTTTTCCAGGCCATCCTAAATGCTGCTATTCGTATCGCAACGGGAGCATACCGTATCTCCCCTGTGACAAGCCTCCACTCAGACTCTGATCTCTTGCCTCTGCGGCTACATGCGACCATAAAAAGTCTCTATTATGCGGCCAGAGTTGAGGCAAGCGTCTCCAATCCGTTACACGAATTGAGCACCGAAGCAAACGCGCCTCCCGCTGACCGGCGCGGAAGAAGGAGAGAGGCCCCACACTTGAGAAACTTCTTCCAACGTGTTTCAGTCCTTCGTGATCGCTATGCTCTCCATCGAGACCAGGTTCTTCTACAACAGATTTCTCCACTGCCACCGTGGCGGTTACCTGCTATTAGCATCTGTCGCGAACTTGACACATACTACATGGATGGCAAATAATGTGCAGATGGCGGCCCCGCCATCTGCGGGCCACGCCCCTTCTGAACCTTTTCTTACTAATAGCTAGTTATACTAGCTATAATACTAGTTAATATTAAAAAAAAAAATTCATAAAAAAAATTCATAAAATTTGACAGAAAAATTTCCAACAGAAAATGAGTAACCTCTAGAGAGAAAATCTCCTCCGCCTCACATGAGGCCCAAACCATCGCCAGCGCGGATGCCCGCGACAAGAAACGTCGTCGCTCCTCCATCAGGCCAAAGCTGACACACCACAGCACTAATACGGGTGTGGGTTGACCCTCATCCCCCCCTCGAATTCCCGTTATAAGACCTGAATGTTGCGACGCTGCCAAATTACGCTATGATTTCATCTGAGTATCGAAAGCGGCGGGAGAACCCTAAAATAATAATAATGATGAGATTAATAATACTAATTAGAAATGGAATTTGTTGATCCTCTCTCATTAACTAGAATTAATCGAGCTATTTTTCGGTTGTTAGGGAAAACACGGTCAATGTCCAGCGTGATGCAATCAAAGGAAATGAAAATTTTATTCCCAAGAATCACTGAATCACTATAGGAACCCATTTAATAACGTATTACACGAATGACATTCTGCTCTCTGATGCGTTATTTTTGAATTATTCAGCTTTGAAGTTATACGTAAAATCGCTTTCCCGCGCAAAATGTGGAACACAAAGTACGAACAGGTTGGGTCAGGAAAGGCAAAGTTCCGATCACGAGGTGTTAAAGTTTTCGCCAGAACTTCGTAGAAATAAAAGAATGATAGAAATTGTTAATAAAATAATAAGAAATATTGTTATCAGTTAATAACACAAAAAAGTTAACGTAAAATTTCTAGTGTTAGGTGCTTTTGTTGTTTTTTAGTCGTCATTATTACGTCGTCACCTTTACAGTCAGCTCATAGATGGCGCCACTTGGTACGGCCGCCGCCGTCATGGAGCAGATGTCAACACACTTGTTTGTAACCTTTATGGGTTGCTTTCAACCTTTATTTATAATTTTCACTAGAAGAACTGTGGCTACCCCTCACGACCCGACCTCTTTACGTTTGTAATAGGGGGTTAACTTCCGTTATTAATGAAATTCTGCTCGGCGCACTCGCTTCCTTTGGCGTGCATAAGCCAATTTCCAAGTCGAATAATTCTCAAATAATGCATCAGAGAGCAGAATGTCATTCGTGTAAAACATTATTAAATGGGTTCCTATAGTGATTCTTGGGAATAAAATTTTCATTTCCTTTGATTGCATCACGCTGGACATTGACCGAAAACACCCCCAGTAACGGAAAAATGAACCATGTAGGATAAAACAAGTAATATCCCCAGCCATAGCTTTGTAAGCACAGATTGATATAGATGTAATATTACTTGGTTTATTTTCATTAGAGTAAATTATACTTGTTATTTCCCTTTCATCGGTTGGAAATAAGCAAAGGCTTTGTACTGACGGTGCAAATAGGACGTTGAATTTATGTCAGACCTGGTAATATCTGAAACCTAGCAGCCACAGTCACAAAATATTCATTGAATTTGTTCGCTACCTCCGATGATGAATCGATCAATACACCATTGATATTCCTCAAAACTAAATCAACCGACGAAACTAAATCAACACGCGAAACTAAATCAACCACACTTTCCGACGGAAAGTGCATAGAAAAAAACTTGATTATTTCGATCTAATTAACTATGTTTAGGCACCGAAAACTCGAAAATCGATTACTGGCAAACATTCAACATTTACCCAAAAGAGAGCTCAGAGTCAGGGACAATCTCAATTAACTGCTCGTCCATTTTGCACTTTATTTCTTTTGATTCTGACTTCTCAGCGCACGGGACTGAGATTTCTTCAGTTTTTCAAAATCAGCAGATCTCAATTCTACTGTCTAACTCTCAATCAAGTTGGCTGAAAGTTTACCCAGGCCCAGCATATCCCGTGCATTCGCTCAACAATCGTTTTAGTCAACAATCTCGACGTTTCCATGTTTGGCTGCCAAGAGCAAATGCTCACCAGCTATTCAAGCAGTTCCCTTCGTCTTATAAATATGTAAATCTGGTGCAGCAACGGACGCTTCTTGAGGTGCATCTGAATTGTCTCCGGTGGACAGGCTGTCACTTGACAGATTAGATCAATTGGGTCTTCATCTTTACTTTGACCGCTGCCCGATGTATCATCCTTAATGAATGTTCTACGATTCGGAGGTTCATAGCTGTCATCTTAATCTTAGGAAGCCCGTTTTGAGAGAGCAATTCATTCAAGACTTTTGAGAGGCAGCCAAGATTTTCATCATTTTTTGCCATTGTAAATGCAACACGCAGACACAGCTACAGATTGACGAGTTGGAGTGGGAGTGAAGGCGCCACACACCTTCACTTGGCATCACCGGCCTTAGTTATTCATTTACCACCATTCTACTAAACATAAATAGTCAACAGGAGCACATTCAGGTTTGAAATTATAGTCTTTAAGTTTACATTTTTTGTTTCTGCTGGTCAACATCACATGGAACAGTAATTGGGAGCCAATGGTAGCGCAACGAGATAATGGCCACGGCTGAATGGCAACGGCAGTAATAATGAACGGCTACGGGTTGAAAATAATATGAGTCTCGTTCTGCAAATAAAGGAAAGACATATAAGTAAACTAAGCATTAACTTTGTTCCTACACTCGTAAAATCTAACAATAAATCATTACAGAATATTCAGTCACGGTTCAAATCAAATATAACAGTAAATGAATCTATATAGAATAATCACAAAATGTAGGCACAATTATTACGAGTCACACCGGCAAAAGTACACGATCAAATAATCCGTGTTCATCACAGACACGGGTATCCTACTTCTTAACTGGGGTCAAAATTAAGAACTGCGGCAACAGCGCCCCCAATTTTCAGATTCTGAAAATTACTAATTACTTCTAAGCAGTACTAATTTTGATACAGGTCGATGTACCAAATTGCAAGAGAAGTCTCTGAGGGAGCCAATGCCTCGAGAAACTTTTACATAAGCAGAACGACAAATTCCCTTATCATCTAAATCTATTTTTTCTACTAGGCCCAGCGGCCATTGATTTCTAGGTGAATTAACATTAATTACTAGAACTAAATCACCAGGCTTTAGATTGTTTTTTACATCAAACCACTTTTGACGCTGCTGCAACAAAACCACGTATTCTCTTATCCACCGTGTCCAAAATAAGTTAGCGAGGTACTGGACCTGCCTCCATCTACGATTAACGTAGTTGTCTCGAGGAGAGAAAAGACCCGGGGGGAAGGTGACACCAGCGTTGAGCAGCAGCAAGTGATTCGGTGTCAACGGACAATTACCATTTACATCAGAGGTCACAGGAGTTAAAGGTCTGTTATTAAGAACAGATTCAACTTCGCACATGAGGGTATTAAGATTTTCATCGGTAAGTTTAACCTTTTGCTCTGCTAACAAAGCATTTAGCACCTTCCTAATAGATCGAATTTCGACTTCAAAAAATCCTCCGAAATTAGAGGCATAAGGCACATTAAATTTCCATACAATATTTCTCAATTTCATGTAACTTTCGATTTGGTTCACATTCCATTGTTTAATAGCTGCACGAAGTTCGCGCTTACATCCAACTAGATTAGTGCCATTATCACTCGTCACTGACAACACGTTCCCTCTCCTGCATATGAATCTCCGTAAAGCGTTAATACATGAATCGGTAGTTAATGAATGGGCCACTTCAATGTGAATAGCACGTGATGCCGCGCACGAAAATACAACGCCGTAGCGTTTAACATGGTTACGGCCCTGCACGACTTCAAATGGCCCAAAATAATCAACACCAACGTGACTGAACGCAGGAAGGTCGCTAGTTAATCGGATTGCAGGTAAATCTGCCATAATCTGGCCACATGGTTTACCATGATACTTCCTACAAATCAAGCAATCTTTCACAACGCCTCGAGCAAGAGAATTTGCAGATAAAATCCAGAATCTACGTCGAAGGTTACACAGGATAGATTCTCGGCCTAAATGACCGAGAGTTTCATGCACATACTTAACTAGTAAGCTTACAATGAAAGACTTATTTGGCAAGATAATCGGGAATTTAGTTTCATATTCAACATCAAGATTACGCAGTCGACCCTGGGACCTTAAGATCTCTATCAAGAAAGGGGGAGAGTTTTCGCAGTTTCGACGATTTCTTAAGCGTTTTTCTATTCTTCAAATTCGATATTTCCTCCGAAAATGTAACACGCTGGACATATCTAATTATTTCATTTTCAGCTTGCCTTAAATCATGAACAGAAATTTTTTCGTTCTTAAGACTAGATTTAGTTAGCAACGAGTGTCTCAGCTTCAACAACCAAGCGACGCGAACCTTCAACCTTGACCAACTTGAAACAGAATTCATTAGCTTATCAACGGGTGAATTATCCGCTGTGCAAGAAAGTGCTAGTTTCACCCTTTTCAGTTCCGCATCTTCCTCCGGAATGGCAAGATTGTAAGTCTGAGGAGGTAGATCAGAACCTTTTAAGAACTCAGGTCCATGGTTCCACAGCTGTGATTGTTGAAGCCGTATTACACTTGCACCGCGCGTTATTACATCAGCGGGATTTTCTCTCGAGGGCACATAACGCCACTGATCAGGGTCTGAAAAATTACGAATGAAATTGATTTTGTTCTCTACAAATCTGTGAAAACGTTTTGATTCATTTTTGACGTATCTGAGTACAGCAACACTATCGGTCCAATAGAAAATATCCTTCGTGAGAAGGTGTAATTCTTTGAAGACTCTCAAGAGAAACTCCACGCCAAGTTTAGCTGCACTCAGCTCTATTCGCGGAACAGTTTTCAACGTAGAATTATCGATGGGAGCGAGTCGAGATTTGCTAGCTAACAAGGACACATGACAAGCAATTTCACTGCAAGATTTTAAATAGATCACAGCACCATATGACATTTCACTTCCATCCGTGAAAACGTGAAATTCATAGGACCGGAAGTTAGAGGAGGTTATGCTTCGGGGGATTTTATAAGAACCAAGGTTATTCATGTCTCTTAACCATTCCACCCAGGCATTTTGAAGCTCTAACGGTAGTGGATCATCCCGACCTGTCATCAGTCGACAGGCTTCTTGAAATATTTTACGTCCAACAACAATTATAGGCGAAAAAAATCCTATCGGGTCGTAAACTGATGCAACACACTTGAGAACAACGCGTTTCGTCGCACAAGGTGTACCCTTTAAATTAGGTTGGTAACCCAGAGTGTCGCATTTAGTATCCCATACGACACCCAATGCAGTTTCCAAATTGTCAGAATTCAGAATAACATTTGACGTTTCGGTTTTTGAGATTTTATCTTGAGGCAAAAGTTTCAAGACTTCTGCATTATTACTGTTATAGTTTGTCAAATTGAAACCACCGGACATGACAGTTGCTTCAATTTCTTTCAGAACTCGAGTTGCGTGAAGAACATCAGAAAACGACACCAATAGGTCATCAACATAAAAATTATTCAGAATAGCAAACTTACATTCCGAACTAGCTCCAGTCTCAGTTGCTGTACGCTTCAGAGTATAGTTAGCTATGCTAGGCGAGCTTTTTGCTCCAAATACGTGGACCTTGAGACGATATTCTATGACTTCAGTCTTAGAGTCATTTAGCCAAAAGAATCTCATTAAATTGGCGCAGTCTGCAGGCACCTTTACCTGATAAAACATCTTTTCGATGTCGCCAATAACAGCTACTTCATTTAGCCGGAATCGTAAAAGAACTCCAAATAAACTGTTGGTCAAGTCAGGGCCTTGCAGAAGCCCGTCATTCAATGATATTCCCTTACATTTCAAAGAACAATTAAATACAATTCTAATTTTATTCTTACGCTTATGATAGACAGCGTGATGGGTCAAATACCACTTCTTTTCTGGACATGAATTCAATTCAGCGGCAGGAACAACTTCCACGAAATCATTGTCAATCATTTGAGTCATGAATTTATCGTAGTCGGAAAAGAGTTGGGAGTCGCGATCAAACCTACGACTGAGGCTAGAAAATTGATTCAATCCTTGGGAGCGGTTATCAGGAAATTCATAATCTTCGTTCAGAGGCAATGCTATTTCATAGTGATTAGAGTCAAGTTTGTTAGTACTCTGGTCTACCTTCTGTAACCATTTTTTGTCATCTACGGGCATTGAAATCGAGTTATCGGTGTCAATAAAGTCATGAGAGAAAAACTTCATAATTTGACTATCTAGAGCCTGAGAGTTACTTACAACTCTGTTACAAATCCTATTAGAGGAATTCCTTTTGACCGGACCATTGAGCGCCCAACCGAGAGTGTGAAGCGTCGCGTACGGGGCTCCATCTTCTCCATCGACCAAGCGAAGGGGCTTAACGAGGTCCGGCTCGTTGAGGCCAATGAGCAGCAAAACTTCTGAGTCAGTGAAGTGGAATGGTACCTCTTTTAGGTGAGGTTCATGAAAAATATCCTCGCTTTTGGGTGCGTCTGAGCGGTTGAAGGGCCATTGCTTCGAATTCTTCGTATACACCGAGCCTAACTGGTGACTAAACTTTCCATCAAGACTGGAGACGGTAAGGTTTTGTATGACTCGTGCACAAACCTTCTCGCTTTTACTAGTCATTGTAGAAATACTTATCGTCGATTTTGCTGTTTTGACACTCAGGAGCTGTAACAGTTTCTCGCTGGCCCAACAGTCCGACGAACCGGTATCTAGAGAGCACAGTTTATAATTACTGCTTTCTCGAAACCAGCTACCCTCACTCTAGCGGGTACGATCGGAGGCAACACTTTCGAGTTGTCACTTCTTGTGTTACTCGAACGCATGGACTGAACGGGCGTTCCAACTGCAGTCGATTCGTTGTGAAGAATAGTAGGGTGGTTTCCGTTGCATTTGGCGCACGTTGAGCGTTGAGGACAGTTTTGAGAAATATGATTAGGCCTCAAACAACCAAAGCAAAGATTTAAATTCCGAATTATTTTTCGGCGCTCGTACGTGGGTTTAGCTTGCAAGAACTTGCAGGAGGACACGTAGTGATTCGTTTTCTTGCAGTAACTACAATGTTTGGTACCGGACTTTCCATGCGATGTCAATAAAATTTTACTTCTAGAAGGTTTTTTCTGGGAAGAATCGGAGACATCTGTTATATCGCCAAATAAAGGCTGCTTGAGAACAGAGACTTCCTTTCCCACGAAGTTGACGAGATCCCCAAATTTAATCGATTCATCGTTATCCAGAATATGACTGGTATGGCGACGCCAACGGTCTCGCACCTTGTAGGGTAGTTTGGCGACAATGGTTTTCATTTGTTTAGGACTTTGAAGTGGGTGACTTGTATCGCAGTTCTCGAGCGAGTGGAGACAATCAAGCAGAAAAATGTGAAGTTCGTGCAAGGCTTCAGCATCTTCATTATCAATAGCGTTCCACGAATCGAGTTTCTGAATGTAGGCATTTGTAACCTTGAACTCGTTCCCGTACCCACGTTGGAGCAATTCTTTAGCCTTCTTAAAAGGCGGTCGATGCATTGTAGTGGCTGCACGACTTCACCAACTTCAAAGGTTTATCTCTAGTATATTGCTCTAGATAGATAAGCTTGTCAGCATCGTCGCTGCATTTATTTTCGATCACTCTCTCAAAGTTCTGAATAAAGGATTTAAATTTCGTTAAATCCTTACCGTCATACGGCTGAATTTCTTTCTTCGGAATAAGAGATTTTTCTTGACATTGGACCATCGACGCTGAGATGGTATTTTGAGCCTGTAAAATATCGAGAAGGCGAGAGTTTACATTCTCACTCAACATTTGCTGCACAGGAAGAGCAACAGCATTGGTGGACGCCATCGTCGGGTAGGCCGTGGACGCCATCGTCGGGTAGGCCGTGGACGCCATCGTCGGGTAGGCCGTGGACGCCATCGTCGGGTAGGCCGTGGACGCCATCGTCGGGTAGGCCGTGGACATTATAGGAGAAAGTCTGGAGTCTCTCGCCGGTGTAAACTGATGAGACGGCACAGCAGGAGTTGATGGTAAAGGCTGAGACTCTCTAGTAGTAGTAACTTGAAGCTTACCTAACTCGCTTTCTAATATATTCATACGAAGATCATCTTTGAGAGACTCCGACAATAACTTTTGTTGCTTCAATTCCAAGAGGTCCCTTTCGTGTTGCATCTTCAAATTGAGCTCCATTTTTTCTAATTCAAATTGTCGAGACAAAGATAATCTATTGGCTTCAACAGAAGCTCTTCGTTCAGCCATATCGACAAGTGCTGCCGAGTTAGCTTTCGATGACTTTAGATTTGATACTGAAGACCTACAAGCAGATGTTGACGACCTAACTTCGGCTCCACGTATTACTGTGAATGGGTGCAACATTGCATCAAGTTTCGATCGAAACCTTTCGATCTCACTAGCATGAGGTTTCAACCAGTCAGAAAATGACTCACCACATTCACGAAGAAGGTTGTCGACCTTCACCAAGTACGAAGTATACAACTTCTTGAATAATTCCAAATTAGTAGGCACGTCAACAAACAGGGCTTCAATTTCTTGTTTCTTCTTTGTAACAGCAGCGAGCCGCCCACTAGGCGGTCTGCTGGATTTGTCAGGCAGGCTGTGCCTGTCTGGCGACCTACAGAGAGGCATTGTAGAGCACTGCACCAATGTTATTTACCACTAAAATAGGCACTTCATTAGGAGCATGTGACTTCATTATTTTCAACTAAATGAAGGCGCCACACACCTTCACTTGGCATCACCGGCCTTAGTTATTCATTTACCACCATTCTACTGAACATAAATAGTCAACAGGAGCACATTCAGGTTTGAAATTATAGTCTTTAAGTTTACATTTTTTGTTTCTGCTGGTCAACATCACATGGAACAGTAATTGGGAGCCAATGGTAGCGCAACGAGATAATGGCCACGGCTGAATGGCAACGGCAGTAATAATGAACGGCTACGGGTTGAAAATAATATGAGTCTCGTTCTGCAAATAAAGGAAAGACATATAAGTAAACTAAGCATTAACTTTGTTCCTACACTAGTAAAATCTAACAATAAATCATTACAGAATATTCAGTCACGGTTCAAATCAAATATAACAGTAAATGAATCTATATAGAATAATCACAAAATGTAGGCACAATTATTACGAGTCACACCGGCAAAAGTACACGATCAAATAATCCGTGTTCATCACAGACACGGGTATCCTACTTCTTAACTGGGGTCAAAATTAAGAACTGCGGCAACAGGGAGTTACCGTCGGTGTTGCAGGCGCAGCTACAGCAGCAAAAGTTTTATTCTTTATGGCCTCCTTACGCTTTTCCATCAGTACCTCTTCTCACACAAGGCAGAAACGGCTGGAGGATTTCCACCACAGTTCACACATTTCCGGTACACACATTGTACAATGTAGCCTACATGCTAGAATTCGCGGTAAATCTGAAGGATATGTCAGTTATCGATTTTTCACTTTTTGGTGCCTGAAAATAATTAATTGAATCAAAATAAACACGTTTTCTTTTATGCACTTTCCGTCTCAAATGAGTATTTTACGGTTTATAGCGGTAAGTTTAGTTTCGTCTTTGATGACGAATGCGCTCGAATAAACAGCTACTCATCAATTTTCGAATTTTTGTTGCTTGAATCATGGTAATAACATCAAAATAAACAACTTTTCTTCTATACACTTTTTTCGCCAAATGAGTATTTAACGAGGTATAGCGGTAGGTTTGGTTTCGTCTTTGATGACGATCGCGCTGGAAGCGAGTGCGCATTGCAGTGTTGCTGTCCGACGTGCTCCTTGAATTACTTGCCGCTTCAAACACTGGAGTTGCTGTAAGTCATTTACCGCTATAACTAATAAAATACTCATTTGAGACGGAAAGTGCATAGAAGAAAACTTGTTTATTTCGATCTAATTACTTATGCTTAGGCATCGAAATTTACAAAATCGATAACTGACATATCCTTCAGATTTACCGAATTCGCTGAACTTATTCGAACCCACAGGTAGCTCCACTCAAATTTGACCATTGCACTAGATTTAAGGGTCAATATTGAATATAATGTTGTCAACGAATTTCATAATTTCGTAGGTATAGATAGGTAATATAGGGTAATTCATCAAATATCGAACAGAAACCACGTGTGTCTAGAAACAACCTTCATAAATCGGTAACTTTTGCTCTGAATAACTGTTGCGGGCCTAAAGATTATTCATGAACAGTTGCTCTCTTGTTCTGTGATGTCGCTTTAAAGACAACGTAGATTGTTGGAATTTATTTATTGTTTCAAAAATCGAATTCTTCAATAACATAATTTCATCAATATCGAATATGAATCGAACAAGAATTTTGATTCGAACAGGATGGTTTGTCAATTAGTTCTCCTCGTATGGAACATTTGTTAGACTATTAGCACGCCCCGTATGGTTTGTCTATTAGTACGCCTCGTATATTTTGTCCATTAATATGCCTCGTATGGTCTATCTATTTGTACACCTCTGATAGTTTGTCTATTAGTACACCTCGTATAGTTTGTCAATTATTATGCCTCATATGGCTTTTCTATTTGTACACCTCTGATGGTTTGTCAATTAGTACTCCTCGTATGGAACTTTTGTTTTAGGACGTCCTATATTAAGAAACTTTTAAAACCCAATATGTCAACATGTATCTCATGTGGCCACTTGGAAAATAAACGTTTTTCTTTCATTCTCTTTTTTCTTTGGTGCATTGGATTTTCTTGGAAATGCTCGCGGTGGCACAGCGGTTAAGGGATCGGACTTGTATGTTGGAGTCGCGGGTTCCTATCCCGGCGCTGGCGCTGCGATTTTCCCCGTTGGGTATAAGGGAAAGCTCAAGCACAATACCCCACTCGACCCAGATATCGGAAATGGGTACCGGCTTTACGGGGGAACCGTCATGGTATCCTATATATAGTGTTAGTTATAAGACATTTGAAAAACCAATGCTGAAGATCATTTGGGTAAAAATTCGTTTTAGCGTACCCCGTCTAGAGTAAAACCGTATATATATTTCAACCGAAGTTTTCATTTGGAGTCGATCGGCATTATCCCCAGCGTCCGCAGAGGTCAAATAAAAAAGTTATATAAGTTATGCGTAAAGCATGCGCACTCGTTTTCTGAGCGAATTTCGTCGGTGAACGCTACTTCAGCGTTGCAAACGCCATTGTAAATTGCCTTTGTTTGACCTCTGCGGACCTTGAACGTCACACCAATCGACTCAACTCGAACAGTTGAGTTGAAATATATATACATATTCGAAACTTGTGAACTTCAAAATCTACGGACTTTAAAACGAATATTTAAGTATCTATGATGGAGCATTTTATATTTAAATTTAAAGTCTAGGGACTTTATAACGAACATTTAAGTATCCTCATAAAACAAACTCATGATATTATTTATAACGTTCCCTCGAAATAAACCTAACCTAACCTAACCTAACCTAACCTAACCTAACCTAACCTAACCTAACCTAACCTAACCTAACCTAACCTAACCTAACCTAACCTAACCTAACTTAACTTAACTTAACTTAACCTAACCTAACCTAACCTAACCTAACCTAACCTTTGCAACGCTGAAGTAGCGTTCACCGACGAAATTCGCTCAGAAAACGAGTGCGGATGCGTTACGCATAACTTATATAACTTTTTTGTTTGACCTCTGCGGACGCTGGGGATAATGCCGATCGGCTCCAAATGAAAAGTTCTGTTGAAATATATATACGGTTTCACTCTTGACGGGGTACGCTAAAACGAATTCGAGCCTTTCATTTGGAGTGTTTGTTGAACCATCATTGTGATCATCAACCTGTGTGACCTTTTTTGGAGTAGAGTGTAAAGCACTCGTCAATGAATTATTATTGATGCTTGCATCAATTTTCTTGGCAAGGGATTGATCATCAGTAAATGTAGCCAGACGAATCATTGATGATCTTGAGGGCCTTGGAACACCAGCAGCTGATTGATAGCTCCTCACAAGAATTTCCATCTTCAACTATTCAATGTTATTATGAAGCGTTAATACAATATTTTAATGAAATAAAACAGGCGTTCAATAGATCGATTCAGTTATTTAAAAGATTTAAGAATCGAAAAGCCTTGTTCGAGGCATAAATTCATAATTTTCAAGGAATTTTGATTCGAACACCTTTGTTCAGAATTTAATACTGACATGAAAAAGGAACTGAATGTCGAACATAGAATAATTATCAAGTTTTTGGCGGAAATGAAAAAAATACAGTAACAGAACATCATATGACAACACTACTCTCTAGTTATGACGGGAGGTTGACGGTGACCCAACAACAATTAAACCGTCGCAATTTTCCCGAGGTGCGTAAGATTTTTCGAGTGAAAAAATTCGACCAATTTGTAAGGGTCGTACAGAAAATGCGTTCGCAACAGCTGGTAGCAGTTTGCAGCTCACAGAAATGAGTTTTTATCACTAAAATAGGAATTTTAGATGTAAGATCACTGGCACTGAGCAAGTTTGGATGCTTACTAAATTTATTACGCGCATATTTCCAAAGTTGTTCGATAATCAGTTCAGTTCGATATTTGATGAATTACCCTAGTCGATTTTAAGACGTTTTACACGAATGACAATATGCCCGGAAATGCTTAGTTTAGGAGATATAGGATAAATAACGCCAGGTAAGAATAGCATTAACGGCAGTTTCGATATGGCTCTTCCGGCGTTTTGCGGACGCGGACCACGCCAAGTTTTTTGGCGGGAGTCATCGGCCTCGGTATGGTTGAGTTAAATTAAGATATATTAGGCTTACTTAGGTTAGGATACTTAACTAAATTAACTTTACCAAACCTAACCTTACCTATCGTTACGTCAGAACCGGATTTCTGCTTATTTACCTCTCCGTTTGTTCAATTTTATAAACGACGTTCCTATAACTTCAAAGTTAAATATCTCCAAAAATAAGCATTTCCGGGCACATTGTCATTCATGTGAAACGTCTTAAAATCGACTATATTACCTATCTAAACCTACGAAATTATGAAATTCTTTGACAACATTATATTCAATATTGACCGATTTAAGAAAAATTCTACCTCTGTATCACCTGTGGTAAATAAATTGTTGTTCAAAAAATTGTTTAAATTGTTTAAACATTTGTACACATTGTACATAGTGATCACATTTGTACAATTTTTCTAGATGTGATGCCCATAATGAGCATACCATGAATTAGGCATCACAGGAACACTGTGAGGCAACATGTTGATCAAGGACGTAGCAGCGGCGATAGCAAATGGCAATAGGAATAAACTCATCCCTAACAATGCTCTCACCTGGGATGAATAAGCTGAAGACCATGATTCCATTAGACTTGCACTTTTCAGTCATCGATAAATGGAAAAGCACATGCTTCACAGAAAAAAGACCTCGAAACTCGAAAACTCGAAAACTCGAAAATCTCAAGTTGGACTACTCGAAAATTGAATCCAATGCGATCCACGAGTTATTTTTTTGAATTTCCCCAATATATCTTCACTGCAGTTATCGTAAATGAGTCGGTACCATAACCTGATGATTAGACTCCTACTGCATCTCAACTCTGGCGGCATAACAGGTTCGAATTCGTTAGCTTTTTATGGGCAACCATGTTGGCCGCGCTAAACATTCATTTAGACTTTTAATTTTGTTTATAAAATGACTATACGTATAGTAATTTTCCCCTCGCTTTTTCTTTCAGCCCCAGTAATAGTATCACAAACTAAAGGGCTCCATTCACGACACTTGCGGCCAACTCCAACTGAGGTACCGACAAGGTTGGAGCTGCAACCTGCGCAATCCGCTTCCCCACTCAACGGTGCAAGCCCAACCTCTCAGTTGCGCTGCAATTCTGAATGTCAGATCTCGACTTGGACGATCTATTGGACAATGGACATCGCTGTTTTTAAATTCTGTCAGAAAAGAAAGCGCAAAAATAGTCGAAGTGGTGCAAGCCTTGGTCTAGGAAGAGGAACACACTTTCTCAAAATCAATTATTGAAATAACTCAGATTAGAGCCCAAAGATTACAGGAATTATTTACGGGTGGATCCCGCGACTTATTTGGAGCTTCATTCTTTGGTAGCATCACACATAAAAAGACAGGATACCATGGCGAGAAAGCCATTTCACCCATGAACGCCTTTTTCACTACGTCCTCCCTCATGGCATCGGAATTCATCTCTTTGTATTTATTCACTAACACCTCATACGCCGCGTTTTTCATTTTTTTTTTAATATTGCGCGTTTTTAACACGCCAGAGGCGCGGGTAGCTTTGATAAACCTCCGTAATCCTTTAAAGGAAGGCTATAGAATCCTTTCTGCTGATCAATGTTCGTAAAAAAGAGACCGTTATTTCATAAGTAGCTATAGCGCGCAAATTATAGTGGTAGCCATTTTTTTCCTGACGGTATACTGGTGAAAAATTCGCCTTTAAAAATCTGAAATGTATCAAATGTGACAAAAAGGTATTATAGCTAGTTCTATGAAAGCAGTATTATTCAACCAGAATGAAAGCACAAAACACGACAAAATCACGAGCGAAATGACGAGTTGGGCATTCCGAGCCCTCACGGGTTAGTCGGCAGCACAAGCCGTAAGCTCCGTCCACAAAATATCAGGAAAACCTATCAGCTCCAACTCCAACTCATGCCTAGAAACTGGGCTTGAGTTGGAGCATGAGCGTACCCACTCACGACACAAATTGGGATGAGTTGAGGTTTGCTCGCTGAGTTGGAGTTGGCGGCTTGTGTCGTGAATAGAGCTCTTCACAGAAATCCATCAGATATTTCCAAAATTTTCAAGATTTTGTTTTCATTTTTGGCACAGATGCTGAGCAAGGATGATTTCTTTTATTGTTATCCTTCAGACGCGAGTTAACTTGATCTTAATCACCATTTTGGCAGGAGCAAAAGTCAGACGTGCGTCATCGTCGATGTTCTGGTGATGAAAAAGACTGGAGAAATGTTAATTCCTTGTGCAGATCAGTTTAGGGGAAAAAATACTGAAATGCAGGACACCAAAATTGAAATTCCATTAATTTCAAGCCAAAAAGCCAGGAACTGAGATAGCACATACCTTACCGAGAGAAAATGCTGGTCCTGTAAACGGAAGTATGGAGTCAGCATGTTGCCGGATCGGTAAACTTTGTGCTGAGTAAGTTAAATTTATCGCCATCTTCTATATCTTACGGGAACTTTTTTTGAGTATTTGTGCGTTTCCCGTTGAAATAGTTTAAAAACGAGGACACATGAGATTTCTACGCAGAAAGTACAAATATGTAATCCATGCTGCGCTAATAAAAAATTATCTTCAGGTCGCCTGGGCGTTGGTTTAACCAAGGCTGTTTATGGGGCACACCAAAAATGACTGCCAAATTTTTCCCTTACCTGAACCTTCAACATGCTTGTGAAACGGTCCACTAAAAATGAAAAAGGATTTTTGGAAACAGCTTTCTAAACAATACTTTAAATAAAGCTTACTTAAGGGGGACGACCCAGGGATTTTCGGGCCCAATTAGCCAATTTTTTCCTCTGTTGAAAAAGGATCCTTAGGTGGTGGGCTATTGTGCCCTAAAATTTTATTATGCGGCTACGGGCACTAGACCCCCCCCCCTCCCCTCCCCCCCCCCCCCCCCGGAGGGGAATTAAGGGGACCACAAATCATGAATAATTTTTGACCCCATATAAAACCAAAAATGAAAAATTTTATATTTTAGTTTGTTAACAATATTTTAAGAATTCTAAAACTGTATTAGGTTTTGTTGTAGCATGAAAACTCATTGACTTGTATTCATTTGAAATACCAGATAAAATGACATAAAAAATAAATATTTCCCGTTTCCAGAAAAACGAAGGCCAAAATCGAAAAAATGAATGGAACAAAATGTGTTTCTTTTAAAAATTACATATAAAAATTTACTAATTCCCCAAATCAAAAATTTACCATTCCTCAAGAAATGAAAAATAGTTTTCTTTTCATACATAATTTATACACGTTATTAACAATTCACAGTGTGAACCTGAAATTATGTATGCATATTATTTGTGGACGATAATATAACATGATAATATATATTCCTGATGATAATACAACGCTCGAGATAGAATTTTTGTTTTGTGTCTCTTACGAAAAAAAACTCATTTTCATCATTCAAAAGAATAGAAGTCAGTGAGCTTTTTTGCTAAAAATAAAACCAAGTCAGTTTTAAAATCATTGGAACATTTATAACAAACTAAAACGCTTCGATTTCCTATTTGTACATTTAATTTTTTATCACAGTTAAAAAAGAAAAAAATTCTTATATTTTAATTAGTGATCGAAAATCACATTTCAAAAGAAAAAAAGACAATGAAAAATCTGGCTCTTTTAGTTTGTTAGCAATGCTTCAAGGATTCCAAAACTGTCTTTGAATTTGTTATAGCTGAAGACCATGGTGCTCAGGTGCTCGTATTATTATCATTCTGACGCTCATTGTAAAAACTCGTTGACTTCTATTATTTTTAAAATATCCTTAAAAAGGAACCAAAAATTTTATTTCAATTTTTTTCAAAACCAAGGCCCAAATCGAAAAAGTTACCAGTGTATGATTCGTTAAAAAAAATACACGTACTAACCATATTTCAGAATAATCGGAACAAAAAAATAATAAAAATGGGTTGCCCCCCTAAACTTAAAACTTGAGTGGACGTATTTAAAAACTGGGAGTTAGACATGCATGGATTTACTGTTTCAGCTAATGGTATAGTATTGAAGAGGTTTTCAATGCCTAAAGACTCTTTTAAAAAACATCATCTTCATTCATCTGACTAGAAATACACTTCTCAAGCTTATACGAACCAAGCACCATAAAGTCATCAGCGGGAAGATGACAGAATGGCGACAATGTGTTCGGCACTGTGCTGAGTGGTGCAACTTTACGCTGTAAACATAGATTTAAATTGGTGGCAAAGTCGACCTTGTGAATTTTACGTAGTGTGAAAGATTTTGTGACCGTAACTAAAGCACAGAATTTTTGTATATAACTTTCCGTAATAAATTTAGTAGGATAGTTGATCAACTATTTCATTCACACTATGACGTCGAATCTTACGGTCCAGGTGTTTGATGTTCAAACGGGTTACGTCGCGCACAACCCTGCAACTTAACAGGGTTTCCAGACGCTAAGCTTTTTTTTACCACTAGAAGCCTATTTATTTCAAATGCTCATTGTGTAAGTTCAATTTTTTTAAAGAAGCCTAACTTTAAACGACACTTAGTGCATCTAATGCGGCTTAAAAAGACTTATATTGCCAGCTTTACCACCTCCACGACAGCATGCATTGTTTGAAGTCCCAAACTCAGGTCAACTGAGCACGCACACAGACAGCATCTAGCTCGCAGACAGCATCTGCTTCGAAGAGATAGTGGTATTACCATAGCGATCGATCCTCACGTTGATGGGATGGACCCAGTGTTTCCGTTTCTGGTTTTTGCTGACGAGCCATAGGCACGCAAACACAAAATCCTCCACAGCGACTGATTTTTGTGAGGGTCGCTCTGCTTTACATGTGAACACCTGCTCCGCTCCGCTCCGCTCTGCTGTGCTTTGCTTGTGGCGTGAACGTACCCTTAGACATCTGATGAAAAACGTAGCTGTCGAAATATTTGCTCGTGTAGTAAAATAAAGAAGACAATTCTGTCACAGGTAAATGCGTTGACAACGTATTTGGAAATATGTGTACCACTTCGTAACTTCCTCATCCGTGTGCCTGTAGAAATGAATAGTGTTTCAATTGTTTCTCTACCTCTTTTAAGAACAGATTTTAGTGTACAAGGTAAAGTATCAACGTGCTATTACATTTTTCGCAATTCTCGAAAAGATAGAAATGTATTTGAGCAGTGAAGTCGGTTTTTCATCTCTGCTACTTGCATCCTAATTTACTTGACCAACCGTTGCAAAGGTAGTCCACGTGTTAATACTTTGATTGCAATTGGTTAAACTTACGTTCAACATTAAACTCAAATTTAAAGTCATTTGCTGTCAGCAATTTTGAAAATAGCAAACATTAACTGGATGGTGCCGTCATTTAGCTTTAATTAAGTATTTATGAAAATTGAGTTTGTGACCAATGGTGAAAAATGAGTTAGTGACTACTAGTCGGTGAGCAGCATTATGAAAATCCCCTTCGTGTACACCGGTGGCGCTCATTGCGGGCAAATTGTCAACCTGTACGAACTGATGTCGCCTGCGCCTTCTCCAGCTGAGGGTCTGCACGTCAGAAGTTTCCCTGTACCGCGACAGAGCACCTGAGCTTGCAGAAGATGCTGGAGCACGGCAGGTATGTCGCCGGTATGGCGGGGCGCTCACTTGGTGTCCCTGTCTTATCATGTTTGGTTACCACGTTCACTGCGATAATTTGAACTGAAATTCAATATTCAAGTCCAATTTAAATTCAGAAGTTGTAATAAATTTTATAAATACCAAACATTAACTGTGTCCATCAACTTCCATTAATTTTTAAAGATTGTTGAAACTTATCCAAACGACCCACCGAACGGTCGCATCGCGTTCAACGTGCTAACGCGTTCCCCGCGTATTGTGCCATATGTGTACCAGTAGCTCAATTACTCATTCACACATTGGTATGAATGAATAACATTTCATCTGTTTTGCTCTCTTTAAAAGAATAAAATTAACATACGAAGTCATATGTTATCGTGCAATTGTATTTTTCATATTTGTTAAGAAAGATAAAAATGCATTAAAGTATCGAAGTTTATTTCCCAATTTTGCTATTTAGAACCTAACCAAACAAATGTTTCACATCCGCTGAAACGCGGAGAATGCCTTTATTAATATGAAATTCTTCCAGCCGCAGTGAATAAGTTAGTTTGATAAGCGAACAATTTTACTGTGATAAACGCGGTCTGGCTTAGCACCAACGTTACAGAGCATGCCAGCTGCGTAATAATGCTGTATATCAAGGTAAGTATTATCACTGTAACGCTTTCATCGATGTAGGAAAATGTGAGGGCCCGAGCTGAGAGTTAGGTAGGCCTTCTTTTTGTTGAAATAAAATGTTTTTTATGTTAAGGACCACCTTTTTTCGGTTCACTACTGTCCTGTTTTTCAGCACCTCTGACTTTCTTCCTTCAACTTTTATCTTATTTCATGAACTTCTTTCCCATCTTACTGTTTCTATGCCCTTTCTGCATAGATTCCTCATTTTCTTATCTCCATACTAAATGGTGCCTTCCTCCTTCCTCTCTTCGATACGCTCTATTTTTGCAGCGGTTAGGGAGGCTTAAACTAACTTATAATCTAATCTATAATCTAATCGATGTAGGAAAAATCGAACTCTCCTTTATTTATTATTTCAATTCCTTTACTTTGCGAAGATGACTTAGTATTCACATACTTTCCTAATTCTCACAAGTCATCGGACTGAGCAAAGTTTGCTACTTATTGCTCTCTTCTGACGTTACGTGAAACCATTTACCTGCGAAAAGTAAAACAAAAACAATAGTTTGAATGAGTTCATACGAAAGAAATAATTTTCCAAGCAATTAACCATCATGTTTGTGAACATAAATTCGAGTCTACTTTAGTCAAGTGAAAACCTTTGCGTATTATAAATTCTACATTCCTCACTCGTTTAAGTACGAGTAGCAGACACTGTATGACCACCTACTAAAATCGAGGTAAACTCGAGTTCTAATAATTTTATGTTTGTTTGCGACCAACCTCGTGCTGGTGCCAGGACGTTTCGGTGCTCTTCGCTGTATTTACCCAAAGAAAATGATCGTCAGCGACTTAAATGCGATAATCTTTGAAACTTTCATTCGTCAGCGAATAAAAGAATTCATTATTGTACATTCTAGTCATTGGTAACAAAGGGGATGGATGTATCACGCAAGCGACCTATTTGGGAGCTTTGGATTTCAGTAAAGAAGTTATAATTTTTCAATCAATTTGAGCAGCACCAGGGAATTTGTTATATCACCTGCAATCGAAATAAAATAGTTCAAATTTAAGAGGACTGATGAATCATTTGGGGCAAAATGAATTCCTAAGTTTAAGGAAACATGTATTTGTTAACAAAATTTATTTCTCTCTGACCAGGTGTCGTAATCGTTAATAAGTTGTGTGTATATATTGTACCATGAAGGAAACTAATGTTACTTGACCAACCATCCAATTTACACCTTCGCAGCGTTCATGCGTGAAAATTGCGTAGTACAAATACGCATAACCCCATCTAAGACCGAAAATTCTCCATAAATCGTCCATATGTAAGTTGTTTCCTTGTCACTTTTACCCTATTCATGTCCCGATAACTGGCTTAGCGCGGTTTATCCGTTACGTGAGGTGCGGTATTTCCCTTATCAATTCCGAAATGATTTTCCTGCAAAGCTTCGATCGTATTAACACGCCACTTCGGGTCATAAGGAACGCTTGTCTTTTCTTGCAGGCCGAACAATTTCACAGCTGTCAAAGGGTCACATCGAGTCGGCGAAAACTATCTCTTGTTATGATGAAATAAACTCAGTTCATCAGGACGGTCAGGTCTGAAGACACGCTTATCATGTGTTGTTGGTAACACAGATACTACAGCTTTTTAACTTTAATTTAAAAAAGCTCAAGTTCAATTTAAAAAAGCTCAAGTTTAATTTAATAAAGATCAAGTTGAATTTAAAAAGTCTCAAGCAGGCTATATTTAAAAAAAAAAGAATTTCAATTTTGAAAAGCTTATGTTTCTAAAATTTCATACTTATGTAATAATAATATAAGTAAAGTTTATTTCTGAGAATGCATATATTTAAAAGTACTGGCACTGAAAATAGAGTAAATCGAATATCAGACAAACCAAGCTGTTATGATTTTGTACTTATTTTGACATTCTTCAAGTTTTACCTATGAATCATTTGATAAATCCTTTGATAAACAGATAATCGGTACGTATATCTATTGACAAAAAAACTCCAAATAAATTTTATGTAATAAGTAACTGTGTGACAATTAGCTAACTGCACTGACTGAAAAGTTGACCATTACATAGCTTCAAAATCATATTTAAACCATAATGCTCTACAATAATGGCTTATTATATCATGTTATATAAGATAGTATTACACATAAAATGTATACCAAATTAAAGGCCAATCTTTCAACTAATAATTTCATTTTTACCCCTTTATACCATACCTACGTGCATTTATACGTCATTTCCCATCTTTAAATCTTCTAACGCAAGTATTCCAGCAAAATGCTTCTGTATATGATTGTAAGAGCGTAGTCATAGCATGGGTGTTATGGCAGTAATGGATTCATCTAAAAGTCGACTTTTTAAATTAAACTTGATCTTTTTTAAATTAAACTTCAGCTTTTTTAAATTGACCTTGATCATTTTAAATTAAACTTCAGCTTTTTTAAATTGACCTTGATCATTTTAAATTAAACTTGAGCTTTTTTAAATTGACCTTGATCATTTTAAATTAAACTTCAGCTTTTTTAAATTGACCTTGATCATTTTAAATTAAACTTCAGCTTTTTTAAATTGACCTTGATCATTTTAAATTAAACTTGAGCTTTTTTAAATTGAACTTGACCTTTTTTAAATTAAACTTGAGCTTTTTTAAATTGAACTTGACCTTTTTTTAAATTAAACTTGAGCTTTTTTAAATTAAACTTGAGCTTTTTTAAATTGAACTTGATCTTTTTTAAATTGAACTTGATCTTTTTTAAATTAAAGTAAAAAAGCTGTAGCTAGTCAGTGAGGGATGATACTAGTCAGTGAGGGATGATATCACCCGTGAAAAGTACACGTCACACAGGGATCGCAAATGCTTCAATTTAGAATTCTTTGAACGCATTCGCGGCGTTTACTCGTATTATGCTGCGTAGTTAAAAAATGTCTTTCAGTCTTATACGTGTCGCCTGATAATGTCATTTTGTTTACGTACGCAAACATTCCATTTGATAGGTTAATAATCAATAGATAAGAACCGTGTTAGTCTCTCGTAAATACATTTTGATTCAATTTGATTTTTAGCCTTCGATCATATTTTCAAGATAATCTAAGATGACCATCACCAAATCACCTCTTGGGGAACTGGCGCAGAACAAATTGTTTTAGGACAATGTTCAAACCTCTTGAGAAGCTGCAATTTTTTACGGGACGCGCACACTATATAGGTAATAATAATTACCAATTAATATTATGTCTATACATATAATATTAATATCATGAAGACATTTTATTAAATATACTTCTTAGCTTTCGATTAAATATATGTATTTGGTCTACAACCAACAGATAGAGGTATTCCTGCATTGCAAAGTGCTTCATAAACATCTCTGTATCCGGGTGTCAGTACTGCCAAAGTAAAGAGAAGATATATAAACCACGACTGTTATCAACATGGATTACAAAGGTGTCCTCATTTGACAGATTATTACAGGGAATATTCGAGAGTCAGAGATACCTGTCACACCGGTACTTGCATCGCGTACATTCAACTGTCCAAACCATCAGAGAGTTGAGTGTTTTAATTCAATTTGTTATTAATGGAATTGTTGATGTGTGTTATCAAACATAGCTGAATCTTGTCATTATTTTTTCGATAGCGCAGTATTTATTGCGTCCCAACTAGCGATGTTGTGATTCATCGTGAAATTCGTGATACTACGGACAGCTTCTAAGAGAAGCTTGCCTCAGGCTATATATTTGCGCTGCATAAGGCCTCATGACATGCTGACCACATGACGACATGACGACATGCTGACCACATGACGACATGACGACATGCTGACGACATGACGACATGCTGACGACATGACGACATGCTGACGACATGACGACATGCTGAAGACATGACGACATGACGACATGACGACATGACGACATGACGACATGCTGACCACATGACGACATGACGACATGCTGACCACATGACGACATGACGACATGCTGACGACATGACGACATGCTGAAGACATGACGACATGACGACATGACGACATGACGACATGCTGACCACATGACGACATGATGACATGCTGACCACATGACGACATGACGACATGCTGACGACATGCTGACGACATGCTGACGACATGACGACATGCTGAAGACATGACGACATGCCGACGACATGACGACATGCCGACGACATGACGACATGCTGACGACATGACGACATGCTGACGACATGATAACATGCTGAAGACATGACGACATGACGACATTCTGACCACATGACGACATGACGACATGCTGACGACATGACGACATGCTGACGACATGACGACATGACGACATGACGACATGACGACATGACGACATGACGACATGACGACATGACGACATGACGACATGACGACATGACGACATGACGACATGCTGACGACATGACATGCTGACGACATGACGACATGCTGACGATATGACGACATGCTGACGATATGACGACATGCTGACGACATGACGACATGCTGACGACATGACGAAATGCTGACGACATGACGAAATGCTGACGACATGACGACATGCTGACGACATGACGACATGCTGACGACATGACGACATGCTGGCGACATGACGACATGCTGGCGACATGACGACATGCTGGCGACATGACGACATGCTGACCACATGACGACATGCTGACCACATGACGACATGCTGACCACATGACGACATGCTGACCACATGACGACATGCTGACTACATGACGACATGCTGACCACATGACATGCTGACCACATGACGACATGCTGACCACATGACGACATGCTGACCACATGACGACATGACGACCACATGACGACATGACGACCACATGACGACATGACGACCACATGACGACATGACGACCACATGACGACATGACGACCACATGACGTCATGACGACCACATGACGACATGACGACCACATGACGACATGACGACCACATGACGTCATGACGACCACATGACGACATGACGACCACATGACGACATGACGACCACATGACGACATGACGACCACATGACGACATGACGACCACATGACGACATGACGACCACATGACGACATGACGACCACATGACGACATGACGACATGCTGACGACATGACATGCTGACGACATGACGACATGCTGACGATATGACGACATGCTGACGATATGACGACATGCTGACGATATGACGACATGCTGACGACATGACGACATGCTGACGACATGACGAAATGCTGACGACATGACGAAATGCTGACGACATGACGACATGCTGACGACATGACGACATGCTGACGACATGACGACATGCTGGCGACATGACGACATGCTGACGACATGACATGCTGACGACATGACGACATGCTGGCGACATGACGACATGCTGGCGACATGACGACATGCTGACCACATGACGACATGCTGACCACATGACGACATGCTGACCACATGACGACATGCTGACCACATGACATGCTGACCACATGACGACATGCTGACCACATGACGACATGCTGACCACATGACGACATGACGACCACATGACGACATGACGACCACATGACGACATGACGACCACATGACGACATGACGACCACATGACGACATGACGACCACATGACGACATGACGACCACATGACGACATGACGACCACATGACGACATGACGACCACATGACGACATGACGACCACATGACGACATGACGACCACATGACGACATGACGACCACATGACGACATGACGACCACATGACGACATGACGACCACATGACGACATGACGACCACATGACGACATGACGACCACATGACGACATGCTGACCACATGACGACATGCTGACCACATGACGACATGCTGACCACATGACGACATGACGACCACATGACGACATGACGACCACATGACGACATGACGACCACATGACGACATGACGACCACATGACGACATGACGACCACATGACGACATGACGACCACATGACGACATGACGACCACATGACGACATGACGACCACATGACGACATGACGACCACATGACGACATGACGACCACATGACGACATGACGACCACATGACGACATGACGACCACATGACGACATGACGACCACATGACGACATGACGACCACATGACGACATGACGACCACATGACGACATGACGACCACATGACGACATGACGACCACATGACGACATGACGACCACATGACGACATGACGACCACATGACGACATGACGACCACATGACGACATGCTGACCACAAGATATGTTGAGCCCCATCTGGCGCGTGCATGCAGATCAGGTGTGAAGTCACACTTTAACTTGAACTTGAAATTGAAGTTGAGGGCCGACAGCGTCGAGGCCTTTGTAACGGCCTACAATTCCCTCTGCAATACTCACAATATTCACACGAAGGAGTTCAGTGCCTGTGTACCAGACTTGTTCGACAAACTACTCAGGATCTACCAATCCTTATCAGAAGCTACCCTTGGACGGCATCTCTGGGATAACCAGTACTTCTAAACACCATCACCAGGCATGGTGGGTCATTACAGTCCATTCCACTTGCCGGGCTCATTCCAGTCACTGCTTCGGTGTTTGGCAGGTGACAACAACGACAGGAATCAATGCAGGATTCCGTTTTACCTATTGACATTTTCAGTGAAACTTTAATATTGTAGGGTGTGCATCAAATGGCATGTTTGGGCATGTCTAACGCCAAGTTGAGCTGGCCATTTCCGGTATGAAAATACTAGTAACCTCAACCTTAACGCTTCCTGCCGCGAGTTGAACTGAAGTTCAATGTTCAACTCAAATTACGGTTAATTTTAGAGATCTATTTTGAAATTAATGAATATCAAGTAGATCATGTCTTCATTTAATTTTCGTTGAGGATTTATGAGAATTGATTTTGTGACTGCTAGTCGGTCACCGGCGTAATGAAAATCCCCATTGTGACCACCGTTCGCAGGAAACGTTAACACATTTGCTGCGAAGTGACCCACCGGTGGTCACTTAGATGATTTTCATAGTACTGCTGACCTACCTGCAGTCACTAACTTACTTTTTGTAAAATACTTAATGAAAGCTAAATAAAAGGCCGATCCAGTTAATGTTTGCTATATTCAAAGTTGATATTCGCAATTGACTTTAAATTTGAATTGAATGTTGAACTTAAGTTTAACCCATCGCAGTTAAGGTATTTACCACTTCACGACTCTGAAGTGCCTAACAATTCTTCCAGCAGTCAGCAGGAGCGAAGGAAATGCAGGTAGTTCTTTTGTTTCACGTGCATATGGTGCCCCTCAGGGGGATACAACTATTGTATCTCGGGGAATTAGCTCTTCCAGAGAAATATGTGAGGTCCTGAGCTAAAGGTTTATTTGGTAGGCCTTCCGTTTGTCAAAATAAAGTAAGTTTTTTGTTTTGTTACGGACCTCCTTTTTCGGTTCACTGCTGTCCTGTTCTTCAGCACCTACTGCTTTCTTCTTCAATTTTTAGCTTATTTCATCCACTTCTTTCACAACTTACTGTATCTATTCACCTTCTGCATAGATTTGGCATTCCCTTACCTCCGTACTAAATAATGTCTTCCTCCTTCCATTTTTCGGACGTCTTTGTTGCGGTTATGGAGGCTTAAGCTGACATCTAATCTAATCTAGTTCATATCATAGGGCATACATATGGCATGTCAAAAAGTTGAACTGGCCATTTCCTGAATGAAACTACTGGTAACCTTAAACAAGAACAACTAATCAACTTAACCTTAAACTGGAACAACTGCTAAACTTCGCTTCAAGCAGTAAACAGGCGTGGGAATGTGCGGAGATACTCTTGTTTTACCTTCATTTGGTGTGATGCTGGTGCTCTGGCAATGAGACCATCTGTCCTGAGGTTGCCATCTGCAGCTCTCCGGGTGCCATTAACTGCTTATGACCTCAACATGCTCAACACGCTTCGCAAGAAGCACTCCTGCTCGAAGAGTTTCCTTGGATTGATAAGTTAAAGCTCGTGAGAAAAAACGAAGAACACAGCGTGTTGCATCCTAGAACATCAAGCGTAATCGAATCAATCTGTAGGGACCTTCAGTCTCGAGTGTCGCTGACAGCCGCAAACTCTTCGTGTTCAATCAAAATTTATTGTACTTGTTACTTAGCCTGTTGACCGAAATGAGTTAAACTGAAGTTCGATGTTCAACTCAAATTTAAAGTCGATTCTATTCAACAATTATGAAAATAGCAAACCCTAACTGCATCGTACCTTCACTTAGCTTTGATTGAGAATTTATGTAAGTTAGTTTTTGACTACTGTTCGGTGAGCAGCATGACGGTAATTCCCTCCGTGCACACTGGCGGCTCACGTCCCGGTGTCAGTGTCGAAAACCCATTGTTACTTCCTCCTGGGGAGATTTAATCAATGGAATAGTATTACGATGAAAGTCATTTGCCAGTTTATTTGTTTGTACTCCGTGTTAAAAGTGAGCGTATAAGTTATATAAAAATGACAATATTTAATTTTAGGAGCTGGTCTTCATTACGATTTGAGTATTTTCTTGAGAAGTGACAACTGTATACGCCACAAATTTAGCTGGGTGCGTGAAAGGCGCATACATAATTTTGCCCACGCCCCTAATGCAATTCAAGGTTATTTTGTGTTAGTGATTTAACATGCAAGTGAATTTTGATCCCACGCCTTCCACCAGTTCCTACCTCCCATAACCAGCAACAAACCAGGTAAAGGAAGTCGGCTTCGCGAACTTCTGTAGAAATATTGCCACCGTATGAGCGCATTTACGCGACGTTGCCTTAAATTCGTCAGAAGTTCTGTACTGCACTGTAAAGTTTGTGTACGAGTGGACGACCAATGATTTCTCTAGACTCCAAGAAATGATTGCGGATATGATGCAGTCGATTTTCAGTGCAAATACTCTTGTGCATTAGAATTCTTTTCTACCCTCAGGAGTATTTTCAATCAAATTGTAAACTAGTATTAGCAAAACATATAGCCAGAACATAAAACTTGTAAACATGTGTGCAGTCGAAAACTCCATCAGATTCGTTGTTCTGTGGCATTTTTTTAGCCTTCGCAAAAGAATACGCCACAATGCATGACCACGAGAACCATCGTGAGGGGAGATAGAACATGCGCTAGTTTACGACAGCTGAATTTCACGATGATTGTTTAATACCGAGATAGATAAGCCGAGGAGATAAGATGCAAGAGGTATTCCTGTCTTCAACCACCGCACCTTTTCAGTTCAACTCGAGCCGCTTGTGTGACCGCCCATACTCGCTCGCATATGTGAGGCTTCTGTTCCACTCGAGTCTTGCTTCTGTGAGTACAGTGCATGTCTGCCGTACGTTGAAATTTCTTTCTCGTTTTTTTTTCTCTTTTATCATGATTGATATTCTGATTATAATTCATTCAATTCAAAATGCCCCACTTATGATATCACTTTTTGGTTTGCTGCACATTTTGAAGGGAGTTTTGCCCAACTTTGATCCTTTTGCTGGTATTATGAAGACAAATTATACAATCATCGCGTGTTTTAAACTTGATTGCCATCAGAAACATACAATAGGCAATAGGTTTAGGTTAATCAAGTTAGTCTACCTTATGCTATAGGGACTGATACCCCGAAAGGAGATACTGTTTGGTCCCCTCAGCATTTAGTTAGGCCTTTGGGACTTTTATTTTTTGTGCATACTTACCTTCCTTCAGTTCACATGCTTCCATTGTTTTTTCTTCCCCTTCCAATCGTTCCGCTTCTATGCCCTCGGTGTCATGCGCGAAAACACACCTTGTGCATAGATTCCCCGTTTTTTCAGTCAATACCTCCTAGCGGGACAATGTGAGGGCCCGAGTTGAGAATTAGGTAGGCCTTCTTTTGTTGAAATAAAAATTTTGTTGTTGTGTTAAGGACCACCTTTTTCGGTTCACTGCTGTCCTTTTTTCAGCACCTACTACTTTCTTCTTCAACTTTTATCGTGTTTCATGAACTTCTTTCCCAATTTACTGTTTCTATGCCCCTTCTGCATAGATTCCGCATTCCCTAATATCCATACTAAATGGTGCCTTCCTCCTTCCTCTCTTCGATACGCTCTTTTTAGTAGCGGTTAGGGAGGCTTAAACTAACCTATAATTTATCTTTTCAGTCAATATATACTAAACAATCCCTCCTTCGCTCCCTCGAGATCTTATTTGTTGTGGTTAGGGAGTTTCAACACTTTGACTCCGAAGTGGTACTCATGTGTACCACTAGGTATTTTGTTCATTTACGTACCGAAATATACAAATAACATTTCAACTATTTTGCTACCTTTTCCAAAATAAATTTTAGAGTTAGAAGTAACATATTATGGTTCAGTCGTATTCTTTATACTTGTTAAAACGGAATAATAAATTAGAGCAGAACAGCCAGTTTTTCAAAACGACTTCTTCTAGCCTAACCAAACTGACCGTAGAACCGCACAATCGTAGTCAACGTGTTGAACTAAAATAATGTACTTCGAACTTGTGTTGGCTTCAGAATGTTTACGTAATTCTCGATGGTGGCACTGCGCTGCTTTGGCAGGATTGAACAGCGTTGCGAAGTTTTATTTAGCTCTGCAGGACGTGATCTGAATGCACGAAATTCAACCCTAACAGATGCATTTTAACAGCTTCATGAACTTCCCCTCGGGAACTTTTGCAAAACTGTTGAGAAAATTTCTTTGAAGCCAAATATATTTTATAAATTGTTTCAAATATTTCCTGAGGTATTTGTGGTACGTAAGAAGTCTTCATTTTTATATACCAAATCAATTATATATGTTTAAAATTTTATTATGCATCAAAATTTGTCATGCATCAAATTTTGTTGTGCATCCAATTTTGTTGTGCATCCAATTTTGTTGTGCATCCAATTTTGTTGTGCATCCAATTTTGTTGTGCATCAAATTTTGTTGTGCATCCAATTTTGTTGTGCATCCAGTTTTGTTGTGCATCCAATTTTGTTGTGCATCAAATTTTGTAGTGCATCCAATTTTGTAGTGCATCAAATTTTGTTGTGCATCAAATTTTGTTGTGCATCAAATTTTGTTGTGCATCCAACTTTGTTGTGCATCCAACTTTGTTGTGCATCCAACTTTGTTGTGCATCCAATTTTGTTGTGCATCCAATTTTGTTGTGCATCCAATTTTGTTGTGCATCCAATTTTGTTGTGCATCCAATTTTGTTGTGCATCAAATTTTGTTGTGCATCAAATTTTGTTGTGCATCAAATTTTGTTGTGCATCAAATTTTGTTGTGCATCAAATTTTGTTGTGCATCCAATTTTGTTGTGCATCCAATTTTGTTGTGAATCAAGTTTTGTTGTGAATCAAATTTTGCTGTGCATCAAATTTTGCTGTGCATCAAATTTTGTTGTGCATCAAATTTTGTTGTGCATCAAATTTTGTTGTGAATCCAATTTTGTTGTGCATCCAATTTTGTTGTGCATCCAATTTTGTTGAGAATCAAATTTTGTTGAGCATCAAATTTTGTTGTGCATCAAATTTTGTTGTGCATCAAATTTTGTTGTGCATCAAATTTTGTTGTGCATCAAATTTTGTTGTGCATCAAATTTTGTTGTGCATCCAATTTTGTTGTGAATCAAATTTTGTTGTGAATCAAATTTTTCTGTGCATCAAATTTTGCTGTGCATCAAATTTTGTTGTGCATCAAATTTTGTTGTGCATCCAATTTTGTTGTGAATCCAATTTTGTTGTGCATCCAATTTTGTTGTGCATTCAATTTTGTTGAGCATCAAATTTTGTTGTGCATCAAATTTTGTTGTGCATCAAATTTTGTTGTGCATCAAATTTTGTTGTGCATCAAATTTTGTTGTGCATCAAATTTTGTTGTGCATCAAATTTTGTTGTGCATCAAATTTTGTTGTGCATCAAATTTTGTTGTGCATCAAATTTTGTTGAGCATCAAATTTTGTTGAGCATCAAATTTTGTTGTGCATCAAATTTTGTTGTGCATCCAATTTTGTTGTGCATCCAATTTTGTTGTGCATCCAATTTTTTTGTGCATCCAATTTTGTTGTGCATCAAATTTTTTTGTGAATCAAATTTTGCTGTGCATCAAATTTTGCTGTGCATCAAATTTTGTTGTGCATCAAATTTTGTTGTGCATCCAATTTTGTTGTCAATCCAATTTTGTTGTGCATCCAATTTTGTTGTGCATCCAATTTTGTTGTGCATCCAATTTTGTTGAGCATCAAATTTTGTTGTGCATCAAATTTTGTTGTGCATCAAATTTTGTTGTGCATCAAATTTTGTTGTGCATCAAATTTTGTTGTGCATCCAATTTTGTTGTGCATCCAATTTTGTTGTGCATCCAATTTTGTTGAGCATCAAATTTTGTTGTGCATCAAATTTTGTTGTGCATCAAATTTTGTTGTGCATCAAATTTTGTTGTGCATCAAATTTTGTTGTGCATCAAATTTTGTTGTGCATCCAATTTTGTTGTGCATCAAATTTTGTTGAGCATCAAATTTTGTTGAGCATCAAATTTTGTTGAGCATCAAATTTTGTTGTGTATCAAATTTTGTTGTGCATCAAATTTTGTTGTGCATCCAATTTTGTTGTGCATCCAATTTTGTTGTGCATCCAATTTTGTTGTGCATCAAATTTTGCTATGCATCAAAAAAAAAATTTGGCTATGCATTTTACTGACCTCAAACTGGTTACTTTTCTATTTAAGTTGTTCTTGAACGTTTATTGACGCTCTATTATCTTATATATCATTTTCTATTCCGAGAAATATCCATTTATTTACATGCACGATTATCCTTTTCTGAAACCGAACGTGACATTTCTGCTGGCCTACTCGAATTCTATTTTATGGAATGCTAAAACTAGATTTCCAAAAGAGGAAACTGTCAAGTGGTTTATTCCCACTTCATAGAAATACATAGGTTGCAAAATGTAGCACGGTATTGAACTGTTGGTATACTTGTACGCTAGCCTTTTCAAAAAATAGTCTCGCATGAAGGCTCTTGCGCAGACCTTTGTCTCTTTCGTAGCATTTGTGCGCCAGTTTTTGAGAGGCTGAGCTCCTGAGAAAATTGAAACTCTCGTCTGCGGTTGTCCCTATTCTGCTGGCTGCTACTTTGAGCAAACCTCCATTTATAGATTAGTGCTAGTCATAGTTCAGCTGCAGCCTTCCACTTGACCTGTATTTAAGTGTAAGACTTTGATTGGCAGAACGTATATTAAGCTTAGAAAACGAATCTAGTATATCTCACCCCTACTATTCGAGCATTTGTTTTTTTGATAAAATGTTAGCCTCTTGCCTCCCGAATAATAAATCGTATCTAAGATACAGCGCAATGCCAAGGGAAGACAGACCATGAGCGTTGCCTCTCGGTTGAGCCTTTGTTAGAAACTGCATTATGCACTGCTAAGCTTTACGTTCTACATATTGCTTTAATTTGAATTGCTTGCATGAAAGTTAATCATCATTATTATTATTTCTTATTTCTATTCATCATTTTTTTCATATTTTTCCTTTATTTGAATATGTGCATCTTTTATGTTTTTTTTCATTTATAATTTTTGTTTTTGATTTTATAATTTTTTATATTTTTTCAATTTTTATTTCATATATTTTTATTATTTTATTTGTTTTTTGTTATATTTTTCATTTTTTCAGATATCCATTTTAAAATTTATTTTTGATATTTCAAATTTTTCTTTCATTTTTTTCATTTATTGCATTTTATAAATTTGTTTCTTTATTTTTATTTATATTTGGTATGTATTCAATTTTTTCACTTTTTATTTGCTATTTCATTTTTTGTATTCATTCAATTTTTTTCATTTTTAATTTTCTATTTTATTTTTTGTTAATTCTTTTATTATTGTTTGATTGTTGTTATATTTTTATTGATTTTCTAGTTGTTTAATACTTAGTTTTTAATTTTTATGTGTTATGTTTTTTATTTATTCATTTTTTGTTTTATTATTAATCTTTTTTTTTCAAGTTTTATATTTCCTTTTTTTCATTTTTTTATTTTTTATTGATATTTTTTAGGGTTTTTATTTATATAATTTTTTAATAATTTTTCCATTTTTGTCTAATTTTTTATTTGGTATTTTTTATTTTATTTCTTTTAGAATAAGTTAAGTAATGTCGATGAATTTTTTCAAGGGCCCATGGTTTTTATGTTTGACATTCTACCAGCAAAGCTTTGGTTAGAATAGGATAGTAGGATATGTTAGGTTAGGATAGGTTAGGTTAGAGTGAGATGTTGGAATTTCTTAGGAAATGTTTGCCGATATTTTTCATGGGTCCACCTAGTTTAACGATTTACATTCGTTATGTTGAGTTAGGATAGGAAGGGTTATGATAAGGTAAATTAGGTTAGGATAGGTTAGCATAGAATACGTAATGTTGACATTTTTAACGGGTCAACGGTTTATAATGTTTGACACATCAGAAAAGCATCGGTTAGCATAGGGTAAGTTAGTTTATACTATGTTGGGATGGGTTATGTTAACATGTGTTAGAATTTTCTGGGTATTGTTGATTGAATTTTCTCACTGGTCCATCTAGCCTAACGATGACTTTGGTTAAGTTAGGGTAGGATTAGAAATGTTAGATAGGAGAGGTTAGGATAGGGTAAGTTAAGATATGTTAGGTTAGGGTAGGTTAAGATATGTTATGTTAGCATAAGTTAGAATATGTGATGTTAAAATTTGGCAAGTAATTGTACCAAATTTTGAGGCGAGTCCCTGTTCGGGCGCCAATTGAAAGATAATTTGGCGAGTCCCTGTTCAGGCGCCAATGGATAGTTTTTTGGCGAGTCCTTGTTCGGGCGTCACCTTTTTTATAACGTCCTTGTCTTACGGATTCCTGAGGGTCGTCAGTTGATCGATAAGAGGCCGTATTTTCTTAGGCTGGTTATTCATAGGAATCTTCCTGGTATTTTAGGAATAGAAGACAAGTCAGTTGCTGACTGATATTTTATTAACGAGGTTTGTCAACAGTTTTTCTGTTGCTGCCATAACTTTCTAATAATTTCCAAAATTTCAGATGGCTGCGTGGCGAAGTAGCGAAACTTTCAATAGTAGGCAGGCGAAAAAGCGATTGAGCTACAAGCTCGTAGCTAAAACAAGCTTTGGAGTTTTCGAGCTGACAAGCTTTGAGCTGAAGAAGCTAACGAAATTTTGAAGATCGTGACAGAAGTACTTTTCGCAAGTATCTGTTATACGCGAGCTCAGTTTATTCGAGGGAAGAATTTTTTTCCCCTCCGTAGTACAGAGGCACCAGTCGTTCCATCCTGGCGATGGCCTGACAGTAATGTTGACCGAATTTTTTCAAGGGTCCACCTAGCTTATTGATGACGTTGTCCGTGAAATTTCCACGGGTCCTGCTAGTATAAATAAACACACGACGGTCATTTATAGTAGTAGATAGAGGTTTTTACTTAATCTCATTTTAAAGGAAAATTATCTTCTTTACCTTAATGTAAAGGTTTTTCTATATTAATTATTTAGGCACAGTTACACTCAGATTAAAGGCGACTTTTTTGTCTGAGCGCGAAAAAGTTTCAAACACAATTTTTTCAGTTGTCGTGCTAAACGTTGATTTAACGTTGAATGATTTCTCCGATGCTCTTAGTTTCATAGAATTGTTTAACAATTAAGATTCCTTGTTCGTTTGTTAACTGCATGGTTTAAGAGTTTATTAGTTGAAGAGATTTGATTTGGAAGCTAGGCTGATACGAAAAATGCAGTATCATGAATACCACCTCTATCTTTAATAGTTACCGAAATATGGCACAGATCATATACTTATGTAAGTGTTCTGTGATAATTGCGATTAAATAAAGAGGGGGACATATTTGTGGGCAGCCTGTATCATGTAGACTAACGCAATGAACTGTGAGCAGTAAGCAAGTATGCAACACAGTTATTGAGACAAGAAGCTAAATTATTTTTCCTTATAAATGAATAATCACGAGACAATACTCATCTACACGACGTGTCTTACAATTCTGACAATAATGAGCTCTTTGAGCCAAGTTTATCATACACCGTTCATCACACATTGAGCCCGATAGTCTATCTTTGGCGGCGTCGCGATCTGCATCTGGCTTGATTGCAATAAAAAAAACATCCCCTTACACCAGACCACTCCATCCATCATCAGGAGGAAGTGCTCATGACCTGAACGAGCTCTGCTCTCATTGAACGCTAATTTTATTGGCTTATCAGGTGCACGTGACAATTAGGGCTGACATGAGCGGTAGATGAATGTCTCGTGTACTAAACTCCAGTCATTCACACACGGCCATTGTGGGCACGCACTACCTCACATGCAATATCTAATTCCATGTCACCTATCGCAACATTAAACAGCTTGATGTGTTAATGTTTTGTCAGCGACGCAGCAGATAAAAATTTGAACTCCTTTGAGTAAGGATCTTTTGATAACAACACGGCGTGTGGGCTTGGGTAGCTTGATTGTCGCATAGTTTGCGTCAATGGTTTATCGATGCTGGAAGAAATTAGTATTTACTGAAATCATTAATTGTTAAGCTGTAATTATAGTAAGGTATCAATAGAAATGAATACTATAAAAGGTTGTTTAGAGTTGTTTTAGTTCATACTCGTGGTATTTTCCGGGTTGCAGCTACGTCGTATGTATTTTGGAAACCTGCTGTGTTTCGCCATGATATAGCTTTTTTAGGGCTGCTGTATCATGGCTACAGCGAAGCCCATAAAATTTGATGAAATCCTCTACAGTCAAAGCAGTTCACTTGCAATCCAGCTTAGCAGATAAACTTCAATTCATTCGAATTCGCTTTGCGCAAAAAAAAGAACACAAAGCTCACTGCCCTTTCAGGAGACAATGCAGCTGTGTCAATACCCTTGAAATCTCGTTAACGCAAACCCTCTTTCCTGAGCGTCGAACAAAACTTGCTGAGACAGTATCCTTGAAATCTCAAAGCAAATCCCTTCCCTGAACGTCGAACAAAATTTCAATCCATGGAACAAAAACAGCGTGAAAAGTCGTACAATTGAGAGGATGGGTCAATGGTTAGGGACTTACCTCAATGATAGGATGTTCGCACTTCAGCTGAGGCGCGCGTACGGTGCAGCTGGTGTGAGTCAGGTCATGCCGCAAGCCATGACTGCATTCTTCATTACTGGGTCAGTGGTGATGGGAGTGACCGCATCTTTGTCCTGCTATAGCTCAATCAACATCGTGTGGGATGCAGCTGGTAACTCTCATCGAGACTGTTTTGGAGATAAAATCTTTCCCACAAACCAGGAAATGTGCCCTTAGTGTTTTTCTTCTGAAGATGGCAATGAGACAATTGAAGAGCTCATGCGCAGACAAGCTGAGTTCTGTGAAAGTTACATGTTCTCACAACTTGTGTCGCATGATGAGTTTATAATATGAGTGGCATAATGTGAGTGGCACAATGTGAGTGGCACAATGTGAGTGGCACAATGTGAGTGGCACAATGTGAGTGGCATAATGTGAGTGGCATAATGTGAGTGGCATAATGTGAGTGGCATAATGTGAGTGGCATAATGTGAGTGGCATAATGTGAGTGGCATAATGTGAGTGGCATAATGTGAGTGGCATAATGTGAGTGGCATAATGTGAGGGGCATAATGTGAGGGGCATAATGTGAGTGGCATAATGTGAGTGGCATAATGTGAGTGGCATAATGTGAGTGGCATAATGTGAGTGGCATAATGTGAGTGGCATAATGTGAGTGGCATAATGTGAGTGGCATAATGTGAGTGGCATAATGTGAGTGGCATAATGTGAGTGGCATAATGTGAGTGGCATAATGTGAGTGGCATAATGTGAGTGGCATAATGTGAGTGGCATAATGTGAGTGGCATAATGTGAGTGGCATAATGTGAGTGGCATAATGTGAGTGGCATAATGTGAGTGGCATAATGTGAATGGCAGAATGTGAGTGGCATAATGTGAATGACATAATGAGTGGCAATATATTTCCTATAGTTTCGTGCACTTGATGCAGCATTAATGCACTCGGTCATTCTGTACAAAGTGTCCGCAAAAAAATGTATCCACTGATTGAGAATCTATGACTCAATATTTGTTAATTTTGTTTAGTAAGCTACGCTTAGAAGAAATATAAGTTGAATAAATATCTGAATTAAAACTATCCTACAGTATCATAGATACACATGAAGAAAATTTAAAATCAGTGGGTATATTTTTCGTGTACATCCTGTACAGTCCAGTCCGTATACTGCGCGCCGCGCGGGACTGCAGTTCTCAATCATGAACATGAAAGAGCGGTGAGGCAATTTCTTGAATGTTAAAAAATGTTTCAGCTCTGTTTAATTAGAGATAGTGAAGTTCTGCTATGAACGTAGATGATGTGCTATTTAATGAGTGGGTAATTTTGAGCATTTGATTCTTATTGTTATATCCTCATGATATAACCTCCCTACATCTATATTCATAAAGGAATCGCAACGAGGAATATTGAAATGCTTCGTCTGGCCCACGACTTTCATCTCCTCGAAAAGAACCGCATTAAAGATAAGTTCTCGCGGCTAAGCGCAACTTCGAATCAACTCCACAACATGCCTCTCATGCTATTTCCTTCAACAACATCGTCAGACGACGCTACGCCTTACCATCATCGTGCTACCCTCTTGACATCATCACCACGACGCAACCGGAGGACTACGAGATCAAGTTATCAGATACCTCTTTCTCTTTTCTCTACCACAATGTATTTCTTATCTCTCTAATCTTAATCATCTAGGATGTTATAGTATTCATTTATAAAGATTGAATGCAGGATCGTAATTATTGTTAGTCAGTATTGTGGGTTTTCCATTTATTAATGAGTAGCTACTGTCGTAACGTGTTTGTTCTCAGAAGTAGAGAGGCGCCCTCGTTCCTTCAAGCGAGCGGGCAACAGTTAGTCTTGCGCGGGGAGGCAGTCGAGTAGGTTCCTTCATTAAAGAGTAACAGTTCAAGATCATATAAACTTATTGGTGTCTTCCCCTGCGGTTCATCGCCCTTTGGCGATGAACCCGCTTTGTTGTAAACGACTTTTAGTGTCAAAGCTACTTAAATTTGTCTCTAAATTACCTGGAGATCCATCTTGCTCCAATCATTCATTATAAATGGATCGCAAAGGCACCAGCCTCCTCGCAAATACTTCGACAACGCCCAAACTGGATTCTGCAGATAAGTTAACATGTTTACTAAATGTCTAACCAGCTTCTCTCTCGACAGCATTGTGATGTGTTAGGTGTCTGCGTTAATAACGAACCTTTGTAATCTTTCGTGTCTTCAATTTCCTTTGTAAGTTAGAGAGAGATGATAAAGAGATGATGATAATGATGATGATATAAAATGATGCACATACGTAAGTCATAGCCTTCCGCTCTTATACTAACGTTATCGAAGATCTTGAAAATATGTCTTATAAATATAAATATTGTTTGTCCGAGTCACGGACTGGTGGCAGCATTGAAAAGCTATCGTGATTAATTAAGACTAGAAAATAAAAGATAGTGACAAATAATAACGAATGTCACGAAATAACATGCATCACAACAACGAACGTCGGCAGCGATGTGGAATAGGAACAAGCGATCATTACAAAATGATGTGACATCGGTGGGACAAAATATAGGAACCACGACACTTATTTTTTTATATGGTTCCCTTCCTTGGCATGTATCTGTTGCAGATAATTCGTTTCCTTATACTGCATATCTGTTCCTGCTTACTAGCTGTAAATTAGAAAAATATTTCCAATAAGATTTAGACAAAAAAATTATGTTAGCAAATTTGCATAAAACTAGAGAATAGTAACCTACAAACACATCGCGCGTATCCGTAACGCAACAAGCCGCAGAGTGACAGCGCACGGGTAAACACGACGCAGATAGTTTGCCGGAAGGGAGCAAACTGCGCCAACTCTGTTGTTTTTTTTATCAGTGCGAGGCGTTACAGCTCGACTCGGTGTCGAAGACAGCCCTAAGCCCATCCATACTAAAGCCGTAAAACAAACAATGGGCGTCGTTTGTTTAATATCAGACGACAGGGCAATAACCTGTCCTGATAATAATCTATAAGTACAGTTTACAACGATTTTTGCGAAGATAGTTGAAAACTTAACCGAAAAAGCAAGTTCGCTTGAAAATTTAACTTTTTTTCACCAAAAAAAGACTGAATAACAGCTCTTCAACTCTGCAATACAGAGAGTTTCTACGAAACATTAATAACATTATGTATAATACCGTAAAGATGTTAATTTCCGCTATTTTTCTTATTTCATGTGCCTCCCTAAGGTGACGAAATAATACTGTAGCAAAGCAACATTACATCATATTTAAAATCAGTTTGTACATCTATTACGGACACCCTGCATAAAACCACAGGCGTAGAGGGGGGGAAGTCGGAAGTAGCACACTATGTAGAAACTGGATAATTTTTCCCAAGATGTCCTTTATTTTCATTGGTAGTACAATGAATCTGTTTTCGGTGCCAATGATTGTCCCACAATTGTCTCGACTTGAATATTTACAAGCAAAAAACCACGCTCCGATGAAGGGAGGTATAGGTGAGCAGTAACGTTGCAATATACCAATATGTAGCATTGGCTCTTACGATTTATATTTATTGCATCTTTAATTGTGCCATAATCTATGCTCCAGTCGTATCCTTAATGAGGAAAACGGTTGAGTTTTTATCATAATAATTATAGCCGTCGTTTATTCTTAAAAAGTCTTCATTTAGTTTGAATACCTCAAACCTGTTGCTTGGAACTGCTAAATGTACTTGAGCTCATCTTGGATATAGGCTTCATTACCTCATGGTTATGAATATAAACGGGGAATTTAATTAGAATAGATTTGTTTATTTTAGTACTTTCCCGGAGCAACTGTTAAGGTTAAAACTCGAGTAAGTGATACCCGACCCCACAGAGACAACAAGAAAGGGTCGGTTCAGGGTGATGATCTGTTCTGGCTCTGAGGCGTAAGTTACACTGCAGTCAAGCGCATCGATTGTGCGTCGCAGAGCTTGGTGAGCTGCGAAAACTTGAGGTGGCGTCCACCGTGCTGTGCTCTATTCTCAGTGATTGAAAACAGCAGTACGGGTGCATTGGCGTAGTCGTAAGCGAGACCTCTGTTGGTGACTAGTATTCGTATTCAAAGAACTCGGAATGTTAACTACACCAGCTTCGTTGCCAACTCAGGATCTCGTACAGGTGAGCGTTGGCTGCAGTGTGGGGCAACGACAGTGTGGTGTTGCACACATCTGGTTTTAGGAGTGCTGGACGGGGAGATATAGTTGAGGTGAGCATGAGTGTTAGCTACCGGCTCCAGGCGTATAAATTGAAGCGAAAAAGAACTCGACGAGGAAGGGCTATTGGAGAGGCACTTGGCTCCCGTCATATTTGTAAGGCGCACTGATGCAGAAGCATTTGGAAACAAGACGCTTACCGATGGTGCGCTTGGAAAGGGAAGGCTTGCTTTACTTCGAAGGACAGATGCTAACAATTTGTGCCATTAGGAAGTGATGAGGTTGCATGCTGTTCCTATGCTTACGTTGTAGACATTGGAATCAAGACTGAGCACAGTGATGGAGCTGCTTTTAGTAGTCAAATGAAAAGTGCTCGCCCTGTTCCTTTAATCCTTTGTCTCCTGACGGTTACTCCAGTGCCAAGATGGATAGCACTTCTAGTTTAGGAAAATTGGTAAAATTTCAAGATAATTTAACTAGTGGGGAAATTTTTTGAGCTAAATAACAAAATTAGGATAATTAAAAGCGTTCATGTAACTGTGTTCTTGAACATTCCAGAAGCCTCGAACGCGCAATTTGGTTTTGATTTCTTCTCAGTTTAAGCGTCATGGTCTGTGCAATACATTTAATACCTTTTTTATTTACCTTCAGCAAATTTTTCATGCGCACATTGATTTGCGGATAAGTTTGGGCAAAAACTAGATATTTGTTCCCAAAATTTTCGACAATTTTTTTTGGTGGCGAAGATTTGTCTCAGCATACATACATTTTTGACGAAACATGAGTTTTTATGTAAAAAAGAAGTAAGCACCTACTTATGCAGAAAACAAACACTCTAAGGCAATTTCAATTATATTTCAGAGCACTGACAACATTTATTCTAGAAAACTTTTCCCTAAACTGTTTGAAGTTTGAGAGGCAAAGATTTTAAAAGGAGCATACCCCTAAAAGTGGGGGATTTGGGAGAAAATTGATTTTAGCTGCTATCGGAGGTGAAAGAGGTCAGAAACATCCAGTGAAAAAATGAAGTTTGTACGTTCGCTCGTTCGCCTTCTAAGGGGGTTTGAATAATGGGAGGGAGGAGAGGGGAAAGTGGTATTTTATCATCTTCCCACTCCTTTTAGGCTGTTTCTTCACGGTGCAACGTTCTATGCCATATTCTATGTCTATTTATTACTGTATAATGATTTCAAGGGTCCTAGCTGACCCAACCAATAATAATAAAGAAAAATTGAGATTGTTTGTTTCTTTGTTAACCTTTTTTGGGAGGATCGAAATGTGGGGTTTCAAAATGCATCTCCTACTACAATTTTTAAGCTACAGTGATGATTTTAGTATCATTGGATGTGAAAAGCGTGAAGAGTATGGGACGTAAAGGGTTACTTCGAAATTTGTCACGATCAAAAGTTGTGACGTCACAAATGAAAATTTCCCCCCAAAATGAATGGTGCTTCGAAAAAATTTTCTTAAAATTTTTATTATGACTTAAAAAAGTTTCTGTATACTTCCTGTAATTTCCAAGATATTCCTCATCTAATGATACCAAAATCATCACTCTAGCTTGAAAACTGTACGAGAAGATGCATTTAGAAACCCCCCTCCCCCAAAAAATTTCATTTTTTTCGAATATCTCGTTTTCTTTCACGGAAATTGCTTTTTTTCACGAATAACGAATGATTACAAATTGCATTTCATATCGGTATACAAAATTTCATTGCTCTAGGTTGAATAATGAAAAAAGGTTCGTATGGGGTATGTGTTATGGTGGTCGTTTTCTTTCTGATCGAGTATATTGATTTTCGTAATTTATGGATAATTTTCATGATCATCCTTCAAATAAAGATTTTTCTATAGCAGGTTTTAAAACACTCATTATGCATGGCCACACATTTTACTGTTATAATGATTGATGAAAACCGCACATAACGTGAGACAGACTGGAGCCAGCAAATGCTAATGATGATAAAATAATATACAATACGTAACTCGGAGGAAAGCAGCGATGACGATGACGTTAAATTATTTAAAAGAAGAGGTCTCGTGGTTTTTACGTTATATTGGACTAGTCCATCCCCCTTTATTTAAAATGAGAAAGAAGGCGATATGAAAGAAAGGCCGAAAGAAATAAAAAATTAAATCTCTTGAGAGTTGATGAGGCCGAGCCCGTATCACAGATACGCTCATCACACTCTTCTGGCTGGCTTCGGACGGACGGACGGACGGACGGACGCGGCTCTTATTATAGTATAGAAGATTCGTCGTTCTGAGGTATGAAGTTACACTGATAAATTATACAATAACAACCTCAGTGTGCCCTACTGAGTTCAAATTAGAGTTACTAGTATAGGTGGCACCGAAGAGACCCTTCTGAGACTAATTTTGATACAAGAATGAATACTCCTAACTCTCGGCATCAGCTTATGTAGCTGTAATTTCCGTTAAGGTTGCCGCAGCTCATACAGGATCGTTGGCAGCACTCAACCGTCATGAAGCTTTTTTATGCACTCTTTTTCGGATGCCGCTTTGCTGCTGCCACACAGGCGTCGCCATCTCTCACGAAGCACGGCTTTCTGCTGAGGTTTCGCTGAATTTGCAGATTCCTTATCGGAGGTCTTGCGAGTCAGGGCACGCGGTCCGTGATCCGTTGCCAGCCGAGGCAACCGTTATGGTGGGAAATTTCCATGGTACGCGGTTATGTATCTAAGTTCATAACATATGCTCCCCTTAAGCGGAGCGAACTTATTGACTTTGTTCAGTTCCGGTGCGCTAGTTTTAACTTTTACTTCAAGTCCCGTGGTTGAAACTATTGAATGGCGTGAGAACGGAGAGAAGTTTTGGCCTTACGCTCTTGCTTGGAAGAATGACGAGTGAAGAGTTTAGGGTAAAGTTGCTCTATAGGTTGATGCTTCTGCACAGCATTTTCGTTTAAAATCATAAAAACAATGTTGGGTTTAAATACGGTTCCATTTTTCTCATTCCATAGGAGAGAATACAGAGTTCAAAGACGAAATCTTCCCTGTATGTCAATATTATATCAGTGCAAGGTCGTTCACCTTTCTTCTCCTATCACTCTAACGTAAAAACTTCTCAAAAGTATTATCGTCTCATCCTGGTGTTCCTGACACATTATCAGGCCCTGACCACATAGCGCATATCGCTATATGATGGTTTCTTATTCTTATGACTGCACAAGACCATAAATTTAGGTTTACTTTATTCAAGCATAGTTTTAATGCTCGCATGTCTGTGTCGCGTACGTGCGTTTGCCTCAAGTTTCAAATATTTCTTGTTTGGGTCTTCGAATTAAAAGATTCCCTAAATTCGTATGTTTTTAACCTTGCATTTAAGGCCCTGGCCACAATAGCCTTCAGCCATCTTGTTACGTCGAATTGATACCAAATTGAACGTTCTCAACGCTTGTTTTATTATCTGTTCCTAGCCGGAACTTGACACGTGTTAAGTCACCTCAGCGAGCATTTCTGTGCCGCCTCAATTTTCACTTCCTGTGTACATGTCAGAACGGTTAAACGATAAATCAAGTAAAATGAAATTGTCAACCTTGCGTCACTTCCAGTAACTTTTCAAAACAGTGACGCTGAACTTATTCGGGCTCAAAACTAGCCATACTCAAATTTGACAATTGTACTTGACTAAAGAGCTGAAAGTTAAATAGGCCTTCTTTTTGTTGGAATGAAATATGTTTTTCGTTTTGTTACGGATCATCTTTTTTTGGTTCACTGCTGTCCCGTTTTCAAGCACCTCTGACTTCCTTCTTCAAAAATTTTCTTGTTTCCTAACCTTCCTTCTCAACTTACTGTTTCTCTGCCCGAGAATTCCTGAGCAGAAGCACACCTTGTACATAGATTCCTCAATTCCTAAACTCCATGCTAGATGGGGCCTTCATCCTTTCCCTCTTGGAACATCTTTTATGGTAAGCGAAGCTGAAACTAATTTATAATCAATCACTCATTGCCTTCTTTCTTAAATTACTGCATTTTTGCAGGAGAGATTTGAGTGGGAACACCATGTACATAGATTCCACGTTCCCTTAACTTCAGTAAATGGTACTTTCATCTTTCCATTCTTTGGAACTTTTTTACGGTTAGGGTCAAACTAACACACCTAATCAAAATCAGTTCATTCTCGTTTTTCTTCCAGCCCCTCAAATTTTTCATTCTCCACGACCTTTTAAGACTCGTAATTACTATTATATGGAAACAAATTCTTGCTCAAAAACAATTCCAACTGCTAATTTTAAGATCCTGTTAGAGTTTTTGGAATTTTGTCTAACTTCTTGTCTTTTTGGAACTCGACAGCTGCAGAGGTCTTCGTTGTTCTTTAGGGCATCATGGCTGCCGACCGCAAGCCCTTCCTTTTCTTCGGTCTCTTGATAGTGGCCTTCGCCACGACTACGGTTCTCATCATCGTGCTCAGAGACACCACCACTTACCCCGAAGAAACGTAAGTCGACTCGGTGCTGCTGAAGCGGGAGGTGTACGTCACTATAGCATGAGATCTACCTCTATAGCGTGAGGTTAGGTTAGGTTACTAATGGATATTACTTATTTCCGTACATTTAATTTAGCGGTAAACACTTAATTTGTATATCTCAAACTGCGCCGTGGGTGGGCGATATATGGCGGTAGACCTAACGCTATAGGAGCACAAACTCTTGGTCTATGGGGACTCCTCAAAATGACTCATGTTCGTTACCTTGTGCATAGATTCCGCGTTCCCTTAACTCCATGCTTAATAGTGCTGTCATCCTTTCTCTCTTTGAACATCTTTGTTATGGTAAGGGAGGCTTAAACTAACTTATAATCAATTAATCGCTCATGTTCGTTCTTAACCATACAGTTATCAAGGAGCTTCATTTGCCATGGTGATTTTCAAGTGTAAGGTACTATAAATAAGGAATACAATATAGATTGGATTTGAATTCGATATCTTCAAGATGACTGGTAATTTTTTGTTTTACAGCCCTCAATCTTATTATTTTATTTTATTATTTATTATTTTACAGCCCATGAACAAGGTAATTTCACGCGCCATTCACTGGTCAGTGATTACACGCTATATATACTTTAACTCTGCCGTTTATTGTGCTCGTCATAGCCGTGTGGCTTTCGGACTCGCCTCCGTGCGGGCACACCCGGGTTCGAGTCCTGGTTCTGGTGGCGATTTTCTCCGTTGGGTAAAGGGGAAAAATTCCAAGCACAATACCCCACTCTACCCAGGTGTCTGAAATGGGTACCGGTCTTTACCGGGGGAAAGCGTCATGGCGTCTTGGCGTTAGTTATAAGGCATTTGAAAATCCAATGTACAAGGTGATATGTATCAGGCTTGATTGGAAATAAAGCATCCGTAGATGCCTTCATTATTATTATTATTATTATTATTATTATTATTATTATTATTATTATTGTTTTTTTTTATTAATTGATTTGATGCATAGATTTACTTGAAGGTTTGCACTACGTCGTTGAAACAAGGAACAGACAATATCGGTGTCCACGCTTTCTGTCGCACCTTATACCCCTCACGGGGATACAACTATTGTATCTATGGGAATTAGCGCTCCCATGGGGACTATGTGAGGGCCTGAGCTAAAGGTTAGGTAGGCTTCCTTTTTGTTGTAATAAAATAGGTTTTTGTTTTGTTACGGACCATCTTTTTTCGGTTCACTGCTGTCCTGTTTTTCAGCACCTACTACTTTCTTCTTCAACTTTTTCTTGTTTCATGAACTTCTCTCTTAGCTTACTGTTTCTGTGCACCTTGTGCATAGATTCCGGGTTCCCTTAACTCCATACTAAATGGTGCCTTCTTCCTTCCTCTCTTAGAACATCTTTGTCGTGCAGTTAGGGGAGGCTAAAACTTTCTTATATAATAATAATAATTATAATAATAATAATAATAATGTCAAACCTTATATTTTCAAAGTGTGTCATTTAGATTTATTTATTTTTAATATTTACAATAGATACAGTGTAGACAGCATTAATTCACTTTACATCAGATGTCTTAATAACTTTTAAGTACAATTATCACAATATTGTATCGTTATTGTTATATCATCGCTAGAGAGTCACTGGTGTTCCTTCAATTATACTCATTATCTTTTCTCCATTGTGTATAGAAAAATTTCTTCCTCTTCCTTACCACAAAAATTTACAAAACTGAATCAGTGAACATGCTAGCGAAACAATCCACCTATAACACGACTCTACGGTAATGCTCGCACTAACATGTTAACTACTTATTGGTATATATGAGTAGCACTAGGTTGATTGCCCATTTACACACCGGTATAAACGAATAGCGTTTCAAGTATTTTACTACTTTTTACGAAATAAATTTTAGCATTGAAGGTAACCTATTATCATGGGACAATTTTATTTTTCCACTTCTTAAAAAGGTTGAACATGTATTCAAGCAGCTCTAAAGCCAATTTTCAATGCGGATATTCCCACCTAACTCAACCTACAGTAGCAACGTTAACGAGCTGACCAAGTAATCCTTGCTACATTGACTGGACCCTGATGCGGTGGCTCAGTAGAGGAAACCAGGTAGGGTCATACCAGTCTTTTTTTGGCAACTGTGTGGGTTTGCTGACGTCACGGCAACGGACCAATGGCAGCGCTCAGATTGTTTCTGGTAGCACTGTTACTCGTAAATCCGTCCCCACTATTGGTCTAACGTCACGGCGTTTTGGTGACGTAATAAAGTTTAAATGAAATAAATCCTTTCTAATGGCTAGCAGAGCAAAAAGAAGTGTATTTTCCCCCATAGAAATGACTCTACCTTGTTTCTTCTACCGTGTGCGATGGTCAGATTCACGCAGCCATGGAAATACGAGTGCCAGCACCAGAATGGGTCAGGGGAGCGGTGCGTGAAGGTGCTGGAGACGGAAGTGGGCAACGCGACAGAACTTGGCTCCCTCAACTTCTGCAAGCTGACCTGCGGCGAGCGGAGGCTGCTGTGGCCGTATCCTGCCTACGTCAAGGGCCTGGGTACCGAGGTGAGGTCACTTCCTCCTGCCGGGGAACGAAGGTGAGGGAAATTGACAGCTCGAGCTTCCAAATCACTCCTGCGCAGCAGTAAAATGCAGCTTTGAACCCTAAAGTTATAACTCATACTGTTTATTTTTTTTTTGCGGTGCTCTCAAATGATTTATTTTAAACAAGTCTTAAATCGAATTTAGAATTTCAAATTCCATTTAACAAAAGGATGAATTTATTCAATGAATCATTTTTATTTATAATAGAAAAAGAAGGGCAAAGATGTTCGAGTAAACTCATTGTAACTAGTATACCGGTTCAACCCGAGTATCGGGTTGTCCGACTTGCCTAAAAATTAAAAAAAAAAAAATAAATAAGAAAAAATGAAAAAAAATAAAAAATAAAATAAAAAAAATAAAAAAATAAAAAATGAAAAAAAATAAAACAAAAAATGAAGAAAAAAAATAATAATATTTTTCAAATCTGATAATTTTCTGCAAATATAGACACCAGTGGCTTCAATTTAATACCTCACTTGACCATATAGACTCAGGCAATTTTCTAAACGGACTCGGACAAATTTTGAGTTACTGAATTAAGTATATAGATGAAAATAGACATTTCGGGAAGCCGCCCGATCATCAACCATGAAAAATACTGGAAAAATATAAAATTTCTGAAATGAAACGTTAGTAAAAACAAAAATTACATTTTTTTGAAGAACGTGTAGCAAAAAAATCTTAGAATGCCTCATCCCCGCATTGTTTAGAAGACATGAACTTGCTGATTTTGAGGAACAATTTGGTTTATAAAATAAGCAAATAATCTAAAATGTCAAGGTCTAAAATGTTCAGCACTTGCCTAAACATTAAAAAATATTTCCACTTGGTCGATTCTTAGGGAATCTCACGCGTATGATGAAAATAAGAACCAATGAAAAATGAACCGTTTTATTATTTTTCTTTACAAACGTTTTGAATTATTATAATATTCCATCTCTATATGAAAAGTGACTAAGATCCGGTAACAGAGCATGAGAATCTGCAAGGGGCCTGGCTGCTGAACACAGCAGGCAAGTTAATCAATTGGACATCTGTTCGGATGCTGACTCCATGTACTTCTACACCCTAGCCTGAAGCGCACGTCTGGTCATACCGACATATTCTGATGCACAACGGGCATAATAATACTTATAGATCAACAAAGGAATGTCTGAGATAGGTTTACTGTGTCATAAATGGCTCAGTATGAGCAGTGTTATTAAGACTGGGCGTGCTGAGGATGATTATCAATAAAGTTGGTAAAAGAACCAATTGTGCATTTATCGATCAAGACGAAATGAAATTCGAGCTTAGAGAAATATCGTTATGGCAGCTTCAATTAGTGGAACTTAATTTATCTTACGTTCAAACAAACGTGCTGGCGCCTGTGCGTAAATGTGGACTGTGACTGTTCATTTCTCTCCTATGGTTCATTTCTCTCCTATGAGTGCGTGTGTGTGATTGGTGTCTGACTGATTGGGACTTATAGCATCCCAAGAAAGTGCCAAATTCTTTAATATGTTGTGAGGGAATCACCTTCGCAGCAATTGCACACGGACTCATTTTCCTCTAATTCTTGCAGTGAGGTCCGGAGCTCAGAGTTAGGTAAGCTTTCTTTTCCGGAGCCTTCTTTTTGTTGAAATAAAAAGTTTTTTATGTTGAAGGGTTATCTGCTTTTTGATCTTTTTTCAGCACATACTACTTTCTTCTTCAATTTTTATCTTGTTTCATGAACTTCTTTCTCAACTTACTGTATTTATGCACCTTGTGTACAGATTCCGCGTACCCTTATCTCCACACTAAATGGTGCCCTCCTCCTTTTTCTCTTAAGAAGGTCTTTGTTATGGTTAAGGAAGCTTAAACTAACATACATAATCTATTACTATATACTATACTTAAACTAACATTTATAATTTAATTCTTGCAGGTATCACGGTTTATTCCAATCAACGTGGCTTACAAGAACGTTGAGGTCCCCTCTGAGGTGTCACATTTGGTCGAAGATGCGTGGGAAGGTTTTCTCTCCAATCTGGAAAAGCTTCACCCCGATTATGACGCCATGACCTGGGGCGAATGGACGACCGACAAGACCTTGAAAAGCTACAAAGTAACCGTAAAGTTTACCGTCGAAATTCCAACTTCGAGTCTGAGTATAGCGACTAATGAATCTTATACGCTGCGCATTGCATCGGATGATTACCAGTCGACGGTGGCCATTGCAGCAGAAACATTCTATGGAGCTCGGCATGGGTTGGAGACGCTATGGCAACTCATCAGATACGATGAGGAACATAACTGCTTGCAGATGATCAATACAGTAGGAAAAATTATTGATCAGCCTGTTTTTCCTCATAGAGGCTTGTCAGTGGACACGTCTCGCAATTACATCAAGATCGACGCCATCAAAAGAACTTTGGACATCATGGCGGCCAACAAACTCAACCATTTCCACTGGCACATCACGGATACGCACTCGTTTCCTATGAAAATGGAAACCCGCGTTGAGATGCACGAATACGGAGCTTATTCTCCGAGGCAAGTCTACACAAGCGAAGACATAAAAGATATTGTTCACTACGGCAACACCCGCGGAATTCGGGTCTACCCCGAGTTTGACTCGCCTGCCCATGTGGGCAACGGCTGGCAGTGGGGACCCTCGGCTGGCTTAGGCGACCTTGCCGTTTGTGTCAATCAGGTCAGTATGCCGTGCCGCCTTACTTTTGGAGCATTGTTAGTATTTGAGAATATTTCAAACTCAATTATATAAATGGGAGTATATTGCAAGTTTTTTACTCTGTAATGTATTAGGTAGGTTGATTCTGTCTGATGATAAAATGAATTATAAGCAAGTGAGCGCGAGGGAAAGAAATAGGATGCAAACAGACAAACATCGGCATCTAAGGATGCTATATTTCCAATCAAGCCTGACACATATCACCTTGTACATTGGTTTTTCAAATGCCTTATAACTAACACCAGGACGCCATGACGCTTTCCCTCGGTCAAGACCGGTACCCATTTCAGACACCTGGGTAGAGTGGGGTATTGTGCATTGAATTTTTCCCCTATACCCAACGAAGAAAATCGCCACCCACAGCAAGACCAAGTACTATAGGAGATAAACGATCGCTTCAAGTGTGTTGGACTGGAAGTCAGTAGGAACTTAAGAAGCCGTCAGGGATCGTAATACATATTACTTCTTTCTCGCCTTAATTAAACTTCGGGAAATTATTCTTTGAAAAAACTTCTAGAAATTAAACTTTGAGAATAAATTAAAATTATGATAAACTAGGTCGCGTCTTTCTACTATAGTGCGTGTTTAGACGACAATCCATTTGAATGAAACTTACCTCCTTCTCATTGTTTTAATAAAATTACTTGACTGTAATCCGAGGTTTTTGCTTCAAGATTTTAAGCTCTACCCGAGCGATCGCTTCTATCTAAACCAGAACCAGCCCAAAAAATGAAATTGATATCTGGATTGTCTAGCTCGCATTACTATCACAAGTGTGCATGTAAAGAGCTTGGGAAATTTTCCCCTACCTTCACCGTACATATGCTTCATTTTCCTCAGGGCTAGAATACTGCTTCCGAGTATACAGTAATAGATAATTACATTACGCGTATTTGAAACACTTGCGGCAAATGTCTATTGGTGTGTGATATATTTTATTCGAGTTGTCGTGTTTTTTTCTGTGTAGTAGTACATGTTTGAGTGAAATTATTCATCCGTAATTGTTTTAGTATTGGATCCAAGACATGTGTGAAAAATGAAATCTTGCAAAAAATTCTGGGCAATTAAATATCACGGTATGCCTTAAACTGAACGTAGCATTTCACATCCTGATGACGTTCAGTTTTAAACTCCTCCGAATCGTCGGCTAAAGAATCAGTCTTGAATTTCTGTATAGACACACATAATGTATCAGCTTAAATTGTGTGTGGAGGTTGGTAAGTGTACACTGTACAGCTCATGTTTGTGAATGTTCTGACAAAGGTGAAAAATCTATTATCCTGCTTTGAAAATTTCCTGTTATCAGTGACGAGTAAACAAAACGCATTAATCGAAAAACGCACAAACACGACGCATGATTTCTCACTTTCAGGTGCTGAATACAGTTACAGTATGTTGATAGTTAAAGTATAAAACACGTAGCCAACAATCCCACTTGAACAGTAAAAATGGGTTACGACAAATTTATAATAACATGAAACAATACAGAAAATTAGCGACAACGCGAGCTAAAAATTACGAAACCTCGTGCACTTGTACGAAATTGCAGAGACAAAACTACCCAGAGACAAACGCAAGCCTCAGGCCTGGCAATCGAAGACGAGATTTGACTAACATTCGTGTTGTGACAGGAAATGAACAACGAAGCGAGCTAAAAATTACCCAAGCTCGTACACATGGCGCAAGTGCAGAGACAAACGCCAGCAACATCCGTCAAAGACGGAACTTGATTAATAAATGTACGAGGAGTTCGCGAGACTCGAACTCAGGACTAGAAATTACAGCGCCAGCACGCTATCGACCGCGCTATCGATCACCCTAAATCACCCTAATAATCACCCTAATACTGTTTCTGGGGGTGACTAGACTTTGAACTGTCGGAACTTGATTCGTTTCGTGTTGTGGCAGGAGCCGTGGCAGTCGTTCTGTGTGGAGCCTCCGTGTGGGCAGCTCAACATAGCCAACCCCCTCATGTACGACGTGCTGGCCGAGGTCTACGCCGAGCTCTACGAGAACTTCGGGCCTCTGGAGTACTTCCACTTCGGGGGAGACGAGGTACGTGACTAGTACTTTAAAAGAGACAATGTACGTGGCTATTACTGTGAGGGAGAAGAGATACGTGGCTAGTACTTTCAAAGAGACAAGGTACGTGGCTAGTACTGTGGGGGAGAAGAGGTACGTGGCTAGTACTGTGGAGGAGAAGAGGTACGTGGCGAGTACTGCGGGGGAGAAGAGGTACGTGGCGAGTACTGCTGGGGAGAAAAGGTATGTATATTCCTTTTCAGTTGAAGCTTCCTTTATTGTTCCCTTCAGTTAAAGAACTCCCTAAACAAATCCTACGTAAGTTTTCTCCAGTGTAGAAGAAACCGCTCCCGTTTTTGATGTGGGTATCCAACGGAAGGTCTCTTAATTAACTTTCATCCACCACATATTTTTTTAGATTCGTTGACCCGTCTTTCCCATTGTTTATTGAGATTGTTCCGCGTCCCTGGCGTATCTATAAATGTTGAACTTGGTCATTTTTTCTGAATAATTTAGGTACCGCGTGCAGTGTGTATGCGGTATCTGATACCACACAGTGAAATTGTCCTTCCCATCTCAAATGTTGAACTGTCAATTTCAGCTGCCCCTTCTAATTCAATGTCCTCCGAATTTTATCTTCCGTTTTGAAAGGAAAACATTTTTTCGTCCTCTTGCTGCATCTGTGGGTTCCTGTAAGTGCTCACTAAACTGTCTTAGATCAAATAGATGAGTTGGTTGAAGCCTCCCTAACCACAACAAAGGTGTTCCGAAGATAGGAAGTAGGAAGGGACAAATGAGTATGGAGTTTAGGGAACGAAGAATCCTAACATCTGGTGTGTTCCCACAGAAGATCCCTGCGGATAGAAAAAGTAAGTCAGGGAAAAATTTTATGTAACGAGAAAAAGTTGAAGAAAGTCAGAGGACCTGTAATAAAGGAAGGACAGCGCTGAACTGACAAAAACATTTCCCAACACAACAAAAACCCATCCTGTTGCAGCGAGAGAAAAGCCCACCTAACCTTCCCCTCTGACTCCGCATCTTCCCCTGGGAACGCAAATTCCGCACCTACAATAGCTATATCCTCATGAGGAGTCAACATACAGTACTTACTACATGTATCATGCCAACTGATTTGAACGAATAATGACTTTTTAGAACTTCCTACTGTTCGTCCTACAGTTCTTCATTTAAGGCAGTATTGATCTACTCTTGGATCCGAGCTGCTTCGTAGCCATAGAACATCTCTTCACTAGTTGGTCCCGAGTGACCAATGATGGTATAACGTACTTGCCAGCGCATTAGTGGTAATATTAACATTAGATCAAGTCAAAAAAGCAGCGGTGCATCTAAGTACACGTAGCGAAAGCAAAAAATAGATATGACATTAATTAGCCATTCAAAGCTTTAAAAAAAAGTTTCGTAATCCCTTGTTTTTAATGGGACTCAGAAAAGTGGGGCCCGTTACATACGCGCTATATTTCTTCCATTAGAGAGACCCTGTTTCGATTTGCAGTGACGACAACTTCCTCTTCTTTCCTAATTTGCCACTTCGATACGCAGGGTATCATGTAATGGAACACACCTTGTGCATAGGTTCCCCGTTTTCTACAGTCCATAATAAATTATTTCTTCTACCCTAGGATCACCTCAATCGCAGCAAGAACGTCGTAAGCTTATGAATGTAGTACTAACAACAATTGTTTGAACGAAAGTTTCCTTCATTGCAGGTTAATTTGAATTGCTGGAACACCACTGACGAAATTCAAGAGTGGATGTCAGGTGACCTGAGCGAGGAGGCGTATTTGAAGAAGTGGGCGGAGTTTCACGCGAAGTCATGGGACATTTTCCAAAACATCACTCATGAGCACGACATGAAAGGTAAATAATTCATCGCAAACCACACAAAATCAGCAGTAGAAAAAAATTGTTCTGTTCAACTTTGCGCGGATGTATACAAGTTAAGTTGTAAATGTCAATGTTTAAAAATTTTCTAAAGATTCTTTGGTTGTTTTCAAAAAATTCCGAGAATTTCTATAGTAAATAATGTTTCAGGGAATAGACCAAGGCCAAGTGAAGCCACGAGTGCAATATGCAGGATTGAGTTGATATCAACTCATCTATATATGCAGTGGCATTCGATCATTTCATTATATTTCAAAAGCATATCACGGGCAGGTATCTTGTGGACTTCGACGCTGACGGAAACAGGCAGAGCGGAAGATTACATCGATAAAAACAAGTTCATCATTCAGCTGTGGACGGAACACAACGACACGGCGGCCGAAGAGCTCGCGTCTAAAGGTTACCAGCTGATCTTCACCAATTACGACACCTGGTACCTGGACTGTGGAATGGAAGCTTGGGTTGGTGAGGGGTACAACTGGTGCTCTCCGTACAGCGGCTGGAAGAAAGTGTACTCAAACAAGCTGTACAGCATCATCTCCCCTCAGTATCACGGCCAGATCCTCGGAGGCGAGGCCGCTCTCTGGATGGAGCAGGCCGACTCGGAAACTCTCGACTCCAAGGTAGGGGTCGAATGCCTTTATGTTAATGTATTGGATCACACACATGCTGGAATAGACTTGTATTTTTGTTTTCTATGTGGAAATGTAAAACCACACGAATAGAAAAGACATCATCGGCGTCAACTATATAGACACACCATCTGGACTCAAACGTAGCCTTTAAAAATGAGAGAAAGCTAAGATCTTGAAACACGAACACAGAGAAACTCGACTGTCTGTACACAATTGTCTCGCTGTTCATATTTGGCCTCCACGTCCTGCATTACTCGAAAGGGGCTGAAAGTTTGTCTTAAGATTCGCTTGGTTTTCGAATTGTCTCTACGGGAATCTATAAGCAGATCTCGAATCGTACATCTGGTGACGCGTTTGTGGTGAACGTTCAGTGTAATAAACATTTTTCTACAACACTCTCGTCGTTCGGTGCGAGTTCAGTTAAACACGTTCCCCGCGTATCAGGCCATACGTGTACCAGTCAGTAAATTGCTCATTCACGTACCGGAGTAAATGAATATTTCATTTTTTCGTGACGTTTCCTAAAAAAGGACTATTATCTTACAAAGTGAGATGTTATCGTACAATTTTTTTTCGCATATCTTAGGAAGTATAAAAATGTATTAGAACATTTGAACAGTTGAATCGATTTGCCTCTTACGCTATTCACAACCTAACCGAACCAACCGTTATCATCCACGGGAACGCAGTGAACGCGTTAAGCAGCAAAAGGTTATTTATAACGAAAGGATCACATTTAGTACAACAATTATTTAACAATGCTATGGCGACCGCTGCTTGTTTCTCTTCGAGAATCGTGTTGAAGATTTTCTATCCTCCGATTTAAAAATTTGGAGGAATAACAAACTTCAGTTTTGATGGAAAATATAACAATAAATTTGGACATATAACCTAAAATATACAACATAAAATGGACATACAGCGACATAATTTGGACATGCAACATATAACATAAAATTTGGAGGGATGAGGCGTAGAGCTATTCACCGTAAGGTGAAAAAGCATTATTGAGGTACATCAACGTTAGAGAAACTTAAAAACATATAATTTGTCCTCAAAAATTTAGTATGACCTTCTTACCTATGGCAAAGGGGTAATTGTTCGTCTTTGTAATTAGTACTCAACTATTTACTGTACAGTAGAAAACCTTTATGTATCTTTGGACGTACAAAATACTATAAATTTTACATCAAAATTTGCAAGTGGCTTTTGTCTTGTTTAATCATTTAAAACTGCTCTCTATAGAAGCTTTTTGCTGGTTATTCCTGCTAGAGTCTTTCTTGATTAGTTACTTTAAAGTTAAAGTCTTGCTTAATAAGTTACTTTAACACCACAATTACAACTTTCAGCTGCCTTGAATTAGAGACTATCACTCGCACTTAACACCTCCGCTTCTTATTTCCATTGAACTCGCAGATAATCCTTTCAAATCATGCTGTTTCATCTATAGGAATTAGCACGTCCACGGGAAAAATATGAAGTCCCAAGCCGAAGGTTAGGTAGGCTTTTCATATGTTGATAGAGAATATATTTTTTACATTTTTACCGGCCGTCTTTTTTCGGTTTACTTCGGTCCTGTTTTCAGCACTTACTTCTTTCATGTTCAAATTTCATCTCATTTCATAAGCTCGCTTTCTAACTTAAATTTTTTAGGCGCAGCTAATCTCACGTAGAAACGCACCTTGTGCATCGATTCCCGGTTCGTGTCACTCCAAACTAAAGGGTGTACGCATTCTTCCTTTCTTTTGAACACATTTTGAAGTAATCAAACAGGCATAAGCAAACTTGTCTAATCTCCTTCAAATCACAACTTGCACCTGCGTTGAAATAAATTATTAGAAACTGTGTTGTAATTGTACTTCATCCGTTCACTTTTTAATCCTGTCGAGATCTTAAATAATTCCCGATATTTATGTGACAAATTGCAATTTGAATAATTAGATACTGTGTTCCTTGTGCATCATCCGTCCATTTTTGAATCCTGCCGAACTCGTTACTAATTTACTAATGTTCATGTGGAAAATTGCAGCTGTGTTGATTAATGAGAAACTGTCGTTCGTACACCATCCGTTCATTAACTTCCTAATCCTGCCGAACTCTTAACAAATCTCTGATATTCAAATGGAAAATTTCAATTTGCAGCTGTGACCGCTAGGGGCGGCTCTAGCCCAACCAACCCAAGCACCAGCTGTGACCCACTGCCGAACTCTTAACAAATCTCTGATATCCAAATGGAAAATTTCAATTTGCAGCTGTGGCCGCGAGGGGCGGCGCTGGCGGAGCGGCTGTGGAGCAACCCGAGCACGGGCTGGGAGGCGGCGGAGGTGCGCATGTTGCTGCAGCGGCAGCGCCTCGTCCAGCGCGGGGCCGCCGCCGAGAGGCTCCAGCCCCAGTGGTGCCTCGAAAACGAGGGCCTGTGTTACCTCTAGCCTGTGTTACCTCTAGCCTGTGTTACCTCTAGCCTGTGTTACCTCTAGCCTGTGTTACCTCTAGCCTGTGTTACCTCTAGCCTGTGTCACCTCTAGCCTGTGTTGCCTCTAGTTTGGTGTTGCCTCTAGTTTGGTGTTGCCTCTAGTTCGGTGTAGGGACTGGGCGTGAATCGCCAGGTTCAGACTATGAATTAAGCTGTACATCAAATTGCCTGGATATGAGCGGCATGTTCGTACCATAAGTTAAACTGTATATCATTTAGGTGTGTTAACTGGGTATGGGCGAAATGTTCATTCCATGAATTATGTTGTATATCATTTGTTGTATTAGCAGGGCATGGGCAGCATGTTCACACCACAAGTTGAGTTGTACTTCGATTACATAGTTTTAACCTCCTTGTCCCTACCATGAATTAAACTGCATATCATTTAGGTAGCATTAACTAGCTTTGCAATGCTCATGTGATGATTTACTGTAACTTACTAAATTATAACTTAGCGCTTTTTTGAAACTGTTCCGTGAGGTATATTAGGCCAAAGAACTCCTAATGAAATACGTGTCTGTAAAAAGTTACTTGTAATGGGGATTTTGAAACATTGTGTGAACGACTCAATGCAACCTCAGTGAAGCAGCAATGTAGTTATCTTAACAGTGGTGACTGCACTGTGGTTGTTTCCAATCTACACAGGCAAGACTGCGTTTCTATTTCGGGTTCTTTATTTGTATTGTACTGGAAGGTTCTCAAAAACCAAACGTGTCTCTTCAAAAGACTGTTCATTTGCCAGTTTGAACAATTATTGGCTTTTCCTGTGTCCCTGGTATCACAAAAATATCGAGGGCGCTCAATTTCGAGCAGTTATTAGAGTTGTTAACATTTGAGGACATGATTCGGTGTTTGTGAACCTTGCCGTCATTGGGTCTCTGACAACGTATTCACACGCGTATAAAATTGTTTAACTGAGCGCTCAAGTCAGTAGGAATTTCAGTGAAATACGTTTCAGTGTTCGATATAATTTAAGAGATATTTTCTCCAGTAGATTTAAGAGATGTTTTCTCCGTCGGTAGAACAGTTACTTTCACCTGCGCCGGTTTCCAAATTTCGTCTTATGCACATTATTTATAAAGAAACAGTCTCAAGCTCCAAGGGAGGTTTTCGTTGCTCGGTTGCATTTTGTAGGAAAATGTGGCCTATTATACCATTATTTTCATGTGCCTTAACTGTTCAAATTTCTTCCTTATGGTAAATCTAACATTACAGAAGTCAACAGGATTACATGGCTTAATGCTTCCGTGGTTACAAGGGCTTAGATCTGCGATATTTTTTAGGTTCTCCATGTTAAATGATCTATTACATTTCTTCCTACCTCACCAACCGTGAAGCCTGCCTCTCGCTATTCAGCTTGCATATTAAGCCATGCAAGTCACTGGTCAATTTAAAAGGTATGAATTCTAGTGATGATGCAAAGGTCTGAGTTTCTGATTGATTCAAAGAAGTAGTAAACTTGTGAAATCACCGCAAAAATCTTGTAGGCAGAACTTGGCTTGAGTGCAACTATTCAGAGAAGAAATGAATAACAGAAAAAGAAAGGCAATCCGTTTATTTTCAAAAATAGTCGATCCATATTATTACAACATTGGATTTTAAAAATTTAAGGTTCTTAATTAACAGACAAACCATGCGAGGTGTACAACAGCCGTGTCAGGGGTTGATTATGTTATTGACAGAAACAATCAAGATATATTCCTGAAGGAAGAAAAGCTTAAATTCTTAGCCCCAAATTAGCATAGAGAAATCATTTCAGTTATTTCTCCTTTTAGCGGGATACAAATATGGTATCTAGAGGAATTAGCACTCCTTGGGGAAAAAGTGTGAGGGCCCGAGCTGCGAGTTAGGAAGGCCATCTTTTTGCTGCAATAAAATGTTTTTTGTTAAGTTATGAGCCACCTTTTTTCGGTTCATTGCTGTAGTGTTTTTCATTATTTACTACTTTCTTCTTCAACTTCTATCTTGTTTCAAAAACTTCTTTCTCATCTTACTATTTCTATGCCACTTCTGCATAGATTCCGCGTTCCCATATCTCTATACTAAATGGTGCCTTCTTCCTCTCTTCGTAACGCTTATTTTTTAGCTGTTAGGGAGACAAACTAACATCTAATCTACAGTTGTTTTTGTTAGAACACATCAAGGTACCATGGCGTAAACCAGTGCAATTCAGAGTGTGAATTATAAGTAAATGTTTTTTACAGAATGAGCGCTCTTCACAGTGAAAGCACTTTCAGACATTTTTTTTAGTGGTCACTTAACTTTCGTACACTTGGCTGAAATTGTTTTCCATGGCTGGAAATACTTCTTTTCTAGTGTAATTTAACCTATTAACCTACTAGTGTTCGTATAATGTCTGCATATTGTATATTATTTAACTTTTAATTTAAATGTTGAAATGTTTAAGAATATCTTACTTGACAAAGGATATTTGAGTTTTAGTTATGATTGAGCCACCAATCAGTTTGAAATTTAACACTTACTCCCAACTTTCTTCTTAATGAAGGCTGTGAGCTGACAGACATTGATAGCGGAAATGGTCCTTGTGCGTTGATTGCAAATCAACACTTGAGAAACTTGAGCTCCTGAAGTCCAATAAGTAAATATATTCAACTGGAGGCCACTGTTGTTCTCATTTCATTCGACGAAAGTGGTCCCGTCTCAACAGGAGCTCACCATTGCTCACCGTTTTTGACTTAAATTAAATGGATTTTCAATATATTTTGTCAATTTATTTTAATATAAATTGAATGAATTTTCAGTGTATTTTGTCAGTGTATTTTAATTTAAATTGTATCGATTTTCAGTAGGGTTTTCAGTGTCTTTGGTTTTTTGATGTATATTAAATGGATTTTCAGTGTATTTGATCGCTGTATTTTGCTTGAAATTAAATTAAATTTCAGCGTATTTTGTCAGTGTATTTTGATATGATTTAAATAGATTTCCAGTATATTTTGTTATAAATTAATTGGATTTTTAAAATCCAGCCTCAGATGTGAAAAGCATCATCTTAATTGGAATAAAACTCTTAACTAGCGAAGTAAAATATTGGGATATTAGAAGCCGAAATCTACGCTGTAAGAAACAGTGATCATATACAAATATTCCAAACTTTGTATATGATCACCGTTTCCTATCCAAATATCTCTTCCAAACTTTGAAAATGTCTCAGAATATTTTAGTGGAGTCTGAAAAAGTTTGCTCTCTTGAATTCGGTCTTAAAATCTATCAATGTCGATTACGGGTTAGAAAGGTTTTCTCTTCTACTTCAGTAAACTGTACGTGGTTTCCAATTATTGTTAAATCACCGGAAACTTGTTTCTAGTTAACGAGTAGAGTCACATTGTGTTGATTGAGTCGGTTAGGTAATGTGGGGATAATCCTCAATTCGTTCCGTAATTAAATTATCCTACGAGAGAAAGGTGGAGGGTTCCCCTTTGTGAACCCGGCACTTCTTGCCGTTAGGAAGAAGATTAAGCCACAATTCTACACGAGGCCAATACTAGGCTTGAATGTATGAATTGGGTATCATCTAAACGTCAAACCAAGTATTAATTACTAGACATTAGAAAAATTAAACGATGTGTATCAAGTTGATTGGATTTAAATCGTGTTCTTAGGTATTTATACGAGATTGATTTTAATTTTTCGTGTAGGGAAGAAAACACCACGACTGATTACAACCACTTGTGATGGTTTAATTGTGCATTCAGTAACTGGTCAGGAGTTAGTAGGGAAGAAAACACCACGACCGATTGTAACCTCTTGCTTAATTGTGCATTCAGTAACTGGTCAGAAGTATAATGACCGTCTGACATGGGGCTCAAAAACTGATCACCGTTAATAAATAACAAATTTGAAGTAATCGAGCTTCAGTTGCAGCTGACGAAACCCCGTTCGATAACGCTGTAACGCATATCAGGAGGACACAACTATTTTACCAATAGGAATTGGCACTCCTAGGGGAAGAAGTGAGGTACAAAGCTAAGAGTGAGGTAGTTTTTGTTGTTGCAATAATACAGGGTGTTTCAAAAATACACGGCATAATTTCAGGTATGTATTTCCCACATGTAGACAATCAAAATAGTTCATTACAACATATGTCCGGAAATGCTTCATTTCCGAGTTATGGCCTTCACAACATTGAAATTCACCGGAACGTTTTTCTTTCCGCAGGTCGTTGCCGTCAAAGGACACATTAAGAGGGCACTCTGACAGATCATTCCTAGGCGAAGGTTAAATTCAGTGTTGTGTTTGGCGTTCGACTGTGTGTCATGTACACAAATCAGGAGCTGGCAGAGATGCACTTGATCTACGGTAAGGCAGACGGCAATGCTGCGCTGGCTCGTCGTTTGTACCAGGAGAGGTACCCACAGCGACAATGTCCAGATCGGAAGACATTTGTAAGTCTCCATCAGCGTCTGTGCGAGTATGGAAAATTTGACTCTCCTGGATTGGGAAGGGGACGACCAAGATCTACAACTCCAGAAGAACAGGAGGAGATTCTGGAGATTGTGAACAGAACTCCTTCTATCAGCACACGAAGGTTAGCGTTGCAAGTGAATGTTCCCCATACGACTGTCTGGAGACTGCTGAAAGAGTATCAATTGTATCCTTACCATTTGCAACGTGTACAGGCGCTGTCACCAGCAGATTACCCTGCACGAGTTAGGTACTGTCAGTGGTTCTTGCAGCAATGTGCTGCAAATCCGAACTTTCCTGCCTTAGTATTATTTACAGATGAAGCACAGTTCACACGAGATGGCATAACAAATCTCCACAATCAGCATGTATGGGCGTATGAAAACCCAAATGCAACTGTTGTATCTCATCACCAGGTGCGGTTCTCCCTCAACATGTGGGCCGGTATCATTGGTGATCGGTTAGTTGGACCCCATGTACTTGTAAACAGACTTACGGGGCAGGCGTACACAAACTTCCTGGAAAACATCATACCTGATGTTTATGACGACACTCCACTGATCGATCGTCAGCACGCTCACTTCTTGCATGACGGCGCTCCTGCACACTTCAGTCGTACGGCTCGCCGGTACTTGGATCGAAGATTTCCTGATCGATGGATAGGTAGAGGTGGCCCAATTGCTTGGCCTCCACGCTCACCTGATCTGAACCCTCTCGATTTCTACTTGTGGGGCCATTTAAAATCATTGGTTTATTCGTCTCCGGTGCCTGATTTGGAATCCCTTCGGAATCGAATTGTGGCACGCTCTGAGGACATACGCAACATTCCTGGAGTGTGGGATCGTGTTCGCAGGTCAATGAGACATCGATGTGAGGTCTGTATTCAAGCAGGAGGTGGTCATTTTGAACATCTTCTGTAATGGCAACGACCTGCGGAAAGAAAAACGTTCCGGTGAATTTCAATGTTGTGAAGGCCATAACTCGGAAATGAAGCATTTCCGGACATATGTTGTAATGAACTATTTTGATTGTCTACATGTGGGAAATACATACCTGAAATTATGCCGTGTATTTTTGAAACACCCTGTATAGGTGCTTGTTTTGTTACGGACCATAATTTTTTCACAATCATTTTTTTAGGAACTTATTAATTTTTTCATTGAATTTGAGCTTGTTTCCTAGGTTTCTTTTATCTGGATACTTTTTTTGCGCAGAGTGTGGGGGGCACACCTTGTACATAGATTACCCGTTCCCTCAATTGAACTCTTAGTGGTGCCTTTCTTCTTCCTCTCTGAGGAACATCGTTTCCGTCGGGCAGGCATTAACTATTCAATATTCAAATCTGTTCAAACGCAATATCTTTTTTCCATACTGAAAAAGTTGACGGAAGTTGAGCCTAGGTATTTCTAACACTATCTCTTCACTGCTTAGACCTGATCTTGTATCATGTGAAATGTGCTCCTCGAAATTAACCTGCATTATATTTTATACGGATTTGTACGTACTCTGAGAAGGTGAACAGGTTTCAAGATGTAAATATCTGTACATAATGAAGTTGTGTTGTGAAAAATTGTCTGATATTTTAGAGTAAACTCGTTTCATCAGTTGTTTTAATTTCTATTTCACTTTTCATTCGATAAATTTCATATGAATGTTTTTTTTCTGCAAGTTTACTAGCATATCGCGTGCAGTTGCTCGCTACATGAACTTGTACGCACGATTTTTGTATGAGGAGCTCGTACTCGAATTGTTGTGCGGGCTACACAGGAAGAAACTGACTACAGTCGAGACGTTCGGCTATTGGAAAGCATACGGTGGCGAATCGCAAAGTATATTCGTACGGGAAAATTACGGTTATGTTGTTGATCCGAATGACCGAGTCACTACCCCGAGCTAGTAGTCATTGCGCCACGGTATGATTTATAAGGCAATTGAAAAAGTGTATATGACATGTTCTAATTTAACTGGAATAATATCTGTTGAATTATGCTTAGAAAATGGGTATATTTGACTTGTCTGGAAGAGTACGCTAAAGAGGATTATCCATCAATGCATCTTGGTTGTTTAGTTCCTACGGGAGCTACACTCAAGGGGAGTTTGCTGAGAATGTCTGCCTCTTCAGCGTGCTTTGGGTAACTTGCACTCCCCAGTGGTAACCCTAGCTACCCTGCAATATCAGTACCACTCATTCCACTAGTTTGGTACACTTAAATTCAAAGTTGGGCAAGGCCTCAACTTACATTTTTCACTTCTGTCTCTTTCTTTTAGAAAGCCGGCTTATCATGCAACCTACCTTCTACTAGAGTGCCTTCGTTTTTTGCCTTTCATTCTCATTTTACCTTTTTTGGTACATTGAGGGGCTCATGATTTCTTTTGCCAACGTAACATGATGTGTAAACTGAGGCACCCAACCTTCGGGATTTACATGTGCAAGTTGAATTTAAACACCATAGAACTTTTTTGTGTTAAAAACTTTACGGGGTAAAAAATTAAACCTCGAATGCAAAAGCAATGAAGACAAACTGATGATTATAAATCATTACAATGGCAGCTTTTTCAGAACCTTTCAGGAGGACACAACTATTGTATCTATGAAAATTAGCACTTCCAGGGAGAAAATGTGTGAGGGTCCGAGCTGAAAGGTAAGTCTTCTTTTTGTTGGAATAAGCTTACTTATCAACAATGCAACTTACGTGTGACCAACTAGATTTCATTAAGCACGGGGTAGAATACAAAACATTTGCTCGTTTGAGACCTGCTCTGTACCGATTAAAAAACTAGCCAGCTTCAGTATATAACTTTGAGTTTTGATAGCATCTGTAGCGTAAGGTTTGATACCGTTTACTTCACTCAAAAAATATGAGTTTTTCCAATAACTTCATCAGAAACAATATTCCCGTGGTCTTGTGATTGAGAGAGCTCCCCCTTTACGTGAAATGATGACAGATGTATCCCTTGCATTTTGAGCTCCGTATTTCTTTTACGTGTTTGGAGAAACGGAAAAGAAACGTATCCATAACCCTACTCTTTCTAATATTATAAAATATGCACATGCTCTCATGAAGGAAGCAGCGATGACGTTCACGACATTGCCTTTAAGGCATTTGAAAAATCAGTGTTGATATGATATTTATTAATTGATTTAGCTTGAAATATCCTTCACATACTTTAAATTGATCCGTATTGTATTGGAAAAACATATTTCGTTTAATATTTTTAGAAGTAATCGTTTTACTACAACAATCGTACTGTGGAAACACTTATTTAGGTTCTTAATTTACGAGACAAAAGTTAGCGAGCAAGATACTAGCTAAATGAAAAGGATAGTTTGGCCTTTAGCTTTTCATATTCGTTTGGCCATTTATAATAATCATGAAAAGAGCTGCACATACTCCTACAAAAACACGGTGTTTTACTGAAATTCAACAAGTTTTAATCAAGAAATGTAGTCTACTTATTTACTTCGTATTTATAAATCGTCTTAAACCCCAAATAATTTAACCAAGGAAATGTATTTCCATGCTTCACTCTCAATTTCGTGTGCATTTTGATATCTATGTATGTTTACCACCAAAGAATGTATATGGTGCGATATTTAAAAAATGCTTTGCATTATTAGGAGTTTTTTTATCATTTGATTGAAATTTAGCTGTTTTTTTAATCCAAAGTGTGACGCTTAAGATGCGCCCTATGATAGCGATCTATTGACCTATTGTATCCATGAAACCCGCATCAAATGACGCAGATATTGAATATTTTATAAAAATAAGATGCCCCAATATAACACAATTAAAATAACTCCATCATTGACGCTTCTCAGCTTGAGAATAAAAAACAAGGCAAAAATCGCTACACGTAAAGTCATCTTTATTAAAAATGATCAAATAAAACTGAACGAACTCTTCGGACTAACTGTCAATCTTCAGCAAGAAAAATTTCTGTAAAACAAAACCAAATAAGAGAAATTAAAGCACTAAAGTAGTATATATACAAAATCTAAACTTTGAAAAAGCACAAACAACGGTAAAAAATAAAAAATATAAAAAGATAAAGGAAAAACTGAATTACGCATTAGCAACATGAAGCGGGAAAGCACTTTGGGTGTCATTGAGAGCAGGTTTCATTTTGTAAATATACAAAGACTCGAGAAGGCGCAGATCGGTTTTGTAAGAGGTACCGGCCAAGGTTTTAAAATCATTTAGGGAGACCGGAACATTGCACTCTTCCGCATGAGATCTAACAGAGGACAGCCGACAGTAGGGGGGACCCAAGAGAGACACTAGTTCTGCAACTACACCCAGCATGCTCGAAAACTCTAGTCTTCAGGGTACGGCAGATAGAACCAACGTACCGCGATTCACAATGTGAACAACTGAAACCTGCTCTCAATGACACTCAAAGTGCTTTCCCGCTTCATGTTGCCATACGTAATTCAGTTTTTCCTTTATCTTTTTATATATTTTTCATTTTTTACCGTTGTTTGTGTTTTTTCAAAGTTTAGATTTTGTATTTATCCTACTTTAGTGCTTTAATTTCTTTTATTTGGTTTCGTTTTACAGAAATTTTTCTTGCTGAAGATGGACAGTTAGTCCGAAACGTTCGTTCAGTTATATTTGTAATGATTGGTCATTAACGTTTTCTCCATAGTGTTTTTCGAAATCGTAAGAGAGGGATAATAAGACAAGTCATGGGATAACTCAGCTGTATCTTGTTTATTGAAGGAAGCCGTGATGACCGATGGCGTGCTTGATTTCGGACGATCTTCTCTTAGATGGGAAACTCCGTGCAGGCGAGGTCCGGTGAGCGAGAACGTTGGCCAGGTGTAAGTGAGTGTTTTTTTTTTGTGGAGGTTACTTTCAGATTGCGGGCAATTCAACAAGCCAGAGAATTAGGACTTTAAGAGTTGCTTCAAATCTTAATTTTGAGCCGTGATTGACGATGGTCACTCCATTTTACGTGGTCTTGGAGTTTAAGAATATTACGCCCTGAAGACAAATGTCCGTAGTTGGAGCAGATGAATGTTTAGCCAGTAAATTAGATAATTATACCAGGCTGAAATCAGCTCGCAAAACCGAGGCAAATGCAAGGCAATAAGGTCGAGTTAAATGATGCAACTCGAAGTTTGAGTTGTATATAAAATAATAGGCCACGTGAATTTAACTTGTAAAGCTCAAGCCCAAGGAATGTGTGTTGTGGCGTTTGGTGCCGTCGAGGATCTGAACGGTGTAACGCACAGGCCAAAGAGGCACGAGAGAGTGACGCGGAAAACGACACGTCCCGCGCGGTGTTGCCAATCACAGAGGCTTCTCTCTCGAAAATGTCTAACGCTATTTTATATCTTATGCATTTACACAAAAACTTCCAGGATTACTAATTATAAGTAGAAAATAATTAATAATAATTTAGAGTAAGATTTTTAATGCCAATAATTATTTTATTTAGGTGCGAATGAGAAATTTTATAATTTTACACTTTTGTAGCTAATGCTACATTACCCCCCAAGGCGCAGACCGAAAGGTCCACCCGCTGCAATCATTTGTAGCGGGAAGGAGTTCGAACTACTCGACCATGCCGGGTTTGGCGGTCGGAAAATGTTACTGAGCGGGGAAGCTTCACCAAACGGGTCTGCAAATTTAGATCAGCAAGAGTTTTTGGTAGAGGAGTTACTGCAGCGGTCTCGTCTGGTCTCTCCAGACTTGTCGCTGTTTCACTAAGAGAGCTAGAGTTAGAGTCTACGATAGGATTTGGGATAGGGTTTGAAGGTACAGGCACAAAGAAAGAATTACACTCAAGTTGACTAGGCAATAATGCAGCCAACTGAGGAAACTGAGGTGGACGATATGATCGAGTCTCAGTGGAAAGGAAGTTCTGTGGAGAGAATGAAGAGTTAGAAATCACACTATTATCGGAGGTGTACGCGACCTTTAATCGATCTATGCTAACAGGGTCGGGTGAACCAGATCTATCAAGGACGAAATACTTTGGCGTCCGTTTTAGTACTTTGAATGGGCCATCATAAGGACATGTGAGGGTTGGCTTTATAGCGTCTATGCGAACATACACATGTGTGCAATGTTGCAATGCAGGATCTAATTTGTCTTTTGAGTGAGGCATTCGTGGAGCTACATACTTGACCTGACGCATGCAATCCTTGAGACAGGTTACATATGCGGAACGGTCAGCAGATGAAAATTCAGGCAAAGGTTTTGGGTCAACAATGTCGCCAGGGAGGCGAAGCGTCTTTCCATACAACATTTCTGCTGCTGTGCACTGCTGATCCTGCCGATGCAAGTTGCGGATGCTCAATAATACTACTGGAAGTCTGTCGGTCCAGTCGTGACAGCAATTCAGGCAACGCAATGCACTCTTTAAATCTCTGTGGACTCTCTCAATAAGTCCATTCGACTGCAGATGATACGCGGTAGTGCTGGTGTTTACACAACCTAAAGCGGTGCTAAGCTCACTCCAGAATTTGGAGGTAAATTGTGATCCCCGGTCATGCGTGACACTTAAGGGAACCCCAAATCTGGAAATCCAATTACTCATGAAAGCGCGAGCTACAGTATCAGTTTGGGTATCTGGAAGAGGCACGGCCTCAACCCATCTAGAGAATCTATCAATTATGGTTAACAAATAAGAATGACCGCGCGACAAAGGCAACGGACCCACTAAATCTAGGTGTACGGAGTTGAATTCGTGTCCAGCAAATGCACAACTCTGTAGCGCTGCACGATTATGTTTCACAACTTTGCTACTCTGACATGCATGGAAATTTTGCACAATTTGCTTGACCTCCTTACGCATCGCTGGCCAGACGAAAAGATCGGAAATCAAACGCAATGTACGGTTAATACCAGGATGTGATAGAGAATGATAGTGAAGAATAGCTACTCTGCGGAGAGTCGCAGGAAGATACAAACGAGAAAGTCGCTCAGCATCACGGTACACGCCGTCAACCAAGGTTAATTTCAAAGAGGTAGTGTTAGAAGGTTTGAGAAGATCCTGAAGTTCAGGATCCTCCTTCTGTGCATTTGCTATATTGCCGAAAGTGATTTCACCACTGGTTTGGACAGAGTTAATTCTAGATAGACAGTCAGCCACTGTATTCTCCAACCCTTTTATAAAGCGGATGTCAGTGGTAAACTGACTAATGAAGGACAGGTGTCGAGCTTCTCTTGGGGAATGGCGCTCAGATGGCATTTTGATCGCCGAGGTCAAGGGTTTGTGGTCTGTGTAGATCACGAACTCCCTTGCCTCTAGAGCATAGCGAAAGTGTCTCACAGACAGATAGATAGCAAGGAGTTCCCTACCGAACGCGCTGTAAGCACGCTCAGTGGGCGATAGCTTTTTGGAAAAGAAGGCAAGGGGAGAGATATTAGTACCTACTTTTTGTTGCAAAACAACACCTACGGCAGTACTGGAGGCATCAACCACTAAACTGAAGTCAGCATTGGCAATAGGGTAGGATAATTCAGTCGCGGTAGTTAGCTTGTGCTTAATCTCATCAAAAGCTTTGCGCGCTGCATCCGTCCATTTTACCTCAGTAGATTTACCTTTTCTCTTTGGTTCCAGCAAATCTGACAAGGGGGCAAAGGTTTTAGCGCAATTTCTGATGAATCTATGATAGAAATTAACAGAGCCTAGGGACCTTCTCAGTTCCTTCTGGGTCTGTGGAAGAGGGAAGTTTTTGATCACTTCTACTTTGGAAGGCAAAGGTTTTAGACCTAGGCTAGAGATTTCATGACCTAAGTAAATCAGTGATGGCTTTCCGAACTCACATTTGGCAGGATTTACCAGGAGTCCATTATCAGACAGTCTTTCAAACACGACCCTAAGATGGTCTTTATGTAGCTCCGGGGTTGCGGCTGCCACCAAAATGTCGTCAAGGTAAACATAGGCAAAAGTGAGATCCGAGAAGATTTCAGACATGTGTCGTTGGAATGTCTGAGGAGCATTCCGTAATCCGTAAGGCATCTTCAGGAATTCAAAAAGACCAAACGGAGTGATTACCGCGGTCTTAGGTATTGCGCTATCCTCAAGTGGAATTTGATGGAAGGCGCTTTGAAGGTCTATCTTTGAGAAAATTTGTGCTCCCTCTAAATTTGCACTAAAATCATATAGGTAAGGGATAGGGTAGCGGTCAGTAGAGTAACGGCATTCAACCTGCGGAAATCCCCGCACGGTCTGAATTCACCGTTAGCCTTGGGTACTAGCAGGAGAGGGCTAGCCCAAGGGCTTTTGTAACTGCGGATGATGCCGCTGTCTAACATCCTAGCAAATTCTTTCTTGGCTAAAGCCAATCGATCAGGCGGTAAGCGTCTAGCTCTGGAGTAAACTGGCGGTCCAGTTGTTTTAATGAAGTGTTTTGTGCTCGTCTGCATATTTTTAGAAGCTAAGTTGGAGTTTGTTAATGCAGGGTATTCTGCGAGAACCTGCTCGAACATGCACTCTTTCTTGAAAGCAATAGAAAAGGAATGCAAGACATTAGCTCTAGTTATGCCACAAGCGTGAATTGAGATCTGTGTCTCCTCGTCCGTAATTCTACGGTTTTTAACATCTACAACGATCCCATACTTCGCTAAGAAATCCGCGCCAATTATTGGCTCTTTGACTTCCGCGATGAGGAAAGTGAAGAGAAAATTTCGCCTCAATCCCAGACTGCACTCTAGTACTCTCTCTCCGTAACAAGCTATTGGCGTGCCATTTGCGGCGCGTAGTGTCGCCACTAAATTATTATTGTTTTTATCTTTAGCCGTGGCTGGAATAATTGACACACTTGAACCTGTGTCGATCAAAAATCGATATTTGGTAGTGGGATCTAATATAGTTAAGAGGCGAGTAGTCTGGGAATGAGGCAACGCAGTACTCGATAATATGCGTCGCTGTTGGCGTTTCCCGAAGTCATTTCGGTATAACGAGGACAGAATCGGGACCCGCACTTTCGTGCTTGGTCACCAAACTTGTGATGGTACCAACATAAGTTGCTATTAGCATCGCGAGAGCGCGATCTAGAGTGGCGGTTTTGATTTGACCTATCATAAGATCTACCTCTATCGAAACGTTGAGGAGTAGGAGGAGGATAGTCATAGGGATAGTCGTAGGCATGGTAACGTGAGACATTCCTTGGGCCTTGCTGGATATGAGTTACACTCTGACCTAACTGGCAATTCTGGACAGCGTGTTTAAGTTTGGCGATTTCTCGTTGCATTATATCCATTGCCGCTGAGGATTGATTATTAGCAGTATTTGACGGGCTAAAATTCGCAGCTGATGCGTTCAAGGAAGCTACCTGCGGTGCTTGTGACATGTTTAGATTGCGCATCACTGTCTCCGTTGCCTGAGCCAGGGTCTCTAGACTTTCGTTCGGACCTATCATTGATAAGAAAGGTCTCACATTAGGTGGTACTTTGCTCAGGTACACTTCTCTGAGAAATCCCTCAGCTACGCCAACACCGGCTGCTAGTTTTCTAAGTTCCTTAACTAACGAAGTAGGAGAGAAAACGACTGAGACAGGTGGAATTGCCGAGGCATCCACAAGAGACCTAAACTTGTCCGCGTCGGACAACTGTAATTTTTCGAGTATTTTACTTTTTAAGATCCCGTAAGGGTTTATAGCAGGCGGATGCACAATTAATTCATTTGAATCACTTAGCATTTGCGTGGGCACAGCAGCTATTAATGCATGAAACATATCTGATGAGTTTGTGATTTTATTATACCGAAATATAGCCTCAACTTGGTTGAACCAAGTTTGGCTTTCTGCTGGTATGAAAGGAGGAAGAGTTATAGGCATAGTGCGCGCTGGAACTGCCTCATTCTCTGTGTCGGACATACTGGCATTTTTTTTCTTTTTAATGCAAAATTAAGCTATAGCGGCACGGAATTTACGTAATCAACACCTAATAACTTTGGTATTAAAGTGTCAAAAGTTTGCGTTTCCAGTTACCTATTCAATCATTCAAACAAAATTGAAACGGAAAGAAAGAAAAAATGGAAATAAAAATTTTACGGTCGTCAGAAATAAGCGTAAAGCACGAAAATAAGGGAAAAAAATTTTCTACCTACTGTGGCACAAAAGACACAAGACAGAATAGCGCTGAAAAAAAAAAATTTGAGCTGCTCAGAGAACGTTAGCACAGTACATTCATGGAAAATTCTCAAGGAATACTACGTAATGGGAAACTTATCATTACAATGATATGCCAACATTATCCTCTCTCACGTTTTTCTCAAACACTTATCGAGTTGAATAGTTTTGTTTTAAGCTTGAAAATTGGGTCACTCTGGGTTGTCACCAGTGTAATGATTGGTCATTAACGTTTTCTTAATAGTGTTTTTCGAAATCGTAAGAGAGGGATAATAAGACAAGTCATGGGATAACTCAGCTGTATCTTGTTTATTGAAGGAAGCCGTGATGGCCGATGGCGTGCTTGATTTCGGACGATCTTCTCTTAGATGGGAAACTCCGTGCAGGCGAGGTCCGGTGAGCGAGGACGTTGGCCAGGTGTAAGTGAGTGTTTTTTTTTTTTGTGGAGGTTACTTTCAGATTGCGGGCAATTTAACAAGCCAGAGAATTAGGACTTTAAGAGTTGCTTCAAATCTTAATTTTGAGCCGTGATTGACGATGGTCACTCCATTTTACGTGGTCTTGGTTAAGAATATTACGCCCTGAAGACAAATGTAGCATTTGCTACAAAAGTGTAAAATTATAAAATTCCTCATTCGCACTTGAATAGCATAATTATTGACATTAAAAATCCTACTCTAAATTATTATTAATAATTTTCTACTTTTAATTAGTAATCCTTGAAGTTTTTGTGTAAATGCATGAGAGATAAAATAACACTCGACATATTTGAGAGAGAGGCCTCTGGGATTGGCAACACTGCGCGGTGACGCGTCTCTTTTGAAACTCACTCTCTCTTGTGCGTCTCTTTAGCTTGGTGTTACAGCATTTCTCATCCTCGACGGCACCAAACACCACAATACACATTCCTTGGGTTTGAGCTTCACAAGTTAAATTCATGTGGCCTAATATCTCTCACTAAACCATCGAGATCCACCACTTAAAGTGCTTATTTGTGACGTGAGTCGGACTCTTAACTCGACCTTAGTTGTCTTGCATTCTCCTCGGTTTTTGAGCTGTTTTCAGCCTGATATATTATCAAAGTACTGGCTAAGATATTAACTGCTCCGACCCTGGATTCTTGTCGTCAGCGTTCAACGATCTTAAAATCCGACATAAATTAAAGATCGATATCTCAACATCAATCACGTTTCCAAAATTGTAATGGATGTAGGTTAGGAAGACGAGACTCTTGGAGTTTGTATAATCAGTACACACAGCAGGACACACGTTTACATTACGAAGGGTAGTGGTGGAGTAGGCTCCAGCCAAGCCCGAGAACCACGAGCAGAGATCCACAAGAACCATGAGCTCAGTTCTCAACGCATAGTGCTGTCTAAATACATTCTTACACAAGAGCACTGTAACATTATCAGTATTATACACATATACATTCAAGGTGCTACATGAAAGGTTTCAACACTCCTTCTCACATTGAATGTGTGTCAGATGAGACCATTCCTAACTTCGTTCTTAGTCTAGAGAACTTTTCTATCGGCAGGTTCTTGGTGAATATGTCGGCGAGCATTTCGTCGGTAGGGCAATACACTACGTCTATATCTTTGTTACTTACAAGATCCCGTACATAGTGAAACTTAATATCGATGTGCTTGCTCCTCCCATGATATTTGGGATTGTTGGCAAGACAGATGGCTGACTGGTTGTCTTCGTTTATAACCATTGGTTCCATAGTCCCAAAATTTAAATCACTGAGTAAGTGCTTTAACCAGACAGCCTCTTGAGCCGCACCGGCAAGAGCAACGTATTCGGCTTCTGCAGTTGAGAGGGCTACACAAGTTTGTTTGTTAGATCTCCACGTAATTACCGAATTACTGAGGGTGAAACAGTAACCAGAGGTAGACTTTCGGTCATTTTTATCACCAGCCCAGTCAGCATCTGAATAACCAATGCAAGTATCAGAACATTTGCTATACAAGAGACCTAGTTTAGAGGTGCCTCTCAGGTACCTGAATATTCTCTTAACACACATCCAATGCTGTTCAAGAGGTTTGGAGCTGTATTTAGCAACATTATTCACTGCGAATGCAATGTCAGGTCGAGTTCTGGTTGACAAATACAAAAGGCTACCTACAGCACTTTGATAAGTGGCAGGGTCAAATTCGACATCATTTGGGGAGCATATCGGATTTACGTTTACATCGGCGGGAGTTGCAACAGGTTACAATTATCAAAGCCAAATTTTGACAACAGAGCCTCAGTGTAGGCAGTTTGATTCAAGAAGACATTGTTTGTAAATTGTACAACACTTACACCTAGGAAGTAACTCAGCACACCAAGGTCCTTCATTTTGTATTGGGTAGAAAGGCTCAACTTTATTTGATTTATTTCATCACCAGACTCAGAAGCAATTATTAAATCGTCTACATACACCGCCACAATACACAGTTTCTTATCTTGAACACGAGTGTATATACAAGCATCACTCTTAGATTGTACAAAACCCAATTTCTTCAAATAGCTATCTAGTGTAGTATTCCAACACTTAGGAGCTTGTTTTAGTCCGTAGAGCGATTTTTGTAGTTTACACACCAGATTTTCTTTGCCTTTGACAATAAAACCGTCAGGTTGAACCAGATATAGTTCTTCAATCAGTTCTCCATTAAGGAAGGCTGTTGCAACGTCCATGTGATGGACTTGCATGTTGCATTTGGCAGCCAAAGCTAGTACTGTCCTGACAGACTCAAATCGAACCACGGGACTGAAGGTCTCGTCGTAGTCAATGCCATATTTTTGTGAGTAGCCCTGAGCCACAAGGCGAGCTTTGTACGAGCAAATGCTTCCGTCGGGTCCGGTTTTTCTTTTAAAGATCCACTTTGATTTGATAGGTTTTTTGTCATTAGGACACTCTACAAGGGACCATACTCTGTTTTGATTTATAGACTCCATCTCATTCTCCATAGCTGTTTCCCATAGTTTTGCTTCTGGTCCACTGAGTGCTTCTTGAACGCAAGATGGTATATCAAGCTCATTTTTCATTAAATACACCCATTCACCAAACCTATCAGGAGCCCGTCGATATCTGGCTGATTGTCTAGGCTGCACTCCCTCCATCCCAGCATCTGACTGTCTTTGCTCCACCCCTCCCTCAGAGTCTTCTGGTTCTGGATCCTGAGGAAGAAGAGCAAAATTACCATCATTTACTTCTGAAGGCTCCTTCTCAATTGGCATCTGCTGAGATTCATTGAACATAACGTCTCTACTCAAAAATATCCTTCTACTGTTTATGTCATACAGACGATATCCCTTGGATCCACTTCCATATCCTACAAGAACACATGGTTTAGATTTTGGATCAAGTTTTTCCCTCTCATCTTTGGGGACATGAGCGTACGCACTGCAGCCAAAGGTTTTGAGGTGCTGTACGTTGGGCTTGTGTCCATTAAGGGCCTGATAAGGGGTCATATCATTCAATGCACTAGCAGGGCTCCTATTTTTGACATACACGGCAGTTGATATAGCTTCACCCCAGAATGATTTTGGTAACTTTGAACCAGACAGCATAGCTCTGACAGAGTCAAGAAGAGTTCTATTCATTCTTTCTGCAACTCCATTTTGTTCAGGTGTCTTAGGCACAGTTTTTTCATGGATAATTCCTTCCCTTTTTAGGAATTGTTCAAAGTCATTAGAGATGTATTCCCCACCGTTATCGGAGCGCAGAATTTTAATTTTGTGATCATAGTGATTTTCTACCAAGGATTTGAACTCCTGAAACACTTTGAAAACATCACTCTTATGTTTGATAATGTACACCCAAGTATATCTGAAGTGGTCATCTATGAAGGTTACAAAATACCTTCCACTCCCAAGTGATATGGGATTAAGCTGGCCACACACATCACTGTGGATAAGTTCTAAGGGTTGGCGTTTCCTTTTGTGATTTGTTTTGGGGAACGGAAGCCTATGATTTTTACCATCACAACAGTTTTCACAAAAAATGTTATCTCCACTCACAGAACAATCAAAACCTCTAACAAGATTCTTAGTGGCTAATTTCTTAAGATTATTGAATCCTAGATGACAAAATCGTTTATGCCACAGAATTTCATCAGAGGAAACGTTCATGCATTTAGCGGCTGAATTAAGGGTGCAATTAAGTTTATACAATTTTCCTACTTTACTGCCTAAGGCAATTAATTCATCGTCTTTATTTACAATCTTACATGAGCTTTCGTCAAAGTAAACTGAGTTTCCACTTTCTGTAATCTGAGGCACGGAAAGTAAATTGTAGGCTAAGCCAGGTACATACAAGACATTCTTAACAACACAGGTATCTACTCGACCTTTAGGCAACAACACCATAACTTCAACATCACCTACACCAACACCTTGCAAGTTTCTACCATCACCAACTTCAATGTTAATTGGACTAGATAGCTCATTCATACAAGAAAAATCATTCCTATTATTACACATGTGTGCTGTTGCACCGGAATCAATTACCCAACAATTATTGATATTTATCACAGACAATGCACCGATATAATTTGTTTTACCTGCTACAAAATTGTTTTGGTTTTCTGTGTGGTTCCCATCTTCTTTCTTCAATTTTTCTTGATAGATCCAGCACTTGGTACGTAGGTGTCCCAATTTTCCGCATTCGAAGCATCGTGAGTTTTTCAATTTGGAGGTCACAAGGGATTTTTCACTGAAGTCTGAAGCACTTTGGTTTTTCAGTTTTGCTTCTTCATTCAGAAGACGCTCTGTTACAATATCCCATGACGGTAGTTTTTCATGAGCTTCCAGTGCAGTCACCAGTGTGGAGAAATGGTCGGGAAGTGACGACAGCAAGATTATTACACGACTTTCTTCATCAACAGCGTCATCAATCACACTCAAGGACTCAAATATTTCGACAAATGCTTTGAGATGAGTTTGTAAGTCTTGGTCTTCTTTTAGTTTCATGTTGTAGAGTCTTTTGCGTAGTCTGAACTTGTTAGACCAAGTTTTCTTCTGGAATGTATCTTCAATCTTATGCCATAGTTGCACAGGGTCAGTAGGATCACCCAACAAATAAAGTTGACTTGTTTCGACACCAAGCACAATTGTTGCAAGTGCACTGTCACGTCTTTCTTCAAATTTTCTTCGAGCAGTCTCGTCCGTAGTCTGTGGCATGGTTTCCGTTCCTCGAACCAAGTTCCACAGTTTTTCCTTCATCAGAATCATCTTCATTTGCAGCTTCCACGTAGGATAGTTTTTATCATTAAGAGCCGTGAGGCAGTTCTTTGCACTTTCACTTACGGAGCCTGCCATGTTTCTTTCTCTTTCACCGTTTCTGTCTCACACAGCACTAACAAATCACCAACTTCTGTTCTCGCTGTCCCGGGCTGTTTTTCGCTTCGGGACTTAAGATAACCTCACTTGATATTGCTTCATCGGAAGGTTTACTGTGCCCATAACCTAATGGATGTAGGTTAGGAAGACGAGACTCTTGGAGTTTGTATAATCAGTACACACAGCAGGACACACGTTTACATTACGAAGGGTAGTGGTGGAGTAGGCTCCAGCCAAGCCCGAGAACCACGAGCAGAGATCCACAAGAACCATGAGCTCAGTTCTCAACGCATAGTGCTGTCTAAATACATTCTTACACAAGAGCACTGTAACATTATCAGTATTATACACATATACATTCAAGGTGCTACATGAAAGGTTTCAACAAATTGCTTCTCATGCACCTGCTAAAATTAAGCAGAAATGAAGCCTATTCCTTAAAGCCAACGAATTTCTTGGGATTGTTAAATTGTCAGCAATCTGAAAGTAACCGCCATAAAAACACGCTCACTTACACCTGGCCCACGTCCTTGCTCACCGGACCTCGCCTGCACGGAGTTTCCCATCTAAGAGAAGATCTTCAGAAGCCAAGCACGCCATCGTGTTGAAACCTTTATTGTAGCACCTTGAATGTATATGTGTATAACACTGATAATGTTGCAGTGCTCTTGTGTTAGAATGTCTTTAGACAGTACTCTGCGTTGAGAACTGCGCTCATGGTTCTCGGGCTTGGCTGGAGCCCACTCCACCGCTACCCTTCGAGATGTAAAGTGTGTCCTGCTGTGTGTACTGATTATACAAACTCCAAGTGTCTGGTCTTACTTAACCTAACTCCAATACATCGCTCATCACGGCTTCCTTCAATAAAGAAATCAAAGCTGAGTTCCCATGCTTTATTATCCCTCTCCTACGATTTCGAAAAACACTGTCAAACAAAACGATTAGGATTGGAAGTTAATAACTAGCATACCCGCCAAATCCTAACACAAATGTCCGTAGTTGGAGCAGATGAATGTTTAGCCAGTAAATTAGATAATTATACCAGGCTGAAATCAGCTCGCAAAACCGAGGCAAATGCAAGGCAATAAGGTCGAGTTAAATGGTGTAACTCGAAGTTTGAGTTGTATATATAATAATAGGCCACGTGAATTTAACTTGTAAAGCTCAAGCTCAAGGAATGTGTGTTGTGGCGTTTGTTGCCGTCGAGGATCTGAACGGTGTAACGTACAGGCCAAAGAGGCACGAGAGAGTGACGCGGAAAACGACGCGTCCCGCGCGGTGTTGCCAATCACAGAGGCTTCTCTCTCGAAAATGTCTAACGCTATTTTATATCTTATGCATTTACACAAAAACTTCCAGGATTACTAATTATAAGTAGAAAATTATTAATAATAATTTAGAGTAAGATTTTTAATGTCAATAATTATTTTATTTAAGTGCGATTGAGAATTTTTATAATTTTACACTTTTGTAGCTAATGCTACATATTTGATCATTTTTAATGAAAATGACTTTACTTGTAGCGATTTTCATCTTGCTTTTTATAACACAATTATTCTTGTATTCAGTACTGTGAGAAAATTTTCCAGAATAAAATTATTATTTGTTATCGAATTATGGATCGATTTCCTTTGCTAGTAACTAGCCCAACATCTGCTCGTATTGATAACAAAGGACAGTGGACCTACTGGCTACATCTGTTTAACTTTAAATCTATGAGCATCAGTCTATTCCGTAGCAACAGGGCTCCTTTACGAATACTATAGGATATAATTTCGTAGATACATGCAGATTTTCCATCGGTTCGTACGGAGCTAAATGACGGCATGTGCTCCGTTCACGTATACCGTGGCTCCGACATATACGTGGTCTAACTTAAACATCTAATTCGCTGGTAGAATTAAACAGTTCTAAAACTCCAAATTCACTAGAAAGTTATGATGATAGTTTTTGTTTGCAGTGACAAAGAAGTAACAAACATTGTATCATCTAGTATTCTAGTTATAGAGAGTATTCTATGTGAAAAAGAAAGACATCTCCATAAGAGTGTTTTTGAAAATTATGGAGAGACCTAATTATAGTATGCCATAAAGTACATGATCACTTCGTAGGGTTGAATGATGAATGAAGATGTAATCTTACCACTGTAGATATGTTGAAAAATAAATTTTCTACTCTGCGCATGGAATAAGAGACACTGGCTATGAACTATGAATCACTTAACGTAGGGAAGATTATTCTGGTGACCTACTCTACAATGTTATGTTTCTGTTGCATTTTACTTCTCTCTTCACATGAATAAGAATATTTGGTCAATGTTGAGTTTAGGTGATGTGGGGAAATTAAAAGCATTCCGTTTCACATAATCACTTAAGAAGCCCATTTAAGAACGTTTTACAAGAATGACATTTTTTCCGCTGATGCATTATTTTTGAATTATTAAACTTTGAAGTTGGCTTTCGGGCGCCAAGGAAGCAAGTGCGCCGTGCAGAATTTAATTAATAATGGAAGCTAACCCCCTGTTACAAACGTAAAGAGGTTGGGTCGTGAGGGAGAGGCACAGTTCTTTTAGTGAAAATCATAAATAAAGCTTCTAACCGACCCATTAGGGTGACGACCGCAATCTTGTTTACAGCGGCAGGCTCCAAGATGGCGGCGCCCATTTGAGGCGCTAATTTACCGCTCTAACTCAAAAACTAAGCATCAGCGGAAAAAATGTCATTCATGTAAAACATTTTTAAATGGGCTTCTTAAGTGGTTATGTGAAACGGAATGCTTAATTTTCCCACATCACCTAAACTCAATATTGACCGAATATTTTTAATATTTTGTTGCCAAATTTGCGTAATAAAATACACTTTGAGTTAGTTTGAGACGTTTTACACAAATGATGTTTTGCTTGTTAATGCTTTATTTTTGAGATATTTAACTTCAAAGTTATAGAAATGTCAAAGATAAAAATGATTAAACGGGTGCGTACATAAGCTGAAAAACAGTTTTGACAAAACGATGGGTGAGGTTGGGTTAGGCAAATTTAGATTAATTAAATAAACTAATATGAACCAACCTAAGTAAACCTAAAATAACTTAACTTGGCTTAGCCATACCAAGGCCGATGTTTTCTACCCAGAAACTTTGCGTGTTACGCATCTGCAAAACGTTAAAAAACCCTGTTGAAAATGCCGTTAACATATTCCCTGCGTATTTGTATTGGATAATTGGGCCACATATGTGCCAACAGGTAAATTGCTCATTCACGTACCAGCGCAAATGAATGACATTTCATCTGTTTTGCAACCTTTTTAATAGAATAAATCTTATCATATAAGGTGAAACGTTACCGTGCAATTTTTTTTCCTTATTTCTTGGAATGGAAAAATAAAATTGTCTACAGGCAGTGAGATCAATTTCCCAATTTTGCTACGCTCAACCTAACCAAACAATCGTCAACAACCGCGGAAACGCAATGAATGTGGTAAGGGAAGCGAACAATTTTTTCTATGAATTCTTTGAAAAATGAGTAGGTCAATGTTGGGTTTAATTCGATCATGGAAATTAATAATTTTATTCCAAAGAATCACTAAAAAACATATTTAAGAAGGTTTTACATGAACGACATTCTGCTTGCTGATGCGTTATTTTTGAATTATTCAACTTTGAAGTTGGCTTTCGTGTGCCAAAGGAAGCAAGAAACTTGTTTACATCGGCTCTAAGATGGCGGCGCCCATGGTGGTCGCCATCTTGGAGCTGATATAAACAAGATTGTGGTCGTTACCCTAATAGGTGGATTAGAAGCTTTATTTATAATTTTCACTAGACAAACTGTGGCTCACTCTCACGACCCAACCTCTTTATCTTTGTAATATGGGATTAGCTTCTGTTATTAATTAAATTCCACTTGCTGCGCTTGCTTCCTTTGGCGCGCAAAAGCCAACTTCAAAGTTTAATAATTCAAAAATAACGCATCAACGAGCAGAATGTCATTCATGTAAAACTTTTTTACATGCGCTCCTCTAGTGATTCATAGCAACAGAATTATTAATTTCCGTGATTGCATTAAACCTGACATCGACCAATGAGTAAAAATACTTCTGGAGGAAAATAAGCTTTTGGATATAAGGAGCATGTTTATAACATTCAAATAGACAGATATAGCCCTAAAAATATTTTTTTTAATTTCAATTTCTCAGCCAGTATTGTACATAGAAATTTTTTTTTTGTTCTATTTATAATCAAAATATCTATGATAACTAGGAAAAGTTTTTTGTTTTCACTAAAAAAAATTTGACAACTATTTGAATATTAAACACAATTTTTTTATTTCTATGGACATCAAAAAAATTTCTAATCCACTTAAAAAAAAATATTCTCTATAATTTATAGTACCTACTTTGCTCTCCATGATGCAAAAAAAAAATCTTCTCAATAGCTTCAAAACTGTAGGAGAAATTGGCCGTCAAAGTAGGATCCATATTTTGAGAAAATGTCAAAGTTACCAAGCATCATAGTGCAGAGTACACATTATTTTCTTTATATGATTTCAATTTTTTTCATCAGAACTTACAAACTAATACACTAATTATAAGTCTAAAACATTTCAGATAAGTCTTCCATAGTTGTAATAAGTCACTAATACTGGCTGCAAACTGCGGAGGGCCCCGAACGATTTTTCCCTTGAAATATTCAAGAACTAAAAAGAAATGCTTCTGGATAGAAATAAGCTCTGAGATATTCAAAGCATGTTTATTACATTTGAATAAACACTCATATCCCATAAAGTTTTAAGAATTTACTCACACCCCCTTCCCCCACCCCCTCCTCCCCACCCAAAGGCAACTTTCTTAAAATTTCAATTTCTCAACCAATATTGTATATAGAAGCAATTAGTTTTTTTTTGTAAATTTCAAATCAACGTATCAAAAAACTCCTTCTGGTGTTTATAGTACCCATCTTTATCTTTACGATTCCAAAAAGATTTCCTCCATAGGTGAAAAACTGTAGCTGGAATTGCCTCTCAAAGTTGAAAAAGCATTTTTGGCAATAGCAAACAGCTGCATTTGATATTCTAGGCATTTCTCTGGACAGACAAGCACAAAACCAGTCACTAAGAAGGTCAAGAGACCACTAAACCTCTCTAATGAATGGACAGTTGTCTAAAAACAAAGAAAAAACTTTTAGACCCACCAACCACAGCTAAGCAGAGCTGCAGCTGGTCTCTCTTAGTGCAACTTCAGAGGGAGGGGGGTTAATTATGGGGGTTTGGGTTACTAAAATGGGACAAATGTTTCTATGCATAGAGGAAGGGTTTAGGAGCATTTTCAAACAATAATCTCATTTTCAGGTTTAGGCCCAAAAAAACCGTTTGCTTCCCTTAATGCTATTCTTACTTGAACGTTATTTATGCTATATCTCAAAAACTAAGCATTTGCAAACGCAATATCATTCATGTGAAATGTCTTTGAATGTTTCCAGTAACCTATATCTGGCTAAAAAATTTTAGAAATCATTGGCACCAGTAAAATTAATATTGATCACTTTAACTCCAAGTAATGCAGTCATAATTGCTTCTTGTCAAGTTTACAGTAACATATGTAATGACTGAATAATTTTTGAAGGTAAATCTGACATACAAGTGTCTTTAATTGTTTCCAGTTACCTAAGTGGGGCAACAAAATTTTGAAAAATCATTGAGAACTTAAGTTAATATTGACCTGTAAAACCGCCACCAGTATGCTGGACAACTTCTTGCATCAGAGAAACTTGAAGCAGATGGAACTGTCCAAAACGTCAACAAAAAATGTTTTGGATGACTACAGACATTCACAAGCCCTAGAAAAGAAGAGCAAATGCAGGAAACACTCCTTTGATTGCCGCAGAAATGTTTTCAACAAACTTTGACGTTTGCAAACCTCTTGGTAGGCATTATCAGTGTTTTCTGGACAAATAATGTCATCAATTTTGAACATTTCCGAACATTTTTCAATTACGTTTGTCCTATGCATTTGAAACCATTTTATTCACTCTGTTCATAAATAATGTTTTTCTTGCCATTCAAAGTGTGAGTACATTTTTGTAAGGCTTCCTGTGTATGGACTTTAGTTTTTTGCTGGAAATGAAAGTTTTGGCAGCCGTAAATAATGTAATACTACAAAGCATAGTTGACCAAATGAATAAAGGTGCTTCTTAATGGCACAGGATAGATTTTCTCCATGTTTATGTGGCAAAGGATCAGTGGTTGACTTCATAGCCACCTGCTTGAGCTAGCATAGGCTGGTTGTCTGGTCCAGTCTTAAATTCTTAAGGCAAGCTTATTGGTAGAAGCACACACATAAACATCCTGAACTTGTGTTGTTGAATGCAAACTTACTGACCAAAGAAGACATGACTGAAGTGTAATTTAATGTTTGAGAAAAAAATCTTGAAATGATGGTGGTAATTATCAGCACATTCTTGAAGGCTGTTTCCATTGCTTGAAGCAGAATACATAGGTAAAATGACAATTGCATTTGTAGAGTTAAGATTAAGGTATACAATATGCTAACAGCCTGACACACTTACATTATCATGCCTGTTGATGGAAATAATGAGGGTGGGGAGGGTAGAAGTTCTCCACAGCCAGCTCCCAATAATGGATTCTCTGTTTATGATTCTACAACTAACATATAGTTGGTTTGCTGATGCGGAAGTATTCTGAAAATACTGATGAATGGGATTTTGTCCTTGATTGAAATCCAGATTTCTTTTGTGCACCTTGCAGTTATGCTTAAATTACAGAGTTCTATAAAACTTCTTTTGTATTATTAATTAAAGAACTGTAACTTTAATTTTTGGATTTTATTCAGACATAAAACATGAAATATATCAGAGTATTTTGGTCACAAGTACTCATGGCCCTTTTTTTGACGTACAAAAAAGCAGTAAAATTGCTTTACAGAAAAATTTTGCATCATATGCTTAACTGAGCTTTAGATTCACTATTACCTAAGTATACTTTTTGCAATAGCATATAAAATTTCAAAGCTTTTTTCTAGTGTACTCTTGAGCCCTTTTATGTTTTTGTCACAAGTATTTTGCAGTGCTTAAAAATAACATTGTTTTAATATTCAGGTATTGTAATATTATAAACTTTTTAATGAATATGTGCCACATTTTGACTTTTTATTGATTTCTGGCATTGTTTCCAGAAAATGCTTTAGATTTTAACATCAGTTAGATAGGAGGGGATTGTTGTAGTTTTGAGCAAGTTAGAAGATGAGCGACCCTGAGAGAGCTCCGTTGAACTTGAGCGGTTCTGACTCGGACCCTCAGTCAGAAGAGGACGATGAGGACGTGAACGGTTCAGGTTACGATGATTCTAACTACAGCGAGGACTCCAACAGCCTCAATTCTGACATTGAAAATGAAGATGGCAATGTGGACTACGATGACAGAGAGGCGAGCTACTTGGTGCGCAGCAGCAGCGGTTCAGAATTTCTCTTGCCTCTTGATGAGATGAATGAAGAAGAGCTTGAGGGTTTGCTAGAGGAACTGGAGAAGTCAGTGAAGGAGGGAGGGCAGCCTCTTGATGCTCTGCATGAACACGCCTTGCCTCAGCACTCTTGTGAGTTCAAACGTCGTCTTTTGTTGTAAGAATCTAAATTGTTTCATTTTTTAGATTTTATTTTATGGATTTTTTCATCTTTTTTGCAAGTGCTATATAATTTTTTGTTATACAACAGTCCAGCTTTGCCTTATTCTTGAGTATTCCAGTGATCAATGTGGAAGAAATTAATAAGCTGAATTAAATGATGGAATGAAAAATTAAATAATAAAAGTTTTGAGCGTACTTCAAAGTGTTTACATTAATACATGACTAGCACTTTTGAGTCTTATAACTTGGTACCCAGTGTTGCAAATGATACTGAATTTTGATGCCAGAGTAGTTACAACATTCCTGTCTTGTCCACAGTTATTAGTACAAATATTGCTGATGAAGATGAAGTTCACCAGGACTTTGCACACGAGCCGCAGACAAGCAAAGCGTCAGCCTCTCACAACCGCCCCAAGCACCATGGCCATGCCAAGTACAGAAGCAGCGTTGCCAAACTTCCTCACCCGAGTCTGCCGTTTGTTGAAGTACTCTCATACTTCTGTGTGTTTTTAATGATGACATCCTACAGCCTGTATAAATTCTACAATTTTGGCCAAAGTAAGTTCTGAGTATATTTCCTGCGTTGTGTAATCACGTATTATAATGAAATTTAGTTTTATAGTGGATGTAACTATGAATAAAGTTGACTTATTTTTGTATTTTAATGCTATAGTATTTGTGAATAAGTAATTTATTTGTGATAAAAAAGGTTGTTATTTTGTCTAGTCGCTTTTGTCTCTTGTGATCTACTTATCTAGTCTATATTACTTAAGTGTTAGTTTATGCATTTTTTCCAATGTGACTGAAAATCATTCTGTTTTTTTTTTACAGCCTGAGGATGATGTTTGATACGTCGAAACGTTGCATTTTATAATTAGACAGAAATATAGATTTTAACGAATTGCTGTGTTTTAGTACGAAAATGCTAGGTGCATTTCTTAATCAACTTACACGTGAAGAAATTGAACTATTTGGTAGGGCTGAAAAGTTAGAAAAGAAATTGTGCTATAGTATTTGTGAATAAGTAATTTATTTGCCTTTTATTTTGCCATTTTGATAGGTTTGTGAAAAATTGAGTTGCTGTATAAATTTTCTTTGCAAGAAAGTTTCATTCATACTAGTTGCTGTGACTTGTAGATGCAAGAAAACAAATGCTGTGAGAAACATTTTGAAGGAATTATAGTTGAGTAGGTCTTGAACTGGTGCATGATTGAAAGAATTTTGGATGTCCGATAAGAAGTGTCTGTTGAGAAGCCATGGATCAGAATTCCTTTGTGTGTGCAGAGTTCCTATTACCACGAGTCAAACGAGCTTAGGATTAGTTTTTCAACTATAGTTACATTTCTCTACTGTACCCATTGTGCGCATGATGTTTTTTTTATCAAACTATAAAAGCTTTGGAATACATATGAGAGGAAATATGCTGAAATGGTGATGGCAAGTTTGAAGGTATTTAGCGTGAGAACTAATGAAGTTCATCTGTGGCCTTCTAATTCCCAGCCTTAAAAATTTCTGTTTTTTTTTTTTTTTTGCTCAAGATATAATATTACTGTAGCTCAGTGTTGTTACAAATTTGAAATAGAAATGCTATAAATTTTTACAGAAGGATTTTGCTACCTTTTATCCAGATTCCCTGTGGTGAACTTGGAGCATTAGACACGTTTTTGTATTTTACAGTTCATTCATCTAAACTTGGGTAAAATACATCAGTTATGAAAATACAGCTTAGTGTAGAGATAATTATCCTACCCTCAGCCCTCTCTTATCTCCCGTCATACTCTAATACATCTCTCAATCTTCACTGAACATCGTACTACAGGATCAGTAGTGATTGTCTTAGTAGGAAGGACAGGTGTGAGAATCTGAATTAAAAAGCTAATGTTGGATTGCCTTTGACAAAATGCTTTGTTGAGCCAAGGGACTAACTTTTGTGGTGGGAATGAGCATTGCAGGTTCTTGAAGAGGTTATTCTCAGTGCTTGAGCCAAGTCCGTGCAGGGTGGGGTCCGAAGCATAGAACTGAATTCTGCTTCATGTTGTGGTGGACACAACGTCTGGAAATGTGGTTTGTGAAGAGATTTGCTTGGTTGACTGGGGAACAGAACTCTGAATTATACAGTTGGTGGAGGAAATAGAGTTGTTGAAAATAATCTGGGATGTTGGTTTAGTGAGTACATTGGGTGAAGATTCTTTTTCAAATAAGCTCTGTCTGTATAGTGAACACTAAATTTGAACGCAGTGTGCACTCACTATCAATATTTAGTGTGCTTGCATGGAGCAGGTGCTTGGAGCAGTTTTTGGATCACTAGTGGTAAAATTGTTGCATATAATACATGCAGTGCAAAACTGGCTCATGTAATGCACTGCTACTGCATGTTCTTCCTACAGGATGGAATTTTGGAATCGGTGGATCAAAATGATGAAAGTTCTCTAAATTTCACAGTCCACACCTAAATAAAGTAGTTTAAATTTTGTGTTAGTTTTTGAGACATAATTCAGTAAAAAATGAATGACAATAGAGCTTGGATTGAAAGCATTTCATTTAAAAATGGTGGTTTCCTACACATAGCTCAAAATTTTCATTGTGTAGGTCATAATAAAGCAATTGCATGGTCTTCCCGGTATTCCTATGAGTAGACATCAAGTTTTGAGTGTGGATAATTCTACATGCATTGCTTACCAACTGAGTAGATGCATTCCTTGCAGAATATCAGTGTACGTATGTTGCAGAATATCAGTGTACGCATATTGCAGAATATCAGTGTACGCATGTTGCAGAATATCAGTGTACGCATGTTGCAGAATATCAGTGTACGCATGTTGCAGAATATCAGTGTACGCATGTTGCAGAATATCAGTGTACGCATGTTGCAGAATATCAGTGTTTGCATGTTGCAGAATATCAGTGTACGCATGTTGCAGAATATCCGTGTACGCATGTTGCAGAATATCCGTGTAAGAATGTTGCAGAATATCAGTGAACGCCCGTTGCAGAATATCAGTGTAAGCATGTTGCAGAATATCAGTGTAAGCATGTTGCAGAATATCAGTGTAAGAATGTTGCAGAATATCAGTGTAAGCGTGTTGCAGAATATCAGTGTAAGAATGTTGCAGAATATCAGTGTAAGAATGTTGCAGAATATCAGTGTAAGTGTGTTGCAGAATATCAGTGTAAGAATGTTGCAGAATATCAGTGTAAGAATGTTGCAGAATATCAGTGTAAGAATGTTGCAGAATATCAGTGTACGCATGTTGCAGAATATCAGTGTATGCTTGTTGCAGAATATCAGTGTACGCCAGTCGCAGAATATCAGTGTACCCCGTTGCAGAATACTCTGTGTATCTGCCTCTGAGCGCGACCCACGGGGGCATGTTGGGCCGGCAGCGGGATGACAGTGACATCGAGTGGTACGTGTGGCCTGCTCTGCTCAGGGCGCACCTGCCCTGCCTGCTGCTGCACGCCGCCGTCGCCTCCGTCGTGCGCAGATATGCCCACAGGGTGAGGCTCTGAGCCCGGGTCATGATGCCTGGTTGTGATGGTGCTTTTGGAAGGGGAGGGTTAAAGAGAGAATGCTTCACCTTGCATGAGAATGCTTTACCGTACATGAAAATCTGTGTGGTGAAAATAGAAAATGCTTCACCTTGCATGGAAATCTGTGTGGTAAAAAAAAGAGAATGCTTCACCTGGCATGGAAACCTGTGTGGGATAAAAAAGGGAGAATATGCTACACCTGGCATGGAAATCTGTGTGTGGTAAAAAAAAGAGAGAGTGCTACACCTTGCATGGAAATCTGTGTGTGGTAAAAAAAAGGAGAATGCTACACCTGGCATGGAAATCTGTGTGTGGTAAAAGAAGAGAATACTTCACCTTGCATGGAAATCTGTGTGTGGTAAAAAAAAAGGAGAATGCTTCACCTTGCATGGAAATTTATGTTTGGTAAAAAAAAGGAGAATGCTACACCTTGCATGGAAATCTGTGTGGTAAAAGAAGAGAATACTTCACCTTGCATGAGAATCTGTGTGTGGTAAAAAAAAGGAGAATGCTTCACCTTGCATGGAAATTTATGTTTGGTAAAAAAAAGGAGAATGCTACACCTTGCATGGAAATCTGTGTGGTAAAAGAAGAGAATACTTCACCTTGCATGAGAATCTGTGTGGTGAAAAGAGAGAATGCTTCATCTTGCATGAAAATCCAGCGTACTGAAGAAATTGAGGTCTGCGAATGTTGAAATTTTTGTTTATTTGTTTGGGTGTTCTTATGTTAGTGTTAACCCATCAGAGGGATGCAACTATTGTATCTGAAAGAATTAGTGCTCCCAGGCAGAAGATATTTGGTCCAAAGATGTTTAGGTAGGCCTTCTTATTGTTGAAATAAAAGCATTTTTTGTTTTGCTTTGGGCTATCTTGATTTGGTTCACTGATGTCCTGTTTTTCAGCACCTATCACTTTTTTTCAACTTTTATCTGGTGTCATAAACTTACTTTTTAGCCTACTGTTTGTATTCGCAGGACATCTTCTGTAAGAACACACCTTGTGTATAGATTCTGCATTCTCTTAATTCCATATTAAATGGTGCCTTCTTTCATTCTCTTTCTGGAACACCATTGTTGTGGCCAGGGAGGCCTAAGCTGATCTATAATCTACTATTGTACACGACCTGTCTAAAAGTCTTGAGATATCAATGCCAGAAAAATATATCCATCCCAATAGTACCCGCGATTAAAATATTTTTGTACTTGTGCACTGGTGAAACTCTTATCACGGAGACGGTCTCAAGGCATCCTTAAGATGTTGACAAAGCGATGGACCATCCAAGCAATCAATATCTGCATTATTATTTATTCAGGAATTACTAAGTCCGTAAAATTCTCTACAAAATTAATGTGTTCAGTGAGATCCCCGTTGTAATAATAATAACATAGGAGAAATTACGCTCAAAAAAATGTTTTCATTTATTTATTTGAGGGGGCATGTGGCGTTTTATATACAAGGGATGGTTCTATTTCCCTATATTTATTGTATTCTTGTGTGTATAACTTCATTAATGAATAGGTAAGAGTGGGAGACAGTTCCCATAGCATGCAATACTTGTAAGCAATCATGCCTACTTTAAATGCAGCGCATTTTCTATTAGAAACAAAATTCCATTTATCTATATAGCATTGGTCAGCCATGAAATGAAAATATTAATCAATTTAAGAGTAAAAAAAAATGCCACAAGAAATCATTGACCCAATAATTTTTCACCTTTTTGTTGCCAATATTGACAAGGTGATAGCAGACATCACTATTCAAATTCTTAATTATCAAATGCTGAATTTTCCAGCCATTGAGAGAGTAGTTGGTATCTCAGCAGCCAAGTCTGCTAAAAAATAAAAAGAAACCTCTTTGTTTTGTGCAGCACCTGTGCGCCCTGTACATCAAGTCCTTTTGTTATCAAATGCTTATTCTTGTTATTGAGAGCGTGCATGGTCTGCCGCAAAAAAATGAAAGAAACTATGTTTTTTGCAGCACCTGTGCGCTCTGTACATCACGTGGAGCGTGTGTGTGATGTACCTGGCTGTGGGCATGATCGGCGTGACGCTGTGCGTGGCGGTGCCGTCGCTCGTGTTCACGGTGCTGCTCACCCGCAACAAGCAGCTGCTCTGGGTCACCTGGTGCCTCATCCTGCTGCTCTTCAACGTCGCGCCTGTCACTTACAAGCTCGAGCAGTTCATGGCTGCCGTGCCTGAGGGCGACTACAAGGTGTCCGTCATGGTCGCCTGGATCATATTGAGAAGCCTCAGTTATGCTCTAGAGACTTGTGATGCAGACCCTGACAACAACCTCCCCATCAGTCGCCAGCTCCTTACGCTCTTTGCCTACTGCTTTTATCTGCCATTCTTGTTCACTGGTCCCTACATGCCCTATGTTGATTTTATGACGGGATTAAATGCTCCTTACATACCGTGGAGCTTAAAAAGAGTTGGGCATTTCACACTTCAGTTTCTTCGTTTTTCTTTTTGGGCGTGTGTGGCTAATTTTCTCCTGCACCATTTCTACGCTCACGCGCTGCACTGGTCCCCACAACTTGTGGTACGGATGGACTCTTGGACCATGGCGGGCTTCCTCTATTCCCTCATTTGTTTCTTCATCATAAAGTACGTTGTGTTGTATGGAATCCCTGGAGGAATAGCCTCCATTGAAGGCTACAAAGCGCCCCCTCCTCCAAAGTGCGTCATTTTTATCTGGCGCTTCTCGCAGTTGTGGCGTGACTTCGACCACGGTTTGTACATGTTCATGACGCGGCACATTTACTTACCGTGGGTGTCGGCGTCTGCGCGCGGCTTGGCGAGCAAACTCCAAGGTACAGCTCTTGTGTTTACTTTCGTGTACGTGTGGCATGGCGTCAACCCGCAAGTCATGTTGTGGTCTGGCATCAACTTTTGTGGCGTAGTCATGGAAAAGCTTGGGGATGCCATCGCTGCTAATCGCTCCTACCAAGCCTGGGAGGAGCGAACTCTGTCTCCCGCCATGAAAAGACGGCTGCACGCCTGCTGTTGTATGCTCGTGCTCATGCCCTCAGTCACTGCTCTGGCTATCTTCCTGACTTCCCTCGACAATGCCTCTACCATCGGAACGAGAGTTTTCTTCTCAGGGTTCCCCATTGTCACTCTCACCTTGACTTTCTTCATGTACTGCTTGGCACAGTCCAGCTTTGAGATGCACAACTGGAAGGCTTGGAGAGGAGACAAGTCTGTTAAAATCAAATAGTCCTGGAGACCAGGGCGGCTATCTGGCCTGCCCTGAAGATCGTAAATCGAAGGATGAATGTTGGCTGTTACCTGGAGCTGCATTCTCAGCATTAGTGGATGTTCTTTGAATCAGGGATCCAGGATCTGAAAACTATGCTTTGCACTTTACAACACAAATCTCATAGGTTCTATAACACCCCACGGTGCTTGCTTAATGATAAATTGAAGTTTATTACTTGATATTCAGGATGCCGAATTCCGTTGAGCGCCATGAGCAATAACTCTCAAGACCCTGAGTGTCTCCATCCACATTTTTGTAGATGAGTTCATGACTGTACGATGCTGGTCGGTTCAAAGGGATGGTCAAAAGTGAGAACTCTGTTGGGCTTTTCATCTACTTAACTCGTTGTGTAACGAGAATAGTCATAGGATAATTGTGTTGATCAAGTCTTCACGTTGTTAAAAATTGTTGGCAAAGTTTTAATTATGTTAATAAAGGATATCCCAATAGTTGTTGAAAGTTTGTTGTTGAGCACTTGCACATGCTTTGAGATGCACAGCTTCTCCTGAATTCCCTTCAATTGAGTTGAGAGAAGATTTGAAATGGTTCCTCCGATTTGGACTTTTGGTTGGTGAAAACTCCAGTAAATTGCTGGTAATGGGTTCAAGAGCGAGTCATTTGCCCTGTATTCATGATGGTAATATTCAGTATACTGAAAACGGGTCTCATCATTTCCGTTAACGTATGAAGAGTTTTATGAAATCAAACAAGATATTAATTTAATCGTTGTCCCACGTATTGTTTGTCTTTTTGCATTTTTAGAATTATTGTTTGTTATTGCAGCTTTTTTATCGTATAAGCGCAACTGTGTCTTCTAAGCAAACGCTATTGAGGATAGAGAGATGTTTTAGAATAGCTATTTCTAGTAATACGTATCATATTCAGATGCACGAAGCCGTTAAACTCAGGTTCATAAGCTGAGTTAGTATATTTTGAGTTAGTATATTTCATTCGTTAGTTGACTTGCGGTACATTTTTATTGAAGTTTATCTATAATATCTTGTTCACCTTGTTTCACGACAATTTCTGTCATTGTTGAGTCCATGTATGCCGTCTTATTCAAGGAAATTAAGCCGTTCCTATGCTTTGTGGATGCGTAAATTCCGCAATCTCTTTTGAGAATCTTTAGCACTTCAAATTTACAGTAAATGTGACCACTTCATATTGATGTACTTTAGTGGCGTTTTCTTCGCTCACTAAACTCCGTGTAATTTCTTCACGAGTGTCTGGTAAAGTCACCATCTCGGAAGTTTGTCTCTGAGTGCTGCTTTCACCCTACCGACCTGTCACTGCCGCTGTGCTGGTCATACATAGACCTTATGAACATAACTTAGATAGAATTACCAAAGCGATAATGAAACAGTCTCTGACCGAAGTTGTTAACTGAATTTATTATGATTTGTTTCTTCTTAAACTTTCGAAGATTTTTTGACTTCTTTGTAGTGTTGGGCCGTAACGTGCCTTAATTGCCTCTGGATGCAAGCGACAAAGAGCCGTTTAATTAGACGAGTGTAGTATAACTGGCCGCCCGTTTCTAGATACTTGCCTCGGGATGCCAGAAGCAGGCGACAAGGAGTGGTTTAATTTAGACGAGTGTAGTATAACTGGCTGACCGTTTCTAGATACTTGCCTCGGGATGCCAGAAGCAGGCAACAAGGGGCAGTGTACATAATTTAGATGAGTGTGCTATAGACCGCGTCTGTGCGCTGGCGGCGCGCGTAGATGACCGCTGCATCGCTCTCACTAGTCAGCCCTTTTATTGAAGGCTTTAGTGTGCCTTCGTTAGTTGTACCATCGTGCCATCGGTGAACCTTCCAACCGTAGTTAAGGCGAGCTGTTGCAGTCAGATCACAGCGTTTCCGTGTTATTTTTGCCACTTTGAATGAACTGTTGTGTGTGTTTGAACAATTTTGACGTCATTGTTGTGATTGCGTACTTGAATCTTATTTTGGCTGTATCCACGTGTGCATTGTTTGTAAATGAACCCCTCAGGGGGATACAACTATTGTATCTATGGGAATTAGCGCCCCAGGGGTACTATGTAAGGGCCTGAGCTAAAGGTTAGGTAGGCTTCATTTTTGTTGAAATGGAATAGGTTTTTATTTGTTACGGACCATCTTTTTTCGGTTCACTGATGTCCTGTTTTTCAGCACCTACTACTTTCTTCTTCAACTTTGATCTTGTTTCATGATCTTCTTTCTTAGCTTTCTGTTTCTGTGCCCTTTCTGCATAGATTCCGCGTTCCCTTAGCTCCATACTAAATGGTGCCTTCTTCTTTCCTCTCTTTGGATCGCCTTTGTTGCGGATAGGGAGGCTTAAACTAACTAATAATCTAATCTGTTTGTAAATGAAGGACTTTTCTGATGACATGAAAACCAAAAACTTTTCTTCTTTTGTCATACCTCAGCTGTCAATTTTATGCTACTTATTAACATTAATGAATTAAGAACGTAGCTATCATATAGGATATAATTTAACACGTTGACTGCGACACGACCCACCGGTGGGTCGTGCTTAGGTTTTTCCTGCTGCGAAACGACCCATCGATGGGTCGTTTTGAAAAATTCTAACAACCTTTCTAAATTAGTGGTATTTAACAGGCCCAGTTAATGTTTGATATTTACAAATTTGCTTATCACTTTTGACTTTAAATTCAAGTTGAATATTGAACTTCGGTTTAACCCATCGCAACTAACGTGTTAAACCAACTTTAACTTTAGAAAACGCACCCTGTTTGCATCTTACGCAATGCACTTAGCACTTCAGGTCGGAATTGGAGGGTGATCACTCTGGGGTTTGTGTTCTATTGTTGAAACGTTGTTTTCAACTGCCTGCCTGATATCATCTGCATCTGTTCGTTGAGCTCATAAGCATTTAACTTCTACTGGAAGTTTGGACGTGCATTTACGAAACCGCGATACGTGTAAGCTCGTACGGCGCTTTTGCTTAAATTGCGCTGAACTATTTACAGTCAACCTTACACGGTTATTTCACATTTCGTGTATCCGTGAGGAATTTTAGTCGTTCAAGAATTGAAACTACGCTGACAGTATTAATTTTGCTATGGTTTTAGTGTTATTTTTTGTCCCTTGATTGGCGTCATTGAAGCTGGACTGCTTGTGTTTGAGACATGGTCTCTATAAGTACTGAAAGTTGCTTCAGTTTTTATTGCTTCTGAAGCAAGTTCTTGTGACAAGTGTGCATAACTTGCACTCCTGCGGCGCATGTTTGAGGTGCGAAATGTGTATACGCTCCCGTAATGATCTGTTGCGGACCTGGTGGTGTACACTCCCATAATGATCTGTTGCGGACCTAGCGGTGTGCACGCCCATAATGATCTGTTGTGGACCTAGTGGTGTACACTCCAATGATGATCTGTCGCTTATGGCGATTTTACTAATGTCAAATCGCCCATTATAAATTCACTGCTATGCTGTTTGATCTCGTTTATGTCTTGCAACTGAGAGTTCATCTCCATTATCATTAATGTTCAAGATTCTTTTGTCTATTTCAGGTGCAATCTTTACCGCTGAAATAGTGATTCTTTGTAGCTACATTTTCAAATGCGTCTTTTGGATCTTACTCGCATGAACTTAAGTGTTAAGATTTTCCTTGCGCAAATGAGCAACATTACAGAGGTAAAATGTAATCCATCTTATTAAATATATTTTCTTATTCCGCGAATGAGTTGCTACTAGCTTTGCAGAGACATTTATGCTTGCTCTTTTTATCCAGACAATTTATTTCCATAGCTACTGTGTTCGTAGTATATTTAGATATGTGCACACATGATTTGTTATGAGCCACTTAAATTTGTCTGCACAGGACTGTTTTCTTCACTCATAGCTATACCAAAGTTTTCAATAAAAATGTCACGTTTTTTGGCGCCTTTTCCTTTCCAGATATTTTGAGTACGTGGGACTTGAGCGAATAGAAAGTCACGCGATCAGAACGTGTGGTATTTAGTGCGATGTATTGTGATCTTCAAAAGACGAGGATTTCTCATGAAGTTTTTCTGGTCGAGAAGCTGTTGTGCGATTTCTTAAAAGGAACCCTCAGGAGGAGATAACTATTTAGTCTATGGGAATTAGCGCTCCGTGGGGGGAAAAGTGAGGGTCCGAGCGGAGAATTTAGTTGGCCTTCTTTTTGTTTAAATAAAATGTTTTTGTTATGTTATGGACCACCTTTTTTCAATTTACTGCTGTCCTGATTTTAATCGCTTACTACTTTCTTCTTCACCTGTCATTTTGTTTCCCCTCAGGGGATACAACTATTGTATCCATAAGAATTAGCGCTCCCTGGGGGACAATATGAGGGCGCGAGCTGATGGTTAGGTAGGCTTCCTTTTTGTTGAAATAGAATAGGTTTTTGTTTTGTTACGGACCATCTTTTATCGGTTCACTGCTGTCCTGTTTTTCAGCACCTACTACTTTCTTCTTCAACTTTTTCTTGTTTCATGAACTTCTTTCTTAGCTTACTGTTTCTGTGCACATTGGGCATAGATTCCGCGTTCCCTCAACTCCATACTAAATGGTGCCTTCCTCCTTCCTCTCTTGGAACATCTGTGTCGTGGTAAACGGAGACTACAATTTTCTTAAAAAACAATAATAACAATAATATAGCATTAGATTGTTTTTTCAATCAATGGACATATTTGAGTATAGCTTCTAGTGGGCCCGAATAAGTTCAGCGACTTCCGGGCATCCTATCATCTGTGCTATTTTAAGGTGTACAATTAGGTATTTTAAGGTGTACAACTGAGGAGACTGGTTACAGAGTTTGGTAGAGTGTGCGAAAGGCGGAAATTGAGGGTAAATGTGAATAAAAGTAAAGTGGTGAGATGTTCAAGAGGTGGAGTGTTTTGGAACTTTGGATGTGAGGTTGAATGGGGAAGTTTTAGAGGAGGTAGAGCATTTTAGGTACCTCGGGTCGGATGTGACTGTTAAGGATAGTATGGAAGTAGAAGTGAAGCATCGAGTGAGTGAAGGTTGTAAGACATTGGGGGCAATGAGGAAAATTTTTGAATGCAGGAGTCTGAGTATGAATGCTAAGAGGGGCCTGTATGAAAGTTTGATTGTGCCAGTTTTGTTGTATGAAGCAGAGTCCTGGGGGTTGAGAGCAGCTGAGAGGAGGAAGTTGGATGTGTTTGAGGAGCATGTATGGAGTAACTAGAAGAGATAAGATCAGGAATGAGTTGGTTAAGGGGCAGACGGGTGTTATCAAAAAGTTGAGCAGGCGAGTGGATGAAAGAGTGCTTGGATGGTTTGGGCATCTTGAAAGAATGAATGTTGAGCGGCTGGTGAAAAAGATATATATGTCGGAAGTGAGTGGTCTTCGAGCGCGAGGTAGACCACGGATGAGTTGGATGGATGGGGTGCGACGTGCTTTGTATGAGAGGGGTCTGACTGTGGACGTGGCGAGAGGGATGGCTGCGGATAGAAGTTAGTGGGGGCTGTGTATAAGGAGGTAATTTTATTTTTGACGCGTTACTGGAAGCTGCCCGCGTTTGATGGGGTTGACCTGTCATGTGCGGGGGGAGGGGCTGCACTCAATGAAGCGGTCGGGGTAAACCAGCTATGGCTGTCGGGCCTGACTGTGGAAGGTAGTTGTGCTGGGCTGCTGCTGATCCTGGCAGTTCAGGTGCGGCCAGTGCTGCCTCTCTCGCCTCCTAGTGACTAAGTGTGGTGATTGTGGCCTGCTGTCGGCTACCCTCCCTTAGGGAGGATAAGCCCGGTATATGTATGTATGTACAATTAGGTTTACCCTAATTCACTTGACCGACCGTGGTGCACACCAGACTGATTAATGAATTGGTTCTCTCAAGGTTCGATGCTTAGTTATGCAAAAATATTTTATAGTGGGCTAGATAGGATCTGTACATTCTAGAAAATATTAGTACCAGACTTATCTACTGTGAAGGGCAAAATAATACAACACATTAATTATAATTTCGTCAATGACCCGAGCTATTTAAAGTTCGTAGGGGCAAAAGTTTTAAATTAGAGTCGGCGGAAAATGAGACTTTTTGGTCGACCTAGCTCCTCCAGCCCACAAGGGCGCGAGAATTTTTATCTCTAGCCTTCTAAAGCACTCACAGATTTCCTTCCTTCTTGGAAGGGATATGAGAGACCCCTTCCCTCTCTAGGAGGGGGTCTTTTCCGATTAAGACTTGATACTGACTTTCTATTTCTGCAGTAACGCTCTGAGGAAACCTAATAAAGCTATTAAAAACTTAATATATGAAATTTTGGTCCTCGTAAGTCTATGCTATGTTATTAGTTCCGATTTTAACCCAATCATCGTTATCGTTATTTGCTAGTTCTTGTATATTATCAGCTCTCTTCAATTTCACCGATAATATTGATATCTATTTTTCAATCATTCTCTCGCGTAAGTAAAGAATGATTTGAAACCCTGTCCAGTGTTTGTTAATTACTCATAGCCCGTCGTTATACCAATTAATTAATGCATCCATTTTTGTGTTCGTGAAGAGAGTCACAAAATCAACGTTGGACGGGTTCGTTTCTCTTCACTTTGAGACAACGCTCAATGGGGAGACAATTGTAATCTTGAGATGTAATTAAATCATGATCATATAATTTTTGATGTTCATATAATGTTGAAGTCCACCTTACGCGGTAAATCGGAAAAGCTCAATATTGATTAAATTATGTGACCTTCGGTGCGATATAGTTTGAATAACTGAAGTGCTAGCAAACCTGTGTTACTACTACTACTACTACTCGAGACAACGCTTCATAATTAAGGTCACCGTGGCATTCGCCAGCGCGGCTTATGGGGGTTGGAGAACCTTGCTCTCTGTCATCCCCCTAGGAAGCGTATGAGAGTGTAGTGATCGCCCTCAGCCGTACTTCAGCCTAATTTCATAAAATATTAAAAAACTAAAATCCTAAAATTAAATTATACAAATGTAGTTATTTTTACAATTTTACAAGACCAAATTAATTCGATTAAACTCAAAATTGTACCAAAACTGTGTTTTCGAAAATATTTGCCGATCACGTTTCCGTCAGTCACTTCCGTTGGAAACATTCGCGCAGAACCATTTGGCAAGCTCGATAGCCATTTTCCAGGCAGACTGCTCATTTCACGTTGTGTGTTCTTCAGATATTAGTCCTTGGGCCCCAGAGGGGCAATTGTAAGTATCAAGTGTAACGATAAGTGTGTATTATGTCTTAACTTTCCTGTGTTGTGTCTTAACTTGTTCCGTGTTAGGGAGCTCTCGTTATTGTGTCGTAGAAATATTCACTATGTTGTCTCTGTACCAGTGTTAGACGATATTGGCATTAGCTCCTTGGATGTATTTTAGTGCTGAGCATAGTGTTAAGACACCTTGCTGCCCACAGAGATCATTTTTGGTTTGCTCATTTTTATGTTCCAGCTTCTAATTAATTGTGTCCTCAACTTTTGTATTTTAATTAAGTCGTGATTCAAACAAGTATGGAATCCTTTTCACGTTCAACACTCAACGTTTAAAGTCCAAAAATCTTAAGAAATAAAATAGGATATTGCAGCAAATCGCGTTTGTATTTTCTGCAGTACTCATTTCAAGTCAATTCATAAATAATTGTTCCTTATAAATACCTAACTACATTTGACATGTCTTTTAGGAATAGAAGCAGCGTTCTTATGTTCAATATTTTTCCATGAATTAATTGAGCCTTTTTTAAATCACTGTAACTTTGTTCTCAGCTTAGTTGTTGTGACTTTCGTGTCCGTTTATGGGCTGCTCCTTTTTATGTAACTTCTGCTGCAATTCTTGCTCATCTAAATAATAGAGTATAGAGACTTCACCTTTTCTCATACTTATATTTTTTAGTACATTAATTATCTAATTACCTCAGTGCTTTAGCTATTATTTTGGCTGTAGCTCATTTAAACTCAGTTGTGTTGCTGCTTGCAATGTCAGGATAGAGCTTGTGACCAGTTGGTCTGGAGCACTGATTCTGGTGTTGAGATGATTCAGGCTGCGACTCGGGCGCTAGAGTTGCGGACTGATTCTCAGCACCAGACCTCTGCCATTGTTCATCCTGTGAATGTGCAGTTTGCGCAGTCTTGCACATGTGTATGAATAGACTCAAATTTTGTGTTCAAAATAATTCAAGTCACCTGCTCCCTCACAGGATCGACGGGACCACACATTCAAGCACTCACAAACACGTATGAAACCAAACCCTAACCTCTTAATTTAAGGAGCTTACCTCCTCCGAGTTCTCCTCCAAGTGTTCCCTCCAAGCTTCTCCTCATATTCAAAGTTCACTATACTGGAAAGGCCTGCACCCCTGCAGCTAAGCCGCTAAAATCTCCAGTTGAGGCCATTTGGGCGAGAGTCCCCAATTCCTACCGAGTTTTCCCAACCGGTAATCAACTCCCTACCCAGCACTCAAATCACCAATCACTTAGTGTCGGACCCCCCCCCCCCCCCCCACACTTACAAAACATCGACTTCACACTCCAGCTCGCGCTTCACAAGCCTGAGCTGAACGAATCGTCTGAAGTCCTCCAACCTCCTCGGACTCTCCCCAAGAAGTCTCGCGAACAAGAGTCAAGCCTCGCACTTAGGAGTGCAACCTTCTCCTCAATAAATCCCATACCGGCGGGTGAAACTATTCTCTCATTTTCCCCCGGTGTTGGCTCGTGGTAATTTTGTTGTTTCATGGATTATTAAAGGCTAGATATATTGCGTCCGAATACCCCGAACTCCTTCAGAGTCAGAGGCCGAAATCATTCAATTAGCAATTAAGTGTGCTTGTGAAAGCACTGGTGACCTCGCCATTGTAAAAGAACATCCTCTTGTGCACTTGATAAATACTTCAATATTCAATCTCTAAAAAGTCGATATTCAACCTATTAAAATCAAATTCAATTAGTTCATTCCCCCACTAGGGAAAACTTTATACTGGTGACCAGATTTCGTACCAGAGTTGATAAATGATCAAACAACTGAATTGCCGCAGCCATCATTTGGAGGTTTTTGAGCGCATGTCGAGGCTGTTGCAGCTGTTGCATGTTGAACCTTGGAGGAGGTAGTGTTCCTTTCCATCCTTTTCCTCTAATTCTCAGTAATCAAACATAGTTTTTCCTCTCTAAACTCTTCCCTAATAATAAGTTATTGCTACTGCAGCCTATTCTAACAAATTCTTCATGTTTTTCCATTGCTTCTGAAGCCACCTTTTTACAAAACTCTTCATGCATTTCCATTGCTACTGAAGCGAACCCTAGGAGACCTTCTAGGATAACTTCCATTGCTACTGAAGCTCCTTACTAATAACCTTCGCAATTTCCATCGCTACTGCAGCACCATTGCTACTGAAGCACTAAAGCAAGCAAATGTCTATGTACGAAACACCAATTTAAACAAATTAACGTTAACTTCACAATTGTATAGACTCGCGAAATACTTAAGATGACGCCCAAAAATATGCCCAACCATAAATTTACTCTCTGCGATCGTTGCAAGGGACTGCCGGGTGTGCACCGTTGGTCTTTTGTAAGTTCCTCCGTATCCCAAACACCAAGCTCTTTCCCGATCTTCCATTTTTTGTATCGCTGTCTGGTCGGTGTGCTTGTAGCCTTGGGGACGCCTGAGGAGCACGCACGTTGCCTAGGAAGGCTGTACAAACGACTTACGTCGCACATTTGCTGTATTTAACCGGCATATGTGTTTTGGAAAGTAAGGAACTGATCTTGTATATTGTTTTGAGGGCATAATGTCACAAACCCAGACTAGATTTCGCTTCAGGTCAACACCTGTCGAGCCAACGAAATCGTACGTCGTAGTTCGCTTTGAAAATTCTAAAGTGATGGAAGTCGACCAATTCTAGATTCCACGTTACACCGTTCAAAGAACGCAGTCGGAGTCGGGAATTCGGGCGCCTCCATTTCGGCGGATACTCTGGCACCGTATGCCCAGTGATGCTAACCTCACAGATTCTTTTACGGTCCCAGTTGGGGATCCGAGCTGAAACTTTCATAGTTCCAGAGTTAACCTTCCACTATTTTCATCTATTTTCCTCTGTCAATCTTTCTTTTGGGAACTTCCCTTAGTAACTCCCTCGAGCATCTTACAAGTAACAGCTTCAGTGTTACCAGACCTTTCGGTCTACATGCGTTGGGGAGTAGCTGTAGTGATCGCCCTCAGCCGTACTTCAGCCTAATTTCATAAAATATTAAAAAACTAAAATCCTAAAATTAAATTATACAAATGTAGTTATTTTTACAATTTTACAAGACCAAATTAATTCGATTAAACTCAAAATTGTACCAAAACTGTGTTTTCGAAAATATTTGCCGATCACGTTTCCGTCAGTCACTTCCGTTGGAAACATTCGCGCAGAACCATTTGGCAAGCTCGATAGCCATTTTCCAGGCAGACTGCTCATTTCACGTTGTGTGTTCTTCAGATATTAGTCCTTGGGCCCCAGAGGGGCAATTGTAAGTATCAAGTGTAACGATAAGTGTGTATTATATCTTAACTTTCCTGTGTTGTGTCTTAACTTGTTCCGTGTTAGGGAGCTCTCGTTATTGTGTCGTAGAAATATTCACTATGTTGTCTCTGTACCAGTGTTAGACGATATTGGCATTAGCTCCTTGGATGTATTTTAGTGCTGAGCATAGTGTTAAGACACCTTGCTGCCCACAGAGATCATTTTTGGTTTGCTCATTTTTATGTTCCAGCTTCTAATTAATTGTGTCCTCAACTTTTGTATTTTAATTAAGTCGTGATTCAAACAAGTATGGAATCCTTTTCACGTTCAACACTCAACGTTTAAAGTCCAAAAATCTTAAGAAATAAAATAGGATATTGCAGCAAATCGCGTTTGTATTTTCTGCAGTACTCATTTCAAGTCAATTCATAAATAATTGTTCCTTATAAATACCTAACTACATTTGACATGTCTTTTAGGAATAGAAGCAGCGTTCTTATGTTCAATATTTTTCCATGAATTAATTGAGCCTTTTTTAAATCACTGTAACTTTGTTCTCAGCTTAGTTGTTGTGACTTTCGTGTCCGTTTATGGGCTGCTCCTTTTTATGTAACTTCTGCTGCAATTCTTGCTCATCTAAATAATAGAGTATAGAGACTTTACCTTTTCTCATACTTATATTTTTTAGTACATTAATTATCTAATTACCTCAGTGCTTTAGCTATTATTTTGGCTGTAGCTCATTTAAACTCAGTTGTGTTGCTGCTTGCAATGTAGGTTTTGACGGTTTCAGGGGTTCCGCCTTCCCGATGCGTTTCAGATCATCACTGACCTGAGGGGCCAAGGTTCAAACAATCGTTTCAGTTTCTTATGTGAAGGGGCAATTACACACAGCTGCGAAGATCTTTTACTGGAGTGACGTTCTGATACAATACTGAAGAATACAATACAGTGAACAGTGAACACAATGAACGGGCGGGGCAGGGCAACGCCCCAGCACCGCTGTGCGACGCGCACACGCCGTAGCTCGGCGGAGCGGCGCGCGACTGTCTGATTGCCACAGTCTGAATGTCTGACGCTTTAACATTACAGCGCGTTATATAGGACGCAGTATCTAAGTCGGGCTCTCCCCATACTGATAACAATACAAGAATAACATCAGAAATCCCCGACTCCTACATGGCTCCCCTCCTCGAGGAAGTGGGTCCTCCCACTTCATAACCCATATCAAAAATTACAAAAGGTTCATGATGTTGATGTGGATAATTTACGTTAAATCAATTACGTTAAATGAAGGTAGAGCTGATATGAATATACATAACTAGTGGTCAATTGATCATCGCATTTTCGGAAGCAAAGAACACAATACTATAAAAGCATAAACGGCAAAACTAAAATACATCACATCATAAAATATTGATGAACAAAGCAAAAAACAATTTAAAAGACAGCAAAATAAAACAAGGCGCAGTATGTATTTATTCATTTCTTGACGGACAACATCCATCGAACGACGAAAGATCATGTGACTAACGCAAACACACATCACACATACAATCTTTCGCAACGATTCACTCCTTACTTTCAACCTGACATTCCGTTCCTAACGAATGTTCTAGCAACATTCACCTAACTGCTCACATAATTACGAGGCCTCTTCCCCTCTTTTAAATCGATCAGTCCTCCTGAACGATTCCTAATACGTTTCGTTGTGATAAGAGATATACTCTTTTGTTTAACATTGTTTACATGATGATGGAGTGACATTTTCACTGAAGAATAAAAGAATAGAAAAGCTATTATTTTCGAACAGAGAATGAAACATAATAGAGTCGTGAATGATGTGCATGATGAAGCGAACGCCTACATTTAACAAAAGCGTATCAAAGCATAATAAATGGAAGCTTGATTAATAATGCATAAAAGAATAAAGTCGCACAGTACACAAAAATAAAATAAAGTTGAGAGTCTCACGACATTCTATCGCAAGTACCGGAAACGAAAGGCCAGCAGCAAACTGCACGTCTGCAGCGCGACAGCTGACAGCTGATTATAAATATCAAGTGCATGGAAAAATATATAAATAATTTGTAAACCACTTACGTATCGCAACATTCTAAAAGAATGAACGCAGATCAAAATAAACACATACAAAACAAAAATAAATCAAATGAATCAAATTGAATCAAGTCAAGGATAACCAAAATATAAACCAGAAACTTAACAAGTCCCAATGTTATACTTCGAAGGTGTTATCAATAAATAAATAAGTTATTCGAAGGGAATTCTTATTTTCAAATATTTTAAGGAATATTATTACGACAATGTAGGACTGAAGTATTATAGATGTAATTTACGTGACCTTACAATGGTACCCAATGTTACCAATGGTAGCTTGCAATGGTACCTTTAAACCAAGTTGGACCGAAGTTGTTGTTGGTCGAGCCTTATCTAAGTTGAACCTTAAATAGAAAGTTTGTTAAGTTGTTTTCCACCTGAACACCCAGTCTTTGCTGGTTCGGTGTCCACTCTGTTTCCGCTGTTTGTCATAAACACGACGGCTTAGCGCATCCTGTTTACATCGTTGGGCTCCTTGCGGGTTTCTCCACGAACGATCTAATTTTAAACTGTTGTTCTAATCTGTTGTGACAAGACTCACTATCGTTAGGTTTTCCAACGTGGGGAAACACCAGAACCCGTCCGCTCTGCATATCTTTACAACTTTCCAATACAATAAAAATCATATGACGAATGTATCAAAAATCATATCAATCAATAAATCAATTTCAACAATTTCCAGGAATAATCACAGAAGACCATCCCTTCCGTTCTCGAAGATTGCTCCTGCAATCGAAATCCGCACGCGTCACGAGACACGTGGAAAAAACAAAAAAGATTCGGGAAAATACAAGTACAAATGAAAAAAACCTGCACTTGTTACTCAACATGAAAAACACCTCAAAACATCTCATAACCTCACAAACAACAATATGCGCGTCGAAAAGAAACACGAACAATATGCACGTGTTGCACAACCTGAAAAAAAAAATGTAAAACGACACGTCAAAAATTTGTCCGTCGAAAATTAACACAACGGAAATATCTGCACATGTTAGTAAACATGACACCACTACAATTTCGAATAAAACATTCCAAAAAACCCTTCAAAAACCAGAAATAAAAACAGAATTCAGTACCGAACAAAACGTTCGCGAGCTTCACAGCTTCACAGCGCTATCGCTGGTATACTATCGCCGGAAACCGCAAGCAAAACTGATAAAGTTGCACATCTCAACACTGCGCAAGTTACACTGACAAAAAAAACGTGACAGTATACACCCTATACTGCAAAAACACTGTACAAAAAATAATAAAATACCTCCATTCATAGTACAAAAAATTAACTTCGGAATCACTACTGCTTCTAACTTCACGAAAACGAATTTCTTTATCGTAAATTCTGATCGAGAATGATATTTACGAACTCACGTAAAAATCGAGCTTCGTTGCCCAGAAAAATCACGCAAAAACTCAAGAAAAATTCGCTCACCAACCGTGAACGAAAATACACACAAAAATTAAACTTTGTATTCTTTTAAAAAAATTCTTTTAACTCATCGTCAGAAAAACAAGGGCTTCCACAAGGTCATTCGATAAGACTCTACCGAATCCCGCTGCTGAACGTACTCTCCTACATTCAAATTAAATATCTCGCAGCGACCTCAGCCGTTTTCTCACAATAATAGGTCACTTACGACGAGAAAAAAAATAAATGTTTGTCACCGTTGAAAAAAACACAATAACACGAACAGCCACTGGAAGAAGAAACGCAATTCCAGAAAACACATGTGGTTTTCTTCCGCCCGAGACTTCCTTCAGTCAGCTTCCGATGTCGTACTTTTCTTGCCGCTAGGTAACTAATGATCACGCGTTCTTGATGCTTCTGTTGCCCAGTCGTCGAAAAGGTCCGCAACTTCTGCACCTGTTTCGTTGGTTGCATTTGAGTGCGTCGAAGGTCGTTACGAAAATAACTTCATGAGAAAGTACGATTTCTTCGATGCGAAAAAAAAAAATTCCTTCGTCACGGAGCCGCCATCACGCATGATTTTCTTCTAGTCGCGTTGCGGAACAGCTTCCGTGGGCTCCATCTTCTCTGATGAACACTTGAAAAGCACTCCACTTCACTCTCCCCCTTCACTGTTTATCACGGCGACGTTCCTTCTGACGATCACTCTAACGACGTGTCTGTTAGCGATGTCTCTGTCGGTGACGTCCCTTAAATGGGTCCCAGTTCGGCGCCAATGTAGGTTTTGACGGTTTCAGGGGTTCCGCCTTCCCGATGCGTTTCAGATCATCACTGACCTGAGGGGCCAAGGTTCAAACAATCGTTTCAGTTTCTTATGTGAAGGGGCAATTACACACAGCTGCGAAGATCTTTTACTGGAGTGACGTTCTGATACAATACTGAAGAATACAATACAGTGAACAGTGAACACAATGAACGGGCGGGGCAGGGCAACGCCCCAGCACCGCTGTGCGACGCGCACACGCCGTAGCTCGGCGGAGCGGCGCGCGACTGTCTGATTGCCACAGTCTGAATGTCTGACGCTTTAACATTACAGCGCGTTATATAGGACGCAGTATCTAAGTCGGGCTCTCCCCATACTGATAACAATACAAGAATAACATCAGAAATCCCCGACTCCTACACAATGTCAGGATAGAGCTTGTGACCAGTTGGTCTGGAGCACTGATTCTGGTGTTGAGATGATTCAGGCTGCGACTCGGGCGCTAGAGTTGCGGACTGATTCTCAGCACCAGACCTCTGCCATTGTTCATCCTGTGAATGTGCAGTTTGCGCAGTCTTGCACATGTGTATGAATAGACTCAAATTTTGTGTTCAAAATAATTCAAGTCACCTGCTCCCTCACAGGATCGACGGGACCACACATTCAAGCACTCACAAACACGTATGAAACCAAACCCTAACCTCTTAATTTAAGGAGCTTACCTCCTCCGAGTTCTCCTCCAAGTGTTCCCTCCAAGCTTCTCCTCATATTCAAAGTTCACTATACTGGAAAGGCCTGCACCCCTGCAGCTAAGCCGCTAAAATCTCCAGTTGAGGCCATTTGGGCGAGAGTCCCCAATTCCTACCGAGTTTTCCCAACCGGTAATCAACTCCCTACCCAGCACTCAAATCACCAATCACTTAGTGTCGGACCCCCCCCCCCCCCCCCCCACACTTACAAAACATCGACTTCACACTCCAGCTCGCGCTTCACAAGCCTGAGCTGAACGAATCGTCTGAAGTCCTCCAACCTCCTCGGACTCTCCCCAAGAAGTCTCGCGAACAAGAGTCAAGCCTCGCACTTAGGAGTGCAACCTTCTCCTCAATAAATCCCATACCGGCGAGTGAAACTATTCTCTCATTTTCCCCCGGTGTTGGCTCGTGGTAATTTTGTTGTTTCATGGATTATTAGACGCTAGATATATTGCGTCCGAATACCCCGAACTCCTTCAGAGTCAGAGGCCGAAATCATTCAATTAGCAATTAAGTGTGCTTGTGAAAGCACTGGTGACCTCGCCACTATTAAAAGAACATCTTGTGGAATCGATAAATTCCTTGATATTCAACCTTTAAAAGTCAAATTCAATTAGTTCCCCACTTTGGGAGAACTTTATAAGAGTTGTATTGTACACTCCGGCCTGGAGAATAAATTGATGTTTAATCTGAAAACAATTTGAATTTTGTAGGTGCAATAGTTTAGGAATTAGAATGCGCCCCAAATGAGCCTTATAGAGAAAATCAGCAGACTTTTGGAAGCCACGGAAGCCTCGCTCCCTGCTCCCCAAGGGGGCTTGAGAAATTTTTAAAGTACATTAAAATGTTGAACTCGTGACGAGCAATAATTTTGTACTAATTCAAAGATTGTACGTTATATAGTTTAGCAATTAACCTATTTTTCCGGATAATTCAAAGGTTCATTTGAAGGGTTCCAGATCGGTGCTCAAAAATGGTTAGCCGGTGTTGCGTTTTCCGATCTTGACAAGACTTATTTCGGTGATATTTACGTAACTCTCACCGAAAAGAGTTACGAGTAACTCTCGGAGTTACGTGAGTAACTCTAAGTAGAGTAACCAAGTAGAGTAACTAAGAGAGTTACGTGAGTAACTCTCGGGTATTGTAGCTCTCGTGGCTGTGACTGGAAAACCGCCTCAGGAAGCTCAAAGAGTTACTAAAGTGTTCAGTGTTATTAATTGCAACACGACAGCTGGAAATTTGATGAGAACTTTGAAAGCAAGCAAGGATTCAACTACAAGTCGATTCAATTGAATTGCATTCATAGGAGAATAGTTTTGGGTGAGTAATAGTTTACGCCTTAATATAGGAAAAGTTTATGTATTGTGTGGTGTGAAATGTTTGTAACCGCTGTGCATAGATGGTTGAATTTCAACATGAAACCGTAGGCATTATAAACGATTCTGTTGCTTACCAACATTTTAGTTAAACGTTGATTCAAATGAGCTTACTAAAATCAAAGTGTCATTAATTGAGAGGTGCTTGAAGGGTATTTGACTACCTCAGAATTTGTAAGGATAGAATATAAGAATATGTGAGTTTTAAACATTGATTTTTGCTTGTCAAAGCATGTATTTTGTGCGTTAGAGTTCAAGTTTATTCAATTACTTGTGAAAAAAAATGAAAATAGTAGTAGAAACAGGGGTCAATATTGAATATAATGTTGTCAACGAATTTCATAATTTCGTAGGTATAGATAGGTAATAGAGTCGATTTTAAGACGTTTAACAGGAATGACAATGTGCCCGGAAATGCTTAGTTTAAGAGATATAGGATAAATAACGCCAGGTAAGAATAGCATTAACGGCAGTTTCGATATGGCTCTTCCGGCGTTTTGCGGACGCGGACCACGCCAAGTTTTTTGGCGGGAGTCATCGGCCTCGGTATGGTTGAGTTAAATTAAGATATTTTAGGCTTACTTAGGTTAGGATACTTAACTAAATTAACTTTACCAAACCTAACCTTACCTATCGTTACGTCAGAACCGGATTTCTGCTTATTTACCTCTCCGTTTCTTCAATTTTATAAACGACGTTCCTTTAACTTCAAAGTTGAATATCTCCAAAAATAAGCATTTCCGGGCACATTGTCATTCATGTAAAACGTCTTAAAATCGACTATATTACCTATCTATACCTACGAAATTATGAAATTTGTTCACAACATTATATTCAATATTGACCGAAACAGGGCACAATAGTTCTTGTCTCAGTTGTGAATTGGGGAAAAAATTGGTCAATATTGAATATAATGTTGGTCGCCATCTTGGAGCCGATGTAAACAAGATTGCGGTCGTCACCCTAATGGGTAGGTTAGAAGCTTTATATATAATTTTCACTAGAAGAACTGTGCCTCCCCTTCACGACCCAACCTCTTTACGTTGGTGATAGCTTTCGTTATTGATTTAATTCCGTTTCGCACGCTCGTTTCCTTATAGCGCGAAGGCCGACTTCAAAGTTAAATAATTTGAAAATAACGCATCAGCAAGCAGAATGTCATTCTTGTTTAACGTTCTTCAATGGGTTCCTTTAGTTAAACAATTTAAACAATTTATTTACCACAGGAGATACAGAGATAAAATGTTTCTTAAGTCTAGTACAATGGTCAAATTTGAGTATAGCTACCTGTGGGCCTGAATAAGTTCAGTGACTTCTAGGGCATCCTACCATCAAGGTTAGTCTTAGGAGTACAATAATGTTTAACCTAATTCACTTAAACTAGAGATGCATTAGACTGATCAATGAGATAAGTAACTCAAAATTAGAAACTTCATTTCACAATATAGTTCATATGGACTAGATTTAACAGTATATTCGACAAACGATTCAAGAACAGACTGAAGATCGGCGAAATTAATCAAGGCAAATTACATTATTAGGACCAGTTATGTAGGGGACAAGGTTTGACTCTGTGATCTTACACGACTAGTAATCTGATAGGAAGTGAGACTCAAGACTTTTTTTGAATACCTTATAAGAATTACTTTCACGGATCTCCGCAGGTATTGAGTTCCAAGTTTTAGTTCCAACGAAGAGGATACTGTGTTGTGACTGAGCCTTTGAGTAATAAGGAAGCATGAATTTACTTCTATTTTGGGTTAAATGGTCGTGATGACCAGTTTACATAGTTAATAGTTGTTTTAGGCTATTGTCGCCATCATTTGTTAATGTTTTGTAAATGAAATTGCAAATGGAGATTTTGTAGAGATCCAAGAGCTTAGGTATTCGTAAATTTTTGAATGAGTCATTTGTGTGAGCATTATATTCTAGATTCTTAATCGCTCTTATGGCTCTTTTTTGCAGGGTAAAAATTTTGTTGGTTTTATTTTTATCAGTTCCGTGCCATGCTTCTATTCCGTATTGCAAGTATGGTGAAATGAGCGTTTGGTAGAGCACTTGTAAGGCTGTTTCAGGCAGGAAATTCTTAACTTTATTTAGGATTCCGATAGATTTTGATAATTTAGAACTAATATGAGCGATGTGCTCTTTAAAGGTTAGATGTTTGTCTATTACGATGCCGAGGAATTTACTTGACTTGGTTTCTTCGATTTCACCTTCGCCAATTTGAATGCGTGGGAGAGATATATTTTTCTTGTATGAGAATGTAATATATTTTGTTTAATCGATATTAAGGCTTATTTTATTAGCTTTAAGCCACAACGAAACCTTATGAAGTTCATTATTTATACTCTCCGCCATCCTAGCGGGATTTTGATCTGGAAGGACCGCAGAAAGGGTACTGTCATCGGCAAAAAGTATGAATTTGAAGAATGATGTAGATTTAATGATATCATTGATAAAAATTAGAAATAGGAGAGGCCCAAGGACAGATCCTTGTGGAACCCCATGGCTAATTGTCTGTGGGTCTGATTTTGCGTCGTCAATGACAACGTATTGTTTCCGATTTGCTAAGTATGATCTAAACCAATCATGGGCAGCCCCTCAAATGCCATAACAATGTAGTTTTGAGAGTAATACGTTATGGTCCACACAATCGAATGCTTTTCGAAAGTCAAGAAATACGGAGAAAACAAGCTTTCCTTCATCTATTATAGAATAAAGGTATTGCAAATGATTTAATACAGCTTGTGTTGTAGATTTCTTAGAACGAAAACCGTATTGTTTGTCGTAGAGGAAAGATTTTTGTTCAAAATACGAATACACTTTTTTATACACAATTTTCTCGAATATTTTGCTAATAATTGGTAGTACAGAGATAGGTCTATAATTGTTAATGCAGTTTTTATCACCATTTTTGAAAATAGGGGTGACTCTCGCAATTTTGAAAGAGTTGTGTGATCTTACTGATTCCTAAGATCAGAATTCTTATTTTCCGTGATTCCATTAAACTTCACATTGACCTCAATTTTTCACTTTTTGGTGGGTAAACATGTGTGGGCCCGAGCTAAAGGTTAGGTAGGCTTCCTTTTTGTTGTAATAAAGTAGGTTTTTGTTTTGTTACGGACCATCTTTTTTCGGTTCACTGCTGTCCTGTTTTTCAGCACCTACTACTTTCTTCTTCAACTTTTTTCTTGTTTCATTAACTTCTTTCCTAGCTTACTGTTTCTGTGCACCTTGTGCATAGATTCCACGTTCCCTCAACTCCATACTAAATGGTGCCTTCCTCTTTCCTCTCTTGGAACATCTTTGTCGTGGTTAAGGGAGGCTAAAACTTTCTTATATAATAATAATTTGGTGCGTAAACATAGTTAATTAGGTGTAAATAAACAACTTTGTTCAATATGTATTTTAGGTGCTTCACGGAAATTAAGAATTCCGTTCCAAAGAATCACTTAAGGAACACATTTAAAAACCTGTTATATGAATGACATTCTGCTCGCTGATGCGTTATTGTTGAATTATTAAACTTTAAAGTTGGCTTTTGCAGCAAGCACGCAAAGCGGAATTCAATTAATAACGGAAACTAACCCCCTATTACAAACGTAAAGAGGCTGAGTTGTGAGGAGGAGCCACAGTTTTTCTCGCAAAAATTATAAATAAAGGTTTCTAGTGACATCCGTTTACATCAGCTACAAGATGGCGGCCGCCATCTTCAGTATCGGGTGGCCGCTATTGGAGATGATGTAAACAGACGTCACTAGAAACCTTAATTTATAATTTTCACTAGAAAAACTGTGGAGCCCCCTCACGACCCAACCTCTTTACGTTTGTAATAGGACGTTAGCTTCCGTTATTAATTAAATTACGTTTTGCGTGCTTGCTGCGAAAGCCAACTTCAAAGTTTATTAATTCAACAATAACGCATCTTGAATTTTCTATTTGAAACTTTTTGTTTTCTTTTTATATGCAATATTTGATCACTAACTAAAATATTCTAAATTTTTGGTTTTGAACTATGTTAAAACAAAATAAACGTACAAATTGGAAAATCGAAGAATGTCAGTTTGTTAGAAATGTCTCAAGAATTCTAAAACTGTCTTTGTTTTTTTCCTAGCATGAAAACTCAGTGACTTCTATTCTTTTGAATGTTGAAAATGAGGGGTTTTAATTTAGGTTAAATTGATTACAAGTCAAATGTAATCGAGTCGAGTGTAGTCGAGTTGAATATAGTCAAATCAGTCAAATCTAATCATGTTATTTATACAGACAGTATAAATTTCCATGCCAATAACCTATGCAAAGAAGCAGCCAAGAACATAATTTTTGTTGAAGTGTAATATGATGAACAATTTTTGTACTTAAATGCTGTTTTCATTTTTTTTATATAATATCCATGCATAATTTTCTATTTAAATTGAGAATTGTTAATTACAAGTAAAAAAATAGGAATATAATAAAAAAAAAATATTTATTTTTGAAGGATGGATAGATTTTTATTTGTGGTCTGATTCTTCTGAAATTTGAGCTTTGTATGTAATTTCTAAAAAGAAACTCATTTTGTTCTATTCGTTTTTTTTCAATTTAGGCCTTAGTTTTTTTTTAATTTTAAATATTAGTCATTTAGTTCATTTTCATAGATATTTCAAAAGAATAGAAGTCATTGAATTTTTATGCTTGAACAAATTGAAAGACAGTTTTGAAATCATTGTAACTTTGCAAACAAATTGATGGTTCCAGAATTCTCATTTTCCATTTTGTTTCCTTTTTATATGAGGTCGAATTTTCATAATTTTTGATCCCCTTGATCTCACTCCCCCCTCCTGGGGGAGTGAGACCTAATGCCCATAGCCCCATAAAATTTTAAAGCACAATAGCCCATTACCTAAGGATCCTTTTTCAGCAAAAAAAAGGTCACATTGGGCCGAAATGGCTGCGGATGACCCCTTAAACTAACATCTAATTTGATCTTATTTTGCAGAAGTCCCAAGTTATATGCAATATTTTGAAGGCTACAAATACGTTGAATCAAAAAGAAATATACCATCATGGATGAAGAGGTATGTATTACATGTGAAATAGATTTTCTGTTAAAAAATCTGCAGTATTGTAAAGTTGAATGAGTTTAATAGTGTTCACATATTTATTTGGTTGATGGGTGTATTGCTTGAAGTCATTATTTGAAATTATGTAATTCATCCATTCTTTCATAATTAAGCTGGGCACATGATTTATGAGACAATAGAATGCCTTGCTCAATTGCCTTACATTGTCTAATACCTTTGCGGCCTTCAAGAAAAGTTGGGTAGTCATTTGGGTAAGGTGTAGATTGAGTATGTCTGATGTTGGGGGTTTGGTATTGTTTAATTGTTTATTATTCCAATAACCTACTACATACTTTTCCTACCAAAAGTGAATGGGTGTCTATATGTTTGTAATTTATTATGGCCATATTGTCTGCTTGGTCTGGAGCCCAGCATGGGTTTACTTTGGGGTTCTCCGAGATAATGTATGTTGAGTTAATAATTCCCTCGACTATAAATTCAAGGATGCCTATATCAGTGGAGGGAAGAAGTATGGGAGATCTCTGAGATTATTCATAGTTTGGAAAAGTTAGCGCATATTGATTGGTAGGCCTGTTCAGTTATTTTTTGTGCAGGCTTTAATCTTTATTGGTTGAGAATAATGTTAAGGAGTATTCTTCTTGAACAAGGATAAGTGTAAAAGCTTGAAAGTGAAATCATGTTAGTGTGTGATGGAAATTATCTTGATGTGAGTGATCAAATAATTTTTAGAAGCTCAAGTGTAGATTATATTAGAGATTGCTGAGAGTGTGGAAATGAAGAAATAGTTGAGTTTTTGGACAAAGGCTGAGCAAGCTTGCAAAATCAGCCAAACAAGTGATCAGTTTGGCAATATTGATTGGACAAGTTCCATGGTTAAATTGACTAGTTGATCATGTATATGCATTTAATCAAAGTTGGTCAAAAATGTTGAGCTTGCAGAAAAAGCTTTATTTATGTTTTCAGATTAGTTTGATTTGTTTACTGGACATGTGTGCTCTCAAGCATAAAGAGTTGTATTCAAACTAAGGATCTGAATAATACACTAAGATTTGGATGCAGCTGAGCTGTTTTTATGGAGGAAATTTTTCAGGTGCAGACTCAAACCACAACTTGTTTTCCAGATTGAGGAGCTGCCTATTGACATTCATCTGAACAAGCTGGTCCATTTTGTGGTGTCTCGTCAGCATGCCAAGAAAGACTGGGCTGAGACTGCCCGTGATGTTAGAGAAAAAATTAATGCAGCCATTCAAGATATGCCAGAGCACCCTGGCATCACAAAATTGCTCTCTGGAACCTGTGAGTTTTTTCATTCTTTCCTCATCATTTTTTGTTCAAAAATTGAACTAAGAAAATTTATTAGTTTACAAATATTAAAGTTAAAATATCTTGTGGCTACAACATTTACAAACTGTGTGAGTTTGTTTGATAAGCTTTAAACTTGGCTCAGGGCTGGGTTAGTGCATTGTATCATGACTCAAAAGCAGGAACACTGAAATCCATCTTCAGGTTTGTAATTTCTACTGTTCTTATTACTGCCTTCAACTGGTAGGATATTCAGTAGTGTGGTGTATTAAAAGGCTATAGCTAAACCCTCTGATATCATTGGTCCTTTCAATCGAGATCAAGTTGTTTCAATGAAACTGCTCTTGTAGGATAACAGTTTAGAATTTTGGATTAAATGGTGCTTCCTTGTTTCAGATATAAATTATTTTCACTGTCTGAAGATAGTGAAAATTCTCAAAGAAACAGAAGCGGATTCTAAAAACATCTTGGGATGGTATACGTCACAACGCATGAAGGTTCGTGCATATTTTGTTTGCAATCATTTAGATATGAAAATTTTTTTGTATCTCACACGTATTTCCCATCAGACACCTGTAATTTTTATTCATTATCTATTTACATGTCTTCTTAAAAGTGTTCTGTTGATGATTACCCATAATGTTATAAATTTCTGCAGCAGAAGCTAGTGTCAAGTAGCAGCTCCTTTTCAAGACTATGAGTCGAATGTAATTATGTTATTTATACAGACAGTATTATTTTTATGCCAGTAACCTGTGCAAAGTAGCAGCACAGAACAAGGTTAACATGTTAACTGCAGGAGGTTAAACTCAGGCTCAATATTGAACTTATATTAGAGTTAATTTCAGAGATCAGTTATGAAAATAACAAACATTAAATAGATTGTGTCTTCTGAAAAATTTGATATTGAATGGAATAAATGACGCACATGCACGTCAGCGACACACAGCAAAAGACCGCTGGACGCACATGAGTATAGAGCGGCAGCAAACTTGTTAACATAACTTGTGTGTGTGCAGGACTGGCAGGCAGTGGTGAAGGGATATGAGAAGGGCGGGGCCTACCTCGCTGAGAGCGGCCACCTACTCCACCAGTACGTGGCGCATGAACTGCCTGGCATCCAGGCTCAGCTCTCACGATGTGCTCAAATACAGCAGGTCACCCGCCATTGCTTCAAACTTTCGCTGAGTTGTTCTGAATGTGCTCTGGTGTGCTGAAAATGCTCCAAGTTAGATGAATTTGGTTGGTGTTGGTTGAAAGGATGCAGATCATTGTGGATGTGATCTGGGATGTTTAGTATGTGCAACTTATTGAGAAATGGGTCTGTTTGTTAAATGGATGCTAATTATTGTGAATGAGATCTGGTTTGTTAAATACATGATACTTATTTTGAATGTTTTCTGGTGTGTTGAATACCTGCAAAGTATTGTGAATTTTATCTCGTTTGATAAATGTCGGCAAAAAAATGTTGAATTTGATCTGTTTTAGTTAGAAAATTTCTGGATAAAAAAACTTGAGTATAAGTTAATAAGGGTCAACTGAACATACTGTTTTGAACTCTTGATGAGTAACTTTATTCCATGGTTATTGACGAAAATATTCCTTTTAAGCTCATACAAGCACATGGCGACCTTAAAATATACTTTTTTCCTGTGAACATCTAAGGAATATTAATTTCATTCTTTGTGAAGGTGGGCCCAAGCTGAGAGTTAGGTAGGCCTTCTTTTTTGTTGAAACAAAATGTTTTTGTTATGTTAAGGACCACCTCTATTTGGGTCACTGCTGTCCTGTTCTTCAACACCTACTACTTTCTTCTTCAACTTTGGTCTTGTTTCATGATTTTCTTTCCCAACTTACTGTTTCTATGCCTTTCTGCATAGATTCCGAGTTTCCTTAACTCCATACTAAATGGTGCCTTCCTCCTTCCTCTCTTTGGATCGCATTTGTTGCTGGATAGGGAGGCTAAAACTAACGACTAATCTAATCTTTGTGAATGTATAGTTACATATTGTTTCTATGTGGAGATAGCTTTAAGTGTCACGACTAAATAATGTTATTATGCCAGGTTGCTCTCCACAAGTTGAAGTAGAAAGAGGTTAGAATATTCTATTTTTAGTGTACATCTGAAAAATATTAATTTAGTTCTTATGAAGTTGAAGTCGCAAATTGTATGAATGTGTAGATTGCTTTAAGTGTCGCAACTGACCACAGTAGCGATGTTGGGTCACAATTCCTAAAGTTGATAACAAAGAGGCCCAGAGCAGTGCACACCTATCACCTTAACACATTTCCGGGGGAAGGACCCACCGGTGGTCACTGAGGGGATTTTTCACAGTGCTTTTGACCGACTTTCAGTCACTAACTCAATTTGTATAAATACTTGATTAAAGCTAAGTGATGGCACGGTCCACTTGATGTTTACTATTTTCAAAATTGCTCAGTACAATTAACTTTATATTTGAACTTAATATTGAACTTCAGTTTAAGCCATCACAGTTAATGTCTAACTCAAACTCACATACAGCCTCAGTTGGGTGATGTTGCTCCTAGTGATCCCGTGGTACTGATCATTGCCTTGATGTTGCTCCTAGTGATCCCTTAGTACTGATCATTGCCTTGATGTTTGCCCCTAGTGAGCCCGTGGTACTAACCATTGCCCTGCTGTTGCTCCTAGTGATCCCTTAGTACTGATCATTGCCTTGATGTTGCTCCTAGTGATCCCTTAGTACTAACCATTGCCCTGCTGTTGCTCCTAGTGAGTCCTTAGTACTAACCATTGCCCTGCTGTTGCTCCTAGTGATCCCTTAGTACTGATCATTGCCTTGATGTTGCTCCTAGTGATCCCTTAGTACTAACCATTGCCCTGCTGTTGCTCCTAGTGAGTCCTTAGTACTAACCATTGCCCTGCTGTTGCTCCTAGTGATCCCTTAGTACTGATCATTGCCCTGCTGTTGCTCCTAGTGATCCCTTAGTACTGATCATTGCCCTGCTGTTGCTCCTAGTGATCCCTTAGTACTAACCATTGCCCTGCTGTTGCTCCTAGTGATCCCTTAGTACTGATCATTGCCCTGCTGTTGCTCCTAGTGATCCCTTAGTACTGATCATTGCCCTGCTGTTGCTCCTAGTGATCCCTTAGTACTGATCATTGCCCTGCTGTTGCTCCTAGTGATCCCTTAGTACTGATCATTGCCCTGCTGTTGCTCCTAGTGATCCCTTAGTACTGATCATTGCCCTGCTGTTGCTCCTAGTGATCCCTTAGTACTGATCATTGCCCTGCTGTTGCTCCTAGTGATCCCTTAGTACTGATCATTGCCCTGCTGTTGCTCCTAGTGATCCCTTAGTACTGATCATTGCCCTGCTGTTGCTCCTAGTGATCCCTTAGTACTGATCATTGCCCTGCTGTTGCTCCTAGTGATCCCTTAGTACTGACCATTGCCCTGCTGTTGCTCCTAGTGATCCCTTAGTACTGATCATTGCCCTGCTGTTGCTCCTAGTGATCCCTTAGTACTGATCATTGCCCTGCTGTTGCTCCTAGTGATCCCTTAGTACTAACCATTGCCCTGCTGTTGCTCCTAGTGATCCCTTAGTACTGATCATTGCCCTGCTGTTGCTCCTAGTGATCCCTTAGTACTAACCATTGCCCTGCTGTTGCTCCTAGTGATCCCTTAGTACTAACCATTGCCCTGCTGTTGCTCCTAGTGATCCCTTAGTACTGATCATTGCCCTGCTGTTGCTCCTAGTGAGTCCTTAGTACTAACCATTGCCCTGCTGTTGCTCCTAGTGATCCCTTAGTACTAACCATTGCCCTGCTGTTGCTCCTAGTGATCCCTTAGTACTAATCATTGCCCTGCTGTTGCTCCTAGTGAGTCCTTAGTACTAACCATTGCCCTGCTGTTGCTCCTAGTGATCCCTTAGTACTAACCATTGCCCTGCTGTTGCTCCTAGTGATCCCTTAGTACTAATCATTGCCCTGCTGTTGCTCCTAGTGAGTCCTTAGTACTAACCATTGCCCTGCTGTTGCTCCTAGTGATCCCTTAGTACTAACCATTGCCCTGCTGTTGCTCCTAGTGATCCCTTAGTACTAACCATTGCCCTGATGTTGCTCCTAGTGATCCCTTAGTACTAACCATTGCCCTGCTGTTGCTCCTAGTGATCCCTTAGTACTAACCATTGCCCTGATGTTGCTCCTAGTGATCCCTTAGTACTAACCATTGCCCTGCTGTTGCTCCTAGTGATCCCTTAGTACTAACCATTGCCCTGATGTTGCTCCTAGTGATCCCTTAGTACTAACCATTGCCCTGCTGTTGCTCCTAGTGATCCCTTAGTACTAACCATTGCCCTGATGTTGCTCCTAGTGATCCCTTAGTACTAACCATTGCCCTGCTGTTGCTCCTAGTGATCCCTTAGTACTAACCATTGCCCTGATGTTGCTCCTAGTGATCCCTTAGTACTAACCATTGCCCTGCTGTTGCTCCTAGTGATCCCTTAGTACTAACCATTGCCCTGCTGTTGCTCCTAGTGATCCCTTAGTACTAACCATTGCCCTGCTGTTGCTCCTAGTGATCCCTTAGTACTAACCATTGCCCTGATGTTGCTCCTAGTGATCCCTTAGTACTAACCATTGCCCTGCTGTTGCTCCTAGTGATCCCTTAGTACTAACCATTGCCCTGATGTTGCTCCTAGTGATCCCTTAGTACTAACCATTGCCCTGCTGTTGCTCCTAGTGATCCCTTAGTACTAACCATTGCCCTGATGTTGCTCCTAGTGATCCCTTAGTACTAACCATTGCCCTGCTGTTGCTCCTAGTGATCCCTTAGTACTAACCATTGCCCTGCTGTTGCTCCTAGTGATCCCTTAGTACTAACCATTGCCCTGCTGTTGCTCCTAGTGATCCCTTAGTACTAACCATTGCCCTGCTGTTGCTCCTAGTGATCCCTTAGTACTGATCATTGCCCTGCTGTTGCTCCTAGTGAGTCCTTAGTACTAACCATTGCCCTGCTGTTGCTCCTAGTGATCCCTTAGTACTAACCATTGCCCTGCTGTTGCTCCTAGTGATCCCTTAGTACTAACCATTGCCCTGCTGTTGCTCCTAGTGATCCCTTAGTACTAACCATTGCCCTGCTGTTGCTCCTAGTGATCCCTTAGTACTAATCATTGCCCTGCTGTTGCTCCTAGTGAGTCCTTAGTACTAACCATTGCCCTGCTGTTGCTCCTAGTGATCCCTTAGTACTAACCATTGCCCTGCTGTTGCTCCTAGTGATCCCTTAGTACTAACCATTGCCCTGCTGTTGCTCCTAGTGATCCCTTAGTACTGATCATTGCCCTGCTGTTGCTCCTAGTGATCCCTTAGTACTAACCATTGCCCTGCTGTTGCTCCTAGTGATCCCTTAGTACTAACCATTGCCCTGCTGTTGCTCCTAGTGATCCCTTAGTACTAACCATTGCCCTGCTGTTGCTCCTAGTGATCCCTTAGTACTAACCATTGCCCTGCTGTTGCTCCTAGTGAGCCCTTAGTACTGATCATTGCCCTGCTGTTGCTCCTAGTGATCCCTTAGTACTAACCATTGCCCTGCTGTTGCTCCTAGTGATCCCTTAGTACTAACCATTGCCCTGATGTTGCTCCTAGTGATCCCTTAGTACTAACCATTGCCCTGCTGTTGCTCCTAGTGATCCCTTAGTACTAACCATTGCCCTGCTGTTGCTCCTAGTGATCCCTTAGTACTAACCATTGCCCTGCTGTTGCTCCTAGTGAGCCCTTAGTACTGATCATTGCCCTGCTGTTGCTCCTAGTGATCCCTTAGTACTAACCATTGCCCTGCTGTTGCTCCTAGTGATCCCTTAGTACTAACCATTGCCCTGATGTTGCTCCTAGTGATCCCTTAGTACTAACCATTGCCCTGCTGTTGCTCCTAGTGATCCCTTAGTACTAACCATTGCCCTGCTGTTGCTCCTAGTGATCCCTTAGTACTGATCATTGCCCTGCTGTTGCTCCTAGTGATCCCTTAGTACTAACCATTGCCCTGATGTTGCTCCTAGTGATCCCTTAGTACTAACCATTGCCCTGATGTTGCTCCTAGTGATCCCTTAGTACTAACCATTGCCCTGCTGTTGCTCCTAGTGATCCCTTAGTACTAACCATTGCCCTGCTGTTGCTCCTAGTGAGCCCTTAGTACTAACCATTGCCCTGCTGTTGCTCCTAGTGATCCCTTAGTACTAACCATTGCCCTGCTGTTGCTCCTAGTGATCCCTTAGTACTAACCATTGCCCTGCTGTTGCTCCTAGTGATCCCTTAGTACTAACCATTGCCCTGCTGTTGCTCCTAGTGATCCCTTAGTACTAACCATTGCCCTGCTGTTGCTCCTAGTGATCCCTTAGTACTAACCATTGCCCTGATGTTGCTCCTAGTGATCCCTTAGTACTAACCATTGCCCTGCTGTTGCTCCTAGTGATCCCTTAGTACTAACCATTGCCCTGCTGTTGCTCCTAGTGAGCCCTTAGTACTAACCATTGCCCTGCTGTTGCTCCTAGTGAGCCCTTAGTACTAACCATTGCCCTGCTGTTGCTCCTAGTGATCCCTTAGTACTAACCATTGCCCTGCTGTTGCTCCTAGTGAGCCCTTAGTACTAACCATTGCCCTGCTGTTGCTCCTAGTGATCCCTTAGTACTAACCATTGCCCTGATGTTGCTCCTAGTGATCCCTTAGTACTAACCATTGCCCTGCTGTTGCTCCTAGTGATCCCTTAGTACTAACCATTGCCCTGCTGTTGCTCCTAGTGATCCCTTAGTACTAACCATTGCCCTGCTGTTGCTCCTAGTGATCCCTTAGTACTGATCATTGCCCTGCTGTTGCTCCTAGTGATCCCTTAGTACTAACCATTGCCCTGATGTTGCTCCTAGTGATCCCTTAGTACTAACCATTGCCCTGATGTTGCTCCTAGTGATCCCTTAGTACTAACCATTGCCCTGCTGTTGCTCCTAGTGATCCCTTAGTACTAACCATTGCCCTGATGTTGCTCCTAGTGATCCCTTAGTACTAACCATTGCCCTGCTGTTGCTCCTAGTGATCCCTTAGTACTAACCATTGCCCTGCTGTTGCTCCTAGTGATCCCTTAGTACTAACCATTGCCCTGCTGTTGCTCCTAGTGATCCCTTAGTACTAACCATTGCCCTGCTGTTGCTCCTAGTGATCCCTTAGTACTAACCATTGCCCTGCTGTTGCTCCTAGTGAGCCCTTAGTACTAACCATTGCCCTGCTGTTGCTCCTAGTGAGCCCTTAGTACTAACCATTGCCCTGCTGTTGCTCCTAGTGAGCCCTTAGTACTGATCATTGCCTTGATGTTGCTCCTAGTGAGCCCTTAGTACTAACCATTGCCCTGCTGTTGCTCCTAGTGAGCCCTTAGTACTAACCATTGCCCTGCTGTTGCTCCTAGTGAGCCCTTAGTACTAACCATTGCCCTGCTGTTGCTCCTAGTGAGCCCTTAGTACTAACCATTGCCCTGCTGTTGCTCCTAGTGAGCCCTTAGTACTAACCATTGCCCTGCTGTTGCTCCTAGTGAGCCCTTAGTACTAACCATTGCCCTGCTGTTGCTCCTAGTGAGCCCTTAGTACTAACCATTGCCCTGCTGTTGCTCCTAGTGAGCCCTTAGTACTAACCATTGCCCTGCTGTTGCTCCTAGTGATCCCTTAGTACTAACCATTGCCCTGCTGTTGCTCCTAGTGATCCCTTAGTACTAACCATTGCCCTGCTGTTGCTCCTAGTGATCCCTTAGTACTGATCATTGCCCTGCTGTTGCTCCTAGTGATCCCTTAGTACTAACCATTGCCCTGATGTTGCTCCTAGTGATCCCTTAGTACTAACCATTGCCCTGATGTTGCTCCTAGTGATCCCTTAGTACTAACCATTGCCCTGCTGTTGCTCCTAGTGATCCCTTAGTACTAACCATTGCCCTGCTGTTGCTCCTAGTGATCCCTTAGTACTAACCATTGCCCTGCTGTTGCTCCTAGTGAGCCCTTAGTACTAACCATTGCCCTGCTGTTGCTCCTAGTGAGCCCTTAGTACTAACCATTGCCCTGCTGTTGCTCCTAGTGAGCCCTTAGTACTGATCATTGCCTTGATGTTGCTCCTAGTGAGCCCTTAGTACTAACCATTGCCCTGCTGTTGCTCCTAGTGAGCCCTTAGTACTAACCATTGCCCTGCTGTTGCTCCTAGTGAGCCCTTAGTACTAACCATTGCCCTGCTGTTGCTCCTAGTGAGCCCTTAGTACTAACCATTGCCCTGCTGTTGCTCCTAGTGAGCCCTTAGTACTAACCATTGCCCTGCTGTTGCTCCTAGTGAGCCCTTAGTACTAACCATTGCCCTGCTGTTGCTCCTAGTGAGCCCTTAGTACTAACCATTGCCCTGCTGTTGCTCCTAGTGAGCCCTTAGTACTAACCATTGCCCTGCTGTTGCTCCTAGTGAGCCCTTAGTACTAACCATTGCACTGCTGTTGACTCGTTTGCGATGGGCAGGAGTGCGACAAGCGGGAAGCTGATTTGGCCAAGATAGCCCAGAATGCAAAGAAGGCTTACGTGCGCCAATGCAAGCAGCTCGGCATTGAAGGAAACAATGTGAGTATTTCTACCTTAGGTCTGTGGCCTGCATAATGATGTCATTATAGCAACGTTGTTGTGTTTTGGGTGTCCGGTTGAACAGGATATTAAAGGAAGGATAGGAGAAGCTTGTTTTTTAAGTTTCACTGATGGATGGTGGGTTGTGTTCCAAAGGAATGAATGTTTGACTACTTACTGATTGTTTCTTGAAAATCTCAAGCCTAGGAGAAAGTAAAATGGTTTGAAATAAATCTTAGCTGTTCAATCAACCTTTATTTAACCAGTACTACTGATTAATAAAATGGAATATAATACTTTCACTAAGCATATCTTTAAGGAAAACTGATCTGATAAAACTCCTATTCAATTTTCAGGTGCGAAGAGAACTCATCGAGCAGCTCAAGGGACTTCCGTCGGAACTTAATCGAATCGGGCAGGATTTCTCAGAGTTGACCGATGCTGCCAAGTTTTACCTCTCCTTCGTAGCGTACACGTGCGATGGCAAATACCAAGATGGCCTGGGCATGCTCCGCTACATTGCTGGTGGGTCCTTCATGTTACACTTGTTTGTGGAGCGTTATTCTTATTTCTTTTGTTTATCAGTCCCAATTGGTTGTAGTTTGTAGGTCATTATTTGTGAGTCCTTCATGTTCCAGTTGTTTGTGAATTGCATATTGTTTTGTTATTAGTGGGTCCCAGGTGCTTGTGTGCCCCACATGCCCCAGGTGCTTGTGTGCCCCACATGCCCCAGGTGCTTGTGTGCCCCACATGCCCCAGGTGCTTGTGTGCCCCACATGCCCCAGGTGTTGTGTGCCCCACATGCCCCAGGTGCTTGTGTGCCCCACATGCCCCAGGTGCTTGTGTGCCCCACATGCCCCAGGTGCTTGTGTGCCCCACATGCCCCAGGTGCTATGTGCCCCACATGCCCCAGGTGCTGTGTGCCCCACATGCCCCAGGTGCTATGTGCCCCACATGCCCCAGGTGCTGTGTGCCCCACATGCCCCAGGTGCTTGTGTGCCCCACATGCCCCAGGTGCTTGTGTGCCCCACATGCCCCAGGTGCTTGTGTGCCCCACATGCCCCAGGTGCTTGTGTGCCCCACATGCCCCAGGTGCTTGTGTGCCCCACATGCCCCAGGTGCTTGTGTGCCCCACATGCCCCAGGTGCTTGTGTGCCCCACATGCCCCAGGTGCTATGTGCCCCACATGCCCCAGGTGCTTGTGTGCCCCACATGCCCCAGGTGCTTGTGTGCCCCACATGCCCCAGGTGCTTGTGTGCCCCACATGCCCCAGGTGCTTGTGTGCCCCACATGCCCCAGGTGCTTGTGTGCCCCACATGCCCCAGGTGCTGTGTGCCCCACATGCCCCAGGTGCTGTGTGCCCCACATGCCCCAGGTGCTGTGTGCCCCACATGCCCCAGGTGCTGTGTGCCCCACATGCCCCAGGTGCTGTGTTCCCCACATGCCCCAGGTGTTGTGTGCCCCACATGCCCCAGGTGCTGTGTGCCCCACATGTCCCAGGTGCTGTGTGCCCCACATGCCCCAGGTGCTGTGTGCCCCACATGCCCCAGGTGCTGTGTTCCCCACATGCCCCAGGTGTTGTGTGCCCTACATGTCACAGGTGCTGTGTGAAGAGGAGAGCTGGCATGGGACGTGAAGGTCTCAGAAATTAATTTTGGTTTTTCTATGCTCTTCATAGATTTTTTTAATAATTTGTGGATCACGAAGCTAGCGTTTAACCACCGTCCCTAGTGCGTTGCGCTGTTCCTCCACTTTCCACACTCGCGTTTCTTAACACTGACTGCAACGTGCGCCACCGATGTCCACGAAGGGGATTGTCATAATACTGTTGACCAACCTGTGGTCACCATCTCAATTTCATAAATAATTAATCAAAGCTAAATAAAGGCCCGATCCAGTTAATGGTTTCTTTTTTAAATTGCCACTACGCAGTAAAATTAACTTTATGTACGAGTTGAACATTGAACTTCATTTGACTGACTGCGGTCAAAGTGTCATCTGACGTGAGGACCGCGCTGTGCAGAACACGGTGATGTGACCACATACCAGTACATACACGGGGAGGAGCCTCTCTCTATCGAAAGCCACACGGAGACGCTGACGGACCTCCAAGAGCCGCCTGAAGGTGACACTGGCGGCATTGATTTCGGCGACGACGGTGCTATTGACTTCGGTGATGATGCTCCTGCTGCAGGTATTTGTGATGGTCACTGCGGTCTTTGTTACATAAAGTGTTGTGATACTGCGGTCTCTTCTGGGTATTTGTGATAGTTACTGCGTTCTCTTGCAGGCATTTGTGATAGTCACTGTGTTCTCTTTCAAGTACTTGCGACACTGCGTTCTCTCGTTACTGAAAGGGTTACATGACCTGTTGTGGAATGTTTATTGTTGGAAAGTTTAGTTTATGATACGCTGTCATGGAATTAAGTGCAGTGCCTAATAATCATGATAGGAACTTCTGGAGGGGATGTTAGTTACACAATAATTTAAATTTTGAGGGAGTATGGGAAGCGGAGAAATGAATTGAAATAATTTATGCTTATGTGGTTGGTATTCGTTGCTGACAGGGCTTCATTTGTTAAGTTGTTCGTAGATTTAGCATGAATTTAATACGAATAAAGTTCTGCTGATTAATTAATTTATGCTTGTATTTTTTCCATTGATGGGTGTATTTCACTCGTAATATCAAACTTGATACAAGTTCAGGTGCTGTTAATATTCACTAATGGGAGCAAATTTACCTCCTATGGGGCATGAAATCGGCTATAGGTTTATGTTCTTGAGGTTTGTCTATCATTTCCTATGGAGACTGGCACCCCAAAGGCGGGTGCTGTTAGGCTACCTGAGCTGGTGATAGATCAACTTAAATCAATCGTGCCCCCTCGCGCCATCTCGCCCTTGTCGCGGGGAGGGGGCTTGCGTGCCTCTATGATGCCCAGGGCTGTGCTACCCAGGTGCAACCATGGTAGAGTGGCCTGGGTTGATGGGTCAGACGAAGAGAGATGGCAGCATTGTGACCACCCTACTGACTTGGACTTCTATACGGATTTGTGCTGACTTTCTCTCTTCGGATGACCTGGCCTTCTCCTGGACCACGCTCTGACCTCTCCTTGGGGGCTGGCAGGAGCCTAGGCCCGTCCTGCCAGTTTTGAAGTCGCATGCGGCGAGGGCTAGTGGGAGGGGTGGCTGGGTAGGCGGGGGGCTGCTTAAACGTCCTTGGCGTGCGGGAACGCGCCTTCGACTAGTCAAGCGCATCAACCTGCTGATCCTGGTCACTCTGACTGCTATGCCTGTACCTAGCGAGCGTTCCCGTTGGGACTACGTGTGCCCGACATCAGGGATCCCCTTGTAGGCGGCCGTCTTAGGTGCTGGCTCGGGGTGACAGGTGAAACCTTACCTTTTCTCAACATGGAAAATTTTCCCGCTATATCTTCGGTGACGACTGGACCCTCACGCACGGACACCTGTACTGAATCTTCCTCAACTTTGCCATTGGCGCAGCAACCACCATCACAGTCTTCTGCGAGTGGTGACGCTGAAGCCGGGCCGTCTGAGAAAATGAATATTATCCTTGAACCTCATGTTCCCCCATCTCAGAGACAAAGGGTGCAACCACACCGACACAAGCGCCGTGTTCGGCGGCAACATTTGTTTGCAGAGCCCCTGGCCAGTATCGATGATAACGAAAATGCAGCTCTCCCAACGGAATTTAAAAGATTTTTCATTATTAAAACCAAGGATGGATCGCCCATGAGCCACGTTGACGTGATTGAAGCCAATCGTCAACTGTGCAGGGGACTTGGTGGCAGACCTGCGAAAGTAACAGAGACCCGGAACGGCGGTCTATTGGTTGAGGTGCGCAACCAGCACCAAAGTGCGGTTATCTTAGGCCTGCGGTCCCTTGCGGGAGTTGGCGTGCAGGTGTCTCCTCATGACAGACTTAATGAGTGCAAGGGTACCATATGGTACGACAACTATCCTCAGTATAGCGACGACCGCCTCCTAGAGGAACTGAAGCAATTCGAAGTGAAAGCATTATACCGGATCAACAGATTCGAGCGGGGAGTTTTGATGCCCTCGTCAATATACATCCTCACTTTTGACCGCTGCCACCTACCACAGTCTGTAGACATTGGATGGACAAGATGCCTCGTGCGCCAGTACGTGCCGAAGCCCCGCCGCTGTTTCAAGTGCCAGGACTTTGGGCATGGTGCCAGGTCCTGCCGTGTTGAGCCTGGCGTGTGCGTCAACTGCGCGGAAGAACAGCATGAACTGCCCTGCACCAAATCTCCCCGATGTGCCAACTGTGGTGAGCAACATCCTGCTAGCTCTCAGTCTTGTTTCTATTATAAACTTGAAGAGGAAACCCTAGCGGTGCAGACAAATCAGCGCATCAGCTATGGCGAGGCTAAGCGCGTGGTTGGCAGTCGTTTCAATAAAACCCGAGTTACGTATGCAGAGAAGGCTAAAACCCCTCAAGCGATGCCCACCAACCGTGTTCCCGGCCCTGCTGGCCGGTGCCAGCTGAGGAATACTGCAGTGGAACGGGAGCCGGGTGCTGGTGGAGCGGCCATCCCAAGAATATCTGCAACTGAAGAACAACCACCTGCATCCAAAAGTAGAGCGAAAAGAAATCCAACAGAAACTTTGGTGGCGGACCAGCCAAACACACCTGGTGAACCTTTGAGAGCAATACCTTCTATAATAACCTCGAGAAAGCGTACACAGAGCGGCACGTCGCCGACCCACAGCAACAACATGGGTAATGTGGCAAAAGCACCTAGAGTCACCGAAAGAGCTCTTGATGCACTTCCAAGCCAGGCAAAGATTATTCCGGAGCCGGAGCCGGCAGCCCCGCCTGGTGGTATATCGGAACCAGAATGCAAAGTGGATAGAGTGCCCCGACCAGGCGTGCGGATGCCCGGCAGTGGAAGTGGGGCTGTGGGGAGCGCTGGACGTGACCTTTCGGTTCCTCGTGCGGACGGTCGCAGGTCTGAGCGGGATAGTGAGCGGCATATTGTGACGCAGCGTGTTCGCTCTCTGGAACGCGTCACAATTGTCCCAGAAGATTTCGCGTCGCATATGTTGAAGAAATTTCCTATCCCGCGTGGCTTCCCAACTAAGCCACCTCCCGCAGTGCCAATTCATACATGGGATGATAGACCCATAAGCCCCGTGCCGCCTGATCTGGCAACCGCTCTGAATGAGGGTGCTGAGAAGGACTCCACGCGTGCTAAATCTCGAACTGGTAAACCGTGAACACCTGTATCCAATGGAATATTAGAGGATTTCGACGTAACTACGGAGATTTGAGGGCCCTCCTTGAGGAGTACCAACCTTGGTGCGTTTGCCTCCAGGAGACCCTTCTTGGAAGCCTGAACCCTTCACCCCCAAACAACTATTGCATTGAGGTTTTTTCCCCGGTGCCTAATCCAGTGCCCGGAACGGGACTTGCAATACTTGTGCGGAGAGATGTGGGTTATAGTAAAATAACAATCAATACTGGACTACAGGCCCTGGCCCTCCGTTTGTGTATCGGGCAACGTATGGTCTCCGTATGCAATATCTATACATCACCTGGAGATCCCTTAACCTCACAGGACCTCATCCTTCTCAGTAACCAACTAGCAAGACCAGCGTTCATTCTTGGAGACGTAAATGCCAAACATGTTCGTTGGGGCAATTTGATAAATGATCGGCATGGCAGAGCGGTGGAAGAGTTTTTGGATGCTACCGAGTTGTGCCTGTTGAACACCGGAGCCCACACTCACTTTCATGTACAAAACGGTACCTCCTCTGCAATCGACGTCAGTATGTGCACGCCCGACATTTTTCCGGATACGCAGTGGTCTGTGCTTGAGGATACGTGTGGTAGTGACCACTATCCTATCCTTTTGAGTTTGGTACGGTACCAACCTGAGCCCGTGGATCCACGCCTCAATTTTAAAAAGGCAAACTGGAAAAACTTCGAATCCTGCTCGCGAATGGAAGAACCAGATGAGAGTTGCAGTGTGGATGAGCTGGTCGATCACTTTGTCAGAACAGTGCGTGCGGCTGCCGACGCTGCCATCCCAAAGTCTCAGGGAGGCTGCCAGAAACATCGTGTTCCATGGTGGAACAACGAGTGTGCAATAGCTAATTGTGAACGGAAGCGAGCCTTGCGGCGCTACCAACGCACTAAAGAGCTGGCCCATAAGATCGCCTACAACCGAGCGAGGGCTCGAGCGCAACTAGTAAAGGATGTAGCGCGTAAGACATCGTGGCAGAAGTATGTCTCCGGCCTGAATACCGACACCCCTATGGCCAAGGTATGGCAGAGAGTGAACAAAATGAAGGGAAATTATGGACACAGTTCACTGTGTTTGGAAATTGATGGCTCTCTCACGGCAGATCCGGATCGCGTAGCAGAAGCTTTGGCTCGGAGCTTCTGTCGTGTCAGCAGCGGGTATCCCTCCTTGGCTCTCAGACGTCAACAAGAGCGGCAACCACTTGATTTTTTGACTAATTCCACCTACTCTTACAACGATCCCCTCACAATGGTAGAGCTTTATTGTGCCTTGAAAAAGTGCAAAAACACAGCCCCCGGGCCTGATGGTGTTTACTATCAAATGATGAAAAATGTGGATCATACGGCAATATCATTCCTTCTCTATATATACAACAAAATCTGGAGCACACACACATATCCGCAGCAATGGCGAACAGCAACAATCATGGCTTTTGCTAAGCCCAACAAGCCTGCCTCTAACCCAGATAACTATCGACCTATTGCCCTGACTAGCTGCCTTGGTAAGCTGCTGGAAAAGATGGTAAATGTACGGCTCACGCGATGGCTGGAGGCCGAAGAACTGTTAAATCCCGTACAGTTTGGTTTCCGACAACACCGCGGAACCATAGATGCTCTGCTCCGTCTACAGAACTACCTGGTAACTAACCTCGCAGAACGCCGACAGACTGTATGCGTTTTCTTCGACCTGCACAAGGCCTATGATACTGCGTGGAGATATGGGATCCTCAAATCATTGCATGGATATGGACTCCGTGGTAATATGGCCTTGTATATCCAGGAGTTTCTTGGTGAGAGAACCTTCCGTGTTAGAGTGGGTGGTACTTTCTCCTCACTGCAGCTTCAGCGTGAAGGCCTGCCTCAAGGCAGCGTCATGAGTTGCTCGCTATTTAATGTCGCCTTGAACGGTATTACTTCGGTCCTCCCCCCTGGCATTTTAGCCTCTCTGTATGTGGACGATTTTATGCTGTACTCCTCATCTGCATTATTGCCTGCAGTGACTCGCAGAATGCAGAGAGCCATCAACAAAGTGAACAACTGGGCTCTTGAACATGGCTTCACCTTTTCTACTGAGAAGACTGTAGGCCTTCATTTCCAGGGACGTGGCCGATGTGATCCCCCTCGACTGGTGCTGGGAGAGGGACGGGTGGCTTTTGCGCACAGCGTCAAGTTTTTGGGGATGACTGTGGATGATAAGCTCACCTGGAAACCTCACTTGGCAGCCCTCAAGGTTGAGTGTGCTCGGAGAATGAATCTCCTTAAGTGTTTATCCGGAGTAGCGTGGGGAGCAGACCGAATGACGCTGTTGCGACTATATAGAACTCTTATCAGGAGTAAAATAGACTACGGCTGCATAGTATATCAATATGCAAAAGAATCGACTCTGGCTAAACTGAACCCAGTGCACCATGCAGCTATCAGGCTAAGCACTGGTGCTTTTCGATCCTCACCCTCTTACAGCCTGTGCGTGGAGAGCGGAGAGCCTCCTCTGTGGCTTCGACGTGTGCAACTAACCTTGCAGTACCTAGCCAGGCTGGAACAAGTCCCGTTGTCTCCTGCATGGGTTAGTGTGCACGCGCCCCTTGGACGACACCTGCCTTTTCCTTATTTCATACCTTCGTCTGTGGACTACCCTGTGATTACAGCTGCTATGCAATTGAGACCCATGCAAATACTTCCAGTACTCTTAGAAAATACTGCGACGTGGCGCGTCCCTATAGATAGTTTTTGCCCCGGATGCCGGATGCCCAAGAAGGAATCCGTGCCGGACTACATCCTGAAGGGAATTTTTATGGACCATGTAATGGAAAAGCACGCTAAGTCTGTAAAGTTCTACACTGATGGATCTAAAACGGGAGATGCTGTAGGATGTGCTGCTGTGTCTGGGGAAAGGGTTAGTGCAAGGAAGCTGCTCCCAGAGTCATCAATTTTCACAGCAGAATTGTACGGTGTGATGGAGGCGCTGAAGCTGATTGAGGAGTATCCATGTGGGCCCTTCACTATTTTCGTTGACTCAAAAAGTGTAATTGATGCCATACAGATGTATAATAGTACGCACCCGCTCATTGCTGAAATTGTCGTGATGCTAATTAACTTTGCAAGTAGACGCAAGAGTGTCATGCTGTGCTGGGTGCCCGGACATGTGGGAGTATCGGGCAATGAGCGAGCTGACCATGAGGCTAAACGGGCTGCGGAGACAAACGAGGAGACGCTGAACTCGATGGTCCCTTTCCGAGACTACTACCCACGGATAAAGGCTGCAGTGAGAAGCTTGTGGCAGCAGGAGTGGGATAGAACAATTAACAATAAATTAAGAATTATAAAACCCACCGTACGTGAGTGGACATCGTCTAGTTGTCGCCCTCGTCGGATGGAGGTGATACTCTGCCGCCTTCGTATTGGCCATACTCGTTTGACGCACGGGCACTTGATGGAGCGACAGCCGCAGCCTCGATGTGAGCGGTGCCACGTTCCTTTGACTGTCAAACACTTTCTTGTTGAGTGCCCCCGGTATGCTGCTGCCAGGAGTGTGTGCTTCCCGAGACTGCGAGGTCCTGATGAGGATGTAATGACCGGAATGCTCAAGGAAATCGAGCGTTCAGCTTTCAGTGTGACGGCGCTGAAAATGTTTCTAGAGAAGTGCAACTTGATGTCTCAAATTTAGCCAGGAAAGGGACAGTGTAATCAAGGAACTTTTCACGTCTGAGATGTGGATGACTAAACTACAATATGGCCGGGTGCGCTGCGTAGATGCCTCTGGGGATTTCAGCGTGGGTAAGGCGCCCGGTCATAAATGGGTGGGCAGCTGAAATCCCCTACGGGGTTTTTGGCTGTCCTGTGTTTCGCGGATTGTGCGTCGCTCTGTAGATGATCTCTTCAAAGATCAACTAGGACTCTTATAAAATGACAATGATGTGGGTGGCAATTGAAGCGGTCTTTATGATGGCTGCTGTTGTGTTTCCATGATGGTTATTGTGACAAACTATGAACAACATTTATATAGTGTGCTTTTGTGTAACGATGTGAATCCAGTATTTTAAACTGTGAGATCTACGGCGCGATATAGTACGAATTACTGAAGCGCTAGCAAAACAATGCTAATACTACTACTACTACTACTACTACTACTACTACTACTAAATCAATCGTGCCTACTTTGTTTATTTCAGTGCTGATACCTTCTTTCCTATCTCTACTTTGTCTTTTCTTACTCCTGTGTCCTGACTTGGTGTTTTCATGCGCAGGGTATTCTGTGTGAGTACATACCTTGTGCATAGATTGTCCTCTTTTTACTTTCATTGCTTAACGGTCTGTTCTCTTTGGTCTCTTTAGATTGCTTTTGAAGGGGTTGGCGAGTCTCAAACTAAAATGATACTAGTAATTATGAAATTAAGAGCGAATGTACTGTGTTTTCTTTCCTGTTCATCCATCTTTTACACTTTGTTTTTGTGTGCATATTTTTCGTTTTAATTACAAAGAAAATCTCGTAGTGTAATTTAATCTTTTATACTGTAAGGATGGTTGTTGCCTCTTGAAACTTTCACGCTCGAATGAGAAAGCTTGTAAAATATCCTAACAAGTATTTTTTAGTTTGAAATAATTTTACAATTTCTGTGATCTATTATTCAAATGTGTCGTATTGTGAAGATCCATAGTGATGAAACGTGGCAAATAGAACTCATGCTCTCCTGAACAACTTCTTTAAATTTGTAAATGTCTACAAAAAATAAATTTTTTGTATTATGAGTAATTTCATCAGCGAAGCAGTGTGATTTTTTCCTGTGTATCTAATGTTTATTTTCTCCAGGCAATGGAATAGATTTTGGCGAGAACGTTGACGGCCAGATCGACTTTGGCGACGACGATGCTACCGGCATCGACTATGGCGAGTCCATAGACTGGGGTGCTGCTGATGCGGTGAGTGTGGCTGCACTTCTATGTATATGTGTCCTTATAATTGTATAAAGTTTAAAACTTTACAACACAGGCTTCAATTGCACTTGGTGCTGGCTACGCATACGTTGAAATTGGGTTCGGAAATTTGACAGTTTGAAACTGAGTGGAAATCAAGGTTTTGTGTTCTTGGGTTAGTGGAGACGTAGAGGAAGTTTCACAGGATTACTTCATTTCAATTTCGGTTCAAGGATGCTTTGATGAAATTCAATTTTAGCCTATGCTTTCGGCTAGATGTGCTTGCCTTAACAAGGGATGATGGTCGAAGCATGTAGAGGTGTAGGATTAGGTATTAAACTTAAATTCCTAATTTTACTGTTAAGAAACTGATTTGTAATATAGGAATGGACATAAAATAGATGTATAGAAATGAATCTGTCGATATGATATGTAAAATCAAACTTAATGCGAGTTCAGCTCCTATTAGTGTTCACTAATGAGAGCGAATTCACCTCCTTTGGAGTATGGAATAGGCAATGGGCTTATATTATTTAGGATTGTCTATCGTATCCTAAGTTACCTCTGTGGTGGCAAGAGAGTACATGGCATTAGCAGTGTCCACACCTCTGAGGAATTTCAAATGTTTCACCAAATCAGTTTCAGCACGGATGCTGGTGTTGTTTATGCCAGAGGTGATGAACACGAAGGTGGAAAATATCAACCGGGCTCAAGACAATCTAAGTTGACAACACATAGAAATAAATCGTATGGTAGATGTATGGAATCTAGAGTTTGCTGCTCAATTGTTGAGCAAGTGTTTCGCTTGAATTTTTTAGTGAATCCTGTAGTTATGGAGCAATAATTTTACCTTGAGCGGCACTGCATACTTCCTCTGTAACTTTCCTCTTCTTGGTGCGTCATGTCGAGTTGTGAAGGACGATAGAAAGTGAAGAGGAATTTAGGTTGAACAGAGCATGTTCAGTTACGTAAACATTTGATTATATGCAAAGTTAGTTTCATTCAAATATTATAACTTCCCTACTGTATCTTGACAAAAAATGTAATTTCTATTCTGTTGAACACTTGTGATGAATAAATTATCTGAAGGGTTTAAATAGTCTTCGCAGTTGCACGACCATTTCAGATGTCACTTGTTTCACACAAAAGCACATTTCGGCAGGCGGCGGCAGACATCACGGTGGAAGAGAGTGGCGTGTCCGGGGGAGTTGCGAGAGGCTCTGAAGCTCTGTCTCTGCTGCTCAATCCCACCACTAGAAGCAAGATTCTCAACGATCTCTATGAGGTGATGCTCGGATGTCTCGCAACCAAAATGTGTAGCTCTTTTGAAGGTCGAAGTAAATCAAGTTGTAGGTTCAGGTGTTCAACTGAAGTTCTTGATTTTACTGCATAGAAATTGATTTTTGTAAAATAAGAATGAATATAGAAACGTAAAAAGATAGAACTAAATTTGTAGATGTGATGCGTAAGCTCTGTGGCGATAGGAGAGTATATAGATGGTGATATTTTCGTCTTATGGAGTACTGTTTGAATTTTGCTTGTGTTGAGACCCATTCCATAATTCTCCTGGCCGATTCCTGACCTGTAACTTGTGAGATTTTTATTTAGATGTTAAGATATAGATAGGATTTTTTCTTGTTCTGAAGTATTTATAAATTTTGTTTGTGTTGATACCTGTTCTAAATTTCCCCTAGTCAAGTCCTGGCTTCTTTCCAATTTGTTTTATTTAGATGGTGTTTAGATATTAGATGGTGATGGTTTCTTGCATTGAGACCTGCTTGAAGTTTCCCTCGGTTGAATCCTGACTTTTTACTCAAGAGATTTTTTCTATTCCTTATGAATTGTTCTTCAAAGGTAGAGTTGTGTTCAAATTTTTTCATTGTGGAAACCTGTTCACATTTTAGTTCAGTCGAGTTATGGTCTCCATAGAAGTTAATTTCTAAAATTCTTTGTGAATATTGTTGCTAAATTGTCTTTTCAAATTAATGCTTGGGCTACAAAAAAGATCTGTGATTAAGTGCCAATTCGGATTATTCATTTACTACAAGCACGTGCATTGCAAAACAAACGAGATGCCAAATCGAAATCAGCCATGAGACTTCCAAACAAACGAGATGTGGGCGAAATCAGCCATGGGACTGCCATTACTATCCATCAGTAGATGAAGGAATGGACACAATGTGTAGTCAATATGCATCAACGTTCATCATTTGTTATCACACGCAACACTATGTTCAACTCCTTTAATTGTGACTTATCCTGAAGTAATGAAACCATGTGAATAAAACCCAATTTTTATCTTCCTAGTTTATTATAGATTGGTTATGGAGTTGGGTTCTTTCCTTGGTTAAATGTACTCCGTTGCACATGAAGTTATATTTTTAGAAGCTCAGTTTGAATGCAAACAGCAGCGGACTTGTGCCGTAGTGTGCTGGTGATGTCCTTCGTGCTGTTGCGTATTCAGTTTTTAATCCCTTTATGCATTCCATGCTTCAAATTATTCAAGTATTACTTTTGATGTCATTAAACTTTCAGTTTTTTACAAGTTGTAATGATGGCTCATTGTACTCCATGCAGCTTAAAACGTTTTCTGCGGTAGGTTTAACCGAAGTTCAGTATTCAATTCCTATTTGAAGATGATTGTTGTGGGCAATTTTGAAAAAAGCAAACATTAATTGGGAGCGTGCCTTCATTGAGCTTTTCATTAAGTATTTATGAAAATTGAGTTTATGACTGCAAGTTGATTAGAACATTATGAAAATCCCCCTAGTGACCACCGGTGGGTCCCTTCGCAGAAAGCGTGTTAATGCGCAAGTGCTGACATTGATGCCGTTGTACATTCAATATTTCTCTTAAATATTGATAGTATTAAGTATTTTTTTGAATATTGAAAATGTTGATTCAATATTTCTTTTAAATATTGTAAATTTTGATTCAATATTTCCTTAAATATTGAAAATGTTTATTCAATATTTCTTTTAAATATTAAAAATGTTGATTCAATATTTCTTTTAAATATTGTAAATTTTGATTCAATATTTCCTTAAATATTGAAAATGTTTATTCAATATTTCTTTTAAATATTGAAAATGTTGATTCAATATTTCTTTAAATATTGAAAATTTTGATTCAATATTTCTTTAAATATTGAAAATATTAATTCATTTTTTATTTGAAATTGAAAACATTGATTCAATATTTCATCTGAATATTGAAAAATTAAATAAATTTTTCTTTTTTAACATTGAAAATATTAATTCAATATTTCCCTTTGAAATGGAAAATATTAACTCGTTACATCTTTTGAATAGTGAAAATATAAATTTAATCTTTCTTTTAAATATAATTATATCGTGTTCATCTCATCAGCTGGAGGCATTCCTGAAGTACCGCCTCGTTGAGACGAGCGCCTCTGACGACAGCCTCGTCAGCCTCAACATGTGGGACGAGGCGCCTAAGCAGCTCCAAATGGTCTGTTTCCTTGGTGTATGTCATATAAGTTTTGATCTAATTATTCCCTGGTGTTTATCATGTGACAAGCTTTGAGTCGTACCATTTCAAGCGTGGGATAAGGCGCCTAAGCAGCTCCAAATGGTTGGCGTTTCCTTGGTATTTGTCATTAGACAAGTTTTGAGTCAAATCATTGTAAGATTTTACGTTGCTCGAGGTATATGTATTTCTATGGTGTTTTTTGACTGACGGTTCATGCTTGAATTTGCTGTTGTCTTAAAATTCTAATTGCACAATATTGTATAAGTCTAATAATCTACGTCAGTTTTACAAGCTCTTATTTGATTAGTTCAAGAAACTTTTAAATTATGAATTTCACAAGCATTTGATGTTTTAGTTTAACGTGAGTTTTATTCATGAGTTTCTCGAGCCTTTAGCTTATGAATTTCAAAGGATTTATTGCACTCATTTGCCAATGCTCTTATACCGTGTTTTGACCCAATCTATTGCTGAGCAGGTGGCTGCGGCGACGCTAGAATCACACCTGAACCTCGTACAAAAAATCCTAGAGAAGCTCACGGCTCCCAAAATTGTGCAGCTTTTCATGATCAGCGAATCGCATCGGTAAGAAATTCAAAGTGTTGTTGTTGTAGTGACGTGCATTAAATTCTGTATTAATGATCAGCGAATCGCATCGGTAAGAAATTCAAAGTGTTGTTGTTGTAGTGACGTGCATTAAATTCTGTATTAGAAAAGTACACCTCACTTCATTGAGCAAAAAATTTCAAAATGAAAATTTAAAATTTGGAGACATGCGAATGATCGGCGTCCAGAAGTTGAAAAATTTGAAGTTCGTAGTTTGGAGTTGGCGCTTAGTTGCCAGCGCAGGTTTTGGTAAATGAATGTACCCTTTTGTGGTCATTCAAATGAAATATCTAATTTTTTTGCCCTCTCGCTTCTATGCCATGTTGTGCCGTATAAAGCTGCATTGGCAGCTTCCGTTTGCTGATTTGAGTATTATTCACTTGATTCAAATTTCTTCTTTGCCATTCTTAATGCAGTTGAATTACTGATTGTACTGTTTAGTGATTTGTGTAGAATTTTTACTTTGTTCTCAAACACTATAGCGGCCTGCCATAAGCGGCTACATAGACTGCTGATAGCAAGCATAGTGCTTCACATAAATTTACTTTCTTACAAATGTTCCCTCCTGCATCAGCAGCTATGTAAACCTTTACTCAATCAGGAAGTATTATCGGTCGACTTTGGCACAGAACACAGTCGAACTGAACTGCTCGATGCCGAAGTCGCGAGTAATTTATTATAAGATACTGAAGAGGACATAGTCATTTCAGTAAAAAAATTCCTTTGTTCAAAAGTTTTACCTTGCCCTGAGCAGCTTTGTGAATGGCTGAAAGTGCCCCATGTAAAATTTCGCTTGTGTCAAATGTTCCCTCTGACCCTGATAGTAATGCAATCCTTAACTGAACTTCATTGCTTTGTGCCAAAGTCGTTATTAATTTCTGATTGTGTACTGATCAGAACATAATGGCCCAGGTTTACTCTAGTTCAAAAGTTTTACCTTACCATGAGCAGCTAAGTGAATAATTGTTCTTTACCGGCATTAATTTTTTATTGTAAAGGCATAGTGACAAAGTGATGAGGTCATAGTAACTAAAGCAAAGTATAGTTCAAAGCTTCCACTCGCCCTGAGCAGGTACGTGGACCGACTGACGGCGTCGCTACGCAAGCAAGAGGAGCGCTGTCACGTGTCCCCTGCCATGCTGGAGACGCTGCAGCAGCGGCGGGGCCAAGCGCAGGAGCAGCAGGCGCAGCTCGCCAAGAAGCTCCAGCAAATCAAGACCGCCGCCAAGAGCCTTCACTTCCAGATCCAGGATGCCATTAGCGCCAAGTACAACGGCAGGATCGTCAATATTATGGGCGTCAAGCAAAGTTTATAAGATACACAATGTCTGTTTGTTGTTTTTTCAGAGTATTTTTATGATTGTGGAAGTGTCTTGACTTTTTGTTTTTGCTGTGAATGGTGTTTTCGGATTCAGCGTTTATGCTGTTACCGTTTTTTTTTTCATTGTGCGAGTAGTGAAGTTTGTTAATGGTTTGGTTTCTTGCATCAAACTTAATCAGATGTTGATATTCAGTATCGATATTTTTTTTATAATATATTTATACGTTTTTGAAAGTAAACGGTGGTGTTGGTGTTGGTGTTAACCGTAAATGAAGGTGAACATTTTTGAGCTATTGGCTCAAAGATAATTTCCTCGAATCTTTACTAGTTTTTAATATTTTTGGTTCTTTCAGTATAGCGTTAGTGATCCTTGGGGACCTTGGGAACTCTCACTTTTTAGAATTGTTTTTATGTTGTAGGAATGCTGTAGGGAAAGTGATTTATAAGTTAATGTATTTCTCAGGAAATGTTTCAAAAATAAAAGATTTTCTTGACTTTGTTATAATGTACAACTTTAAATGAATTATAATATCGTTATTACATAAATTCTGTATTTTCAAACAGTTTCTCATTTTATTAACGAAAGTGCAAAAACGTCATGTGAGAGACCCCTCATGTTCTCTTTTGTTTCCATTTCCTGCCGACTTTGTGCGGTGGCTTCAGTACATGAGACAAACCACACGTATTTGACTACTTCCTCTTAATGCTCATGATCAACTCAATACTTGACTTTTCTGGTTTTTGTAGCAGCACTTTGCGCACAATTCCATCTCTGTCGTCAGCTGAGCATCAGAAGAGGGCGTGAGGGCAGTTGTAGTGCCCGCCTCTGGCACTCAGTCTTATATAACATGTGCTTACGTTCTGTTTTGTGTTGAATGGATTGTGTTCAGCAAAATTTTTTGCTTTAATCTGGAACTCGTGTCTCAAGTGGCAATGATATAGTTTGATACTCTTCCGCGTTTTTATCCTTCATTTTACACATGACAGTTTTGAAGGTTTTATGTAAATGGCGATGTTATATCGCCTTCGGGAACTTTGTGATATCCTCGGCATCACGTCAAGGAAATATGAAAAGAGTGTTCACGTTTTTGGGGGGATCTGCTTGAACAATCCTGGTAAAGTTAAGAAACTACATGAAGAAAATTCATAATTAAAAAATTTATAGAACATGAGAAATGTACACAAAAATGAAAGTATCTCCAAATATTAAAAAAATTTAAAAGTGAAACCTTCAATAAACTCTGTGGGACATTGCTGAAAACTTCTACCAAAAGAAGCGCGATTTAGTGTTCCTCGCTCTGTACAGGGCAACAGTCGAGCGAAAATTGTTGCTGGGTACAGATTTGACGGCTTCGGTGGAATATCTGAAGAGAATTGTTCTGCTGTGCTTAGGATTGTGCATCCTTCGCGTCAGTTTTGTTACAAAATTATAGTAAATGAAGTTCCTTTTTATTAAATTTGAAAACCATTGAATGAACGGTTTTAAATTATTCCATCGGAAAGGATCATAATTTTAAAGCGTTATTTCTACCTTAGTTAGTTCTCTGTTGTGGCCAATCTTAGTGAAGTGTCAGGGTTCATTGAGCGTCGCTTTTTTGTCACCATGTTCTGTTAAACGGCCTTAGTCGTTTAAATTGAAGCTACAATTACTCAAGAAACAAAATATCAAGCGCTGTAAAAATTGACCCTCTAGGTACTTTCTTCCCCGTATCAAGCACACGCGTCGTTGAATTAAAGAGGTAGGGAGGCTTAAACTAACTAATAATCTAATCTAATCTGAATCAAAGATTTTACACTGAAAGAGGAACTTTTCAGTTCTTTTGGTGAGTGCTGCGTAAAAATATGTGGAGTGCCTAAACTTGGTCGCACAATTAAACTTAATGTGTGGTTTCCGTTGCGCTGTAAATTTGAGCTCCTAAATACCAAAACGACCACTAAATAGTGTATGACCGAAGTTGTCGTTAACTGAGTTTATTATTTTTGTTATTATGAGCTCTCGTCCTTCTTGTTATTAGTTCCTGGGTGAAAACCCCGCTGAGGCCTGTGCTTCTTCCCGTTGGGAATAGGGAAAGAAGTTACCCCTATTCCCCCTCTGCCCTTGGTATTTGAAGTGGGTATAAGTTCAACCGATTGTAACAGTCTTAGCGTTCTGGTTTTACTTCTTAAGGAGTTTGTATTGTACGAAAAATTAATAAACTAATTGATACGAATCAACCTGATTAAGATTAAACATATTTTTGTATTAACGAGTCTGTCACTGTCTGCTGTTACCTCGATGTACGACTTATATCTGTGGGACTTGCGCTCCTGGGAGAAGACGCGAGTTTCTGATTTGAAGGTGAGATAGACATTCCTATTCCTAGTTCTTTGTGAGAGGCCAGGTGTTGCTACTTCTGCCTCCTGGATCCAAGTATAGCATCTGTAGTAACGGCCTTACATATGTACTCTCCTCCAGTGAGTAACTTTGAGACTCTGTGGAGAACTTGGGATTATCTTTTAAATAAATTTATATTGAAACATTTTAAGATTACTAAATATTTGAAATGACTAGATGAGATTTTGAGGGGTACCTAAGGTATAGTCACTACAGTTGGAATAGGTTTTGGATCGAATATATTTTTCTTGGTCACTGCTGGCCTTTCTTTGGCTCGTTTTATTTACTTTTACTTCAACTTTTGCCTTGTTTCATTGACTTCTCCCAATCTTGCTATTGCTATGCGCGTGGCGCTGGTACATACCTTGTGTGTGAATTCTCCGTTCCCATAATTTTGTAATAAACAGTGTCTCTTCTTTGTTGTGGCCAGTGAGGCATAAACTGTGTTATCTAATTCAATTTTAGACAATGAAAATTTCTGAGACTATGTAAAAGCTTCCTTCTCCGATATTTTCGGAGCCAAAATTCGTTGTCAAGTGAGGTTCTATTTCCAATTTATGTGTATTTTCAATTTGTTGAAATCTGATTATCTATCAATTAATGCGTCATTCAGTAAGGAAAATTTACTTGCTTTTCATATTTTACTTTGAGGAACACTGAAATGAATTACATAAAGGTGAACGGTCCTCGGGATCCAGCTCCCTTTATCTTAGCGACTTCGCTTCGAGTCAGCAAGTCTGTTGCGGGTTTGTTCTGGCTCGTAACTTGCACCCATGAAACATTGCTGAAATCGGTAAATTTCTTCCTCTAGAGGCTATCTGAAACAAGTAAAACCATCGACGTACACGAAGGCGCTCTCTTCGACGTCTATTCAGTTATTCAATACAAAGTTCAATAAGATAGCTTTCTGACAGTGTTGAACTACGCCCTTCAACGTATAAAAACCGGCAAGATTGATGTTGAACAAAACTTAACTTCATTCGATTAGCATACAAAGACAATTCACTATCCTATCCCGATATTACAAATCGTATTTTTTTGTTCTTTCCTGTTCACACGTAGTGCTTTCTAGCCGGTAAGATCTAAATCTCAGCGTGAGGTGACTGCAGAGTGCTGTACACAGAAGCGAGCAGTTTGTCGCCGATACGAGAGAGAGGCGAGGGTGAATCAGCACCTTTTGTACTGTGAGTAGCACACTTCATGAACTGTTTGGTAGTCGAAAAGTTTTCGAACTCGTTATGAAGATATTTGTATAAATATGGATATTTCGCCCACGATTTGGAGGAGTTGTGCAGTGTTGAATTTAACGGTAAAGTCACGTTACTTTCGATTATGACTGTCTTACCATGAGGTGTTTTGGAAAGTTGTATCAGACTGTTAATTTTGAGGTGGCTTTTGGGCACATCATAGCCTTGGAATGAGAATTTATTCTGGCGGTAAAATTCATTTTCAGGGGAAAAACAGAAAGAAAAAAAAAAGTTAATTTCCAATATAGATGGTACAAAAAACCATCATTGGTTTTTAAAATATCTTAAAATTAATACACCTAGATGATACACACACACACACGAGTATTGTAATACTCGTGTCACTAGTCGAAAAGAAATAATTGAGGGCAATGTACTCCTAATCTTGCTTAATCTACATTTGATAATACATGTAATGATAATTATAAACGATAACACAATTTCAAGGACGATGCATTTTCATTGTGGGGTGAAAACACTTTTGACAGTTTACATGTACATGACATAAAACTTCGCAATTATTGATGCCAGGAAATAATATATGAATCGCTTGTTGCGGCCAATGTTCAAAAGTGTCATTTTAAGGAAGCGTGAAAAAAAAATATATATATATATATATATATCCATGTACATATATATACATATCTATGTATATATATATATACACACACACATATACACACACAGTACATACACATACATATATATATATGTACACATAAGCATGAGGACCATGAAGATTATAAGTTTTGTACTTCTAATTAAACAATTTTAACACAACGGTCCTAAGTTGATAAGCATTTTATTTACATATAAATAGATGATCGCACAAAAAATGCATAGTTTTTACATGAATGCTTTACAATAAGAAAGAGATGACGAGTTAGGTAATGTTACAAGTTGAGAGTGAACAGAAAAAAGACCATTATCTCTAGTAAAATGCTAGTTGTCGGCCCAGTACACACATACACAAAACTCGTAAGCGTACACAAATGCATTTATATGCATCTAGGCAATTACAATACATACGCATTCTATAAAGTGTCATACGCATAGCGTGCACACGTACACATATACACAAGTAAGCATGTGCGCAAATATCAGCGTAAACTAGTCAGAATGAACCAGCATTCAAATCGAGGGAAACGGAGAAAGTATCTTTTATTATGGCATGAATTTTATAAAATTTCCGTACTAAAAATAGTGGCACAAAACAGTCTACCTAAGTCAGAACCATGAAAACGATTGTGGGACGTGAATAAGAAAGAAAACATTAATGTCCAACAAGGGTTTCAAATTAGAAAAAAATCACATCTTTGAAATATGGCGCAAATTGTCGGCAATTGATGAACATACATAGGTGTCACATTATTATACGCATATAATTATAAGCATATTACTGCAGTAAAAATGGGTGATCACACAACGAATTTATTGTTTTTTTACTTGGATTCTTAACCGCTTGTATTTGGCTCATCTTATAGATACTTAACTAAGTTAACACATTTTGCACGAATTTATGAAACCTTGAGCGTCAAAAAATTATATAGATATTCTTCCTTTTGAATAGGTTCTTCAGGCAACCCGAAGTTCGCCTCACACAAACTCAATGCCAAAAATGGAAACCCAACTGATATTAACGTCATTTCCAACTCTTGCTGTTGGGTGAGTACAAGCAAAATCGCGTAGCAGTGAGTAACTTCGGTAGAATTACCATGGTGACTAAATGGTCTTTGAACGAGCTTACTGCTGAGTTTATTGTTATTGCTTAATGATGAATGACCGCTCTCTCCATCTGACAATAAACCCGTGACCACACGTGGAACCAACCATGGCGCAGTTACATTGTGTTCCGTCTCGCTAGTAGCTGTTCTCAAGGCCGTGTTTCACCGATATCTTGTCCCGTCTTGCCAGTTGGTAACCATCATCAGACGTCAGAGTTCCCACGCTCGTTGTTCCCAATGAAGTTATTACTCAATTATTGACATGTGTTCTCGGTCACCCATGGTCCTTTAGTGCGGAGTTGCACGAGTCAGAATCTAGTTTACACTTTAAATATTTTCTGTTAAATTCTTAATGGGTTGAATAATTAAAGTGGATGGTTATATTCCCTGAAAAATCAGGCGCTCTCGACGTGTGAGATATCATTTTTTGCCGTGCAAATGGTGAGTCTTGTGTGCGCCTTGAATAGAATGGCTGACTAGTCTTTTCAAGTCACCGTGGGTTTAATTTGGTGTTTGGGCGTTAATTCTTCTCTGTTCTACAGTGTTTTGGATAAACAACGGACGCAATAAGTATGAATGATACTAGTAACTTCCTTACGCAAATTTTATTCAACTGTTTCCGTTCATTGGAAAATTGTCGCTGCGATTACAGTCGTAAAATGTTAAAATGTTGTAATTGCGGCACTACATTTTGTTTCATTGTGCAATTACGTTTTTTGTGCAGTTATTTTATTACAGTAACTGTGGGATTCCTTTCCACGCTTTACGAATTCCCTCAACTCCATACTAAATGGTGCCTTCATTCTTCCTCTCTTGGAACATCTTTGTAGTGGTAAAGGGAAGCTAAAACTTTTTAACATAATAATATTTATTGAAAATTTAGCTCCTGTACAGTTTGACGCCTATATTATTAATCGCAGGGCGTTGCATGATACGTTTACTAGAACTTTTCGTTTTGTGAAATCTTCTCTGTCGTGAAATGCTGCCTGCACCATAATCTTTTTTGTCTTTTTACCGTCTCTCCGACGTAGTTTCTTCATTTATTTCACCAGCAGCAGCAGATTGTGAGCTACGTGTGTTGCTGATTTCTCGCGTGTTATCAGAGTGACACCGTGTCCGTCCCACCAACCGGGCGTAAAACTTCCGTAACTTGATGCATAATACGATCGCGCACGGCGTCCTTGTAGAGTATTTTTCTCGTCCCGAATTAGTAGTTGATCAGGGGAGAGCTTTTTTATGGTTCTAAATTGTACACACAAATGCAAACCTGACCTCCGTTTGCAGCCTCTCATTCTTAGGATGTACTTTTTTGAACATTTGGTTGAAGTGGTTTTGGTTGAGGGTTTTTTGGAAATAAAGGATTAAATTACTTCTTGAAATGTCATTCTAAGCCTCACAAAATCGGTAAACTTGCAATATGATAATCTTAACGGAGGACTTGGCCACATTTTAAATTTCTAGGCTGTGGGTGGAGACAGTTCTTGTATACATGGGAATAAGTGCTCCCAGAGAGAAGATATGAGGTCCGACGCTAGAAATTAGGTAGGTACTCATTTTGTTGAAACAGGTTTTTGTTTTGCTACGAATTCTCATTTTTTCGGCTATTTTTCAACGCTTATTACTTTCTTCATCTAATATGATCTTGCTTTGAAACGTTTTTACATTTTAATGTTTCTATGCGCACTGTGTGTGGGGACGCACGCTGTGGTCAGATTCCCCGCTCCCTTATTTCCATACTAAATGATGCCCTTCTCCTTCCTCTGCTGGGTACACCTTTGTTGTGGTTAGAGAGACTCGAATTGACTTATGATCTAATATTATATTAAAAAATTTACAACCTCAGACACCCATATTAATTTTGCAAATTTGTAAATTAATTCTGCTCGAACGCTCAATAGTACTAAAGTGATCAATTCTGTGTTTCGCTAACTTCATTCTAATTGGTGCATATGACCTCCCTCATTTTGAACATCTTTGTTCTGGGTAAATGGCTGAAACTTAATAATCTAATCAAATTTTCATCGAGTGATGTACACCACTCCTTTGTCTCGGAACTTAGCTTCTTTTCTGAACTCGCAGTCAATTCAGTTGCGAATCAGCAAATTAATGAATATCGCTGAGCCCCCTGAGGGGGATACGACTATTGTATCTATGGGAATTAGCACTCGGCGAGGGAAAATGTGTGAGGGCCCGAGCTGACGGTTAAATGGGCCTTCTTTTTGTTGAAATGAAATGTTTTTTTATGTTATGTTAATGACCACCTTTCTTCGGTTCACTGATGTCCTGTTTTTCAGCTCCTACTACTTTCTTCAACTTTTTTCTTGTTTCATGATCATGAACTTCTTTCACAATTTACTGTTTCTATGCCCCTTCTACATAGATTCCACATTCTCTCATCTTCTTACTAAATGGTGCCTTCCTCCTTCCTCTCTTCGATACGCTCTTTTAGCGGTTAGGGAGGCCTAAACTAACTTATAATCTAATATCGTCTAAATATCGCTGAGCTTTGGGATAAAATAAAAACACAACAGAAACGAGTCAAGTGGCACATTTTAGGGTTGCTTTTTTAGTCATGTTATTTCCGACTGAGAAATAGAATAGTAGATGAGAAATTACCACTATCACATTCACAGTCATCAATCTTCACTCACAAGCACTGGTGCATGCTTTTCAATTCATGATCACCATACGTGAGCGTCCCAAAAAAATGCTGTCCCATGATTTACAGTTTTCATGTTTTATCAGTATTGTTAGAGCCCACACTAGTTAGTTTTCACTCAATGTTAATGCTCATATCGAATGAGTCATTACTAATGGTATCGTAAACAAATCCCATTAAGATGAAAGGATATACTGTTAGTCTTAATAGAAAAAGAAGGGTTGGACTAAATCCTTCGAGACCGTATATTTTGTTAATAATTATGTCATTAAAAGTCACAGCTGACGCTGCACTTTTCTATGTAGAAGATATCCCAGCTACGAAACATGAGCCCTCCCCCATTTGATCCCTCAGGGGGATACAACTATTGTACCTATGGGAATTAGCGCTCCCTAGAATAGAATGCGAGGGCCCGAGCTGAGAGTTACGTAGGCCTTCTTTTTTGCTGAAATAAAATGTTTTTGCTATGTTAGGATCACTGCTATCTTGTTTTTCAGCGCCTTCTGCTTTCTTCTTCAACTTTGATATTGTTTCACAACCTTCCTTCTGAATTTACCGTTTCTAAACCCTTTCTGCGTAGATTCTGCGTTCCCTCAACTCCATACTAAATGGTGCTTTCCTCTCTTTGGATCGCCTTAGTGGCGGATAGGGAAGTTTAAACTAACTAATAATCTAATCTAATCCACCATTCGAAGGCTTTACTCGTCTTCGGCTCGCTCCCAGGGGGGGCAATGTGAGGGCCCGAGCTGAGAGTTATGTAGGTCTTCTTTTTGTTGAAATAAAATGCTTTTGTTATGTTAAGAACCATCTTTTTTCGGTTCACTGCTGTCCTGTTTTTTCAGCACCTACTACTTTCTTCTTCAACTTTGATCTTGTTTCATGAACTTCTTTCTTATCTTACTGTTTCTATGCCCTTTCTGCATGGATTCCGCGTTCCCTTAACTCCATACTATATGGTGCCTTCTTCCTTCCTCCTGTTGAAAATTATTCCTTCGTACTCGCCGAAGGTGTCCGCGCTTCTTGGTAATGACATCTCATAAGAAGTACAAAAGGAAGCAGCTGGAGTCTTGCTTCGGGGGTGCAGGGACAAAATAGGGAGAGATATTTTATTGTGCCAACCTGCAGGTTCCTTTCCGTTTCTCTTGTTTCTACTTAAGTTTTGTTTGTGTGATTGAGTTTCCTTGTGTTCAGTTTACTTATTTGCATGTTTGCGCTTCTTGTGTTCCACTTGGTTAAATTTGTTCAGTTGGCTGAAAGCCACAAATTGGGTCCTGTTGGACATTTAATAAACTTAAAGTTGAGGCTGTGGCTTCGTAGGCTCTGAGGAGTTTTAAAACCGTTAAATATGTGATATCAACCTTCGAAATTAAATTAATCTCTTAACTAGGGCGGTTGCTCAGGACATTGTCCTAATTAATCTAAATTTAAATTATGCCTAATTACCTCTAAAAATTTGCGGCTTTAAGCTATACTTGAGTGTAGTTTGTGAAGTCTAACTTATACTAACCTTTAAATTGTAAGTGGAACACTGCCTCAATCTATTTTCCACTGTCTATTAGCTGCATAAAGGTGGCTCTTACTATAGTCTTCGTACTATCGAGACAAATAGGTACGTGCTTTGCCAGTAAGTAATTGCTATAGGTGCAATGAGAAATTGAATAATTGAAATAAATGAATTATCGTATATACAAAAGTAAGGATCGCGTAAACTTGTGGTCAACATAGATATTCCTTTACCAGATAAGAATCTGTCCAGTTGCGGGAATTCATCTGCTGCGATCGGGCCGGGCAACTGTTAAAGGTTCTACCTGTGGGCTTCACGTTATATATCTATGAAACTACAGATTATCTATGGTGAGAGAGGAACGTGTACTCTGTACAAGCAACTGTGACATAAAGTGACCGATTGGCATTCGTTGCAATTTGAAACACTAAAGTATTTAAATTATTGGTATCTGTTAGTAATGTATTGTTCGTAAATTACAGTTCGTTCGAAATTTGGACGCCACCCGGACTTATTGTTGAAATTCGCCAATTGTTCTATTTTGAATAAAAAGCTACAAACTACGGTCCTGTTACATTGGCGTTGAAGCGACTTGTTCCTGCAAAAACTACTACAATAAAAGCATAGAGTTCATTTGGGTTTCCTTAATCTTTTATTAATTTTCAATATAATTCTTATCTATTGCCGTTGCTTGTTCCTCTCTTTACCGGGAAGCGTAAATAAGGGAATTTTTGATTTGAGTGCGTAAAGCCTTTTTCAGAGATGAACAAAGAAATGGAGAACAAAGTGTCCGGGTTGCGGCGTAGCAGGGGGGTGCATAAGCGCCGGATTACGATTATGTTTAGTAAGCTCGAGACCGCGTCAGCCTCGGAGGCGAGTGCTAGTTTGCAGGCAATTCTGGAACATTTGCAGGATGTTAAATCTGTTGACAAAGAAATAAACTGCTTGTTTTCATGTGCGGAGGAGTCTCGAGTTCTTACCGAGGAGCTTGAAAAAGAATTGGATTCTCAAAGTACTTATTTAATTGAGGTGAACTCCAGACTCGCCAATTTGAAGGACAGGGCTTCTTCTAAACCGAAGGAAACTAGTTTTGACCTCAAACTGCCTCACTTGAACTGCCCTACTTTCTCTGGAGAAGGTGCAAGTGTCTTGGATTTTAACGATTTCTTAGTTCAGTTTCAAAATTGTATTGGTCATAGGGTCAGTCTTTCGAAGTCGGCGAAACTTACCTATCTTAAAACTTATTTGAGGGGATATGCCCTGAAAGTTCTCCAGCATTTAGATGTTAACGATTCTAACTATGATGTTGCCATAGAACTGTTAAAGACAGAATTTTTGAACAAACAAGCTTTGATTGATGATCTATACAAAAAGTTGTTGTTGCTTAAGCCAAAGTCTGACTCTGCTCTCTTGGACTCGAAAATATTTATCAATGAAGTTAGATGTTTGCTCAGTGACTTGAAGAGCTATGAAAGGGACTTGCTTTTGAGCAGCACTTCTGCTGAATTTGTGGGGCATTTAGTATTTAATAAATTGCCAGTTTTTGTCAGACGAATTTATAGTCAAATTAGACACAAACTACCCTTCTTTACAACAAATATTTGATAGTTATGTTGAAGTTATGAGGAAACTTAGCATGCGTTCCGAACGCGTTGAAAGGAATCGTGTTGAGAAAAAGATCTGGACATCAGATTCATACGGTACGGGAAAATTTAATTCCACACGAACTTTCAGTAATGAGAAGCCAATTATGGTTAATTCTTCATTCGGAGAATCAAAGCTCTGCAAATTTTGCGGAAGCCCCAACCATTCGATGTTGAGGTGTGTTAAATATCCCTCTTATAGCAGCAGAATTTCTCGCTGTAGGGAGTTGGGCATGTGTTTTCTTTGCTCAAGTTCGAAACACCTGAAGGGCACCTGCCCTTCTAATTTAGATTTTGCTTGTAAATCTTGTAACAAAAAGATTCATATTTCTGCCTTGTGTCCTAAACTTGTTCCTGTCGCGCCTGCAAATCTTGGAGCTTCTGCTGGGAGTTCGGCGAACTGGTGCTTGAACTCCTCGCAACAAGGAGGTTCGTATTTGTTGCCTACAATTTCTTTGAAAGTTTCAAAGGGGGGTTGTGGAAGCGAGGTGCGTTTTCTAATAGATACGGGCAGTCAGAAGTCGTACATTAAAAGCAGTGTTCTTGAAAGATTAGGGGATAGTGGGGGCCTTATCAAGAAAAATTTCGCAGTGAATACATTTTTAGAAAATGGAGATAGGAAGTTCTCCGAAACTAGTTTACAGTTGCATCTGGGTGATGGGAAACCTATTCAGTTACCTATGTTAGTAAGTGAAGATTTTGATTTAAAGTTTTATCTTGATGGCTTAAACCTTGCAGTTGCAAATATTAAGAAGGTTGGGCCATTAGCAGATTCAGGGTTCTGTTCAAATTCAAATTTAGTAGAATTAGAAGGGTTGCTGGGTATTGATGTGATTCAATGTTTCGAAAATTTGAAGTTAGTTCCGTGTTTGAAGGGAAAAGCTTTCAACTTCGAGGGTAAACTGATTCCTTTCGGGGACGTAGAAGGTTTTCTGCATCGGCACCAATTTAAACATTTGTATGCAAAAATGGCTACTTCAACAGATGAGGCAGAATGTGCCTTGGTAAACTTTGTGCTGGATCCTGTAGGAACTTGCCAGGATCCGATTTCGGCTGTTGCTGGGGAGAGTGACGTTGAGGGTAACCTTGACAAGCTCTATAGGTTAGAATCTATTGGCATTGACGAATCTGTAAATTTTTCTAATGAGGATGTCGTTGAAATTAGTAAATTTGAGAGCTCTATCGAACTTCGCAATGGACAATATTATGTTGATTTACCATGGCACCCCGATAGAATAGAAAAGGTAAAATCCAATTTTTCAGTGGCGAAAGCTATTGTGGTGAAACTTGTCGAGAAACTGGAGCGCCAAGGGCTGCGGGAAGCTTATGAGGAAATATTTGAAACTCAACTTTCAAATAACATAATAGAGGAAATAGATCTTAGTGTAGTAAATGTCCAGGAGTGCATTTGGATTCCTCATAGGCCCGTGGTTAGAGAGGGTGAGGCGGTTACGACAAAAATAAGACCCGTTTTGAACTGTAGCCTTAAAATAGACTCTTCTCCATCGCTTAATGAAGCCGCCTATCAGGGAATAAATCTCCTGCAGGAGTTGCTAGGCTTACTATTAAGAGTTAGGTCTGATAATTTTGTAGCTTTAGCCGATATAAAATCCGCATTTTTGATGATTAAACTCAAAAGAGACATTGATAAAAATAGATTTTGTATTTTGTGGAAGGATAAAAATGGTAATTTGCGAGCATTTAGATACAAGTCTCTGGTTTTTGGGCTTGCAAGTTCTCCCTTTGTACTGAATTTTTGTCATTAGGCATCATTTGAAGAAGTTTCCTGAAAATGAAACTATTCGCGTGTTGAGGGAAAACATGTACGTAGATAACCTTTTTTTTACAGCTAATGATGAACAATCGTTGGAAAAAATTTACCGTGACTCATGCCGTATCATGGCAAATGGAGGTTTCACTCTCAGAAGTTGGGTAACTAACAATGAAAATTTGAAAGAGAAATTTGAAGCAGAGGGCAATGCTACACTGCATTCTGGACAGTTTGAAAAACTCTTAGGATACAAATATTGTCCTGTTTCTGATAAAATTAGCGTTTCTGATATTGAACAAATTTCGATGCCATGCCCTACAAAGAGACTAGTACTTTCACAGTTGTCGAAAGTATTCGATCCCTTGGGACTTGTAGTCCCGGTTACTGTTCGCTGTAAGAATTTTCTGAGAAAACTTTGGATTTCTCGTTATACATGGGACGAACCATTAAATGAGGTAGATAGCAAGGAATGGCATCTAATTTCATTGGATCTCTACAAACTTCATACTCTTTCGTTCGACCGAAAAGCTTTGAATAGTTGTGAACCTGTATCATTGGTGGTGTTCTGCGACGCGTCAAAAATTTCTTATGGGTGTGTTGTTTATGCAGTACAGAAAAGCACGAAATCGGCTAGGTTAATGGTTGCTAAATGTAAAATTGCGCCTATCAAGACAAAAACAGTTCCTACACTTGAGCTACTTGCAGTGTTTTTAGCGTTCAAATGTATATTTTCCATCCTTAAAAATACTTCCTTGAAAATTGAGAATTTAACGTTCAAAGTAGATGCTCAGATTGTACTATCGTGGGTGCTCTCGCAGAAAGTGAAAGCAAAAAATGTGTTCGCCAAAAATAGAGTTAGTGACATCACTCACTATAGGAAAGAAATGAAAGAAAAACATGGTCTGGAAGCTCAGTTTGGTTATGTACCTACAACATTGAACCCAGCAGACTTGACTACAAGAGAAATAAGCTTCTCTGAATTTACTGGAAAATTTAAATTCTGGGTTAACGGACCAGACTTCCTTTTGACAGACACTAGCGAAGCGCCAGTTTGGGACTTAAATTGTCTATCCAAGGAAAATCAAAATCTAACCGCTAACGTTGCATTTCAGAGTAATGGATTGCAGCAGGCGCCTGTTGAAGAGAGCACACCAATATTTCCTGTAGATCGATATTCAGATATAAATAAGCTGTTTCGCGTAACTGGATACGTGATTAAGTTCGTGTCTGCTTTGAGAGGTGAGCATATTGATCTTTTTGCAGCTTGGCAGCGAGCCAAAATTTACTGGATTGCTCGTGAGCAGTCACTTTCCTTTGAATCGGAGTTAAAATTTCTAAAGGGTAGTTCAAAATCTAAGCCTCCACGACTAGTAGCAAATCTGAATTTATTTATAGACGATCAGGGTCTCTTGCGTTCTTATGGTAGGCTTACAAAATGTGCTCATCTCTCCTATGACGTAAGGCATCCTATCCTCCTCCCGCCGCGGAGTTTTTTGACAAACTTGTTTATCGCTGATGCACATATTAAATGTAAACATTTAGGTTTGAACTCCACTCTTAATTTCCTACGGAATTCGGGTTTGTGGATTCCTGCCGCTCGTCCAGTCATAAAAAGAATTTTGTGGAAGTGCATGGTCTGCAAGAAGATTAACAGCAGAGCATTTAAATATCCAAAGCATACAGATTTTGTTAAAGATAAAGTGAATTTCGTTCGCCCTTACAAAAATGTAGGGATAGATTACACTGGGCATTTTAACGTAAAATTGGGAGATTCTTGCGTGAAGATGTATCTGTTGCTATTTACATGCTTTAATATTAGAGCTATACATGTCGAATTATTGCCTTCTTTAGCGGTGCTTCATTTCTTACAGGCGTTCATTCGTTTCTGTAACACTTATGGAATGCCAGACACTGTATATAGTGATAATGCAAGTACTTTCTTGACCTCCATGAAGATTTTGGGAAGTTCTGCGGGAGCAAATGATTTTGAGAAGTACCTCCTTGAGAACAATATAAAGCATATTCGTATTCCCCTCTATAGTGCTTGGGTGGGTTCCACCTGGGAGCGAATGATTAGAACTCTGAAAAATTGTTTGTATAAATCAGTAGGTAGGAAGAGCTTGGATTATTTTGAATTCATCACCATTTTGTCTGATGTTCAATTCGCGATAAATTCCCGTCCTCTGACTTACCGTTCATCTGAAAATTTAGACGATATGATATCTCCTAACAGTTTCTTACGATTTGACGTTGGAAGAAGCATCTTGCTTGCTGGTTCGGTTCAACCAGACCCTAGTTTGGAGTCTAATAGAAAGGATATTATTGCAGCTCTGTCCACTAGGGAGGAACGTCTTGATAAATTCAAGGAACTGTGGTTCCAGGAATACTTATTATCCCTTAGGGAATTAGGCAATGATTTGTACCAAGGGGAGTGGGAAAATCAGATAAAGATAGGAGATATTGTGTTGATTAGCTCTGAAACTAAAGTTCGAATTTTATGGCAAATGGGGAGAGTACTAGAGGTACACAGGGGTAGTGATGGTAGAATTCGTTCTGTAAGATTATTGAGATCTGATAGAACAGAGGGGATCTACTCTATTAACTTGCTACATCCTTTAGAATTGTCTTTGCTTTCAGTGTGTAACCCTGTCGCGGAAAGAACTTCAATTGCTTCAGTCCCTGCCAAACCTGATGGTCGCCCAGAGCGTGCTGCCGCCAGGCGTTGCAAGGAGATCTTGCGTCAGGGCGATTGAAAATCGCATTCCCTGTGGCCGGGAGTATGTTGAAAATTATTCCTTCGTACTCGCCGAAGGTGTCCGCGCTTCTTGGTAATGACATCTCATAAGAAGTACAAAAGGAAGCAGCTGGAGTCTTGCTTCGGGGGTGCAGGGACAAAATAGGGAGAGATATTTTATTGTGCCAACCTGCAGGTTCCTTTCCGTTTCTCTTGTTTCTACTTAAGTTTTGTTTGTGTGATTGAGTTTCCTTGTGTTCAGTTTACTTATTTGCATGTTTGCGCTTCTTGTGTTCCACTTGGTTAAATTTGTTCAGTTGGCTGAAAGCCACAAATTGGGTCCTGTTGGACATTTAATAAACTTAAAGTTGAGGCTGTGGCTTCGTAGGCTCTGAGGAGTTTTAAAACCGTTAAATATGTGATATCAACCTTCGAAATTAAATTAATCTCTTAACTAGGGCGGTTGCTCAGGACATTGTCCTAATTAATCTAAATTTAAATTATGCCTAATTACCTCTAAAAATTTGCGGCTTTAAGCTATACTTGAGTGTAGTTTGTGAAGTCTAACTTATACTAACCTTTAAATTGTAAGTGGAACACTGCCTCAATCTATTTTCCACTGTCTATTAGCTGCATAAAGGTGGCTCTTACTATAGTCTTCGTACTATCGAGACAAATAGGTACGTGCTTTGCCAGTAAGTAATTGCTATAGGTGCAATGAGAAATTGAATAATTGAAATAAATGAATTATCGTATATACAAAAGTAAGGATCGCGTAAACTTGTGGTCAACATAGATATTCCTTTACCAGATAAGAATCTGTCCAGTTGCGGGAATTCATCTGCTGCGATCGGGCCGGGCAACTGTTAAAGGTTCTACCTGTGGGCTTCACGTTATATATCTATGAAACTACAGATTATCTATGGTGAGAGAGGAACGTGTACTCTGTACAAGCAACTGTGACATAAAGTGACCGATTGGCATTCGTTGCAATTTGAAACACTAAAGTATTTAAATTATTGGTATCTGTTAGTAATGTATTGTTCGTAAATTACAGTTCGTTCGAAATTTGGACGCCACCCGGACTTATTGTTGAAATTCGCCAATTGTTCTATTTTGAATAAAAAGCTACAAACTACGGTCCTGTTACATTGGCGTTGAAGCGACTTGTTCCTGCAAAAACTACTACAATAAAAGCATAGAGTTCATTTGGGTTTCCTTAATCTTTTGTTTATTTTCAATACTCCCTTTGGATCGCCTTTGTTGCGGATAGGGAGACTTAAACTAACTAATAATCTAATCTAGTCTTCGGCTACCCTCTAAATTTTGTGGTAGTATTCCATGCGTGCTTCCATTTCCTCATAAAATAAACAGCAGTTGATTTTCTATAAATGTGATTTTTGTCTCTCTTTAAAACAACCATGTTATAAGCAAAAGCTACTTTTAATGAAATGATTAAGATGGGCCTGATTTATTCGGGCCAGAGAAACACAGAAATGATTTGCAACTTCTACATAACTGCGAGCGTACCTATACGATTACATGACAGGCAAGCCTACACTGCTGATAAAAATGGGAAGATTTCTTATCTCTTGTACAATCTTTGGAGGGAACCTAGATTATGTGGAAAAAGATGCTTCACAGGCAGCCATCGGCAAATAAAAAATAGTTATTTCATCTCTCTGTAAAGGATTTATAATTGATCTGTCCATCACTATTATGTTAGTATTTTCTTATAAGTTATGCCAAACATGAACCAAATGAGGTGAAAAATTCAAGTTTCACAAAGACTTGTTCGAATCAGTAAGTTTAAAATTGTAGTGTGAAAATGATATCGGTAACTTGAATAGCACTTTAAAACGCAAAACCTAATTTATGATGAAAAGTCTCTTAGTAGTAATTGATAGTCAGGTCCGTTTTGACTAGCCGTAACTCGCTGAAGACCAACGTGAGTTCTGTGAGTGCTACGCATACAAGGTAGGCTATCAGAATAAATACGAGGAGGTCACTCTAAAGTGAACATCTTAAACTCGACATTGATCTGTCCAAACAAATTCTTCACTTCTAATGAACAAGTTGCAGGCATGCGACTTGCTAGCGACGTGACCTCGTGCACCTTTTGCGAGCGTTCAACCGTCAAGGTCAGACATACACAGAAACATCAGAATTAGGGTCAAATCATAGTCAGACATACACAGAAACATCAGAATTAGGATCAAATCATAGTCAGACATACACAGAAACATTAGAATTAGGGTCAAATCATAGTCAGACATACACAGAAACAGCAGAATCATGGTCGAATCATAGTCAGACATACACAGAAATAGCAGAATCATGGTCGAATCATAGTCAGACATACACAGAAACAGCAGAATTATAGTCGTATCATAGTCAAACATACACAGAAACAGCAGAATTATGGTTGAATCATAGTCAGCCATACACACAAACAGCAGGATTAGGGTCGAATCATAATCAAACATACACAGAAACAGAAGAATTAGGGTCGAATTATAGAGATGACAAACACAGAAACAGCAGAATTAGGGTCGAATCATGGTCGGACATTCACAGAAAAAGAAGAATTTGGGTCGAATTATAGTGATGAGATACACAGAAACAACAGAATTAGGGTAGAATCATGGACAGAGAGAAACAGCAGAATTAGAATAGAATCACAGACAGACACAGCAGAATTAGAGTCGAATCATCCCGTGCCAGTGAAAGACCCCTCTAGCAAAATATTTTCTTCCATATCTAGTCTTTATCAAGCTAGTACCCTTTTCTGTTTACTAATCCTTATTATGAATGTGTAACAAAACGGTGAGACTTTCTCACCCTCCTCTGCAAAACTTGTTCAGTCAGAATTAAGGTCGAATCATCCCGTGCCAGCACAAGGCCTCTCTGCCAACGTATTAATTTTCATAACGTCTCAATCAAGCTAGTGCCCTTTTCTTTCAACAACTCCTTGTTACAAAGATATTTCACAAACGGTGAGACCTCCACTCCCGCACATCAGAAGCAGCTTAAACACTAATACTTTGACCTCTACTCGCTAATCAAACCCTGCTCATGAAGTAACTTCACGAAGCCGTGAACTTGCGACACGACAGTAAACGATTAAAGTAATCGGATAACATAAACCCGTAATTTGAGAAACTCATAACATGGCATGAAACTTCATACGCATGGAAACTACATCGATGTCAACATAATAACTGACTAACTACGCGTCGACCGAAAATCTTATCTGAATTGTGGTTTGGACTGCCTCACTGGGCAAAATTTTTAAACTGCATGTCTATATCCTGAGTCAGAAATTTACTTCAACCAATAAACAAAACGGAGAATATACAATCCTTCTAAGAAACGTACGATAATAACGTTCTGAAGGAAGCAAATGGAGAAGAAGAATCGTAAAAGCATTAAAATCTTTATCTGAACGTTTCGAGCCAAGGCTCATTTTCAACAGGAAATCTGCAAAGTTTAAGAAATTTTTTTTTTTTTTTTTTTGAACAAAGTTATCATACACAATTAAAAATCAAATGTCTAGGTATGGAAGAACTGAAATTTTATGAGAGCCTAATGACAACGGGTGAAAACATTTGTAAAAAGAGAGCTGCGCAAACATAAAAGATATTATCTAGAAAGTAAATCAGCCTACGGAAAAACAAGTAAAACTAAGTAAAAGGTGGGTTATAATGGGTTACCGATTGACTATTTTCAGCGGATAAGAACTTTGCATTTCATTGAGGGAGGGCCTGAGTTTATGAATGTACAAGGACTCCAATATACGGAGGTCAAAACTAGCTTTACATGAATCTAAAATTTCAAATTTGTCCATATTAATAACCTGATGACATGTACCCTCCAAAGTGTGCTGTCTAATGCTGGAATGTGCAGGGGAACATAGAATGCGACCTGTTCGATGGCTACGACCGGCATGCTCCGATACCCTCACGTAAAGAGCACGATGGGTTGACCCCACGTACTGTGATGCGCAATGCGCACAACTAAATTTATAAATGAGGGACGAACGCATGCCAGCCGGCAGTACATCTTTAAATTTAAAAAATGACCCAATGGTGCGCTTATTCACTAAAATAACACGAAAACTAAGAGGAAAATAATTTGATATTAGTTTTAAGACATCGGCTTTTAGTTTCTCAGACTGATGTCCAAAGTATGGTAAAACACAGTAGATGAAATCATTATTGGCGGGACTGGTAATTGGGGCAAATTTATTGGCTAGAAACTTACTAATTGAACGGGATATTACTGCTTTAGGGTAGCCATTAGTTGTGAAAAAGGTTTCAAGAAACTTAAATTCATTATGCATGTTGTTATAATTAGAACAGATGTTATATGCACGGTTAACTAGAGTTGAAACGCTATTTAATTTGAACCTTTTGCAACAATAACTAAAGAAACTTAAACCTAACCCAGAAAAAGATGGTTTTCTAAAAACCGATGTTTCAAAAATATTGTTGGAGCGGCAAACAGTAACATCTAGAATATTCAGCTCCTTATTCATTTCTAATTCTAAAGTAAATTTAATATTAGGATGCTTATCGTCCAGGTATTTAAGGAAAAGGTCTGCATGTGATTTATGCTTGAAAAGAACAAAAGTGTCGTCAACATAACGTTTGTAAAAGACAGGTTTAAAATCATCTGGACATTGATCTAACCACTTCTGCTCGTGGTGGCACATAAAAATATTAGCAAAACTTGGTCCTAAAGGTAATCCCATTCCTAAACCTTCTATCAGCTTATAAATTGACCCATTAAAAAGAAAAAATGAATTATGAACACACAATTCTAAAAGTGATTTGAAATATTTTTTGCTCAAACCTATGACTCTATTGGATGGACTACAGAACAGAGAATTAAGGCAAATATCTATTGTTTCGGTCAATGGTATATTGGTAAAAAGATTTTCAACGTCCAAGGAAGCCATAAAAACGTTATTTGCACACGTTTGACTAGAAATAGATTGAACAAATTCATGAGAGTTAATAACAGTATAATTATTAGAGGTCAAGGGACTAAGAACAGGTACAAGGTATTTGGCAACGTTGTATGTAGCACAGTATATGCGGCAAATATCGGTCTAAACGGAAAGGCAGTCGCAAAGTTAGGCTTGTGGATTTTAGGCAAACCGTATAAAATACGTATAAAATACCGGTTATTAATATGGACAAATTTGAAATTTTAGATTCATGTAAAGCTAGTTTTGACCTCCGTATATTGGAGTCCTTGTACATTCATAAACTCAGGCCCTCCCTCAATGAAATGCAAAGTTCTTATCCGCTGAAAATAGTCAATCGGTAACCCATTATAACCCACCTTTTACTTAGTTTTACTTGTTTTTCCGTAGGCTGATTTACTTTCTAGATAATATCTTTTATGTTTGCGCAGCTCTCTTTTTACAAATGTTTTCACCCGTTGTCATTAGGCTCTCATAAAATTTCAGTTCTTCCATACCTAGACATTTGATTTTTAATTGTGTATGATAACTTTGTTCAAAAAAAAAAATTTTCTTAAACTTTGCAGATTTCCTGTTGAAAATGAGCCTTGGCTCGAAACGTTCAGATAAAGATTTTAATGTTTTTACGATTCTTCTTCTCCATTTGCTTCCTTATAAATTCGCTTCGCAAAAAAGATGTGGTTTTACATTAACGTTCTGAAAAACTGAAAAATCAGCAGTGGTTTATAATTTTAGCGCTTTGCTCATCTTAAAACAGCATTGGAATCAATGATGATCAGCGTAACGTGAGCTACAGTTTTTTAGAACAAGTGTCACTATTGGCAGATATAATATTTATCCGATTGTGAACACAGTTATGAAATGAAGAACTTAGGGCTCTTTTTGTGAACGTTTGATTCCGCAGATAATATACGTTAACTAATTTAAAGAACGAAAATGAGAGAAAAATCACTGAATTGGTCTAAGAAGATGCGCATGCTATTTATTATACATAGATGCATTTAATTTAGGAATATATTAGTATTGTTTAAAATGCAAATTGTAAACATGTTCCTATGTTAGCTTTTAATGATATATTACTCTGCTAATTTTTTACTGACACTTTTATTCTGATACTCTAAAATAGTTTGGTGGCAACATTCAATTATTTCGTCGCTTCAACTTTTACAATTTAATCACGATCAATTTGTGATGGTTCATTCAATTCTTGTATGAGACTGATGTTGTTAAAAAAGCTTTGTATAGAACCTTACAACAGATTTTTTTGTAAGAATTAATCAAATTGAAGCCATAGATAGGGAACATAATACCTGAAGAATATTTCAATTTTTTATGAGGATTTTTGCCAAATTTCATGCACTAAGTCGTACCGTTCGAAGCCTAGCATCAGTGACAATGCAAGAGGAGAGGTGTGAGGCGGCCTTATCAACATGAGTCACCGAAACCCACTCAGAAAATTGGGAATTACCTCACTTTGCAGACTTCTCAAACGAAATACAGACTATCGTATGCATTGCAAATAAAGAAACTTCTTCCTCCCAAAAAATGCTTACTGTGTCCACGGAATATTCCAGCACAAACCGGCACAATAATCGAAACTGGAAACAAGGTTCTGAACCCAATTTTCCTTCACTTGCAGTGTTTCACAGTTCCGCAGACTACATTGAGCCGCTGTCGCAAACGCGCAGCTGATCTCACTCCCATACTGCTTCAGCAGCTGATGGCACCCACGATACTCAAGGCTATAATTAGGTGCGCTGAGCCTACTTTCACTCACAAGTCTCTCCATTGCCGGGGTAAGTCTGTCGTTCAACTGACGTCTCAGGACTGGTCGAAATAATTCCACAAGATGAAGACTTGCCTTCTCATCTTGGCGGGCCTCGCTCTCGTAGCCTGCGCCGCCGCCGCTAAACTTTCCGTGAGTTTTGCTTCCTCAGGAGACACGAGTTTGTTTTTATCACCTTGAGATTATAAGTTGAGAGGCTGAAAGTACGTTCAGTCAGAGACTGCATTTTGAGCTATACTTTCATGAAATCTGTCAGTCAAAATTAAACGATTTTGATAGACGTTTAAAAGCTGACTCGGCATAAAGTAAACGACTTTTCTATAAAAAAAGAGTCTTATTTTCATTGCATTTCGAACGAAGGAACTTTTGTAAAAGCCTGAGAAGTATATAAAATTATTATCAAAGCATGGATAGAATAAATTTGATAAAACATTTCATTTCTACGAAATTCATTGCTACGGCCCGTAAATTGAGACAGCACAGAATTTTACTTAAAACAATTCATTGACGTAATTTTCGTTATTTCTACGCGTTGTGCTCAATGCTCATCCAACTATATAGGTAGGCATTCTTTACCCATAAAATTGTAGCATATGGTAGCAGTTACACGCATTTATTTCTCACCAGAGCATCACTCAGATGGTAGGTAGGCACTTGTCCTGAAGTTTGAATGGCTCAAAGTCTTCCTCTAGCCGTAAGTCATGCAGCTCTGCAGGAGGCGCACCAAGTCCAATGGAAGACAATATTCCATGGGAGGCTCACTATTATTCGTGGACATCTTCCAATTTATACGCAGGCATAGTCTGTAGGAACGTGGCATTTTTGAGCAATATGAAAACTTTCACGTATCGTTATAAAGTACGGATGGCAGTACACGAACAAGATCTGTACCTAGTCCCCTTAGCGAATCGATTTCTTTTTCAGACATCGTTTTCCTCAGTTTATGTATCCTTGACACCAACATCGCCAGTTGCATCATGAGTCTTTGAAACACAAATTTTAGATTCATGCCACTTTGCCATGCTCGTCACTTCACTGAGAACCTGACGCAGGTGTCGGGCACGGACCTCATCTACAACGGTGAGAAGGTGTACCTCAGTGGCGCCAACGCTGCCTGGAACAGCTACGGCTACGACTTCGGCAACGGCCAGTACGACGGTACTCTCGAGGGATGGATGCAGGAGATCAAGGCTGCTGGCGGCAACTCCTTCAGTGAGTATTTAGATCTTTTTAAAAACTGTTCTGTTGAATTATAAATTTTTAGTGATTAGTAACAAGAACCTAAGCATCTGTCTGCTATTCATGTCCATGTTCGTTTTGGTTCATGTAGCCATGGATGGTTCATGTAGCCATGGATTATATGTTATACAAGTTAGAAAAATGATTGAAATCTTTTCTTACAATGCGATGCGAACGAAAATTTTCCTACCCTTTTGCAGTTGTTCGCTATTAGAAAAGTTCACTTACTTCTGAAATACTGTGAAACAGCTTTCTTTTATCAGCACGTATTCAACGTGCTGATAAAAGATATGTTTGACTTATGATTTTATTTGATCAGGATTCCTCTCAATAGGATTGAACGTATCGTTTAAAAGAACCTGGCTGTTTCATTTCGATAAACTCAAGATCCGATGAGCTCAAACACATTAGCTTCATCGTTGCCTACAGTAGGTTGTTACCAGTGACGACTGCAAGGTAAATGTCATGTACCCCTATTTGATTGATGTCAAATGTAATTAAGTTGGTATATTCCCTGTGGCCCATTTTTCAATCTGGTTTCCTAATTTTACCTGGAATATATTTTCCTCATAATTGCTTGTGCAACTGAAAGGTGGCATATTTTTCAAATGTTCCCAACTCCCATTTAGGCCCGTCGCCTAAATTAAATTTAAACTTCTTATACCGAGCAAGTGCACCTGAACGCTCGCCAGTCCTGCACTGCGTCTAGAAATATTTTAAAGCACTAGTATTTGACGTTCATTCTGAGATGGTAACTTCAATGTTACTATTTCACTAGATCTTGAATTTCAGACTGATGTCTTAATTAGATGTCTTTTTGGTTGCAGCTTACACAATGTGGCTGGTAAATACGTTTATGTGCTCTTGAAACTCCTCAAATCTCTATCCCACACACCATCTCTCAAGTTGAAGATGGTATATCCTGACCTCTAGCATGTTCAAGCGGAGAATAAAGAATAAAATACTTCAAAATTTTTTAATCATTTCATGAACAATTTCTCGCCATATTTCATGCACTAAATCGCACTGTTTGAAGCCAAGCTTTGGTGGCAGTACAGTTGCTGTGAAATGTTACGTTGTGAGAGCATCATGCGCTGTTCTTCGTGCTCGTAACTCTCGGGCTTTTTGAAATCTCAAGGAATCTGGGTGCACGTTGAGGGCTACAGCTCGCCCAACTTTGACAGCAGCGGCAACGTTGACGCTTGCGACGCCACTGGTGACTTCATCAACGACATGATCACCTTCCTGGACGCTGCTCAAGCCACCGACGTCCTGGTGACTCTGACGCTCTGGAACGGAGCTGTCATGAGCAACCAAGCCTACATCGACATGGTCCTGGATGACGGCAAGCTGCAGAGCTACCTCGACAACTGCCTCGCTGTGAGTACGAGCTCGCCAGATCAGCAAGGCAAATCTGATAGAAGAGTTTAACTTTCCATTTTGTATTCTCTCCATTTTGTTTGAGTTGATCGAGCGGAACCTTTTTTATGGATGTTTTGAACCAGGTTATCACGCTCTTTTGTCATAGACTAATGAAGCAACTGCTTCTGATTAACAGTGATAAGCTAATCTGAGTAAATTTGTGTACAAACTACGTTAGTTTTATTGAAAAAATAAATATTTTGAAAAGAGATTCATCTTATTCATTTTAACTTACTCGGTATTCTCCTTCCTTTTCCTGATTAGAATCTGTTCGAAAGTGACTCTTCTAATTTGTGGAGATACTTTAGAAAATCGTAAATCGGGAGATACCACAACTGAATTTACAAGATACTTCAAAATATGAATTCACACTTCCATTGAATGCATCAACAGCATTCATTCGATAAGCATTGTAGCAATGGACACTGATCGAAGTTTTGGGGCGTCAAAATTTTTACGTTTCGTATGACTATACACTGAACTCGATAGTAAAATTACCATTTTAAACGTTTTTTCTAAAGAATAACAAAAGCTCAGAGTGTAAGAACAAACCCCGTTTGTTATCTCGACCGTCCTTGTGTGAAACATTTGACAACTCCAATTTTTCCCGTTTTTTTTGCGCTTTGACGATAGCACGATTGACTTTTTTAAAGATGCATGAGCAGCATCAATAATACGTTGTGGTCGAGATGTACAGTATTGTAGCCGGGTGATTCTCCACGTAGATAAAAAGGAGAACTCAGCCACAATTTCCCACTCAACCCATGAGTCGGAAATGGATACCAGCTAAACTGGGAGTAACCGTCATTGCGTCCTGGTCTTAGTTATAAAGCATTTAAAAAAACATACACAAGGTGATTTGTATCAGGCTTGATTGGAATAAAACATCCTTTTTGTGATGACCTGCAGGGGCTGGCCCAGGCGCTTGCTGGCCACCCCGCACTCGCTGCGTATGAAGCCATCAACGAGCCGGAGGGATCCGTTCTGGTGAGTGATCTTCTCTGCACCTGCTCCATTGCAGAACATTCATTTTTGTCTAAGTGAACTGTTGATGCTATTACTACTTAGAGTGGTTTCGAGTCGGTTATTGTCTCGAATTCAACTTCCTACTCTTTTTCCATTCTGAAACTTACTTTTTTGTCCAGAAAGCTGCTAAGGCTTCTTACTCACTTCAGTTTGGTTTCGAGCCGTTATCGTCTTGAATGAGAATTTCTGCTGTTTCTTCATTCCGAAACCTTCTTTCGTGAAGTGAACTGTTAAGACTTCAAAACTACTTAGGGTGGTTTCGAGTCGGTTATTATCTTGAGTTCAACTTCCTGCTGTTTCACTAGTGCAAACATTCTTTTCCGCCCAAGTGAACTGTTGGGGCTTCATACCTACCTCCTTTAGTGCAGTTTTGAGTCGTTTATTGTCTCGAGTTGAACTATCTGCTGTCATTTTAGGGCATTGTTGATATTTTCAGGTGAACCATCTACCGAGTGTAACTGGAGGATCCAATCTGAGATCACTACTCAAATAATATTCAAGTTACATAATGAGGCTAAAATAGGCGCTCTAACTTTAACTGTAATTTGAAAGCATGAAGTATTTAATTGAAGAATCAATATTATTTTTCGCTTTTTCATGTCTAATCATTATGATTTGATGTCAAAACGTTTATTTATGTTTCATTTTGGTAAACCTTTTAGATGAATCTTGTTATTCTGATCTTATATTAGTGAGTGATGATTACACTCATCAACTCATCAACGATGAGTTGATGAGCAAACCACAGTATACCGGCTGATACCCGTGGGGAATTCCCACGAGGGAAACTGTACCGGCTGACACCCGTGGGAAATTCCCACGAGGGAAACTGTACCGGCTGACACCCGTGGGAAATTCCCACGAGGGAAACTATACCGGCTGACACCCGTGGGAAATTCCCATGTGTTTGATTTCGAGCTTGTTGTGCAATGATGTTACACAGAAAGTGAAATACGTTTCGTCAGATTCGAGACTATTTTCCCTGAACTTTTCCTTGCACAATCGAAGGTCTGATGAGAGCGTTACGTGGTAAACATTGCCCATCTTTTCTCTTGAATCGAAAGTTATATGATATGTAATACAAATAATACAAGCTTTATCTTGTTTATATTGTTAATTTCGTATGTTAGTTACCGAATATTTTGTAACAAACGGCTAAGAAATAAAGAGTTTAACTATTTCCGCCGTGGTTGCAACGAACGACAGATGTAAAACACTAATATTAAAAGACGACCTTAAAAATAAGATAAAAACTATAGTATTCTCTTGCTAGTGAGTTATCCTTTGGTTAAATTTCATCATCAAATTTAATTTACGATCAATTTTAAGCGCAAAACTTCTTGATATTAGAGAGGTATAAGTGCAGTGACTTTGATTTCTCCTGAAATATCTCCTGTTGATTAATTTCGTCTCGCATTATGACGCACGAGAAGATGGAATTGAGTTACGTTTTACGAGATCCAATTCGAATTGATGACAGGTGGCCACCGATGCCAACCCCTGCTACGACACCACCATCATTGGGCAATCAGGAGCTGGCTGGACCGGCATTGGCATCCCCATGGAAAGGTGAATGCCACATTAAGGCTAAATATTGGCAGTATGCTACTTTGGCAATGCGGAAATAGGCAAGCGTTGCCAATGCGGTAATTTTCATCCTTAATGAATGAGTTTTTTTTGATCTCCAGATATTTTTAAAAAAAAAATTCGTAACACAAAGCCTTCGAACGCGATTAACTAAAAATTAATTAAATTTTATTAAAACCTATACCCCGGTCAAACGGCTTGTTTGTAGTAGAAAATACATTTTATGATAGAAACTCATGAAGTCTAAATGTTTTTGCTCATGTGATGAACCAACCTTTGATAAATTGAGACATGATATAAAATTCTGAAAAATTTATTATTCATGTTTACCCACTTTTAAAAATTTAGATAAAAGACTAAAGATTTAGGGAATGATGCAATGCGCACAAACTGCAGCATTAGTTCTAACATTTAAACTCAGAAGATCACGCGATTGAAATTCTTTAATTGGAGCAATATCATAAACTGTGAACGTCGAATAAACGCAGACACTGGCTTTCACATTGTCCAACCTTATTATAACATTTGAGTGGGATGTTTATCTGGTTCCGATACCAATAATATTTCTTAAAAGTGCGTAGCGATCTAAGAACTCCAATCCTATTTCTTTTAGGTGGCTGAACTTCATTGGCAAAATCAACATTGTGGTCAAGCAGAACGATCCTTCTGCCCTTGTCACCCTCGGATCTTGGGGTGAGTAATATTTGTAAGAGTAAATTTCCTTCCTGTAAATAATTTCAACAAACATCCTCGAAAATTCTGAGCTCTGAATGAGCTCTATTGTTCCTAATTATAATATAATACACTTGTTTCTCAAGTGTTACCAGTGTAGATAAAGTTCTCCAGAGTGTTTTCGTTGAGTATCAAAAATACCTTGTAAATGAAAATCGAACTGTTTTAAACGAAGCATTTTAATTCATCTTACAGCAGGTAATTTTACACCTGAAACTCACAGACTTGAAGTTGGCGCTAATAGTTGAGAAAATCATCATGGGACGCAAAAAAGTACAGTTCATCTCTTCCAAAATTCCTCTTTTGACCTCTGTTCAGGACTAAATCTAAATTGCCCAACTTTGAGTGACTAGTGCAGGAGAGCTCATCCTGAGCTTCTGTGTTACATTTATTGTATCTAGTTACCAAATCGAATTTTTTTATCCTTTTGTTTCGAACACTTAGCTAGTAATGTCCAGAAATAAGGAAAATCATGAATATGTAACAGTTTTCCCCTAACTACGAAAATGTCAACTACTATTCCCTAGATGAGGAACATTGAAAAAAATAGTTTACACTCTGATCGAACATACATTAAAGCTCAATCATAATAAACTAAAGTGTCAGTTTGTGGGCATTTATTATAGCAATTTGAAAATTTCCTACTAGTGTTATTACAGCTTTGTCGAGTAGAGTGAACTGATCTGATTATTACGTTCAAGTTGTGTTTAAATTGGCGCGATGCAGGTCAAGGGAAACGTGCTAATGGAATTTAGAAATCAATAAACATTGCTTAAAAATTAATCAATTTTAAATTAGTGTGCCGAATATGGTTATCTATTGGAAAATAAACAATATGCAACGAAATTTTTTTCTTTGTAGGCAAAATAATAATGGAAATAGAAATTTACAAATCGTTTACAGGGTTTCCTAGACTAACTCAAGGATTAAACTTAAGGTTTAATCAATGAATCATCAGTTCTTTTTAACAGAAACTATCGCGGTCGTTTACTCTAAAGTATGAACACAAAACGAACAGACAACTTCATCGAAAGTTGATCTGTGGAAAGAAGAAGATGAGCATGTTAGATAGGCGGTTCTTTACGCCGTTCTTTACGCCAAATCTCATGGACGTGTGTACGTGTCCAACATTAACTCTACGGAAATTACTTCTAACATTCCAGTATCTTTTCTAGTTATTTTTTCAAAGCCTTTCACTTCACCAAGTTTATTGCAAAATTCATGAAACATGTTATTCCATTTACTCATTGAGACAGATTTAAGAATCCTTGAAAAATTTTAAAGGGAAAATAACCAGCCTGAATTCATCACGGTACGTTTGCAGGCTGAGGATTACATGCATCAAATAAAATTGTTCGACATTTTCACATATCATACTTTTTGTAATCTCAAATACGGAGTTACTCTACTAAATTTCATTCACAAGTTTTGAAAGTCAGTCACGACAAATTTTGTGCACAACACGTATTTTACAGATCTCTTCGCCAAAATGCTAACAGGCTCTCTGGTTTTGATTTCGCTTGGCTACTGTGGACCAGCGAATTCCGTATCAAAACTCACCATTCGATTTACGCTCAGAGGGAATAAGCATTCGAAGCTTAATCGTATTCATGTTTTCCTATGACAACCACACTATGATTCTTCAATCTTCTGCGACCGTTGCAGGTCAGTTCCCTCAGACTGATGCGTTCTCCAACACCAAGAACCACTACACGGACGAGTGCCTGACTGGCGCTGCTGGTGCTGGCGCGGAGCTCAGCTTCTACCAGATGCACACCTACGATTGGGGCAGCGACTGGAGCCCCAACGCTCCTTTCACCGTGAGTGGGGAACAGAGTTCTAAGCCGTTAGAGTTCTTCGCCGTTGGTGGGAAATAAAGTTCTAGGCAGTTAGAGTTCTTCACATTATGTGAGGAATACAGTTCTCAAATGAACGAAAATTCTTCACCGTTAGTAAGGAACAGAGTTCTAAGCCGTTATAGTTCTTCGTCGTTAGTGGGGAATAGAGTTCTAAAATGAACGAAAATTCTTCACCCTTAGTGGAGAATAAAAAATTCTAAAATAAATTTGAATTCTTTACCATTAGTGGGAAATAGAGTTATAAAATGAAAGTGAATTCTTCGCCGTTAGTGGAGAATCGAGTTCTAAAATGAACCTGAATTCTTCGCCGTTAGTGAAGAATAGAGTGCTGAAATGAACATGAATTCTTCACAATGTGATGTCATAGAGAAATTAATCAATGAGTGTTTGTAAAGAAGTCCCCACAATGCTTTTTTTTACTTAAAATCAGCCACAATTTTCCGAATAATGATTATTAACTTTTTCAATCACTAGCAGCAAGTTACTTGGTGTCTGTTAAAATAAGTAAACTTGAATTACTGAATTCAAAAAAATTTTAAATAATTCCGACACTGAACAGATTTCTAGCTTTTTCAATCGGAACACATATTTTTTGACGTTATTCATGACATGGGAATGAGCCTGGTTTAATTTTTATTTACACAACAGTTACAACTAAACCGGCAAGAGAGGTTAATTTATGGGCTAAAATTGCACAATTACCTTCTCACAGAACAGCTCTTTGAGAGTTTAATTATCTACGACTCCAAGCAACACAAGAAGAAATGTTATTTCGCACATAACTAAAGTAATATCACATTAATACCCCGTTGAAAAGTTTATTTTTGCACCGCCGAGTCTCATTACATATTTAAAGATTCCATTTGTTCCTTCACTTTAGGAAGAGAACACTTCTTGAAGTCTGCGTAACCCCAATGAAAAGTATCATGGTTTTCCCTGCAGGTGCAAGCCTCGGACTACGGACTCGACCGCCCCATCGTGATCGGTGAATTTTCATCGGACTGCGCCCTCGGCACGCCTCTCTCTGAGCTGCACGAGTACAGCTACACTAACGGATACGCGGTAAGTCATCTCTCGCGCTTTTTGATATGGAAAAATCATGTACGACCTTAGTGAAATGTTGCATGTGACCCGTGTAAGCCAAGAGGGGAAGAGTGCGCTGCGCTGAATCAGCCACCCATGTGGATTTTATTTTTGTGGTCAATTTAAAGAAGAATTAGGAAAATTACTTTTCAAACTTAAAATTACGTATAGAAATCAGTGTTTAAGGCATGACTCTTCACGAAATTTTAGATCATTGTTCTGCCTGTGTTGAAGATATTTGAAAGCCTTGTATAACGTATAATTTTAGTTATGAATTCTGCCCATTGAGTCAAATCGTCAGCAAAAAGACGATGGTTTTCTTCAGCACGGCATTTAAGCAGAATTGTGAAACTCTTTCAACCATCAAATTCGGACTCTTTTGTACGTTTCAGGGATGATGCTATTTAGAGTCCCTAAGTTTGATTTTATATTGAAAAATCTCTGTACTTCTTCTAACTAAAACAGTTTCTTAAAGATATGTCGAGTGTTAATTTTATTTTAGATTTGAAAGTTGGCTCCTTTTCCGTTATCAACTGTTCTTAACCAATTTTATCATTCTGATAGCGCGAAATATTTCGTTTACTGGGGAGTAGTTTTTTGCAGCAGAATTTTGATAAATGTTAGATCAAAGCTCGACTAAAACATCTTTAAGTATTATTCTTCTTTACTTATTCAGACCCTATAATCTTTCAAGTCTCATAAAAACTCGTTGCACCAAAAGTACCATAGAACCTTTATTATTTCACACGATTAAAGTTTTTTCAGAGTCGACTTTATACAAATAAACATGAAATCGGCTGAATAAATGAGAAAGATATAAATGAAACGAATCACTGCTGATTTTCCAGTGAAATTCCTCAAGTATGGATAGAAAATACGAGTTACAAATAATTTTAATTCACAGTTCTCATTTCTAAAGCTGTTGGAATTCAAGAGGAATGTTCAAATGTTTTGACGGTTTTTTGGGCACAATATGACATTTAGCACAAATTTTCTTCTACGCTCAGGATTTTCAGTTTTAGGTTTAAACTTTTCACCTTTTTCTAGGGCACATAGACTTGGCAGACCTGTGCATTTGGTATTATAACCTTTAGGGTTGAACGGGTCACATTCTCAATTGCACATAGATTTGGCAATGGACCTCCACATATAAGAATTTAAACTTTAGGGTTGAACTTTTCACCTTTTTTTTTTAGGGCACGTGGACTTGGCACTGGACTGCCACTGGTGACTGCTCAGACTCCCGAGACACTCAGGCCCAGGGTCTCGCGCAGCTGGCTGGCCGCACTGACAACGGTGTCGTCGACATTGATGTTAATTAAATCGCTTCGATCTCTTCTATCGGCGTGCGCTCGTTGTCCTCACGACACTCACTGACATACGTGAAACTCTGGAGCGTTCAAGACGAACTTTATTGTTCTGAATGGAGAAAGAGTTTCTGTTTTTGGTGGGGTTAGTGGGCAACGCGCAAGTCGACATGGTTCTCATGCTCGCGGCTTGAACTTAAAGGTACTAATAATTGTGACCAACATTCAAAGAAAATTATCAGTTTTTTGATGATATCGGACATGTTCAAGACATTCAAAAGTAATTCAGCATTGGTAGGACAATACTTCTGTTGTTTAGTTTCGGAGACTTGTTTTCATTCGCGAAGTCAAATCCTTTGTCGAACATCAAATTGAGCAACGTTTGATAGAAGCAGCAGAAGTCATCAGTGCGGTGGAAAATGTCGAGTGTTACCAAATTAAATAAAGTTAATATACTAATGAACCATAGCAAAGAAACCTCAGATATAAATGAAATGGCTAGTAAGAAAGTTTGTGTTGTATCATCAAGGCGAATGACAGAAAAAACGAATAATACATGATGAATTAAGAAAGGTGCCAAAAATAGAGCCATAGGATTTTTTTCAATGCATATGTTTCAAAAATATACTGGTTCAGATTTTATATAAAATTTACGAGTACGTGTGAAGTTAGCCAATTATAATAATTGATTATGACTAAAAAACATTTGCTTGCGTTCGAAAATATAAAGATAAGCTCAATGTGCTTAATTTGTTTCATTTCATCATACGACGTGAATTGCGGTGAAGGGTAAAACTTTTCCTAACATTAGACTACAGGAATGCAGCCCAAGAATTTTGTATGAATGAATCCCTTTCGTGTTTGAAAAAATTGAAATAAAATAATCCAATTACTTTTCTAAATGAAGGTAAATTTAAATCGTTCCACATAGAGCAGTATATTGGACAACAAGAAGCAAAATTCAAAATCATGTGTACTCGAAATACTTAGTAACATAAAACCATAGGAACAGCGAGTAAATAAATTATACATAGAGTAAATTAATTTTAAGTGTGATTTTAAAATAGTTCCAATGACTTGGCCCAGGAGTGTCATGCTTGTTAGCAGCCAAGGGTATTTATTAATAAATATCACAGCTTACGGGGTTTTTAGTGAAGTTCTGCAATGCTTATTTTTCAACGCTTCCATAGCGTTACAAAAAAGTTTCTATCCGAGTATTTCAGAAAATTCCCCATTATTTTTTGAACTGCGTATTTTTATCATTCAATAGTCAAGAATCTCGGCGTTCATCTAGAAGAGTTATAAGTTCTATGAACATCACACTTTTAGCTGCAACAAAAAAAGTTCGTATCCTCCTCATGCTATAAAAATGATTTGAAAAGAAATTATATTCCTTGATCATAAATTCATCTTAACAAAAATTTCTGATGGAAAAACGTACCTGTATTAATGAGCATTGTTCCACGTTTATTTTAAAGTAACCTAATTTTAAATTTTAACTTCCAAATCTTTTAAATTGCGAGAAAGTAATGGAAACATTACAACATTCATTTAACCTTTACTTTGACTTCGTGCAACCATTTTTCCGGGAATCGCTCACGGAACTTGAGAGTGTTTGAATATTTCTTCTTATGTATAATGAAACTTCTGACGAGCGAACCGACTGGGGCAAATTCTTTTAACTCATTCATAGTTTCCTCGTCTCTTCCAGGTTACTGAAACTCATTCTTATGCGCCGACTTTGAAATAAGTAAAAGCAACACTAATAAGTGTACGAAGCTTACGTGTAATCTAATTGTAAAACAATCTAAACAACACTTGAACATAATTCTTTAATAAAACCATTCACATTGATGATTTCTAGTTCCATTTCTCTGTGGTTTCATGACGATAACTTAAAGACTATATCGATAAAACAAAATATAAATGTTCACAATTATTCATTTTGTAACAATCTGATCTCGCTACTCATATATCATGTTTCCAAACATCCTTATTGATGTTTATTGAAGGTTTTTTACTCCACATTCCTCATCATTACAATAATTGTTAGGAATTCAAAACGATATTGAATAGTCCAACGCAAGCGATTGATAATAATTTAATCAGATTATGTCACTGAAACTTATTTTTATATATGGGTCCGTTTTCTGCGGGCAATCTGCGTCATAACAAATAACTTGGCGAAGTTTGGGACAAAACTATTGACAGAGGAATATAAAATTATTGCGGTAAGGTTAGGGATGCTCTTCAGTTTCCCTGGGAACGTGTCGCTCCTCAATCGGAAGTTTTTTTGACTAGATTCGTAACGATAGAACATGCATGGTTGAATTATCTAGCACTACGATTGTGCCTCATTTTATATTTGCATACATGTAGAATCATACATGATATTTAAAAGTGTTGGGCTACGAGTTATATTTTGAACTGGGGGAAATTCTTCTTTAAATTTAACCCAACTGAAGTCATTAACAATAAACTAACTGTAAACAGGAAAACAATTAAAACGCAGTCGTCTGTTCAGCGATTCCTGGCGCTAGAGAACGCATCCGTCTGAGGGAACTAAGCTGCAACTGTCGCAGAAGATTGAAGAATCATAGTGTGGCTGTCATAGGAAAACATGAATACGATTAAGCTTCGAATGCTTATTCCCTCTGATCGTAAATCGAATGGTGAGTTTTAATGCGGAATTCGATGATGCACAACAGTCAAGCGAGAGCAAAACTAGAGAACCTGCTAACATTTTGGCGATGAGAGGTGTGAGGTACTCATCGTTCACAAAACAAGTCGTGAATGAGCTTCATGAACTTGCGGGCACAAATTTATCCTAAAAATTTTATACATCCTAACTTATAAATGAAATTTAGTAGAGTAACTCTGTATTTAAGATTACATAAAGCAGGGTATGTGAATATGTCGAGCATTTTTGCTTGATGCAAATACTGTAACCCTCAGCCAGTAAACGCGCTATTATGAACTTTGGCAGACTGTTTTTCCTTCAGAAACTTTGAAGGCTTTTTAAATTTGTTTCAAGAAGTAAACGAAATAGCATGTTTTATGAATTTACCTATAAATTGAGAAATGTGAAAAGTTTTGAAATGACGACTCAAAAAGATACTTGAATGTTAGAAGTAATTTCCGTAGAGTTATAGCTAGACTTCTGCACACGTTCATGAGAGTGGGTGCAAAGAACCGCCTATCTAACATGCTCATCTTTTTCTGACCACAGATCAACTTTAGATGAAGTTGTTTGTTCGTTTTGTGTTCATACTTTAGAGTTTAGAGTAAGCGACTGCTATAGTTTCTGGTAAAGAAAACTGATGATATGTTGATGAAGCCTTAAGTTTGTTTTATGAGTTAGTCTAGGAAACTCTGTTAATAATTTGTAAATTTGTTCCTGCAAACCAACTCTTTGGACATTGCCAGACTCCCAACGTATAACATCATTATCTTTAGAAAACACATTTAACTATTTTGTTTTCTCTTTCAAAATTACAGAAAAATTTTGCGCAGTTTGAAACTGTATAATACCTGTTGGCCGCTTCATAAGGGTTTACAGCTTCCTTACCATTGCTGTATCGTGAAAGTTTCGAAGGGAAAGCTAACTTTTCCATGACCAGATCGGAAGGGAACATCACATTCTATACATCGCTAGACTGAATTCTAGGCCAGATGAGGGTGAATATTTGATGCTCTATATTAGCGCAGCAGATAAGCGCAGAAAATAACTTCCTCTGGGTCACGAGGCTGCAGGTCATTTTGGGTGTCAGGACTGTGGAACTTAAGAGCTCGGCAATCTTAATTCTAGTAAAATCAAATATTCTTATCCGGTAGCGAACGATACGATTGACAGTGAAGTGTAGAAATAATAGTAGCTTCTGTGGAATTTCAGTGTAAAAAGGGAATTAAAATTCATTTATCTTACGGCTAGGAAAGAAGCAATTTGAATAATGGATTAAAGGTAAATTCACATTTGTCGAATTAAGGTACCCGGCAGGGGACATAGTAAGTCCTATTCGTATTATTTATGTCCCAAAATTTTCCCGCCCGAATGAACGAGTAGTACTGTGTACCTCCATCCGGCTCTTCTTCGTCCCAATTGAAATTCGTGAACACTTTGCCTTTGACGTCAATCCACTCCAGAGTCGTACTGTCCTGCTGCAGACCGAGAGCGATGTCCCGCTCCTGCGCCACTGTGTAGAGCATATAACAGAACTGTGGGCTCACTGGGGCAGCGAGGTCCCCACCCAAATTTACACACAGTTTTCGAATTAACGACCAGTAATTTTTGTGTTCCCCGATGAACTCTAACGTTCCGATGTAGCCCTCGGGGTCAGAAATTAGGTAGTATGTTATGAGCGTTACGGAGGCCGGAGTGCGAAGAGTAATCCGATCCAATTCCGTGAAGATGAGGCACTCTCTTGTTGCAGAATCCCATCCGAAGATGTAGCAAGTGACGTTGTTCTGACATAAGTTGCCGCAGCTGTTGAAGAAACAGTTCAATCAAATGTGTTAAGGAAAACTGTTTTCAATAAAGTAGTTCTTGCTAGCAGTATTTGAAGATCACAAGTTCCAATTCATTAAACAGCTAAAAGTACAGTGGAATACTGTTCAAAGCATAATACATGGTAGCATTTTGTTTGTAACGTGAATGAACGGGTGAATTTGCTCATAAAGCTATAGGTGTCAAGCTGTTAATGGGCATCTTGTCGACGTCGCAACTGTGGCTGTAGTAAACCTAAGTCTTTATGCAACATTGACTTTAAAACTGAAAGGAAATTATTAGGCCCTAACTAATTTCAAGCAGGCCAGAGGATGAAGAGATCTTTAAAAAGGTGACAAAGTTGGATAAACCTCTCAGGATGAAAACAAATCCTCTGACACTGTCGTTAAGAATTTTCGTTGAGATATGACCGAAATCAGATCCTGTTAAAATTGTACAGAATGATATATTCATAACCGCAAAAACAACGGATTACTCAGAACCAACAAAATGCCGATAACATATCCTTTGCAAACAGAGACTCTAAGGGATAAAAGTCAGAGATAAATATAATAATTTTAGAAAGACTTTACATTAAATGAACACGCTCGAAAATTTTTTATCACATGAGATCACTGGACGTTTACACTGGAAGATTACAATAAAACAGAACATTAGTGTTGAAGGAAGAGGTAAAAGTTTAATCAGAATTTTCAAAGGAAACTGAATGATTAAATAAGATTGTTCTTCATTAGGAATTGGAAATACTGGTTGCAGAGTATGTATATCTAAATTGAACTTGACAGCAATATTAGAGTTGGCCGGTGAAATGCTGTGAGTGGACAAAACTACCAAAGGAAATGAAAATACACGCTAACTAAAACGCATACAAACAACTTATTCATGACGATGTGCTGTTAAAATAAAAGATCAGAGATAGCTAGTATCATACATACCAGTGCATGCAACCTTATCATTCGGAAAGTCTGATAAATTGTTAAGCAAAAACTCATCATACATGCAAACAATATCAAAAGTTAGCACTCACTTTATGCGACTGAGCTGCAGGTAGGTGGTGAAGTTACCACCCACGGTGGTGCCGTCACGCAGGAATTCTGTGTATCTCCTCGTGGTAAGTGTTGCTGGTGACGATTGCAGACACGTGCAGGTTACGATGAACGTTAGTACCGTCGACCGTTGCATTCTAGTCCTCTAAGGTGTCGTTGTGTGTGAAAGAAATTGCTAATCTGTAGGAAATTGTAGCTTGATATTATTGAAATTCATGGGGAAATATACGTGTTTTTTTCATTATCGCACAACTGCAAGGTTGATGTTACTTATTTTGGAACATTCATGGTCAGAAAAATTTAACTTGTGCTTAGTTCAAGAGTTTTCTAGTAGACAGTTTTACAATGAAGTTATTTTATACCTGAAACACACAAATCGCTTGAATGTATTAATATTTTTACCAATGTTTTCTCTGTCAAATGTAACGACTAGTTGGAATTTACTTTCTGTAAAATCACCAGCATTCGTAAAAAAAAATTAAATACTACTTCAAACTTCAAGACACCTTCTCAATTTTTGAAATCCCGTGGAAAATGAGGTTTTTGTTCAATTGACATAAGCGAAAATGTGTTGAAATAAAGTACTATTGCATCCTATTGCATAATGACTTAGTTAAATAAAAATTCGCTGTACTTCAAAAATGTTGGAGTACCAAGCCGAGAGAATTTCTTCTCGCTTTGTGGCAGCTAGTGAGAAAGAACTTCTTAAATTATACAGTAAATCTAACAAAAATAACAATGAAACAACGTTAAAAGGGCCGATGATGTATAACGAGCACTTCGACCTTTGAATGGCTTGTGATATTTTAGGAAAAAGTGATTTTGCACAAATTTTTTGCTTTGGTTCAGAAATAAGAGCTCTGTGTTTCTAAGTATTCATGAAAATCAACTCAGAAATGGGTTTCTTAATAATTATTTACCGTCAAGGTTTATGTCTAACTAAATATGATTACTCACGCAGTAAAATTTCTTAAATTATTCAATAAATCTAAGAAATGGCGAAGAAATAATGTGAAAAGGGTCAAAAGATTCTTCTCTCAACTGCCCTTCAGTCAGTTAGAAAGGCGGTATGAGTTTTACAAAAAATTGCTATTACTGACAGAACCATTCATCATGTGAACACACGTTTAAGCTTGAAAAATTATTTAAATGGCCCAAAATTTGTGCATTCTTGTCCTTTAAGAAATGGTGCACATGTTGCAAAAAAATCACTGGCACACGTGGTCAAACATTTTTAAACCAAGACTCATAACAAAGTATAGCGTAATTATTAAGATTCGTGTTCAGTTGGATGTCAGAAATGATTTAATTCTCATTTACAAAGGTTCCGTACCATGCCTGTTCTAATTACAAAGTTGCGTAATCAAAATAAGGAAGGAAGAGTTAACTTAGCGTGCACTTTCGGCGGCTGTCGGTCTTGCAAATGAGGCAATGCTCTCCAAAAGTCTACGGAAAGTGCACTCCTCAAATAACTGCACGAGTTACTCTGCCAGCTTTTTATGTTGCATGAAGGCCATTAAAACAAATGGTTGTCGATCAGATCAACGTTATATTTAACATACTTCAAGTAGCTAAACCATAATTCAAGTTCTTGACGAAACGGGTTCGCTGAATGATTGTTGTAATTTATTATAAAGAGTTGCCTAGGACCCATCGATTCGTTTGAATAAATCAATGACCGATTTAATCCAATAAGTCTCAAGCTTGAGGCTGTGACGATTTAAGTATCCCTAAAAAGCAAGACCCTATATATAATATTTGACGTAAATCAAAGTCACAACTTACGATCATTTCGCCAATGTTAATTTATTCTTTTTTTGGTACGAGTTATGCTCCCCCATTCATCTTCTCAGGAAAACTTATGAAATCTCGTTCACGTGGTAAAAAGAATATTAACTGAAGTGCTCAAAAAAGTATTCGAATAAGGTAATGAAAATGTCCATTACAACACACTCTGGCGTTATATCTAAAAGGTTAAAAAATGTGCTCGTAACATGTTTTTTAACAGCACGTTATTCTTCTAGGTTGATCTTGTTGCATGCTCCATAAGAGCTTAGAAGAAGATTAGATATTATTTATATGACAAAGAAATTCAATAATGGGTACGCCTTTAAATGTGCACAAAAAACGACCGTGGCTCAGATAGTCCAGCATTTTTTCAGGTAGTACAAGAAATGTGTGACTGGATATCATTGAAGAACAATCATATAACTGTTTATGAACTCAGAATTAAACTAAGCGACACGAGCAAGAAGGGTTTGACGTTTAGGTGATCAGAAGCAGATTTCCTTTAAAGTACAGTTGCAATAAGAAAAATTATTCAAGTGAATAAACGTGGCAACTGTAAAGCATGAATATTTTTCGATTTTGTGTCTGTAATGAGCAAAAAAAGCAATTTTTTAAATAGGTATTACGTGCTAATGTACTTTCGATGCAGTCCCGGTGTGATCAAAGTCAAGTGTACTCACAAAAATAATATTCTACCGTAGTCGAGTATCAGTAATACTTGAAGGGATTTTGACCAGGTGTTAGTTACTTGCAAAAAGTTGAAAGTCAAGTAGAGAATTAGCTCTAAGTCAAGACACTATCAAAGAGAAATCGGTCTTCATTAGAGCGAGCTTTGAAGACTAGAAATAAAATGCAAAACAACATCATCTCATTTGAACGACACGCAAAAATTACCGTCTCCATTTGCATTTTCGAAGGCTCAGATTCATTTAGGGAGGTAAGAAAAAACAGCGGTGAATATATGCAAGGACATAGCTCCTAATGCGGAAGAGCAGATGACTATAGTTTCCATAATTAAAATACAATATATTATGTTTCGAAGACTGGAAGTGTACATGCACTTTTCAAGAGGCTCCTTTTTTTATCTTCCATTAGCTTCACTAAAAAAGTTGCTCACGGACACAGTAAGAAACATTTATTACTTAAAGCTCTTACTTTATAGCAAGTTACTCATTTTCTACATGAATTTTACAATTATCGGCTAGAAAAGCGGATATTTAGCGTCTCGCCTCCTGTTTTTAACTAAAACTCAACCCTAGAAACGTTCGGCTTTTATGTCATGAACATTTATTTTACTGTTTTATTCACATGGAAGCTTTCGTTTTCACAGAGTTAACATATTCCTCTAACGCCTTTTAAATTAGCACCTACTTTTGTACAGAAATAACAGTAGATAGGATTTAGCATTTCATAAGAAGGGATTAAAAATAAGTATCAGAGACATAATCTGATTATATTACTATCAATCGCTTGCAATGGGACTATTTAATATCGTTTTGAATTCCTAATAATTTTCGTAATGATGAGCCATTCGTCGATTTGCTTACCAGGGTGTTTTATTATGGGTAAGAAATAATATCCAAACACTCTCAAATTCAATGAATAATTGAATGGTTGTTGAATGAAGTTTGCGTAAATTTTTAATGAGTGTTGTCATGTTTCCCTTATTGTTTTAAAATAGAAATGGCTTCCTCTGGGTCACGAGGCTGCAGGTCATTTTGGGTGTCAGGACTCTGGAACTTAAGAGCTAGGACCAATTGCTAGGAAAAGGACCAATTGCTAGCTAGCAATTGCTTCAATTGCTCATATTAAATTAATTGTTAAGAAGTAGATTAGTACTTAAATGTTCAAGGGCTCCTTCCGAGGTGTCCCTATTAAAATTAGGTCACTTAATTTGAGAAAACTGCAGAACATAGCTCGTCCATACAAGTATGTTTAGTCATCAGAATTTTTCGTTAGAAAGAATTTCTAATTCTTAGAAATTATAAAAATGGAATCTAATTCCTTTCATATCACCTTCATTTCCTGATGAGGATACGAACTTATTTTGTTGCTGCTACAACTGCGATGTTCTCGAACTTCACAACTCTTGTGGGTGAACGACATGATTGCAAACACAAAATCTCTTTCAAAGTCTTTGAGATTCTTTTAAAACAATAATTAAACTTTATTTACATTTATTTACTTGATGATCCATGCACTGGTAATTAAGGTATTAGCTTTCTCTATTCTGACATTACCATAACACATGGGCAGGAATAATTTATACATACAGGTATGTTTTGCTATCACAAATTTTCGTTAGGGTGAATTTAAGAACATAGAATTCGATTTCCCATCATCTTCATTTCCTCAAGAGGATATAATCAGCACTCCGCAGGAGGAAAATGTGAGGTTCTAAGCTATGAGTTAGGTAGGCCTCTTTTTTTTGCTGCGATAAAACGCTTTTGTTATGTTACAAGGACTATTTTATTTCTTGGTTCACTGCTGTCCTGTTTTTCAGCACCTACTACTTTCTGCTTTAACTTTCATCTTGTTTCATCAACTTCTTTCTTAATTTACTGTTTCTATGCATCTTGTGCATAGATTCCGCGTTCATTTATTCCAATTAGCATAACACTTTTACCTAAGTGAAGGACCAAATGGAATCTTTAATTATACATTATAATGGGAGCAAGTAGTGCAGAAAAACCCTCAACTTATCTCAATACTAATTGGTGCCTTCATCCTTTCTCTCTTTGGACCGCCTTTGTTGAGGATAGGGTGTCTTAAACCAACATCTAATCTAATCTAGTTTGAAGCAGATGCAAACTTATATCGTTACTGGTAAAACTTTATTTCTTTTATTGACTTTCATTTCCTGAATTTACAAGTATAACACTCCTATTCAAGTCATTGGAATTTGTTTAAAACCCGGCGTAAACTTATACTTTACACTATGTTGCATGCTCTCATGCTAAGTATTTCGAGGTCAGACCTGAGGATTTTATTTTTTACCTTTTATTTTCCAATAAATAGCTGAATGTTTACCGATTTAGATTGACTTGCATTAAAAAATAGATTCGATCAATTTATTTAAACGTATTCAAACGCAAGAAGAATTAAACTAAGCAAAATTCCTTGGCTGTATTCGTGTAGTCTAATATAAGAAAATAAAATTTTACCATCCACCATAATGTCGTCAACCAAGACGGAAAAAATTGGAAATTTCATGAGAAGTCATGCCTCGAACTTTGATTCCGTGATGTGGCTTAATGTTTGAAAAGTAATTTATTTAATTTCACAATAAATTGAACATAAAAATAAAATCCACACGGGTGGCTCATGCAGCGCAGCGCAGTCTTCCACTCATGGCTTACGTGGGTCACATGCAACATTTCACTAAGGTCGTACACCATTTTGCCTCAGCAAAAAGCGCGAGAGATGACTTACCGCGTATCCGTTAGTGTAGCAGTACTCGTGCAGCTCAGAGAGAGGCGTGCCGAGGGCGCAGTCCGATGCAAATTCACCGATCACGATGGGGCGGTCGAGTCCGTAGTCTGAGGCTTGTAACTGCAGGGAAAACCATGATTCTTCTCATAAAGTTTCACAGCAGTCAAGAAGTGTTCTTTTACCTAAGAAAAGGACCAAATTAAATCTCTAAATATACAGTATAATGGGAGCAAGTGGTGCAAAAAACTCTCAAAATGTCTCTAATGAACTATCACTTGTGTTATGAACGAAATAATAGTTTATCTTAGGTTACTTCAAGCGGTAGATAATTTGAATTTCAAAAAGCAGCATTGTGAGAGCATAATTTTGCAATTTCTGCCCATAAATTAATCTCCATTGCCTGTTTAGATGTAACTGATTCGCAAATAAAAGTTAAACCAGACTTATTTTCATGTCTTCGAAAACGTCAAAAATTGTGTTTTCTGATTGAAAGAGCTAGAAACCTCTACAATATTACAATTGCTTAGCAAATATTTGAATACATTAATTCAGCTTTACACGTTTCAAAACACAATAAATAACTTTCTGCTTTCGATGAAATAAGTTAATAAAATTAATATCAATCGAAAAATTTTACCCGGATGCCGAGTCACATAGGTTTCGCTCACTATTTTCGTTTGAGAGTCGTGCGAGGAATTTTACTGTTAATTGTAGCGATGATTTTCATTACTGTAATTACAGTATTAACCTGAAAGGTAGTTCATCCAATGATGGTGATAAAAAGAATCTTGGATGATTACGTTGAAAAATCAGCAAGCCCTAGCTGGAAATATGATTAAATGAATTTGAGAAGTCTATTTCGGGTTATTTTGAAAAATTTCATACAAACATGTTCCAGTTAAATTCATTCGTTGTGAATTACATAAATAAAAGACCATGTCTTGCTCGTGAAAATTACTTGTACAGTTTTTTTTAATTACGGGACTCGAAAAAATCTTCAACAACTTTTGATACAATGAACGGATTTTTGAAAACAAAACGGCAGTCGCATTCTGAGATTTACTATCTTTCGTTTGGACTAATTTTTGAAGATGAAATTCCTCACGTGGCGTCCACTCGACTGCAAGCAATAGTGGACGCGTGTTCGCATGCTTCTCATTGGAGCACTGGTGAGGGTGGAACCGATCAATCTTGTTTCTGAGATGATGACATCATGAAAGGGAATTTCGTAGGTTGTAGTCTCTCTCTCTTGAAACTTCACTGGTCTACGGCAATGCTCCTTCCAACTCCAAGCATGAATACGAAATAAATTTTGAACATCTAATAAACGGCTGAAGAAAAGCATTAATATTTAAAAATTACTGTTACTACATAGTGCACACGGCTTGTCAAAATACACGTGATATTAATTCCGTCTCTGCATCTGCTGGGTTAATGCACCGAAAATTGTGGAGTTGACGAAGCTTGTATCACAGATACGCTCATCACCCACTTTCGGCTGGTGGGTGTGACACACGGACAGGCGGACGGACGGACGGACGCTGCTCCCATTATAGAAACTAATTTAAAACAATTATTTTCGTATTATCAATTAACAATATCACAGCATCATGATGAATTTCAACAGAAAAGGTCAAAAGAAAATTTCTATCACTATTATAAAAGGAGCCGCGTCCGTACGTCTGTATGACCCCCTCATGATTATAGTTTCCAGAATACGCAACCGACTTATTTTTACAAATAGAAATTTTCTATGGAGGTTCCTCTGATGAAATTCATCATGTCGCTTTGATATTTTTAATTGATAATGCGAAAATAAATGTTTTAAATTTGTTTGACCAGTAACCTGGCTACCACTTGGTATAAGGCCCAAGTTTTTGGAGCTTGAGTTATTGTTTTCGAAATTGGGATTTTCTTGAAAAGCTTTGTTAGAAATTTATGATTCCGACTTTCTTAAACGCGACTACTAGGAAGAAATGTTACTTCTTGCCTGACCCAGTCGAAGGGGCAGTCTGGACCAAGCCGGGATCTTCTTGACTTCCTTTTTTCTGTTTACGTTGTTGCAGCTGCAATTCTAATTTTCTGTTTTGTTTATTTCGTTTCTTTGCACGTCAGAGCTTCTTGCCTTGCCCAGATTCAATTGCTCATATTAAATTAATTGTTAAGAAGTAGATTAGTACTTAAATGTTCAAGGGCTCCTTCCGAGGTGTCCCTATTAATTGTTCTTTGGTCTCTTTGACTGCTGCCAGTTGGCTTTAATTAATGTTAGCCACGACCTTTAAGATAAGTCTTGAAATCGTTGAGCTATTGCTCCATAAGTTCGAAAATAAAATTCCTATTTTAAACATTCCAAAACGAACCTTAAACTCTCTAACCTAGTGGAATGCTTAAACCTTAAATCTTAAATGTGAACCCTGGGGAAGGTTACTAACCCCAATTTTTCCTCTTTGACCCGGCATAATTGCCTCTTGATCGGGAAAATTGTTCAAGGTAATGTAAAATGAAATATCTGGTATTTTTGACTTGTTGAAATAATTGAAGTTATGAGTTAATTCTCGTCATGTTCAACTAGGTATTTAAGAGAACATTCTGTTTTAAGACAGAACTCCCGTTGATGAATCACTTTTCGTTGATGTGGAACCTCTAATGTTCTTCAATGTTCTTAATGAAGAAGAGCTAGCGACATCGTGTGTCTTTAAGCGTAATCTACTCAACTCTACTCTGGCTTCGATCCAACTTATTTCGTAAATTTCGTCAAAACGCTTCTCGACACGCTTGCGGAAGCGCCGACGATCTTTTACTTTGAATAAAGTTTTGGCAGCTCCCGTCTTTGTAAGACTGGGATTCTACTCGAGGTCTAAGCGAGCGTCTAATCAATAAAATAAACTTGATGAATAAACGTGCTCGTTTCTTGATCTTATGATTCCCAACAGCTTCGAAGAGATAATAGACCACATTTCAGAATCAAATTCCGGAAAAAGAGGCCACCAAGGATATAAATGTGTCCAACCGCAAGAGAGAAGTGGCAAGACTTCGACAGCACGAAAAACGCCGAAGACGATCGGATGAACAACGCGAAATGGCGAGACGAAGCAATGCTGCTTGCCAACTATAAACTAGAGCTAAATTGACCCTTGACCGGCGTTTCGAAATTCTACGGAATAATGCAGAGCAGCACCGAGTAGCTAGAGAGAGCTAAACACATGAAAGAAGCGAGGAAATTCTTCGGCATAACGCTGGACAACATAGAGTGGCACGAGAGAATTTAACTCAAGAAAGAAGGGATGAAATTCTTCAGATTAATGCCGACCAGCACGTGTGCACTAGTTTTATTGAAAATAAACAGATTATGTTTTCTGGATACTATAGTTCAATTGAAAGGGAATTTTAATTTCCACAGAAAAATAATGCAGTAGAATGATTTCTTGTATTTCTTAAGCTTTATCCTTGTTGCTATCAAAGCTATGGGTTAGATGACACACAGACAGACGGACGGACGCGGCTCTCGTTATAGTATAGATCAAGAACTGACTAGCAAATATAGATGTTGGCATTATGTAAGATAAAATGTTCAAATTAAAGCCCTCATATAGCAAGATCAGATATACTTAAAAAAATTACTCACTTTTTCCGCAACTACAACAATTTGCAGTTGTTGTAACGCACTCAGTTTTCGTTACTTTAGCATTGAGCGCATCCTCCAGTTCCTTGTATTGTACATCAACACTGTTGACAAGTGCTTTCCTTCTAATTACAGTTTTACTTGGAGCAAGTGTAGTAATCAGTTTCTTAAATGTTTCACTTTCGACAATTTGGAAAGCCAGCATTTCACCAATCACAAAATCAGTAATGAGATTGTTGACGAGCTTCGCCTGAGTAACTCGTACTATGCTGCTACTAGAAGCTATCATATCGCTTACACTTGGGTGACTTTGTACGGTTTTAAGCTCTGCATCCTGTGAAATTTCTTCTACACATTCTATAGGATGTATTCTTGCAGAGATTTTCGCGCGAGACTGGCAGCATTGTTCAAAATCTTTGACTTTATGAAAATGCTCCGTCTTAATGTGCACCTTGATGTTGTACAGTGCTGTTTGTTTGCACTTATAGTTTTCACCATTGGCGTGCAAAACTTTCATTTAAAAGATAACTTATGCGCCGAGTTGTGATCCCGAGAAGATGATTGCGAAAGGTATTTAAAAAATTCACCTATGAAAGGCCAAGAGTTGGCGCTATCAACTCCATTATTATTGTGCACTGCGGCCACTGCCTAAGATGTGGTGCTAAAAAGTTTCTTAATCTACCAAATCCATGTCAATTCTTTTGCTATTGGTTCATACTAATGGAGCGAACAGCGCGACAGTCGACGAAGTAATGACAGACTGATGAGCTATATTGCGACCATGGTAGACGTCTACCATGGTTGCGGCCACCCCTTGATGTGCGAAGTGTTGGTGCGTTGCTGCCTCAAGCCTAAGCATGTTGAAACTCGCTCCAATGTTTGCGGTCGTCATTTACACACACTACCGTGTCGTCTGAATAATGCCAAAACGTGTTGTGCACATTGCTCAACTTGTATGAAAATCGTCCCAGATTCACATGATATAATTGCGCGCTTACACTATGATTTTAATACATAATAATTACATAGCAAAAAATATAGCAACTAGTTACTAGCGCTTGACGTTAACTAAAAACCGAGCACTGCTAGTAATTCTCCAACCAAGCAACGCTAGTGCTTGCGCTAGTAAAAAACTAGCGGCGCTAGTTTTACCGCCGCTAGGCACAACTCTGTAAAGTAGCCAATGTTAGTTTAGAAGATCGTCGTAAAAAAAACAAATTGCTTCTGAACTCACTTCAGTTTCATAAAATAGTGTGTATATTTTTAGACTGGTTTAAGATTTGTTATTTTAGTGCTTGCTCATCGAGACGCTTGACATTCTCAACGACTGTAGTTCACGTTAAGCTGATCACAATTGATTCAAATGCTGTTTTAAACAATTTAAACCATTTTCTAAAACAATTTATTTCCCACAAGCGACACAGAAACAGATTGTTTCGCAAGTCTAGGTCAATGATCAAATTTGAGTATAGCTACCTGTGGGCCCGAATAAGTTCAGTGACTGCTCCCTTCTCTCGGGCAGAGTTGTTGGTTTGATACTTGGCACTGTCAGCTATGTGTTCCTTCCATTTGGGAAAGGGGAAAACTCAATTATAAATTTTCGCTGATCTCAGATGCTTGAAGAAGATATTGGCTCGACTAGAGGTGAGTATTATCGATTCCTGGCGTTAGTTATGAGGCATTTAAAAAAACAAGTGCAAAAAATAACATTTATTAAGATGATTTAAATGAAATACATCTATTTGAAGATGTTATCTAAATACATCATCGATGTAACTGACTTAATATGAGTTAAGAGTCACCTGTTTTAAAAATTACGTTACTACAATGGTATTCAAGAATTTTTCAACTGCAAAACAGGTATATTTATAAAATGCACGTCAAGATACGCGAAATATTCAGTAACATCTTCCAGTGTTCCGACCTTTTCTATGTACCGGCCGAAAACTACGCGAATGGGGTTCGGGAGTGACGAAGCAGCAGCGTAGTGATAGTTTATTGGTACTTCAGAGTTGATACAGGCTTGGTAGTTGGCAAGAATCAGAGAGATCAGACGATAGGTGCTAATACAAGTCTTCTACAGTGCATCTGCGATCCATACAGCTGCTTCCTCGACGGTAACGCGTCTGTTACTGAACAGAGGTGACTCTATCTCATGTGACCTCTACGGCAGCGCACCGTCAATGAACAGCGCTGTCTCTTGCTGATGCTATTTATACACTCTGCGGACGCACATAATGCTCCCCCCAATACTTAAAAATTCTTTATGACAATAAAAATTTTTAACGTTATTCAATTAACTTTGATTTTCCCTTGACTATCAATTAATCTTACAATCCGTCAAGTCAATTCGAACAGATCAGAACGTATGACACTAAAGGCTTCCAAATAATGAACGGAGGTAGGCAGGTATGGCTTTTTCTGTCTGTAGCAAAGCATAAAGACAACAAAATTCAACGGCAACCCACATTTTGTTAAACATTATAGTGTTAATTCACTACTAGATTTTAGAATCCAAAATCAACCAAATAATCACTCTACGCACTTAGCTCAAACAATTTGTTCATTCATCATTAAGTTATTTATCAACTGCTTTTTAGAATTCGTGGATACTTCAAATATTTCGGATACAAAGATACATCGCACGATTTAACATATCAAAATATCAAAATCAAACATCAAAACGCGTACTTAATAAATCAACTAAAGTTATAGAATATAAGTTTAAATACGCAAACAATACAATACTACAAATGGCAAGTTCAACTCGTCCTACGATTCAAATTAACTTAATTCAACTCAACTAAACCACAAGCGTGCAATTTGGTTTTTTGTTCGCAATATAATACTTCGTCTCAATATTTCACGTGAGTACATGAACAAATTAATCTATAGAATAGAATACATAATCCGTATAGAGATTCAATAGTTTTTTAATTTAATAATAATTCAATGATAGAGAAAAATCTACGGATTTCAATACCAGAATTTAACTATCTCGTGTCACATTTTTCTCGCGTTACATTTCTCGTGGCACGCTGCTGAAAAATGCTTTGAATATGAAAACTCTCCGATAAATGCATTAATACAATTAAATTCGCAAGTGATCGTTACATGATGAGTATATAAGTAGTTATTCTGCCTTTCTGCTTTTCAATCATTACAATTAAAATGGTTCTTCGAATTTTCAAAAAGCTCTCGCCCTTCGCGAACTACTGATGAACAAAACATTTCCATAGGGCAAGTAAAACCACAACAAGGATTATATTAAACGGCATCAGAATAATAACAATAAACCGTATCAAATAGTAGTAGACTAAGACATAGGATACTGTATAAAATAGAAGTACGCTAAGAAGGTATCTACTCTTCGGAATTTTTCATTTTCCTGGTCTGCAAAAAGTTTTTCCTTATAGTCAACTTGCACTGTGATTTCCTATATTTTTATTAAGTATGGTGCAGGTAGGTATTTGAATATATATCATTTTTTGTAGATGAGACTAAAAACATTTTCTGTATATCTTTAGCTTGAGAGAGATCCATCTTGTATGGATATTGTAGTTGTAATGTTATGTGTTGACTTGAGGTGGGACTGCGAGTATTTGCTTAGGATTACAAATCTCCTTCCAAACGTTTCGCCGCAAGGCTACATCTTCTCCACTGAGTCTACTAATGATTTTGTTTAAGTCTCGCTTAATATAAATAATCATGACTGTGATAATAATCGTGATTAGTGTGTAAATGAGCAACATTATATCACTCAACTGATCAGGAATGAGATCTACCCTCGTTTCCTCCGTGTGTCGGATGAGTTCATCCGAGATCTGACCATTATTGGCCTTTATTGCGGTTAAGATGGCATCTACATTAATATTCGAGACTTTGTTTCCCATTTTAACGGGCCACAAAGCTAGCAGCGCAGGAATTAAAATGGTGCCGCTTGAAATTACGTAAGTAGTTATTATTGATTAATAGTGAATATTGTTTTTAGCAATTACAGATATAGAAAATTTATTTTATCACTGAATGGTTGCTGGAAATGCAGCGATTCTTATTTCAAATACTAGTTCGATATCGTTTCCTGATTCATATACCAAAATACGTGTACGTAAAGGGGAATCGAGGTTCAGGAACAAGGTTAATTTGCAATAGGCCTCCTGTAACAATTCTTTAGGTACCCTAATTCTGAAAACGATCGTCGATTCCTGTGGTTGCCAGAGTTGGTTGGTAGCCCCGGTACACATCAATACAAATTAAGCAGTGAATGCGTATGTTGTAAATCGGAATGTGTAAAAATGTTCCGGAGTTGTTCAGGCGTCGCTCCAGGAATCTGAAAAGAACGATACAGCTTATTAGCATGGCCCCAAGTTTAGAGTAAACAATTTACGTTTCATACTAAGATTAGTATTTCATACTAAGATATTTCATACTAAGATTTCATACTAAGATTTCATACTAAGATTTCATACTAAGATTTCATACTAAGGCACGCTTCCTTCCCTCTCATCAAGACACATACATTCCAACTACACTGCCTGGCATTATTTTCAAACAATTTGCGGCAGGTGCGATACAGGTCTCGCAGGCTTCGCACTCGCGCTCTCGTGTCGACATCTCACGATTGCACCTAAGTTTATCAATTCTAGCTCACGACCTGATGAGCACACTCTGATGTCGCAACGATAGTATGACAACATCCTCAGCTCATCATCTCGGCTGAAGGTGTTTGCGTAACAGAAATATTTCCTAGAGCAAGACACACATAAAGTCTTAAGAACTCAAAGAACGCACTTACAAGCTAAGAACTCATAGAACTCACTTACAGGCTAAAAACCATTTGAATACATATATGGAATGGCAAATTCGGAATATTTGAGAACGAACAACTACAAACTAGGTTGACAATTTCACCTTCTTAACTTATCTAGAGGCAGCACATAGTTTAGGTTCGATCGGATAATCTTGTTACCGATCTTAATATCTGCGTAATTTTTACCTAGCTTTTCAATGATAGCTGGTCCTAAGAAATTTGGCTGTAACTTGTGTTTTTTGGCATGATTTTTTACTAGTACACGGTCCATCACTTTTAAATTTTTATCGCGACGTTTCATATTTCTATAGGCAGTTCTTTCAATTGTGGCGTTAATGATCGCATTTCTAATATTGTTCACTACAATAGATGACTCGGTAAATTTTTGTTTGTGAACATCTTCATATGTAGTCGCAACATTGAAGTCTTCTAATTTAGTAGAACTAATGTATACACACGTATCTCTACCGAAAACCGTGTATGCGGGTGTATCTCCTAAAGTTTCGTTATAGCTATTATTAATCGAATTCTCTACAATATCCAGCAAGCTATCCCACTCATTATGAGTAAGAAAATTTAGATATAACTTGAGCAGATGTCGAATTTTACCATTACATCGCTCAACAATTCCGTTTGAAAAAGGGGAATAAGCCAGAACTTCCTTTTTTAAGATAGAAAGTCCTTTAGTGAAGTTTTTTACCTTAGATGATTTAAATTCGGCTCCGTTGTCCGATAATAGAACGTCCGGAGTTCCAAACAGACAACAAAAATTCCATAGACAATCTGTAACAGTCTCTGTACACCGGTCACTAGTCGAATATAATTTAACAAACCTGGAAAAAAGGTCGATAATCACAAGAATATATTTGTTACCATTGTCCGTCATTGGTAATGGACCGTAGAAGTCCATGCTGATCGTTTGAAAACATCGTGTTCCAATCGGAGCATTTAGAATTTTAATCGGAATCGATATTCGTGATTTTAGAATCTTACAGGTATCACAGGATTCAACAATTTTGCGCGTAATTGTCCGTTCGTACGGATGAAAATAATTTAATTTAAATTTAAACAAGGTATGATTTAAATCCGTATGTGATAAATTATGAATGAAAGAAATTATCTTGTGTAGCAGAGTGTATGGCACCACGATAGTCAGAATGGTGCTGGGTCTGTTGTCAATTCTTCGTTTTTTATACAAAATGTCATTCATAATCAGAAATTCATTTAAGACAGTATTAGAAACTTTCGTCGCGTTCTCTATGCCATCCTTTATTTCGGAACAATAGGGATCGTTATCTTGTTCACGTTTAAATTCGTCTAACGACCAGTTGTCATTAATACTTGAATGGTCTGTAGTCGTGTTCACTTTATTCAGTCTGCATAAGCACATTTTCTGTCTGCTCTTAAAGTCATTGGGCTCACGTCTGGGGGCTTCAGCAGTCCTGTTGTCGTGTCTTTCATCATCACTTCCTGGCATTGTTTTCTCGAACTCCCCCTCAGTTACGGGCTTGTTACATTTGTTACCCGCAGCAGCGGCTTGCAACCTGGTTACAACGGGAAAAGTCTCTACATCTGGGTTTAAGTCAGAACACTCTGATAGTTCTTTTTCTGTTAAAGGATTTTCTTCATGATTTAATCTACTTAATGCATCGGCGGCACTATTCGCTTTTCCTGAAAAATACTTTAATTTGGCATCAAAGGCTTGGACATATATGCTCCATCTCGCGAGCGTGTTGTCTTCAGGTAATTTCTTTGAAAATAATGGGACGAGCGGCTTATGATCGGTATATATAACCAGATCATAGCCTAAAACAAGATATTTAAAGTACTTTAACGCTTCAACTATAGCGTACATTTCCTTTTTCGTAGTTGAGTATCGACGTTGAGTGGAATTCAACGTTTTAGAGAAAAATGCAACAGGTCTCATGTTTCGAACCTTATCAGTAGCTGACTGGAGTAAAACAGCTCCTATGCCTACATTCGATGCATCACAAAACAAATGAAATTTTTGATCGAAGTTTGGATGACTCAAGGTGGTGTTTGCGCACAATTCATCCTTTAATTTTTCAAAGGCGTTTTGACAATCTCTAGCCCAATTGAATTCGACATTTTTCTTTAGAAGATTATAGAGTGGGCTTGCGATACTCGCAAAATTTTTTATGTACCTACGAAAGAAATTTACTAGTCCTAGAAATGACTGTAGTTGTTTAACATTCTTTGGAATTTCTAAATTCTTTACTTTGTCAGTACCGGTGCTTCTGGTTCCCATTCCACTAATGGAATGTCCTAAATATTCAATTTCGTCACGGAAAAACTCACATTTTTCCGTTTTGATTGACAATCTAGCGTTTCTTAACAGTTCAAGTACAACTTTTATATCGGCAAGATGCTGTGCCTTCTCCTTAGAAAATATGAGCACGTCATCCATAAAGACGAAAGATAGTTTTCCTAGAACAGGAGATAGCGTTTGCGTCATGACAGACTGGAAATATGCTGGTGAGGTTTTTAAACCAAAGGGTAAACGATTAAATTCATATTTTCTACTACCAACTGTAAATGCGGTTATTTCTTTACTCTCATCGGTCAGTGTAATATTATGATATCCTGACCTAAGATCTAGTTTAGAAAAATATTTTTGACCATTTAAACTATAGAGAATGTCGTCCACGCGCGGCAGCGGGAATGATTCTTCATGAATTACCTCATTTACCTTGCGAAAGTCAACTACCGGACGTATGGTTCCATCTTTCTTATGAACTACAATTATCGGTGAATTATAAGCTGAAATCGATGGTCTAATAATTCCGTCGTCTAACATTTTTTCGTTAACGACTTTCAAGTCTTCCATGTAACGGTGGGCAATACGATAGGGAGGGACATTTACGACATCCACGTTAGGTTTCAAACGTATTTTGTAGGGTTTAATTGCAGCAGCGGAGATCGATTCATTGTCTATAGTGATAACATCTCTGAATTCGTTTAACAGACTCAGCAATTCAGGCTTCATTTCATCATCGTTACACTTGATATCATCATTATTTAATTTCCGCCGACCACGGGCGATTTCTTTGGAATCAGAAACGTACTCTTTGTCAACAACTCCTGTGATCCCGACAGATTGACTATTAGTGTCTTTATTATCGACATCTAAATGACTGTCCTGAACAACACCAGCTGCCTGCACAAAGGTACTTAATCCCGTTTTTAATTCTCCTTGTACATCTGACAAGTAAACTTCGGACTCAACTTGATCCTTTTCCACTTTTTCTAAAGTACTTATAATTGCATTTTCTGGTAAGACAATCGCTCTGTCGGAGCTATTAATTAATAACAACGGAATCCTTCTCCTATTGTTAACTCTCACAATTGCTTCGGCGACACAGACGCCTTCTTATAAAGTTGCTTTCTTTATTATATATTCTCCATTTTTACACTTTCCAACATGTCCAACATGTTTCAAAATTACATTGGGAGCAATTTCTACGCGTCGAGTATGAACTCTTAACGGCTTGTGGGAACTGGTAACTGCAACTACGCCTCGAACAGGCTGGTTTTCTCTCTTACCATCCCTTTTTACTTCCTCACTTGCTTTCTCAGCAATGCACGTCCTCTTCTCTCTTAGCTTATTTAGGACTTTTTTCTTAGCTCTGGACGTAATCGTGTCCGCCATGAGACACTCAGTATTCTCTATTAAATACTCGAGACACTGTGTCTTTCTCTTTTTTCGTCTTTTTACCTCTGCAAAGGGAATTCTCTCGTCTTTGATAATTAAACATCTTTGTTTTAAGTCTACAACGGCGTTCTTGTCTAATAGATCACGTCCAATAATGACGTCATAATTGTAAATACCATCTTTAATTATTAAAGCATTTGTCTTTAAACTTACACCGTTTTTTAACTTTAGGACAAGCTCTACCTCGCCTTCGACATTACTTTTAGCGTTAACGCCTTTTATAGTCAGAGTACTTGGCTTCACGTCATTACTTATCTCATTAATTCTGTGGTAGCTGATCAGACACTTTTCTGATCCTGAATCAATCAATGCATTCCACAGGTCTGCATCTTTTCTAAGCACAATCATTGGTTTGTGACTTTTTCTTATGATACACAATTCATTTTGATTCGTAACTTCCACTTCTTCATCTTCTTCGTATTTACAAACGTTCGCCGTAAAATGGCTTTCGTAATTATCAGTGCCATGAGCGTTTAAACCGCTCAAGTCGCTTAGATCCACCTCTCCCAGCGATTCATATCTGTTTTTACATTTTATCAGTGGATCAACTCTCTCAACATTTTTAACGAGGGAACCTTCAGCACCAGCATTCTCCTCGGGTTCACAGGGCATCACTGTCGTAGAGTCACACTTAGTTATAGTTATTTTAGTTTCCGTTTTATCATCGACGTTATTTCTATCGGCAATGAAATCTTCTCCACTGCTTACGCTAAAAAATCATTTCCACTGTTAGTTTGGTAAGTTTCTACCTGGCTTTTTTCTGGTACTCGAGTTTTATACTGTCCTCGCGCACGGACACGATCAGGCCTACCTGGTCTGTTGAAATACTCTCGTCCGGACCTACAGTCTCTTGCGTAGTGTCCTAACTTATTACAACGAAAACAAACTACATCACGCAGCGAATGCTCGGCGGCTGTCTGACTTGAACCTGGTTTGTACCAATCAGTCGATTTCCTAGCCACAGGGTTTACCGACACACCTTGGTTTTGGCAGATACACACATGATTTTTGCAATTCGAGCAACGCCTAGCTTCAGTAGCTGTCTCTAATGCTTGGACTTCTAGAGTTCCTAATTCACGATCTCCAACAAAAGATTTTACATGAGGTCTAGCACGGTAAGTTGGTCTTGGGAAATTGGGTCTCCAGTAGGGTCTACGCGTCCTACCTCTACCTCGAAATCCGCCTCTTTCTGTTGTATGCACTTCGGCCTCATCACAGGCAGCTTCAAAGTTAGATTCGGACGAATGACCATCCTCAGCACAATAGATTTCCATAGATCTCTCAGTTCTAGTTGCTAATATTTGTTTATCTTCGGGAAAATTCCTAATAACAGTGACTATCCTCTGAAGAAGTTCTTCAGACGAGCTGAAAGGTTTGTTGAACAGTTTTTTTGAAAACTCTTCTGTCACTAAGGGGTTGATAATGACCATAGCTAACGCAACAATTAAAGTATTCTCGACATACTTATCGAGAGCAGCAGGATCGGGACAATTTACTACATAGGGGTGAGCTCTGTTTGTGCATTCCGGGCTATGCATGAGTCTATGGGTTAGTTTACGTATTTTGGATAATATAGCCACGAATTGACTTGCCAGTGCATCATTACGTTTCAGGCGTACTTTATTTAGATCACAGGCGACCGCGTGTAAAGATCTTTCACCTTTCGATACATATATATTTTCCAACAGGTGTACGACTTCTTCGAAACTCAGTTCGTACCCTTCACTAATTATGGAAGCTACTACGGTGTTGAAGTCACCGACCCGCTTGTCTGCAGTTCGCAACAATAAATTTAGCTTCGCTTCCTCTGAATTATCAGATAGCATATTAAAATAAGCTCGCACATTCTTTATGTGCGTCTCCAGGGTTTTGTTTTCTATGAAGTCCGGGTCAAAACGACGCCTTCTACCTCGAAATTGGGGCAAATCCTGTCCAGCAATCACCACACTCGGTATCGGACCGACAACAGAAGTCGTTACACTGGTAACTGAGCTAGTCACAGGGACAACTGTGGTAGTAACTGTACTAGTTACAGGAGTGACAGGGGTGGTTGTCGTCATCGTGACTGTTACTGAATTCGACTTCGCGTGAAAAATAGGTACGGATAATCTACCGAATCTAGTCACATACGGAAAAGTCCTTATGTACTCGTATTCGTCAGAATCACTATCCGACATAAATAATCACACCTATATTCTTAGACCTGCAATTACCTCTTTAAAAAGCAAAGTGTTCTACACACATTTAAAGAAAATATTATACACACAATAAAATGATACTCACAATTTTAGTGGACTTAAAACAGGCTATAACAGCACCACAAAAGACCTAGTCAAGCTGCTTGACTGCTACTGTTACTCTGCTACCGTTACTGACTGTTGCGTGACTGTTACTCTCAGCGGCAGGCTGCTCCAGCTCATTCTTATACACTAGAGAACAATAGGTGCTGGAGAACCGAGCTCCGGCTACAACTTCCTTCAATTGTTTACCCACACAATACTTCCGCGAACAGGCTCGCTCTCCCGCTTACCAAGAACCTGCGCTTGCTGCAATGCTATGCTGCTCGCTGCTCAACTTCTCCCACTTCCAAGAATCTGCTTCCGCGTTAAGGCTCGCCTACTTACTAAGAAACATCTCGCTCACTGCACTTGCAATGCTTACTGTACTGCTTAACTTCCTACTCATTAACTTTATAACGATGATGTATAATCATTAATTTGAGCTCATGCTTATTTAATTAGCAAGCAAACATTATCGGCGTATACTCAGCTTTGCTATTTGGCGATGTGCAACTCTCGTCGATCTCCTCGTAGATCTTCTCGTTGCAGATGACGGTGGGCAGATGCGTAGATCTCGTCGACAAACCAGGTTGTTGGTTTGGACCCTCACTTCGTCTTCTCCTTTGAGTAGCGATGAGTAGACTGGTGAAGACTGCGTAGCGTGTAAATTTTCGATTATTTTTCTCTCCTTTCTTTCTCGAAGTGTTTCTTGAAAGAACTTCGATTTTCTGCGCTGACGTCTTTCTTCCTTTTCTCGATGCTCTGAAGTAATGTGATGACTGTGCGACGTTACGTTACTCCAAACAGGTTGACACTCTTCACATTTAAAATCACGGGTCAGCAGAACTGAAGATCAATTCTTGATATCTTCTTCTTCAATGGGCAATGTGGCAATGTGGATATCTTGAATGTGGCTCCCCATACACGGGCACCAAATATGTTCCGACCTTTTCTATGTACCGGCCGAAAACTACGCGAATGGGGTTCGGGAGTGACGAAGCAGCAGCGTAGTGATAGTTTATTGGTACTTCAGAGTTGATACAGGCTTGGTAGTTGGCAAGAATCAGAGAGATCAGACGATAGGTGCTAATACAAGTCTTCTACAGTGCATCTGCGATCCATACAGCTGCTTCCTCGACGGTAACGCGTCTGTTACTGAACAGAGGTGACTCTATCTCATGTGACCTCTACGGCAGCGCACCGTCAATGAACAGCGCTGTCTCTTGCTGATGCTATTTATACACTCTGCGGACGCACACCAGCAAAGTCAAAAAGTGAAAGAAAATTGTCGAAATCATAATAAAAACAGATAATGATGTTACTTTGGATAGTATTTAACACTCCAGAGAAACTATTTTTAAAAAGACCAAAGCTGACTTTAATGCTGAAACATGCGTGAGAAGATGATGAATCACCCTAGCATTGAAAATGCGAGAATGTTATCTCATGATTTGAAGTGCGGGATCAATTAATCAATTTTTCAAGATGATGAAGTTTCGTTTCTAAACAGAAAGCAATTCTGAAATGGAAACTCCAGGTAATCAGGGAGGCATTTAGTGCAAAAGCTACACCCCCAAAACTGAAACGCCTTCACTCCTAAAGTAATAGCAAGCACGAAATTAGCAATTATGTGGCCTATTGCACTTGGGGGGTATAGTTTTACTAATAATTATGGACCTATCAATAAACATATCTGATGATATTTCAGTAGAGCTGCAAGTCTGTGTTCACTCTGTCTAATGACTCGGAGAGCAAGAGCATTGAATGTATTTAATGTATACCTATAAATTTCATTGGTGTGTATACTTCATTATAATAATGTAGAGATGCGTTGTATTACTAAAAAGTAGTTCAAATTGTGGTTTAGAGCCTTAAATGTATGTGTGAATCATCAACCCAGTTGGAAAGAAAGAAAGAAAAAAAGAAAAACCGTTTATTTCCAAAAAGGTTGGCACATGAGATACATGACAAACATATTGGCTTTTAAAAATTTCTTAATATAAAACGTCATTATATAGACAAGCGTACTATACGAGGAGTACTAATAGACAGACTATACGAGGTGTGCTAATAGACAAACTATCCGAGGTGTACAAATAGGAAAAACCATACGAGGCGTACTAATAGACGAAACTATCCCAGGCATACAAATAGGTTAACCTTACGAGGCGTAATAATAGACACGCCATCCGTGGCATGCAAAATAGATTAACCCTGTCATGGGCTAATTAATTCAAAAATATCATTTTTTGGATATTTTATATCTCAGGAGATGGCTGACAACTTATAAATAATTTAAAATACTACTAGAGAATTCTTCGGAATTCCTAAATTATTTGTTGAACCGAAAGTAAGAAAATACAAAAAACGCTATACCGAAGCCGCTCGAAACTCCGTTGTGAATGACTATCAAGTATTGAGAAAAAGTTAGTCACAGAGTAATTTATAAAGAACATCACTCAACACAACACGCACATCTAGAAAAGAAACGCGAAAACAAATTTACACGTAAAAATAAATTCATGGCTTGTTCAGCATACGTACAGAGAGCTGATAATTTTTTTTCACGAGAGCTATTATTTCTGCTCATATTCTTCATTTTTTTTCTATTCACAGATGCGCCCTCTGGGGTGGTGATAGATCTATTTTTGAATCTTTAAACAAGTTCAATAAATAAATTTATTTCTGAAATATGGTTCAGTGTTTACTGGTCGCAGAGCTTTAGGTAAAATGTAATGTGTCTTGAAGTTTCGTTTACACTCAAAAAATAGAAATAGAAAACATATATATATATATATATGTATATACTTGAACATGTATACTCACACCCAGACATACATGTATGCGTGCGCACACACACACGCACCCACCTACACACTCATATTCATATATATATATATAATATATATATATATATATGAATATGAGATATATGGGATATATATATATATATATATATATATATATATATATATATATATATATATATATATATATATATATATATATATATATATATATGCGTATTGGAAATGAAAATAAGAAAAATACTAACAGACATAAAAAACAATCTTGCTCGTGGTACATCTAAAATGACCTTCAAGTTCAGATCCTCTTCGTTGGAACTAAAACTTGGAACTCAATACCTGCGGAGATCCGTGATAGTAATTCTTACAAGGTATTCAAAAGAAACCTTGAGTCTCACTTGCTATCGAAATACTAGTCGAGTAAGAGCATCAAGTCAAATCTTGTTTCCTACATGACTGTTTCCAATAATGTAATTTGTCATGGGAAATATTGCCGATATTCAGTCTACTGTTAAATCGTTTATCGAATGTACTGTTAAATATAGTCCATATGACCTATATTGTAAGATGAAATATCTGATATCGAGTAAATTATCTCACTGATCAGTCTAATGCGAAACTAGGTTAAGTGATTTAAGTTAAACATTACTGTACACCCTAGAATAACGTGATGGTACGATGCCCCAGAAGTCGCTGAACTTATCCGGGTCCACAGGTAGATATATATTCAAATTTGACCATCGTACTAGACTCAAGAAACCTTCTACCTCTGTATCTCCTGTGGTGAATAAATTGTTTTAAATTGATTAAACTGTTAATCGTGAGAAATAATCTGGAGAAAAAATAAGAGGAAAATATTTCGAAAAACATTACGTTTTTCAAAATATTTTTCGTGAGGGCATGATGTTTTTTATAATCGAAATGAAATGTTTTTCTAATTTTATGACAATAATTTTAAGAAAACTCAAATCACAGTCGAGGAACAACAACAACAAATAAAATTTTGGGTTTCATATCCTCTCGGTATTCTCTGCAGCATCATACGGACATGGGTACATGGGATAAAATGGAGATACAGTGTAAGCCAGATTTCACTTATCAGTAGCAAATATCTATAAAATTTTGGCAGAAACGCGAAAACAAACATATACTCAAAATAAAAATAATTTTTTCAACATACGAACAGAAAGCTAATTTTTACACGATTCATGTGCTCAAATTGCACTTTATTTCATTTGTCTAATTGTATTTTTCATTTTTCCTATTCATAGAAACGTTCTCTGGGGTAGTGATAGATTTATTTTTGAAAAAATTTCGCAAGAGCAATAAAATTAATTAGCCGGATTATTTTCAAGTTAAAAATGGAGATAGAAACATGTTCATATATTTATGTAGATATACATATACCTACATACGTGTGCACAGATATATCCATATCTTGGGTTTCACATCCTATCGGTACTCTCTTCAGCATTATACGGACATATGGTGGGTACATGGGATAAAATGGAATACTATTTTGGCTGGGTATCACTTCTGAGTGGCAAATATTACCAAAATTTGGCGCGTAAAGATAGATAAGCTTAAGCCTCCTCTCCCCAGCTTAGCCGAAATCGATTGAAACACCTTTGTGAATGATTTCGAAAAAGTGAGACAACGTTAGCTAAAACTTAATTTATTAAAAACATAGCACAACACTCACATCTATAAACCTGTATACTGATGTACACACAAAAATGTATTTCAAAAGTTTGTTTATCACACGGATGCTAAATATGAAATACACAAAAGAGAAAATCAAGAAAATGAAGGTGAGAAAGTATGAGAGAATACGACTAATAATTAAGGAGAAAAAAATGACCTTTATTTCGCTGTATTGAGTTGACGGTTGCGTTGCTCATTATAGTCTACAGAAAAAAAACTGAGATCAATATTAGAATGACTTAGCGAACATTAAGAAGAAATAATTTCCAATTTTCTCACAGAAATTTCAAGAAAATAAAATTTCAGGTAAGTGGGAAATTCACACCGAAAGTGTTGCAGGCCCTATGACAGAGATGCAATATGACGTGACACGTTTACTTTAAATTCTTTTACAGTTTTAGAGTTTTTGATGTGCTATGGAAGCTTGTTCCACAAAAGAGCTCCAGAAACTGAGAGAGCTTTTTGTCCCACGTTAGATGAACGGTAACTGACCAAGACTTGTTTCCTTTGATTTGGTTTTTTGTTTCGGATATTGGATGAGCAAAATTTTACCACATCTGCATTGCTCTGATGGAGTACAGAGATGAGAACGCTCGTCGAGCGTTTTGGATCATAAATCTATTCGGTATTGGGCTCCAGTCGAGTTTTCTTAAAAGAAGGTGGCATGATCGTGTCTCTTGAAATTTCCTTTGCACACCACTTTGGCTGCACAGTTAATACATTTTAGCAACTCTTTTTGCCGATATTGAGGTAAATATCCCCACACTAGACTGCAGTAGTCCAGACGCGATAAAACTAAAGACTGAATCACTAATTACCTAGATTTTTCATCAAGAGTGTTCTTAATGCGATGAAAGAACATCAAGGTTCCGTTTATTTTGTTGCACACTGTTTCTACGTGTGAGTTGAAAGTCATATTTATGTCAAACCAAACACCAAGATTTTTTACCATATCTACTGGTGATAGATGAGAAATTGTTTCTGTTATTATTGTATTTCTGTTCAAGCACAGAAAATCATGCAAGAACTCAAATTTCTTTTTCATCAGCCAGCGAATGTAAAGCAAAGTGGGGTAGTGATAGTTAAATGAATGACCACCGAAAATGAACGCTGTGAAGCATAGTGTGGTCTAAGCCTTAAATAGTATACCCTGAAAGAGAATAATTTTCTTTGATTGTATTTTCTACAAACTAGAAATTAATGCGTATACCGCAGACACCCACAAACGCCATCAATGATTGTTTTGTTCCATCAATGCGACATACAAAGGAAATATTTGTGAATAAAACCAAATGCTAGTGTTATTTGAGCCCACTTCATTACTACGATATAAGGTGTCACTTCTTACGCAGTATATTGACAGAAAATTAAGATCCACCATGGAATTCATTACACGCCCTCACGAAAATTTCCGAGGATTATTACGTTGTGTCATGTTTTGTTGATTTCTACTCGAAAGGCTTTGTCTAGCTTCGTATAATTTGGGATATTATTGCGAGGAAGATCTCAGAGTGTTTTGGAGGCCTTTTAACTCGTTCGTATCAAGTTATCGTTCGTTAAAATGTTAACTGTGGTTGTTAATAATTTGGCCTGCGGGACAATTTGAATGATATATATATTGTACGATAGACTAAAAAATCCGAATGATTGAAATTGAAAGTAAATATCATGGTAGCATGGTATATATTCCATTTGCATTATAGCTCGGTAGATCGACTGCTACTCATGTTGGCATGATTGCTATTGCACATAGCAGTTGGAACATGAAAAACTTCTGCTCTGAAAATTTTTTGGCATTTGCTGAGATGTTATACAAAGCATAAGATATGATGAATAAAAAATTATTTCGAAGCTTGTACACAGGGGAGAATTGCCTTCGGGGTTTCATGCTTGGTCACCATTTGTGCAACGGTAGACGCCTTGACCCATTGCCAGTTAATTTCGTTCAGGTCCCTGAGAAACGAAGCAGCTCGATCGAATCTTTCTGAAATCGTTCCTCTCGCTAACCTTCACTCAGAATACAGCGTCCCCGTCAACTAACCTTTGAACGCGCGCACTGTGAAAAATTTCCATATACCTATTTTGATATCATTTTACTTCATACAAGGCATAAAATAATTTTTTCTTCCTAATCCATTGGTTTCTTTCTCTATGATTCCCATGCAGGCAAAGATACTGTCCGCCATTTTGTGAGCTAGACAAAGCGATGACGAAGTCATGCACTTTCATATTTTATGCTTAAAAATTGAAGAATTTATTTTGTGAAATTTTCTAGATTCCGTAGATCTAGAGGAAAGAATACGTTAACAACGAAATCTGAATTTGTTGTTCTTATTAAATCAATATATATTTTGAGCCTGCGCGGCTCCCTGGTCTGAAGGGTGCAGTTTTACTCTCGAAAAATGATCTTATTGTTAGATACATTATAAATATTTACTAATTGTACAAGAATAAAAAACGATAGAGTAATGTAGGAATGAGTAACACAGCTGAAATATTGCTTCCTGTTTGATTTGATCGCGAGTGACTTGTTTATTGGGTAAGAAAGTGTCTTTCAAGATTGTTGGAACGCTTGGTAGCTCAGACAGTGTACTGCTGCCGGTGCGTGTGGAGCAGTTCCCGCTCACAAGTGATCAATTCGGAGTTTTGAGTTCACCCGCCTATTGGGTGCAACTTTGGAGTTGATGTAGGCCACCGTTTATCTCTCAATCAACATGTCGCAAGACAACACTAGTGAAACAGAAGCTTATGATAAAGAATATGATGCTTTTCTCAAAAAGCTCAGCGAATTCCATCAACAGCGGGGGTGAGTGTTCACGTTGACGAGTTTTGCAGTGAAATTTCTTAACATGTTATTTTAATTATCGTACGGGCTTCGGCCGTGTTTATGCTTGTCCCCCCGTAACGTGGATACGATTCACCCTGTCTTGCACAGAATGTAGACCCCAGTACGCTGAAATTGTGTTATTAGTTTGTTGTTGTATGTCGACTCTTCTGAGGCGACCATTTGCGTTGCTGAGCTGTTGGCCGCGCTCTCTACTGAACTCCGTAAACACGATGTCAACAACAAGACTCACACTCTCTGTTATAAAATTGTTTTATTTCAATGATATCTAGTGTTAGTGTATTGTGGCTGTAAGTATTTTGATTGTATTGCTCGGGTGGTTTCTTATGGTAGAAGAACTGCTGCGGATTTTGCCGCAGCTGGATGCGGCATTTCCTATTGCATGGGTTTGAATTGTTGTCAGAACTGTTGTTCATACAGAGGAGAATGCTAATGAGGCAAATGTAATGATTCTGTGTTTAGGTATCAAAAATACTTCTTGTCGTCAGTAATGAAATTAAGTTTTCATATTTTCCTTTATTATTTCCATGTTTTACTCACTTTTCAGGTTGGTTGAAATTTGTTCCAGCCTATTTACCCAATTTTTAAGTTCTTTGTTGAAGCTTATGTGCAGCATGAAACCAATAGCTCTAATTAACTGATTTATTAGTGATTGAAATATGTGAATTCAGCTTCATTGCTGTTATAACTGAAATTCTGGTGAAGATTTAATGCGTAATTTAAGACTGCCTGAGCATCCTAGTATAGCATTTCTGTTTATTCTTATTTCTGGAATGAAGTCCTATTAGATTTTCTGAAAATTCACACATAATTTCCACTAGAATTATTATGTTAAGTCATAACATAATGTTTGAGTTTGGCAAAAATATTTACATTTTCTCTGCTTGCTAATTGTCATGCTGTATTGAAACGGATTTACTGATTCAACGTCTGCGTGGTGAATAGTTTAGTATTGTATCGTATCTTGACTCTGTTGCCAGGTTTGATTGTATGATTGCTTTGATGGGTATATAAATCAAATGTGATCATCATACAGATCTCAATGTAATTATCCAACTTTAAAGAACTTTGCATCTCAAATGCAAACAATAGTTTGTTTTATATATCTTTTTTATTTATTACTTTATATGTAAGGGATTCATATGTAAGATTTTTGCCAATCAAAATATCTATTTTATTCTTGTAGATACATTGATGAAATGAGAAGGATATTCTAATAAATTGGGCTACAGCTTCAATCTTGAGAAAACTTATGTAAGCATTTGAGGGTGATAGAAAATGGAACAAGCTCATATCTCATATGCCTAAATGGCATGAATTTTCCACACTATTTTTGTGTATGTATTGTTTTCAAAGTAATACCAATGTTTCTAATTAATCTGTTTAGTAAATGGTTGGTCATTGTAAAGGTTAAGTTTTGAGTGTATATTGTTTCAAACTTGTCAAGAATATTGTCAGGCAAGTAACCAAAGCTAGGCTTTCTTTACAGGATATCTAGAATGTTTTCTGTTTGCTAGAGATAATAGGTCATTCATAAAGCTGGCTTCATTTTAACTACTTTTAACTGCTATAAATGGTGACATTTAAAATTGGGCAGCATTTGATTGGAAATTCATACCATACTGAATGGAATATATGTTATAAATTCTACTGAAAATTTTAATCTACTTGGCTCCTCAAGGACCATAAGAAAAGCCATTAGGGTAGTCAGGTTTGGCTATCCTATGCCATGAAGATGGGCACCCCCAGGGGAAACGGTTGAAGGTTACTTCAAATGTAGATAAGCCTAAAAGACTTCTGTTTGTTGTGTCCACTTTGTATCGTTCAGTTTTCATGCCTTCTTTGCTATCTCTTTGTTGTCTTTTCTTTCTCTTCATTCCTAGCTAGCATTTCTGTGTGCAGGATATCCTGTCGAAGAACACTTGTACTCTTAACATAGACTCCCCATTTTCTATAATCCATGCTATGTGGCCTCTTACCCCTTTTGAGTTTGCCTGTGTTGTGGTTAATGAATCTTTGACTAATATAATAATAATAATAATAATAATATAGTAAAAATAATAATTGAACTTAATTACTAGTTTTTTAATTTAAGAATAACTTGTTGTAAGAAGTAAGCTTATCTGATAGTGCTGGTTGTAAGAAGTAAGCTTATCTGATGGTTCTGGTTTTTATTTTGCATTTAAGTGCAACCAACTGAAATTTTGCATGCATTTTGCTGTAACTTTAATTCTTGCTATGCAAACAAGAAATAATAGCCAACATGTATGCTTATTTTAAATTTTTGGGATGTGTCCATGAGGTTCTATTCTGGCATGCAAGTAAAACAGAAAAGTGTAAATTTTTTACTGATGTGTGAAATTCTGAGCCTTTAAATATAATCCTACTATATATTATTGATTTTCTTTTCATTTACCTGTATAAGTCTTGCGACCTTGGATTTCTGTCAAAAGGTTTCTGTTTCAGCTAGCTGCTAAGGTTCTTTGTTTTGTAGTAAAAATTTTAATGGTACACTCTTATATTATAGGAGAAAATCATAATGCAGTCTAAGGTAGGAGAATAATAAAGAGGTCACTAGATCATAAGGTCTCCAAAACTGTTTGTTGACATGATGACATAGCTTGTGCATCTATCAATGCATTAGTTTTCATTAACATGTGAGTGACTAAATTGATTTCAGTGCAGTTAATGTAATGAAATGAACTAATTGCTCTAGCATCCTTAATTTCTTGCTCTTTTTCACCTGTTTATTGAAGGTTATTTGAATTCATGCTAAATGAAAAAATTATGATTGAAGTTACAAGTTTGGAAGGTCAACATTGTGCTATTTCAGTTTTAAACTGTGTAGATACGAGTGGAAAATATGAAATTTTGGAGGCAAACTGTGTGTATGAGATGTAATAGTTAGTAATAATTTTTTACCTCCAGACGTGTTTGGGGAATTTGATTGGCCGGTTGTAATTTTGTAGTGCATGAGCAGAATGTCGGTTGGTTATTTTTTATCATATTCATGCATATATGTTTGTGAGATTTACTTCTCCTGTTATTCATGAATACTGCCTTGTTTGAAGTCATTCTGATCATGCTTCTTAAACTGATGTATGTTATTTTTGTGGACATCCCCACCTTTTGAGTGTTAGGTATGATGCCAGTGCAGTTCTGTTGGTGGCCAGAACAAATGTTCCAAGGGTTCTTTGTTTTTCAAATTACAGCTCAATATAATTGTGGGAATGTTTCAATGAAACTTGTGTCCTGGTAGCAATATCATGGATTTTACCGAGTCAGCATCTCCTATGACTGATGCACCCTAAAATGCATTAACTGAATAGTTACCAGTACAAAATTTTGTAGAAAATGAAGAGTGTTCAGCTTAAAATATCTTCTTTTACTTATGCTGGTATCTTCAACTAGTTATGTTTTGTGTTAAGCATCTATTCTATTTTATAATTTCTTGTTTTGCTTTTATATTATCTGCAGTTTGTGTTTGCTCCTTGAAAATTTTTGAGCAACCCTTTTTTGTTATTGAAATACAAGAAAAATTTAGCAAATGCTTCACTGTTATAAGTGTGGTCGTGCACAGTCTAGTGCTCATTTGTAGCTGCTGAACAAAGCTGATTCTGTATTTTTCAACTCTATTTCTTGTGCTTCCACTAATTGGTAACTTTATACTTCCTTTTTAAATATGTGCAAGAGGCATTTTGTGAAGTAAGAAGCTGCTTTGAATATTTTCTATGGTTATCTGTTTTTTTTATTACCCAAGTACCTATGTTGAAATGTTGTTTTGCATTGCATTGAGTCAGGTAAAATTAGAGGTTGTCTGTGTAAGAAAATTGTGTGGCAGCAAAAGTATTCAAAGATGTAGCTTTCAGTAGCTTTATTCTTATAAGCCTTATAAATACTGCTCATCAACTGAGAGAATTTTAACATGCTGCTTGAATTGCTTTTTGGATCTGTTTTTTACTTTGGGTGAGTGGGGGAAAATGTGAGGTTGTGAGCTGAAGGTCCCCTCAGGGGGATACAGATATTGTATCTATGGGAATTAGCGCTCCCAGGGGAAAAATATGAGGGCCCGAGCTGAGAGTTAGGTAGGCCTTCTTTTTGTTGAAATAAAATGTTTTTGTTATGTTAAGGACCACCTTTTTTCGGTTTACTACTGTCCTGTTTTTCAGCACCTCTGACTTTCTTCTTCAAATTTTATCTTGTTTCGTGAACTTCTTTCTCAACTTTACTGTTTCTATGCCCCTTCTGCATAGATTCCTCATTCTCTTATCTCCATACTAAATGGTGCCTTCCTCCTTCCTCTCTTCGATACGCTCTTTTTTGTAGCGGTTAGGGAGGCTTAAACTAACTTATAATCTAATCTAATCTGTGAGCTGAAGGTGAGGTAGGTTTTCATTTGGTTGAAGTAGAATAGTTTTAGTTTTGTTACAGATCACTTTTTCTGATTCAGTGCTGCCATTTTTTTCAGCTTGCATTACTTTATCTTTATCTTGTTTTTCAGTAACTCATCTCATGGAGATACACCTTGAGCATTGATTCCTTGTTCCCCTAATGCAATGACTAACGATCCTTCCTCTTTTTTTTTTTTTTTGGAACATCCTTGTGATTAGGAAGGCTTGAACTAACTTTCAATCTATAATCCAATTTTATCTCAAATCACTGCTATGGTTAAGGTATCTCCATGTTATCGATTTGTAAAAATGAGAATTATTTTGAGTGTTTTACTCACATGCCTAATTATGTGATCTTACTTTTTTGCAGGACTTCTTTCAAGAAGCTGCCTCGCATCAATGGCAAGGGAGTGGATCTTTACTTGCTGTATGTGGTTGTCACTGCCAGAGGAGGATGGCAAAAGGTGAAGTGACATGTCTCTCATGGAATTTCATAAGTTATGAATTAATTAAATTGTTGTAGAAATCATTATTTGTGTACCTTCAAGCCTTTTCCTATCTTGTAAGTTCAAGAGAGTGTGATTACAGAAATATTTAGTTGCCTGAAACTCTGATTCATCTGGAATTTATATAACTCATTTGCAAATGCTTTAATTTATATTTGAAACCCAATTTTACATTTCTGAATTTTCTTCTGCATGTTCATATTCAGTATTCTAAAATTCAAATGCAAGTGGTTGCTAACATCTGAACCCTCGAATATCATCGTCTAATGTCTATTGTCATTACACTCAATACCTTTAGTTGTGATGTGTTTACTGAATAACCATAAATTAATCTAAAGCAGTCACTTTGACAAAATTGATTCACTTCAACTTTCTCGTTCTACCATCACGAGTTTCATTTCTTATATATTTTCGAGACACACCTGGCAATCTAGTTGCTGGCTCACGTTTAAAACTAGCGTTCCTGGGCGCCTCAAAAAGTGCATGTGTTGCAGGAGTGCGTTGAGTTCTGTTACGTTGCTTTACCATATCCTTAGCTTCTTACCTTCGTCCCTTCAGAGGCGGAAAATATTCTTCCCATCTCTGTTGTATGTTACCGGTATTGTTTTCTTTGTCAGTTTTCTCTGAGAGATGCCCATTGCATCTTGAGATTTTGAAATGTTTGTGGGTTGATCTTAGTTACGGATTTGTTTTCTAATCCATTTCTGAATGTATCTTGTGACTTCCTAAATGGGGTTATTAAATTTACTATTCATAATTGTATCTTAAAATGTGGCAAAAATTTTATCTTTCATCATTTCGAATCATGTCAGTTCCGGCCTGTAGTATTTGGGTTTATTTCAATTTGAGTTACTTCCCGATCCGTCACACAAAATTAGCGAACGCGACCAATTCGAAGTCGTCGCATGCTCTCCATTGACCTTACTAACATGTGAACGTGTGTTGACGCCCAGGTCAATGCTCGGAACGAGTGGGAGGAAATTCTGGAGGATTTCCGTCTTCCTGCCGCCTGCGTAAACTCCGCTGTCGCCATCAAGCAGATCTACATGCGGTGAGTACCCAGACCAGACGGCAAAGTTTTGTAAATATTTCTTGTGCCTCTACGTTCATTCCGTTTGTTCCCGTTCTTGTTATTGCCATTCCGCATTCCGTTGTAGCCAGTTTATTTCCAAACTTTTTATTGCCATTGTGCGTTCCGTTGTAGCGAGTTTATTTCCATTCTTGTTATTGCCATTGTGCGTTCCGTTGTAGCCAGTTTGGTTCCATTCTTGCCTGTGTGTTTCCGTTTTTGCCTATTAATTTCCATCAATCTTAGTGAGCGTTTGTCACTAACAGCGTCCGTTCATGTTGTCATTTTTTCTAGTTGCTGCTAGGTTTAGGTTCTATCGCAGACAGTGCGCAATTTTGTTCGTTTTCCAGTTTTTTCCTGTCATTTTCCCTCTTATTCCGTAACTGTTTGCTGTCCGTTTGTTGGCGGTTTGCATTTGTCCTTAAAATTGCAGTGCTCAACTTTATTGGTTTTTGTGATTTATATTCGTAAGGTAAGTGTTCGTGTATGTAAACTACGTGGTTGTGTACTAGAATTGCATGCTCATTTCCATGGACGTGTTTGCTTCCTCATATTATAGGTTTGTGTTTGCGAAACTGGAGTCTGTTGGTGTTGAGTCTAACTCAACACCCATTTTCGTCAAACTCAACCCAACACCCATTTTCGTCAAACTCAACCCAACACCCATTTTCGTCAAACTCAACCCAACACCCATTTTCGTCAAACTTAACCCAACACCCATTTTCGTCAAACTCGACCCAACACCCATTTTCGTCAAACTCAATCCAACACCCATTTTCGTCAAACTCAATCCAACACCCATTTTCGTCAAACTCAACCCAACACCCATTTTCGTCAAACTCAACCCGAAACGCATTTTCGCGTCATCTAATCCAACATCCGTTTTCGTGGAGCCTCGTCCCGTTTTCGTGAAGCCTCTTCCCGTTTTCGTGAAGCCTCTTCCCGTTTTCGTGAAGCCTCTTCCCGTTTTCGTGAAGCCTCTTCCCGTTTTCGTGAAGCCTCTTCCCGTTTTCGTGAAGCCTCTTCCCGTTTTCGTGAAGCCTCGTCCCGTTTACGTGAAGCCTCGTCTCGTTTTCGTGAAGCTTCATTTTGTGTGTCGTGATGTTTCGTTCCATTTCCGTGAAGCCTCATTCCGTATCGTTCGGTACTCTGCAAAGTCTAACATTCATATTTTGAGTATTCGCGTTCCCTTCTCGTGAAACGCAGTTGTGAATTCACTCCATTTCAGAAATAGGTTCTCAGCTTTAACTGTCATGCCATCAGTAGGCCGTTAGCAGAACAAAAGTGTAGTCGAACGAGCATTCCACCGAATGATACATGTGAATATTTTATGAGCATTCAGCGTATGAAGACCGGCTCTGAAATCCGAGCCCGCGTGACCCGTCGGCCCCCCGGCGAAGCCGAGCGTGCGTGTGATGCTCGGCACAAACGGGTAGCGTGCATGTCGAGTGCAAGCATGGTTGTGACGTCACCACGGACGGTAGTGGTGATACGTACGCTGCAGCAGCAGCAGCGTTTGTGAATGAGTGCGGCCCAGGCGGGCAGAGGAGGAGGGGGGTGGTGAGTGAGTGTGCCACCAGTGCCGTAGCACGTGTAGTGACGTCACGCTTGTAGCTCAGTGTCTGGGGGGGTGCAGAGTAGAGATGCATCCAGAGGAGTGGGGAGGCAGGCACTTGGCGTGCTTGAGGTGAGGTGTGCGGGCGGAGAGGGAGGGAGTGCTAGTCGTGTGCCGACATCCCTGGGCATACGTACTCACTCGGTCATTCTGCGTCCAATGTTCACGCATGACACTAAACGTGCATTCCGTTGGGAAAACAGTCCGGCTCATTCGTGTGTAATCTCTGAGAAAGAGCACTTTTGAGGTCGTGATCTCAGATGCCCTTCTGTGAGAACTTCCGTTGGGAATTTGAGATTCTGATTTTTCGTAGCACTTGGAAGTCGACTGCAAGCATGGTTGGTTCGTCTTCTTTGTCGCATATTTCCTCCAGAATTTTATCTGTCACAACTCATTTGATATTGAGTGTTGCTTTTCGTTCGAATCTGACGAAAGAAATCTCAAGCCAACTTAGGCATTTACCAGATATTCTGAGTCCGTCCATCACCAGCCTCTTGAAATTTCTGGAAAACTCATCGTACGCGTTGCCTCGTGAAGGCCTGATGTGCACTTGCTCTCGTCTCGTGCTGAGCTGATGTGCACTTGCTCTCGTCTCGTGCTGAGCTGATGTGCACTTGCTCTCATCTCGTGCTGGGGTGATATGCATTTGCTCTCGTCTCGTGCTGGGGTGATGTGCACTTGCTCTCGTCTCGTGCTGGGGTGATGTGCACTTGCTCTCGTCTCGTGCTGGGGTGATATGCACTTGCTCTCGTCTCGTGCTGGGGTGATGTGCACTTGCTCTCGTCTCGTGCTGGGGTGATGTGCACTTGCTCTCGTCTCGTGCTGGGGTGATGTGCACTTGCTCTCGTCTCGTGCTGGGGTGATGTGCCCTTGCTCTCGTCTCGTGCTGGGGTGATGTGCACTTGCTCTCGTCTCGTGCTGGGGTGATGTGCACTTGCTCTCGTCTCGTGCTGAGCTGATGTGCACTTGCTCTCGTCTCGTGATGGGGTGATGTGCTCTTGCCCTCGTCTCGTGCTGGGGTGATGTGCTCTTGTTCCCGTCTCGTGCTAGGGTGATGTGCACTTGCTCTCGTCTCGTGCTGGGGTGATGTGCACTTGCTCCCGTCTCGTGCTGGCTGGTCTGATGGGCACTTAATCTTGAACGTGAGTTAGTGCGAGTCGCGGACTTGTCTTTCTGGATACTTTGAGTATGAACAATAAAAAAAATTTCGTTGCGTAGTTCTTGGTGTGAAATAGGACCCAAAAATTCGCTATTGTATTTTATTTAAATTATAAATTGTTTCTTTTATTGATATGTGAAGTATGCAACATCAGTCAAGGTAGGTACGCGTTAAATCCTTAAATCCAAAGCCTCGTGAGTGATGTTTAATTTTGCTATGATCCCCCTCAGGGGGATACAATTATTGTATCTATGGGAGTCAGCGCTCCCAGAGGGACAATGTGAGGGCCCGAGCTGAAGGTTAGGTAGGCTTTCTTTTTTGTTGAAATAGAATAGGTTTTTGTTTTGTTACGGACCATCTTTTTTCGATTCACTGCTGTCCTGTTTTTCAGCACCTACTACTTTCTTCTTCAACTTTGATTCTCATCTTACTGTTTCTATGACCTTTCTGCATAGATTCCCCATTCTCTCATCTCCATACTAAATGGTGCCTTCCTCTCTTCGATACGCTTTTTTTTTGTAGCGGTTGGGGAGGCTTAAACTAACATAATCTAATCTTATCTAATCTTCGCTATGATCGCAGTGGGGAAACATTGGTTTATATTCAACTCGAACAATACTCATTTGGGAGTTAACGTTGAAACTTTCTTGGAATAAATTTTTCACGGGATCAATCGTGGTTCAACTTAACGTGAGTTGCTAACTTTACTTCAAAATCTGCCTATGGGCCAAATAACGACGTTGGCATGACGTAGGTCAGATCTTCATTTCACGTGGTAATTGAGAGATCGCGTAACTTGGATACTCAGCCAACCTCATCGAATGGTAGTGAAGATCTGTGTTGAATGAGAACGATGTATTGTGCATTTTGACGATCTCTGATAACCAGAGAATGGACCTACTGTGTCGCCAGTGTAGAATAGCTATGTTAGTCATTTAATTCCTGCATCGAACTGAACTCGAGTTATTTGACTAATGCGTATTTGAAGCGTCTGACTACTTGAAAAGCTATGTAAAAATAAAAGATTCTGACCACTTTTGAGCGTTAGCATGATTACGGTCTGTACTCCATGATTGTTCAATTAGTATTTCTCAATTAATTCCCGTGTTATGTGCGGGGAAAGGGAATTTTCGCAGGATTTTCTCTAGAACCGTTGTAGAAAATTGCTTTTGGTCTCCAGGTGACGTGCGCAAAGCAGGAGACTTTAGAGTTACTTTCCTTCATAAGTATCTACTGTCTAATGTACCAAGCTGGAAAAAAGACGACGACGTTGTAATCGTCACATGTCATAGTACAAAACTGTTTCAAAATTGTGAGATCAGTGGAGGTAAAATAACCGTGTTTGGAAGTGAGACTTTAAATCTAAATTTTTTGACACTTAATAGTAAAACTGATTATATCTTATGAATTTTTAACTTTGATTATATATCATTCAAATAAGACAACTGCTTTGCAAATTCTATACGTAGTGAACTATCGTTGCTACTGAATTTTATCCTATCAATGCGAGTGTGACACTTCTGCATGTTCAGTTCAGAATAAATGAAGATTTCTCGTAATGAATGTTGTCATTTCATTTGCCTGCCCAATATGCAGTCGGTGATAATTTCATTTGAGATTCAATATAACTCAGATAAGTACAGTGGTGTGATTTTCTGTGGCCAGTTTTCTGATAACTGTTTTCTAGAGCTACCAGTATATGCCAGTGTTTTATTGTTCCGTGGTATCGCGCATATTCTTTGTTTCAGCTCTATATAGTCGATATATGAGTTGCACATCTTCAGTCAACGTGGTCTTCGTACGGATAGAAATTAGTTCCACTTATTCTGAACCATTGATTATTTGAGTCAAACATTGTATTATTTGAATAACGAGAAGTAATTTTTCTCTGTGTTGAAGACAAGTAGAGAATCGATAACATTAGGTGCTTGACCATACAACGCAAGATTTGAACCCTTTTCGCTTGATGATTGTGTGTGGAGACCGTGCTGTTGGAGAAGACTGTATCAGATATCCTCAGGGTGTCTAAATTCTAATGTGAAGTATCAGCCAATATTAAGCATCGGGTGGTCTTGTAGTCTTATGGTTCACAATAAAATATTTCAATTCAGAATATTGCTTGCTTCCTAATTTTATTTCTGACAAATTATTTTCATTCGACGCGGTCGTTCTTGAGGGCTATGATGTAAATGAAATTTCATTTGATAACTAGGCTTATAAGTTTCTCTTTGGTTGAACTGAAATATTAAAGACGCGTATGGTTTTGGAGGATATATTGGGTGAAGCAAAACAATGTTCAAGCGAATGTAATAGCAAATTTGCGTACCTTTCGCGTGTTCGAAAGATTTTGTATAATTTATGTTGAACAACAAACTTCCTATCTGTACCAGCGTCATAATGTTGTAAAATGTATCACTTTCTAGTTTTTGGCTCTGCATTTTCAGATGGTATCGAAGAGACTTTGAGCTCAGGACATTAAATTGCTTTCTGACAATTTTGCTAGCTTTTACATGCCCTTTTTCTCAATCATTTGGAAACGACTTGAGCTGATATTGTAGTTCGAAATTCTCTATTCTTTCATTAGAACGGATGTAACTCTTCGTGATACGATTCCACGGTCTGCGTAACTACCGTATATTACTTATTGCTAAGAGATTCTCTGGGTTTTGACAATTGAAAGCTAATACTCTCATTACTCTCGGATGAAAGAGATTCTTGTGGCACAGCATTCGCTACTAGCTCTGCGCAGCACAGCTGCTAATATTCGTGCTTCTTTGATCTAACGATTTTCTTTGATGATGGCCTGTATATTTCTGCAAATCAGAGTAAATGTCGCATGCGAGTACTCGACGAGTTTTCAAGAGAACGTACGTTTTGGAACTTGGTGCCCATCTAGAGGGCAGGGAACCTTCCTTCAACTTCAGAACAAGTTTTTCGGTTTGCTTTTTGAAAGAACCCAATCTGTTTTATGCGAGAGAATCCGAACGCCAGTATTGTTCATCGTTATTCCTGAATTCTAGCTTGCGTAGATGAGTGGCCCCGCGTTATCTTTGTTGAGTGTGTTCTACGACGCTCGTTGCAGCTAAAATTTTACTGTGCTTCTTCGTTATAAATATCCATTTGTTATTTGCATCTACATTGTACTGTTCGTTATTTGAAAGTGCTCGAATTAGGAGTAGTCACTGACTGATTATTCGTGAAGCTTTGGTGTGTCATAACTCAGTTATTTACAATTTTTGGATAATTTTAGGGAATTAATTCCCTGAATTATTGGGGGTTTAACACTCGATCAACTTCATAAGCGAGCTGTTCTTCATCGGGTCCTACCTCTCTTGCCTAGAGTTTCATCGTTTATTGCCGTAGATGTTCGAAGCAATACTCATGTTAAACTGATACGTCAGATAATTTTACCAAAAGGCATGATTATTAAACGTTTCCGTGTGTGCAAATGCATGCGGGCTACCGTGTTCTGTTCTGACTCGAGGTTGCCCGAGTTTAGCGAGGCGATAATTCAGTCGCTCCTAGTGATGAAAAGTCGGGATGAATTTTTGTGATGACCCTAATTTTTGGACTAATTTTTAGATTAAATGTAGTTGTGGAACTACGGACTATGTATCATTTCCTCCATTGATATGTCTACGTTCAACATATTTTATTCCAACTGAACCTTTTCCTATGTGAAATTTGGCACAGCGTTTGAAGTACTTCATGGAAAAGTTCTTGATGGGCATTTTTCACGTGAATCTTCGTTGTGAAGGACCATCGGTAGTGTGGATCTGTCCTGTGTATAGATACGTTATTTAACAAATTTTGAAAACTGTGTTTTGGGCTGTGCTGCGCTTAGTAGTTGTAATTATATTTAACAGAAGATAGACTACTGTGGTCGTTAGTTCAAACACAGCGGCTAGTGGTAAGTTACGTGATTCTAGTTTGAAATAAATGAAGAAAAAAATGCGCTTTTTATTCACTAAGTTGAACTGAATTCATAAATGAATTTATTAATAAGTTCGCTGAAGTTAAACTTTCTGATGTCTTTATTTTATGATCTTCCGAAGGCTCTAACTCGACAAATTCAACTGCAACTTCTTGTTCTCTTCACGATGTCAGCTTGAGTAGTATTCTCATATTCTATGAATTTTGTTAAATTAGACAAGAAGGACACCATTCATCCTCGATGCAATTTTTGATCTTGAATAGCGTAGTTAGTTATTAACCAGTCTGAAGACGTACAATAGTTGAATGTCAGTATAGTACGTATTGTTTGTGCCTTGCGAGCGCGAGAGTTTGCGCGCCCGCTTGTACAGCAGCAGCAGCGACGGCAGCAGCAGCAGCTGGCCGGGATCCTGTTCTCTAGCAATCAATAGCTTGGCGGCCGTTACCCTTACACCCTCATGTCACCTACTCCTCCTCCACCCTTCCCCCGCTCGCGTGGGCCACTTGCCCCTCCTCCTCTCCCCGTCCATAGCTGCTCCATTTCCCCCACACTTCCTCTCTCTCTCTCTATCCCTTCCTCGCTCGCTGTTGCTCACTGGCTCACACCAGCAGCATTTCCACGGCTCCGAAATGGTGGTCTCGAGAGAGCCTCCGCAAAGCTGTGATATCACTGCGGATTATGTGTTTGTGTTGCTCACGTTAAATGTGAGTAGTGTTGAGTTGATAGGTAGGTAATGTGTGCTGCCCTGTTTTGGCATTTGTGTTTTCTGAAGTGTGATTAAATACTTATTTTGTTTCAATGTTTCTCTGATGGCTTGGGTAATTAGTTCTATCCATATGAGCTTCCTTCAGTCATCTAAGTTGATGGAAATGAATTTTATCTGAATTCTAAATTTAGATAAAGCTAAATGAAATTTATCTTCATATCGAGTAATTTTAATTTTTTTCATAGCCAGGGCAGAACTGGTCGTTACTGAGAGCTCGCCAGCCTGGCAACTCGTTAATTTGACAAGTTAAATTCTAGGACATCAATTCTATGTTCAATGGTTACTGAGTGCTATCGATATTCTTCCATTGAGCAGGTTGAGGTGACCTATCAGTTCAGTATTCGAGGAATGAAGTGTGGAAGAGGCATATGATGTGAACAATGGAGGTGTTATTTACTGCTTGTATTGAACTATTGGAGAAACGCATTTCCAAGAACAGGACAACGAAATAGTTATCATAATTTTCTGTTAATTTTCTTGCATAATGTTGTACTGGAAAGAAAAGTTTTGTGTCAGTAAGATAATATTCAATATGTCTGTTCGATGCTTATATGACAGTACCAGAAGAAATGCCTCCGGTTACGATAAAGTGGACATGACCTTTTGCCTAGTCGATTGGGAAGTGATCTTGGTTAAATAAATTCCTTAGTTTTCAATTAGCTTTGTTACTAGACAGCTTTATGCTACGTGAACGAGTTGAATAGAAGCCGGTCAGATGACACAATTCATTTCTCTCCACCACCTGGCTGAAGTCACCGAGTCTTCGTATTAATTTATCCTTAATTTATCAGGTGTTGCTTACAAGTGTCAGTACAGACGCCTACCTCGAGCCCAAGTTCAGTATTGCCTATTCAACATCTTCGATCGCTTCCAATTTTCTTTGCATGAAATCCTCTCGTTAAAAGCTTCTTCATTAAATAAACAAAGGTTCAATTTAGTAAGTAGATCGTATGGTATTCAGGCTGGATTTTTTTTTTTTTGAGTTAGTATCACTAGTGTGAGGGTTATACACTAGGCGGTGGAACTTTGAACGTCGTTTCTTTTTGCTGAAATTAGTGTCTCGAATTTTCATCCCTAGTCGTTTCTAACTTATTAAAGTTGGTTAGGAAACGGGCAGAGAACGGTGTTCGAGGAAACGGACACCGAATTCAAACAAGAGCCTGCATTATAAATCATGGCTCACTTGTCACACGCGAAAAACTCGTAGCTCGAGAGAATTCAGCTTGTCGCTGCGGACAGTCATGATCCTTAGTTCTAGACAGGGCGAAGGTTCTCTGTGTGACTGGGTCTTGTCTCACCGAAGAGAAACGCAGATTTGGATGGTTCTTGTACGCTACAAAGGACTGCGAAGTGACGCTAACTTTACCGAGAGGGTGATGATGGTTGGTCCGTGCACATCTTTTGCTCCTGGTGCATTCTGAAGGACTTTTGTTTCACTTTTTCTGGATATAACATTAGTTAGTATAAGACTCTCAAGGAACAACAACAAAATCAATATCAAGAGAGTAGGGAGAAGGGATCATTTGGTACTGCAGAAAATGTGGGAATCTTCGGGTGTGTTCCCACCCAGGATATTCTGTGCATAGAAACAGCGAAGTTGGAAGGAACAGGAAGAGCATACAAAGAAGCCAAGAAACCGGAAAGAGTGGAATGCGCGCGAAAGATGACGATGGCTCAGCTATAGCTGAGGCATCTTAGCAGTATCTCCCTGGGGGTGCCAGTCCTAGAAGCGTAGGATGAGTAAACCTAACCAGCCTATAGCTGTTGCATATTTTATGATCCCTTAGGGAACGCGTCCTCATGGTTTTAACCAGGCCAATGTGGCAGGGCAGAACTCATCGTCGCAGATCTTTTCAAGGAACAAAAATATCTCAACAAAATAAAGTTTAGTTATGATTGTCTCTGATGCTGGGCAACGCAAGGCTCTGCGGGGCGCATTTTACTCGAGGTAATGTTATTTTTATTACTCTGGTGTGAATCTCACTTTTCAATTATAGAAACACTTTCACTGTGGTTTCGAACGTAGGAAGATGGTGGAGATATCATTCGATTTTTTATAAAATGTAATTTCAGTAAACCCTGATTTTTTCGTTTTACCATGATGAAAATTGCACGTTGGTGCTGAAATTTTGTCCTCCTAATTTGAAGTTCTGCAATTCGAATTGTGAAACATCCTGTTTACTTTTATAGGACACCTGCTTAAATCGACGATAAAACTCGTCTTTGTCTAGTGCGAAAATCATAGAAGCAGCAGTATGAAATATCCCTGCATTTGTAGTATTCTTTTCCAATGGGGAAAACCAAACAAGAAGTGTCAATTGTTTATTTAGGTCACACACAAAGTGTGCACTTGAGTCACTACGTTTATGTCTCTGGGAGTAGGACCACTGATCGAATATCTGTATATAACATAATATATGGCAGAAACACGGCGTTCGCAAGTGGTTGTTGCACGTCTCTTTTTGGTACTGGTCACGTGTGGGCCGTGAGCGCGGAAACGCGTCGAGTGCTGGTTTGAAACGCGTTTAGGCAGTGAGCTCGTGCACGCAAGACTAGTTTCCTCGAGAAGGAGGAGGGGGAACGGAGGGGTCGGGTCACTCAGCTAAGCTATTTCGATCTTTCCTCTACCACACCGAGAGTGGACGTGTTTTAGAGAGGACAAGTCGCGCTCTACCCGCCTCGTCGGTTGTGTTGCGCTACGTTTCTTGTCCGCGCACTTCACGTTTTGGTAGCGTTTAACGTTACGTTTCTGACATTTTTTACTTAACGTTTTTGACATTTTTCACTTACGTTTTTGACATTTTTCAGTTACCTTTTTGGCATTTCTTTGTTACGTTGTTGGTACATATTTCTTAGTTACGTTCTTTTTTGACACTTTCAGTTAAGTTTGGCATTTTCCAATTAAGTTTTTTTACATCCTCCAGTTATGTTTTTGACATTTTTCAGTTACGTTTTTATGCATCTTCTCCAAATTTGTACGTACAAGTTTACTGGATTTGATTATATTTAATTATGAGATACTATGCGCTTAACCGCATATGTTGAAGTAGTTCGAGTTTTAGTGTTATTTATGTTGCACCCCACGCTTATGCGTGCATAGTAAAAATGCGAGTCGCTCACAAGAATTCTGATACAGATTGTTTAAATTAAACTTAGTTTGTCATATCAACAGAGAGTTGGAGTCATTGTGGCCCAGAATCGCAGATTGGCTAGTAAAGGCAACCTTCAAGTCGAAAAGATTTTCGTAAAATTTCAGGCGAATGCAGGCTGTAATTATGAAGGAAATACACTAGGTAATTTTACCTTTTCTCATTCACTGAAGGAACGCAGAAAGCATATTTCTAATTCTTGACATTTCAGTTAGACCGGTGTTGAAGATACCCTCATCTAGTGGTTGTCTTCTTTCAGGTTAGAACTTAAATTCTTACTACTTTCAATTGTAAAAAATAGAAGTAGAAGCACCTGCGTAAAATAGGCGGTCTCTCTCTCAGAAACGCAAAATTCAATTGCATTCGGACCAACAAAACGATTGCCACGTTAGACTTTCTTTGCTTATTGGAACATAAGTTCCTTGGGATCAAAGCTCTGTTTTAATGAACACAAATTAGATGATATATTTAGTGGATGAATCAATCCCATGTTCCTCCTCAAGGTGCTGCATTTATTTTATCAGTGGGAATTAGCGCTCTCAAGGGAAAACGAAAGATTCCGAGCTGAAGCTTAGGTATGCGTTTTTCTGTTGAAATAGAATAGCTTTTAGTTTTGTGTTGAACCATCTTGTTTATTTCTCTGCTTTTCTTGGCATCTATCTTTTTTAACTGTTCTCAAGTTTCATAAACTACTTTTAATGTTACTGTTTCTTTGCAGAGGGTGTGGGGAGATTCCCCGTTTCCCGTTTCCTTTGTTTCAATCTAAATTATGCCTTGCTCCTTCCTCTCTTTGAGACTCGTTGCTCTTGTTAGGGAGGCTTAAACTAATTTATAATCTAATTTTAGTATTTTTTTTTGAGGAACAACAAATCATAATAGCGTGAATTGAATTAATTATTTAAAATGTCAATCCATTGTCTTGATGTTTTCTACGACCTTCTGAATACAGCTTCTTTAAATTTTGTTTCATCAAATTACAGCAACGAACATGGAGATTTGTGAGGGACATGCGTGCAAGTGCAATATGTTCACTAATGGTAAGTTTATCCGTACGTTTTGTCTGGGAAATGCGTAGTTCTTGTGAGCGGGATGCGAGTTGTGGAATAGCGTTCAGTGGAAACATCACAACAATTAAGAGTTCATCAGTAATCTCCTGCAATGCCTGCTTGTAATAAGCTATTTTATTCAAGCACAGTATGCTGCAAGTGTTCAGTGAGCAACAGGCTACACAAAGTTGTGGCATAAGCCTAGGAGAGAGAAGTGTGCTCAGCAACGGACCAAACGTCATCACCTGGGGCTATCTCGCGTTATCGCTGGCTTTCTCTGGCGGGCGGTGTCAGAAGCACAGGCTCTCTTGCGGGAGTGCCAACTGTGTTCGGCGGCCTCACTTCTGCTCACGCCTTTATATCTCTCATGTTACTCTTTGCTGTTACGGGCGTAACTGGATCGTGAAACGTGGCACGTGCGAGCAAGTGCCCGTGTCTCTTCAGAAGCGGACACCATCCCCGTTATAACTTTATCCTTCGCTAATTCAATCGCTGCTCGCTCATCTTGTTCTTATTTTGGCTTCATTAGAATAAAATAGAAAAGAATATGACATTGAGTAAGAGCCGAGTGGTCAATTCTTACGTTGCTGGTCAAGCCTCAGGCTGCAGGTACCAATTACGCATAGGCTTCAAAGGAGTAGAGGATTAACAGCCCCACACTCATCGAACGTCACGCGTGGCCACCGGCATGGTGATTCTATTTGCCCATTAATTTTATTATACTATGATTCAAACCTCGCACTTCTTCATGGGTGAGAAGGTATCAATATCTCAATCGGCGTTATGATATTGCTATGGTTTCGATTGTCTGAACGCTCTTCACTGGCATGGCAATTATTGAGCGGTGATATGCTGCCGAAGTTCTACGCTAAGTATATTATCAAGAACTGTTTTTCGAAAGGAGGCGCAACTGCATGCCGTCAAGGCCGCTCAGTGCTTTCATGAGGGGTGTGTCATCTGTGCACCTCTGCCAGATGATGGCTGTATTAACAATGAACTGAATTGCATCCATGAGATGCTATATTTGGCGTGTTTCACTCGTAGTATAAATAGCCTACTGAACGTGTAGGTGCGAAGTGTTCTGTTCTTCACAATTTGCGGAAAATGTGTAAGATGATGAATTTAAATAATTGTTTTAGTATTCTTATATTTTTGAATTGTGATGACTTTTCTGTTATGCGGGAGTTCCGAGCTAAATCTTTGAAAAAAATGAGCCAGAATTCAGGCATTCACGTAACTTCCGCGTGAATTGAACGTATGATTGAATCGATACCAAGTCAAGGAGCAGAATCTGCGTTCTAGTTCATTGTTCATGATAGATACTTAGTTACTTCGTCTTGAGTTGAGAAGTTTCAACATTTCGGAGGTATTGATGGAACAATGGGCTTCACCATGCCATAATTTTTACTTCTGACGGAGAATGACGCTGGTAATATTTACTACGCACAGAGAGCAGTAGTTTGTATTTGTCATAAATTACTCTTATTTTTTGTAGATCTCGACTTGCCGATTTATCGGCAAACTCCACTTGAAAGTTTCGTCGTTTTGCATCGATATGCCAAGAAGTACTTTTTTCTTTTAGGCAGACGATGTTCTGAGCTGAAGGTTAAGTAGGCCTTACTCGAATTGAAATCGAATATTTTTATTTTGTTCAGCAACGGACCAAAGAGGTACGTAGCTAAACACTACTTTGGCTCACTCCTGCCTATTGTTCTGCACCGTAGCTGCGTCCGTAGGAGTTATTAGAAACATAAGAAGCTTCTTTACGGATGAAAAAGAAGTTTTGATTGTGTCGTCTTCTTAACATCGCTCTGTGGGGTACTCGTGTGCTTCTCGTTGCTGACTTCAGCTGCTGGACCAAGAATCGGTAACGGTGGTGGTGGAATTCTACTGAAGGTGTAGAGATCTGTCGTCTGCCGTAGGTTTTATTGTACCCATTCTCGTGGAAAGAGGTCGAGGTGTTAATGATATGCGTTTCATATTAGTTTCATTTTTGTATCTTGAAAAACCGAAAGGGGCTGTCGTGGTAAAGTTTGAATTGAATCGTATATTTTCCATAGCAACTTAACAATTATTAGAGTAGTTCTATGTTAATTCTAACCAGTTTCAAAACTTGTTAATTATTCGTGCGAGTGAACGGTGGAAAACTATGCACTATCTTTTGATGAAAAAAGTATATTTCCCAATTAGTTGTATTTAAATTATATCTCCAAAATGGTTTATATTTAAAATTCGCTTTTCTGTTAGATAAGGAAGAGTATTAAATGAAGTGTTGAACTTGAAACGAAGGGGTTAATATATCCCAGAGAAAAACCTCGTTAGATACTGCTACTTGGTTGTTGCCTCACGTGCCGTGTTTCTTCATCATCTCCGTCTCCATAATAATCGACCTATCCGTCTGAAGTCACTTATGAATTACAATATAGAAGAACTCCGCCCTGTCATGGTTATGTTGGAATAGTTTCGAGTAGGTTGTAGACTTGAATATTACTTGACATACTGCTCTTAACTAAGATGTCGATACGAAACTCTCAAGTGGATGAGGTTCGAAGACACTCAGTAGTGGCGAATTTTGGATCATGCAATGATGCAAGACTGAGCGATGGCATTGGTGTTGATGCTTGTCTCGTCGTAAGTTATTTTTATGGGTGTGTTTTAGCTGCGTGGCGGGCGAGCAAGAGAGGCAGCTAGCGAGCGAGGCAAGAGCGGTGGTGTGTTCGCTCAAATGCCAGATGTCGCCAGCGCCTCAACTACATGAGTCTTCCTCGAACTCCGGGATCTCTGTCTGTCGCTTCCCAACATGCGTTCCTTCTTGTGAGAGACTTGAGTGTGATGCGCTGATCCATGTCCTGCGCATCACCTATACATACACCTCTCGATTGGCTTTCGTTAAAATTCGAGTGGCGTTACTCTATCGAGTAGAATTCCTTTTTAATAAAGGTTGTGCTCACAAAATGGCAGCTTGCTACCCTTTACATTCCTGAGCACTTCAAGTGCTATTTTTTCTTCCAAGTATCAATGCCTGTTATTGCTCGTGCGATGCACATTTTAGTAAATGGCTGGCAAACTTGAAGTAAACTGTGAGATGAAGAGTAGGAATTTGTACTGTGTAAAGGTATTGTTTAGTTGCTAGCTGGAAATAGTCAATTTATGTTGACGATTTTCTGAGTAAAGTAGTTCTTCAGAATCCATGATTTGTCCCATTATTTAGGTAACGGGTAGCAGTCCTTTACTTATGTCGATAGCAATGGCTTCTATTTCTACTTTATTTTGTTTATCGTTTTCTGTGTGTAGGCGTTTCGGGTGCCTTTATAATAAAAATGCAACGCTGAGATAGGAACGTTGTTAATAATAATTTTTCATTTGTGTAGCACTAACTTTAAATCATCAATTGTTCAAGTGTTGACCTTTGGTGTATATTAGCCAATGTGTATCGGGTGTTTTCTCCAGGCCAGTCGTGAAGGTGGCTGCAGAAAACCTGACTATGCTGGCCTTTTCGATATACCTGTCGAGTTCGGTGTCCATCTATCATCGCACTCGAGACGGAAGACGCTGCGCTGCCGGGAATCGTCCTTCTGTTTACCTTAACGTCTTAACACTCGTTGGAAGAAAGAAGGGATCTCGGAACCTTTTCACTAATTTTTTATGTGCGGGCCGGGTTGTTGTATAAGTGTCTTGGTCCTCTTTCGCTCTCCGTAGTTATTACGGAATCTGGTGTTCTAGATAAATTCAGTAGGTTTAGTTGTTATGCTTGATGATCCCTCGTTTTTTGTGCCATCCTCGTCTAAAGAAGCTCATGCATCGTGCAACTTATTATAGTACGGTACCTATGCATTTGATTCTTGCTTTTTTTTCCGACTACTGGGATGAGTCGATCGAAATTCGGAAATTTTGCATCCCATGTAGTGTCGTTCAAAACTAACGGTGTCAGATCTTTCTGTTGGAGTGTATCATTTGTACACCATAAATAATCTGTTCCCCACTCTAGGGACGCATCATCATTGGATTTGCACAGATCATAATCATCTACAGGTTGATACAAATTATTGGTTCTCTCAGAAAAATATGGTTAGAAAAATTATGCGATTCTTGATCTGTCACGTGTCTAACCTTAGTGTGATAATAGTACTAATTTTTATTCCTTATGCTATTAAAGTGGCCTTAGTTGTGGGTTCCAGAATTCCTTTGTTGCGCCTTTGGTGCGGTATTGCTGTGCATGTTCCTCGTTTCACCATTCTCGTGATAGTTTTTAAGCGTTCACTGTCATTATGGGTCTTTCTCGTTGGTACTGCTCCCGTGCACGTCTGTCATTCCTCACTACTGCTGCTGCAGCGTTCTTGTTTTTGCTGCTACTGCTGTTGTAGGTTATTGTAACTATTACTGCTACTCACTTCGTCTACTATTGCTGTTGACTGCTGCTGCAGTTTTTCTGCTTTTACTGCTCATCACTCACAACTGCGACTGCTTGTTTCTTCAGCTGTGCAGGTGCTACTGCTGCTGTTGTTGCTGCGCCGTCTGACCCGCAACGAATACGCTCTCTCATGCCGCCCACCCCTCCCTGTGTTCGCCCCGTTTGTCTCTCAAAAAGTTCCCCGAAACATGTTTCAATTTTTTCGATCTCAAAGTATTCGAATTTATTCGACCTTCGTTAGTGTATTTGACCGAAATTCTTAGCTGCATCACGCTTTAGAGTTTTAGCCTATAAATTGTCGATGGCTTTCGGGGTGACAACAGTACCTGGGTCAGGTATCGAGCTGGCCCGGAACTGGAATAGAACGAACTCACAACTCCGCCGCGACAATGGATGTAGAAATGTTTTTTCCGTCGAAAAGAATAACCGATTCTTAAAATGAAAAGCAAAGAGGAAATCGCTGTGCGTATTTTATTCATTTAGATTTACTAATTGTATTGATTAAATGACCACACGTACAGCGATTTTCGCCTGGCTTTTCATTTCAAGAATCAGACGCATTAATGCGGATGTAATATTAGATTACCATGGAGGAACCGATTGTATTGTCTGTTGATGAGCTCTGATAGGGCAACCCTGGATTAATTTTGGAATGTGCGCTTCCAGTTACTTTTCTTATACTAATACATTCTATTGAACCGTATTATTCACACTTGATGGTGTGCCATTTGTCAGTGGTCTGACAAAATTGGTGGTGATCACTCACCTGGTAACTTGGTTGTGATGCCAAAAATTGATGTGCAACCATAACTTTCACAGACAAATTATAAGCAGTTGTTTCTCAAGGCGGGCTTCACCATTTTGTATTCACGCCAGCCATATTATTGCATGGTTTCCAGAGAAGGTTATACTATAGTGTAAAATACAGAAAATGTCATCTGTGTGCTTCATTTCCGTACTTTGTTGAACTGCAAATTGTGTCGGAATTAGGATTTTTAGGGATGCCGTTACTCCAGGAAAAACACGTTTGGCTGCTAAGTCATCTTTATATATAGACTAGTACCTCGGATTGGTATAGACTAAAGAATTGAGATTGTTGTACGCCATGACTACAGTGTTTGTGATGGTGAAACCGGCAAGATTTTGAAGAATTCGAGGCGATGGGTCCAAGTCGTGAGAGGATATGCGATGAGTGTGAAAGCTACCGGGTTTTGTGTTTCGAGTAAAGCCGTGCCTATTCGTTACAAATTGTGCGTATTCAGAATGTGCTATACGAATCATCTTGTGAGCTCACCTTCATTCAATATTCAAATTGAAGCGAGCGAAGTCATTGTTTAATTTGCGCAAACTTCTATCACAAAACTACACTTTTCATGATTAAAATTGTTTTCCATGCGTCAAGATATAACACTCGCATCGTATTTACGTAACTATTTGTTAAAAACGAACTGCTAAGCCTTTTCGGTTCCAGAGTTTCTTCTTAAGTAGCCATTTTTAGACTTGCGCTGAGTACTAACCGAGTGTCTTTGATACAGTATACAGCTGCTTTCATTTGAGCGTGATATTTATAATGGTGAATTTCTTCTTGAACTGTGCGTAAAAGAAAGATCTACTGTAGAAGTGAGCTTTACGTTTTTAATACAATTAAAAATTTGATCAGTTGTACTACACTTAAAAACCCCCTAATTACAAGTGCGCTAAAATATATTTTTACGTTACTTTTTGAAACGTTCAGATCAACTTTGAGAGGTATTGAACGTATCAGTCGGAGTGGATCAATGTAGATGTTTCCTCAAATGGCCGGCTCGTTCTTGATCAAGCGTTTCATCGCAATGCTCATCGTTCGTTTCCGCGCTGCAATTTTATTCAGGAGACGGGGTAATAGCTATCTGGTAAGCATGTAAGTGTAGGCGTCTGTAACAAAGAATGTAAAAGCGTAAATTTCTCAATTCAATTGTAGTGCTTGATTTAAATGAAAACGTTTTGATTTTTCCTAAATGTTAAAATATGCACAAATTTGTTTTCAGTCGTCAGCATGTTAAAACCCATACACGAGCATGTTATCGTACTGTTTTAGCATTTAATTGGCAGCTCCTCAAAGGGACTCGGTTATTGTATTTATGGGATTTGGTACTCCTAGGAAGAAATTGTGAGGTGCCGATCTGAAGGTTTCGTAGGCCTTCTTTTTGTTGAAACAGAATAGGTTTCCACTACGGTTCATCTTTTTTTTTTGGTTCACCACTGTTCTGTTTTTCAGCACCTATTCACCTATTAATTTGGTCCTGAACTTTTATTTTGTTTCATGAAAAATTTCAAACTTGCCGTTTCTATGCGTGGGGATTTTGTCTGGGAACACGCCTTGTGCAGAGATTCCCTTGACTCCATACTAAAAGGTGCCTTCATCCTCCCTCTTTTTGGAACACCTTTGTTGTGGATAGAGAAACTTAAAACTAGCTGACAATCAAATCTTCAATGAGCAGCGTTCAGAGCGTGCCAGGGGACCATGTTCTCTCTCCTCGCCTCCTTCATGAGGCAGGAAAACAAAGCCCAAGAAAGACGATGCTCATTATGCGGGGTCAGGTCTTAGCCAAACGTAGCACGACCAGCGCCAGTGAAGAGTTCATCATTAGAGGTTCAGACCCTGCGATATGTAATGATAGGCCCTGATTCTATTGGGGTTTTACTTCCGCGTGCGGGTATTCCATGTATTATCTCTTTCAGTATTTATTGCACTTATAAATTTAACACGTTGCTTGTGATACGACCCACCGGTGGGTCGTTTGAAAAATTCTAACAATATTTTTAAATGTATAAAATTGTTAATCCATTTTGACTTTAAATTTGAGTTGAATATTGAACTTTAGTTGAACCCATCGCAGTCATTGTGTTGAATTATTTCTTGAGGCGTTATTAGTAAGATAAATCAAGCGGTTCTTCAAGTACATGCGACGCAGTGCGCTGGAGGGTAAGATGTGCGGCGTTAGCCCGCGAGGCAGTGAGGCATGTAATTCAATAGTGCCTTGCCTGGTCGTGTGTCACACCTGCCTTCGTTGTGCTGTACGTGCATAAGTCTTGGCCAGCTCAGCCGTGTGCGGAAACTGTCACATTCAGAGGCGGAGAATGTCGCTGTTCTTTCCGCGGTTGTAAACTGTAAAGTGAACGTTTCCAGTAGCGAGCACTCGTTGAGCCACTCGTTCAGTGTTGTGTTTGGACTCAGATTATATGTACGTTTGTGGGATTTTGAAAGGGTTAGTGACTTATGAACTCATATGAACACGACTGGGGTTGCTGGTTGTCATGGAGATATTTGATGACGATGCTATGAATATAACAACTGTGTGAAAAATGTTTTAGAAAAAAATATTACGAAACAAACTCTGAAGCCTTTTAGAATTAATTTCCTTAGTAAAGAATATTAACCGTGTGCATAGACTATTCGAGGTTCATTTCGGTCGTCTATTGATGTTTGGTTGTCTGGTCTCTTTTTCTTTTTTTTTTGGGATGTTTGCAAAAGAGCACTGAGCTGTATTTGACCGTAGGACATGCGGCACAAGGCCATGGAGAAGTTGAGCAAAACACAGGAAAGCAGTGACGCCTTCACTCCAGTTGGAGCGCGGTGGTGGAGGTGGGAGGTCGTCACGTGTGCCTCCTGGCTCTCGTGACTGACCCACCTCCTTCCTTGTTCGCGCCGCATGCCCACCTGGCCTCACTTCCTCTCTCTTCGTCCTGTTGGCATCCTCACTGTTGTCGTCAGCTCTCATGAACGTACAATGATGAAGGTGGCGCATTTTTCTTCAGTTTTAGTAAATGGTTAAAAATGATATTTATGTATCTGAATACGATCTTAGTTTCGGCGTTCAATTCCGGTTATGGTGAGCTACAGAGTTCAAAATAATTTCACGTATTGTGGATTAATTCACCTTTGTTTATCTGTCATAGGTCTTGAACGAGTCGAAATAAGGGCATAACGTAGATGCAAAGCTTGAATTTGAAAATCTATTAATTTTTTTCAGTTGCTCTTTTATTAAGACATCAAGACTTGCGTACTAGAGCAGTGAGATGTTTCTCCAGAGCAACCAGCATTGTTTATCACTTGGTAGGTAATGCTTAATATGTTTAAAAAGTTGGTTGCTGACTTGCTGTTGAACGCGATTAGGTTTATAATTTCCCTGATAAATACATCTCATGTGACTTTTTCCCACTAACTAGGAATTGCCAGTAGACGTTTTTGAAACTTAATTGTGCATGCTTGCAGCCAATTTGAATAAACCGAACAAATAAAATGAAACAATAAACTCCCATACAACTGAATCTAAAAATATTTCCTTTTACATGTTCTGAATAATATTGGTTCCTTGATTTCATGACGTCGGACCTACATTGACGTGTAGTGAGCTGTTCTGCGTGACTGTATCGAATCATCCCCCTACATCGGCAGTAACTTGGTACAGCACTGCCTGTTCGTGCCCACCGAAATCGAACAATTCCACACCCTCATAACAGTCGCTACAGAACCCATTGCCCCGAAATTTCTATGATAATGAGAACGTTGAATTTGCCTTATATTTGAATAAACGTGAGTGATGAGCATAAGAGAGAAAAAGCCGTGAAGGCGTCAGGTCAGATCCGGTCGGCCCGTTCGTCCGGCACGGGCGTTGGACCCACACTGTACTACGGTGCCGTCCCGTGGCTGCTGCTATTGCCACCATGCGTTCCCTTGCTGCCGCTCCTCTTATCTTTCATGGGCCTTGGTTCGTTCGCTAGCTATTGGCGCCACCAACGTTACCTTCGGAGCCAACTAACGTTCCTGATCATCTTCGCTCCCCAACGTTTGCGCGGCGTTACTGCTTTCTATAGTCGCCGCGCACGCGGTCGCCTTGCTCCTCAGTACTTCTGGACTCGCCATCTTACGCCGTCCTCGCTTTCAACACGTGTTACTGTTTCCAGCATATTGCACTCTCTTCATACGTCGCCATATAAGTTTAGTACTTGTCTGAGTTCTTCATAGGAACTCGATTACGCAGCTGCTTATGTGCTGTTTTTCACTCTGGCTTCGCTTATCCTTACGCGATTCGTTAACAGGATGGGATAGTTCGTACTGCTGAATCTTCTATCTTTGGTATAGCTGTGCACGGAACTGTTTCTCATTGGATTGTGGCAATTATTTGTTGTTATTCTCTCTCACGCCGAACGTTTTACAATCGCTTCAGTTGGAATATTGTTGAGCATTTGACGCGTCGAACTTCTGCCCTCATTTCGTTTTGATTTTATTCACCATTACGTTATTTTCTTGTAGAGCTGATTTTATCCTCTGTTCCCCCTCAGGGGGATACAACTATTGTATCTATGGGAATTAGCGCTCCCAGGGGAAAAATGTGAGGGCCCGAGCTGAGAGTTAGGTAGGCCTTCTTTTTGTTGAAATAAAATGTTTTTTGTTATGTTAAGGACCACCTTTTTTCGGTTCGCTACTGTCCTGTTTTTCAGCACCTCTGACTTCCTTCTTCAACTTTTATCTTGTTTCATGAACTTCTTTCTCATCTTACTGTTTCTATGCCCTTTCTGCATAGATTCCTCATTCTCTTATCTCCATACTAAATGGTGCCTTCCTCCTTCCTCTCTTCGATACGCTCTATTTTTGTAGCGGTTAGGGAGGCTTAAACTAACTTATAATCTAATCTAATCTTTATCCTCTGTTCTGAACTTGGCCGAACGAGGTGCAAGATCTAGATATTGAAATCGCTTAACTTGAGCGTTTGCGCCACTCCATATTATTTTCACGTCGGAATGGGTCTCGTTGCGTTGCCCTTCTCCCGGGAATGTGCGTTGGGGCTTATGATTAGCTATAATATCGTATCTGCTGTTATGAAAATGTGTACAAGATGGGAAGTGTAGATGTTACCGCCTGGGTAATTATGACGCTGCATGGGAAACCAGGGTAAAGTATCCGAAATAATTTTCTCATTTCTATTATTTTGACAACTTCTTCAAGATTCAGCTTCATACTTATGTGAAAAGATAACTGTTATTTATAATTACTTCAATTGGAATTCGTGACTGTGGGTACTTACAATTCACTGTTTCTATGTGCAGGTAGACATGTGCATCGATTCTGTGTATCTTTAATTTCATACTAAATGGTACCTTCATCTTTCCTCTCTTTTTAACATCTTTGTTGTGGGATGATGCTGAAACTAATTTTCAATAAATCAATCGGATCGGGAATTTGCATTTGTGTCTCACAATTTGATTACATTTCTGTGCGAATTTGTATTGTAATGTGTTCAGCGCACTAGTTTTTAATTTTTTTCGTCCCCTCGGTCTTCAGAAGTCATTTGCAGTCCTTATTTATAGTCAATGAACGTCTGAAGAATACGATGCATAAGTTCAGATCTGCTAAAAATACGGTTCTTTGAGGAACTCAAAAAAGTTAGAAAATTCAGAGGAAATTAATCATATTTAGCGAGAAAAAGTTTCGGAGTTTAGCTCCATTATCAGTTCGAAAAGTACAAATCATTATGGCTAAAATAAAAGATGAAAAATCTGTTAATGACAGTCATTATAAGATATCACGAAGAAAAATAAAATTTGAAAGATTGCTATTTGTTAACTATTTGTAACGGGTATAAACTGTCACTATTGTGCTAGGAAGTTTTGCGTTGAAAAATATGTAAAGACTCCTAAAATCCTAAGGTTTAAGAGGTTGAGATTGAGTCTAAGATTTTGAAGTTAGCAGAAGATAAAGGTACATTGCATTTTTTGGCGGCTTTTATTTTTCTTCGACAAATATTGTTTTCGTGATATCGTTTTATGACTCATAGTTTTTTTATGTTATTTCAAACAATGCTTTATTCTTTTTGAAGTGATGATAGAATTATACTCCGAAACGTTTTCCTATTAAATATGATTGATTTCCTCGGAATTTTCCTCGTTTTTGTGTTCCTCATAAGTTTGCGACTCAAGCGAACGACTGACAGATCTCTGGTTTTCACTCACGGACATTTTTTTTTGCTATCTGATTTTTAGGGCTGCAAAATTTAATAAAAAATCTATTGGCTCTGTTTACGTATAAAATTTTACGATTTTAAGCATTAAGCTGTTATGTTATCTAGCGAAGTTCTCATTAGGAAAATTTTCCTCGGAATTTCTTATAGAGCATGACAAGCCTCATGTTACGGTAATGCTCTTGAGATTCAAAAAAGTGTACTACTTTCAACTAAATATGAGAAGTATTTGGCTATGTGTGCTTCAAAAGTGCAACAGTCAATTGAGACTCGCAAAGGCCTAACTCGAAAAAATTTCGACTTTTTTTTATTAGATTCAAGGGACATGACAAACGGTTGAAACCGTATTCTGTAATCTAGCTGTAGGAGCTCATAAATCGACCATCTGTTTCTTGAGTTACTGGCCTTGGATCCTGTTAACTTCGATAGTTTTGAGCAATTGTGACCAGTTACAGACTGGATGGGCAATTCTGTGAAATGGACTCGATTCTGTATGCGACATAAGCTCGAATTCGCTTGTAATATTACAAACAAAATCGACGGATCTCCAGGATATTGTACAGTGGGGACTGGGGAACTAGAGTAAACAATGGTGTACTCAGTTACGTGGTATTTACAAAACGGTGCTAATTATCTCTAAATTTGTGTTACGCTCTCATTGATGGTCAAGGGCACTGGTGGCTACTGTAATATCTGCCCTGGAGACGTTCATGTCAGTAAAAAGGTTTTGTAAACTTCTACATAGCCCTTTTTCTTTGAAATTTTTGTTGGGTTTAACGTCAAGAGAGATGTGCGTTTCGTGTCGTGAAAATGTACTGCGTTGGTGACCCTTAGCGCTCAATTCGAGAAGAATAAACATTCTGGATTGCCTCCATCATATCCGGAGTATTTAATTCCCTTCGTAAAATAACGCATAATAATTGTAATTTGCACTGATTTGTTCAAATGCAATTTAATGCACACAAAAGGCGATTTATTTTCTGTCAAAGAATTGCTAATAAAAGTAAAAAAGAAAGAAAAATATACCGTACTCTGAGCAGTACACAAGAGCGTGGAGTGTTTGATAACCCCTGACTCAAATTCAAAACGCAGTTCATCTAAAGTTGAAATATCAAAGTTGTAGTGTGCTCGTGGTGGTTGTCAAAATTACATTTTGTTAAAGCACAAGAGATGGACTGATTCTAAAATTTCGCTACGGTTTGAGAAACAGCCATGAATTGCGTCCAGTGCTGGACATAACTTTCGATGATAGTTCCGAAATCAGTCGCACAGTTTCAGGTTCGTTAAAATGGAGCTCTTTTAAAGACTTACGTTCGTTTAGATAAGCACTAATACTAGAAGCGATATCGGTTCTTCACCGTTTGCTCCGCGTTAAAAGTCCGGTTCCTAACGTCGTTGTCAGATCGATCCTAACACTTTGCAGAAAGCTCCGAAAATGCATGCTCGACGTGCTGCTAAAAAAATAGTTGGTCTCCTAGAAGAAGGAACGGCTTAATATCTACAGGAAATTACGATCGAACGTCAGGGTACTACACCTATCTCTAAGCGTGTTTTGTTGCGATCATGTTTAGTGGCGGAAGCGTGTTCTGGCTGGTCAGGGACGGCTCGGACGGAAATCGTTCGTTTCTCCTGTAATGTATCGTGTACGAGTCTCTGTATTCTGGTATGCGACGTTTTTATCAGTTATGAGGACCAAGGGAGGCATTTTATTTTTGATGGAAAGTCACTGGGCAGTGGTAGACCTTATTCGAGTTTTATTTCCTAATTTATTTTTGCGTAACGATTGTTTTAGCGCCCACTGTATAGATAACAGTTGAAATTGAAATGTTCAGCGGCCGTGCCCACGGGCATGAAATTTACAAGGCACCCACAGGCATGAAATTGTTGTAAGGGGGGTACCTTGTACATGTAAGAATTCAGACATGCACATGCTCGCGACACGTCCCTGAAAACGCCGCTATACGTCCGGCGTCACACATAATTGGTATCCTTGCACGCCATTTTGCTTTTTTATCTGTGAATAATTATTTTATCATTACTGGTGTAACTTATTCAATGCTATTTTCAAATTTACACCATTTCATCAGGCAGTACCCCTCAGGGGGATACAACTATTATTTCTATGGAAATTAGCGCTCCCAGGGGGACTATGTGTGGGCCCGAGCTAAAGGTTTGGTAGGCTTCCTTTTTGTTGAAATAGAATAGGTTTTTGTTTTGTTACGGACCATCTTTTTTCGGTTTATTGCTGTCCTGTTTTTTTTTGCACCTACTACTTTCTTCTTCAACTTTTTCATGTTTCATGAACTACTTTCTTCTTCAACTTTTTCATGTTTCATGAACTTCTTTCTTAGGTTACTGTTTCTGTGCACCTCGTACATAGATTCCGCGTTCCCTCAACTCCATACTAAATGGTGCCTTCCTCTTTCCTCTCATGGAACATCTTTGTCGTGGTTAAGGGAGGCTAAAACTTTCTTATATAATAGTAATGATCAGGTAGTATGATGCTCCGTCATTTGTGTCCCCTATGCAAGGCATCAGAAGCAGGCGTGCTAGTGCTCCGGGTGCACGCCTCTCGAGTAGCTGTACACTTACCGTGTGTACGCACGCTGCTCTTCGTGTGCGCGGTCTCAAAGGTGCGCGCTATATCTGAATCTGTGTACGTCTGTGCTGCTGCGCGTGCACACGCTCGTCCATATACGGGATCAATACCTCAACCGCTGCTGCTGCCGCCGGTCTTCGCGTGCATTGCCGCAGCTGTTCTGCTTCTGAAGCCTCTCTTGTGCATCTTTTGGCTTCTGAATCCTCTTTATTTGAGTGTCCCTCTTGCTTTCATGCTCTTTACCAGTTGTGTTCTCCACTTCTCCTCCTTAGTCGTTATCAAACTCCACCTCGTTTAGGTTACGTGCCATTCAGCACGAGATGTTGCTTTTCCTGGTACTCTTTGCTGCACTAGTGGCTGCCCCGACTGCGAGTGCAGTCGTTTCCACCTCCTGGTTGATTCGGAGTAGTTCGATGCGTGTTTTTACTGATTTGTTGGTTTGAATCACTGCATATGAGGCTTCTTAATTTGAAGTTTCTCGTCTGTTTGACTGTTCTTGTAAATAACGAATAACATTACGTCGCTCGTGTAGTAATTGTACGAAACTGTTTATTATTACAAGAGAGGGAGGGCATGAACCCAGCAATTCTTGCGTGACCGGAACGCATTTGCAAATATGCGCCTGTACCAATGCAGCCAATCTAGCTATAACGGATAATTTTCATTCAGTTAGTGTTGTGTGTCCGCGTCATTATAAACATGCACTGTCTAGTTTCTAAATAACTATTTGTGTGTTATAATTGTTCTTCAGCTGACTTTTTTGGCCATCACTTTCTCGTAGAACTGCAGCCAAAGCAAGCTATGTTGCTGCTGCTCTTGACGCCGGTTGCTTCCGTGCTGCTTCCGCCAGTGCTGCCGCGCCCGGTTCTGAGGAAGCCACCGTTTACACTACTCTGAGAGTCCCTTATAGCGCTTCATTCATGCATGTTCGAACTTAGCGTTGTTGAGTGCTCGACTCGGCGTAGAGTTATAAACCACTTCGTTTCTTTTGACATTAGTTTCTAACAGTATTATTAAAACGAATATCACAAGACAAAGGCAGGTAAAAACATACTAGTTTAAAATTATTTTACTCTAGAGCTTTCGAGCAATCATTGCTCATCTTCAGTAGACACTGTAAAAGGCAGAAATATCGTACATAAGTAATCGTATGACATAAGAAAAAATTATAGGAAATCAAAAATAAAAACAAAATTACATATAAACCTAACTTAAAATGTTTAATGGCACAGATGAATTGCAGCTATTTAAGGTTGGCTTGCGGTGATGAATTAAAATGCTTTCAGCCAACCTAAGATCAAAAACTTTGCATTTGGCTATAACTTTGAAACTATTTAAACGTATTGGATGGTCATTCTCATCTGCGTGATCTCTGATTTTGCTATGAAGCGGTGTAGTTACCGGTCGGTCAGTACGGGCCGACCTACCCCTATGCTCTGCGATGCGCGTGTGGAGGTGACGAGATGTCTCCCCACAATAGGTAGCTTCACACTGGCTACACTGGCTACACATAGTGTAGCCAGTGTGAAGCTACCTATTGTGGGGAGACATCTCGTCACCTCCACACGCGCATCGCAGAGCATAGGGGTAGGTCGGCCCGTACTGACCGACCGGTAACTACACCGCTTCATAGCAAAATCAGAGATCACGCAGATGAGAATGACCATCCAATACGTTTAAATAGTTTCAAAGTTATAGCCAAATGCAAAGTTTTTGATCTTAGGTTGGCTGAAAGCATTCTAATTCATCACCGCAAGCCAACCTTAAATAGCTGTGATTCATCTGTGCCATTAAACATTTTAAGTTAGGTTTATATGTAATTTTGTTTTTATTTTTGATTTCCTATAATTTTTTCTTATGTCATACGATTACTTATGTACGATATTTCTGCCTTTTACAGTGTCTACTGAAGATGAGCAATGATTGCTCGAAAGCTCTAGTGTAAAATAATTTTAAACTAGTATGTTTTTACCTGCCTTTGTCTTGTGGTTTTTGATTAAACTTAGGTATCCCCCAAATAAATCTATACGTGATAAAACGAATATGTTTTACAGCGTTAAACATTTTGTTAACTTCAAGTGGTACTTGAATTTATAGTATTTAGAATCAGGTGTATTGTTTACGATTTTCTATGCCTTGAATTTTTTGCGGTCTTCAGCTTATCAAAATTCCCTCAGGGGGATACAATTATTGTATCTATGGAAATTGAGCTCCCAGGGGGGACTATGTGAGGACTCGAGCTGAGAGTAGGTAGGCCTTCTTTTTGTTGAAATAAAAGTTTTTTTGTTATGTTAAGGACCACCTTTTTTCGGTTCACTGTTGTCCTGTTTTTCAGCATCTCTCACTTTCTTCTTCAACTTTTATCTAATTTCATGAACTTCTTTCTCATCTTACTCTCTCTATGCCCCTTCAGCATAGATTCCTCATTTTCTTATCTCCACACTAAATGGTGCCTTCCTCCTTCCTCTCTTCGATACGCTCTATTTTTGTAGCGGTTAGGGAGGCTTAAACTAACTTATAATCTAATCAGTTTATCAAAACTGTTAAGGTCAGATCTGCGTGAGCGTCTTGGACTGTCGTTGCTTAATTCATCGCTTTTCCTTGTAATGGAATATCTCGCGGTCATATTTGTAAGCGTTTTGAGTTCATTTGGGATGTATGACGTGGTGCCAATATAACCTGTAGTTCTAAATTTGCCCGACACAACATGCCGAATTTAACAGATCATTATCTTGTAGCGACATGGAATAAAATCTGCTAGACTTCTCGGTCCAAGCTTTTCGCTGGTGCATCTATGGTTTTAGCCGCCGGAGTACAGTTTCTGTGTTGGGTGGCCAAAATCATAGATGATTCGGCCAAAAAATTAGGCTAGATTGTGAAACCATGTTAAAATCTCACTTAATTTCATCGTACTAGGTAGTCCTCATAGTACTAATTTCTTAGTTACGTCGCTCTCAGTGAATCTTCAGATTTATTTAGTTGATGCCATTGGAAAAATGTTTCATTAGGCCTTTTTTATGCTTACGGGGTAAAAACATAGCAATTACGTCACAACTGTAATTATCCAGTTGTTTTCGCAATTGTGCTTGCGAACATTGAACTTTTACCGTTTCCATTTTGATTATTCTTGTCAGCCTTTGTCTAGGAAGTGAATTTTTATCTACTGTTTTCGTCAAGGAGTTCGATATTATTGAAACATGTCAACTTTATCTGCAAGATGGTGTTCAGACGATTCTAGAGTTGCCCATCATCTTATGGGAGAGACCCTCAACTTAACGGTTAGAAATTAATCCCAGCATTGTACTAGTATGGTACTTGGTTAAAATCTTCATTAATTGTGGTTAATTTGCATCCGTGTGGGTTGAGATTTGAATCAAATGGTGTAAATTGTATATCACTGGGGTAGATTGCATGAGTTTTCGAGACTATCTCGTTGAAAGTTCATGAAATATTGTTTTACAGCTTTTCGAATATAAAACATCGCAAAATTTTGCTTCTTAATTATTTAATGGCGAAATTCTGCTTGCTAATTAGTTAATTAACTCGTTTTTTTATTTGCAGCTACCTGGACTCGTACGAACGTGTCACGTTCCTCGGAGGAGATGGCGACGACAAAAACAACGATAATGACGACGATGACTCGTCTCACCCCGGCTCCCGTAACCGCAAAAGTGTTCGTGCGCTCAATCTCGTACCCCTGACCTACAACAGCGCCATCCACAATGTTGCCGGTCAGTCGCTGACATTTTCACTGAATTATTTCTCAGGTAGTGAGTGTCAAAACTGGAATATGTACTGAGGTGTTGTAAGCAGTGAGAAATTCATTTTTCCGTGAGAAATTCTCTGAATTATTTACAAAAGTGGGATTTAAGTTTGTGGTGATGTCAGTGCATTTTGAAAACTCTTTTCTAACGGCTAACATACGAGTTTTCGCAGTGTATGCAACAGGCTTGTTGGGGGTGGCCATGTTTTCATACTTAACAACTCTGTTATTGTGATTATTTTGTAAGTTGATTTATGTTGCTTTTGTGTCAACTCCGCTAACAATTGTCATCATGTTGCAGACTCGGCGCGAGCGAGCTCCAACATGTGTACCACACTGTACAAACCCTCGCAGTACGACCGCCTTTTTTTGTCGCTCACCTCACCACTTCCAAACGAACACGACTTCTCGTTCAACCTGTGCACGCTGCTCAGCAACGAGGGCAAGCAGGTGATGCGGCTCGCGCAGTGCCCCAGGTTGCTCGAGATCATGCTCGGACATGTCGGCGTCTTCAGGGACCGTGAGTTCTATTATAAAAATATGCCTACCCTAGCTTTCTCTCTCTATCTTTGTGACATTTTGGACATACTGTAAAATGTGGTCATGAATTGGTAGATCTCGTTCCGCTTCAGGTGAGAACGCACATTTTTTGCTGAGCTAGAATGTGTTGTTTCCGTATCAGCTTATGTTGCTTAATTAAGGGTTCTCCGAAGTTAAGCGTCCGATCAATAAATCTTCTAATTTCCACGGAACTTGACACTCTGTATATTTTTTATGTCTGTGTTTTAATCAGGAACGGTTTCCTTCGTTGCTTATAACGATTTCAGTAAATATAGCCGTTCTGTCTTTTCTCATTGACTAGGTGCGTTTTGCGGGCTGTTCCGTACGTGTAAGCTTAACGAAAATTGACCAAATTTTTAATTTGTTTTCAAAGTGTAATCCCATTTACTGACGTGGTGTTGAGACTACAATTTTGCTTAGCTTGGAAGTACCTCCATTCTTAAAAGTAGTTCTGGCTCAAGTTATAGGCAAGTAAATTTTTGCTCAATTTATCCTGGCGTATCAAGAGCAGACTTTCGATTTCTTATTTCGAGACGTCCAGTTGCTCTTTTGAAAGTTACCGTACGAATCGGCGCATTTTTTGAACTGTGGAGCCAAGAAGAGCAACTGCATCGTTTTGCGCGCGAATTGCTTATCGATCGCGCACTGAGCACTTGTTGCTGTCGCTCTTCGATTGAATGTTTCTCTTTAAATGTCTTGGCGTCAGTGTGCCATCTAGGGAATTCGAATAGTACAAGACCGTTGTTGTTTGTGAGGATGTCAAAAAAATTACAATTTCGATTGAACTTGAAAGATCGTTAATTATCAGGTGTCCCTCAGTTGTAAGGTTAACCTTGTAATATGTCTCATATTCTGCCTTGAAATTCGTACACGTGTGTGATGAAAACCTGACCATATCATTTCGTGTTGGTTTAATATGAAATCGTCAGTTCTAATCATATTCCATCTAAAGTAATTATTGATCAAGGTTATTCATTTTGTGCTCGTAGTTGGCATTGTTTTACGCCATACTAAAATTAGTTTCTGTGTATCTCTGCAGTGCCGTCGCAGAAATACTTCGTGAGCAACATCGTCGAGCAGAAGAACAAGAACCTTGTGCAGTTCTGGTTAGATTCTGTCTCGGACCGACGTGTCTTGGAACTCCTAATCCCGCCTCGGCCTCGGAGACTATCCACTGATCATAAAAACGCTCTCGACCGAATGTTAGAAACCGAGCCCGACGATAACAAAGGTTGCAGTGACAGTGTTTGTGCTAACAGTGATCGAGTAACTGAAATTTTAGCATCTTCGTCTAATGTGCACACCAGTGACAGCTGCAGAGAACAAAACGGTGATGAAGATTCTCACAAAAATAGCCCTGTAAATAATAGCCCTTCTATTTTAGTTTCTAGTGCTGAAGCTGATTCAGTTAGTTGTGTTGATAGTGTAACTAGTAGCTTTAGAGAACACAGTGGTAATAATATTAATAATAGTAATAACAATATTAACAATAATAGTGATAGTTCTGAGAAAAGTTCTGGAGCAAGTTTGGACGTCTTGTCGAGACGGTTAACGGAACCTTCGCTGCAAGATATCTTTCGGAGATTGACTGAGGTGGGTACTCTATTTACTGCAATACTTGGCTATCAGTAGGCTTTGTCGAGTAACCTTCAATGAACTCTTTTTTATTTTTGTGAATGCATTAAACTGATTTTTCAACTTTTGCAAATTGATGTTAGTCATTTGTTTTCTCTCTATCTCTATTTATCATTTAAGCTGTCACTTGAGACATTATACTCTTAGCATTACTTTAACTGAACAGATGCTAACTCGTGTCTGATATAAGCAAGATTAATTTGCTGTACATCGCATCAGTACGTTTTTGTGGGATTTCTTAAAGGGTAACTTCAGGAGCATGTATTTCTGTGGTTCAAAGATAGAATGGTCTACTTCCCTCACGTAGGTCCCTTTTCGTTCTTTTTGAGTATCGGAGAATTTTTAATTTTTCTTTATTTACAATTCATTCAAATTGACTGCCCCTGTCAGGCTTTTCTCATGTGCTAAGCAAGCTTAGTGAGCTGAAATCTTCCTTTCCTGTATTAAAGCTTTTACCCTCATGATTCTCCACCTCATTACTCAAGATTGCGGTAATTCATGTCTTCTCAAACATTTCGTCGAGCATGAGCATACTAGCGTATTACCTGGCCATTTTACCTTGTCAGTGAAACACTATTTCTACTCTTATCGATGATCTTGAAGCTAATTGTTATCAATTTCCTTCGATTGGTTCTTAGTGTCGAGTAGAGCTTTATTTTGTAGGAGTTCTCCTTGAGTATTGGAATTAGCATGAGTTGCAAGTAGTAAGAACGTTTTGTACTTGTCTGCAGTTGAGAAAACTGGTGAAGAGTTACGTTCAAGTTATTTTGATATAATGTACTGCAAATTACCCCAAACCAGAAGCATAGCTGTGTTTTCTTGTCCAAATGTTTTGTTTTTGACTTTGACGCAAGGGAACCCTAGTGACAACATGACCCACGTAATTTCCTGGGCAGGAGCTGGACATGAAAGGCTCCCTGCAGATGTCAGAAGACGTGGACCTGTTCCACTGCGGCCGGGACTCGGGGCTGCAGGACAGCGAGGGCACCAGAATAGCGCAGCTCATACACATCCTTCGCAACCTCTCCTTTGAGGAGGACAACGTAGCTACTCTTGCGCAGTCCAAAACGTGCCTCAGGTCTGTACACTCAAGTCATGCGTTCGGGGGTAAATGGGTCCAGCGCAGCAAGCCAACATGTCGACTTCTCGTATTGGCATATATGTGTGCCACTTGGTAAATTGCTTAGTTATGTACCCGCATCAATGAATAGCACTTCAATTATTTCACTATCTTTATTTTTAATAGATTCTCGTACAATTATAGGTGAAATATTATTGTGCTATTATATTTTTCATGCTTCTAAGAAAGAATAAAAATGTAATCGAGCAGTTCAGACAGTTATTCAACTTTGCTACTTCTAACCTAAGCAAACCAATCATAAAAACGTGCAAACACAGTCAACGTGTTATCTTGAATGGTGATGAGTTCAAGTAATGAGATGTTTTCTACCAGTGCTGAAATGTGATGCAAAAATGAGTATGGGCGGGCGTATCTTTAAATATGGACTAGAATGGGCTGCTGTTGCTCCTCATTTGCACTTTGAGTGCTGATGAAAGAAGCGGCAGCATCATGCGACTGGGAAAGACTGCATCAAGATGTGTCGTGTGGTGTAGGTCTATTCATGTGGAGTGCTCTCTCCTAGAAAGCGCTGAGGGACCAGTATTGATTATTAATTATGAATTACACATCACGTATTTATTACCTCTCCAATTATGACAGAGGAATATTATCTGTGTGACACTTGCTTTGTTTCACTACCTCCTATAGCTGTTTAAATTAAATTAAATTGTATCTTCTTCACTTGATGCGCAGATTTTTGGTGTTGTGCATGTGCTCTCGTTTTGGCGGGCTTGCCATCCAAGCTCTGGACACCCTGGGCAACATAAGCTCGGAGGTGGTGCTGGGAGACCCGAGAGTGGACATCACGAGCAGGCTGCTGCTGGCGCACGTCTGTGACGGCGTGTTCTCAGAGGACAGAGCCAGGGTGCTGCGCTCGCTCGAGGTCCTCAACAAACTCGCCGTGTGTGACGCCAACGAGGAGATCATGGGCGAGAACATCAGACAAGAGGCAAGTCAGGCTGTGCTGGATTTTTATCCGCTACTTTTGCATCATAAGGGGTGAAAAACGCGCAATCTGAAGTGTGAGATGTTTTTTCATGCATGATCTGTTCGGAAGGTTGAAAATTATTTCTTCTAAATATTGTTTTTACCATAATGCTGCAGTATGATTTGGTACAACATAACGTTAATTATATCCCGAGAGGCGTGATGTGATAGAAAACGGACCACGTGATGTGATAAAACATGGAGTAACACGAAGTAACACGAAGTATTTGATGAGTGAAGCTAACTTCGCCTTCAGCCAACTCACTAAGCCCAAGGCTAACACAAAATAGCTAACAATTTTTAGGGAACTCTAGTGCAAGTAAACAAACGTAAGCCTACGCTGGGGCTCTCAACTATTGATGCTGCAGTGGTCTATGAAGATTTAGCAGGTTTCTATGAGAATTTCCTAATATAGGTTACAGGCAAAGCTGTTGCTTGTGACAATATGTCCGGGAGGAACGGGAAAGTTGAGAAATATAGCGGTACACAAAACAGTTGTAAGCTAATAGTTGGTTTCTTCAGTTTGTGTTTATTAACATAATTATGAAATACATCTGCGATCGTGGAGTTTCATTAGTAAAATTCGTTCAGTGGCTCGAAATTCATTTATTGCCAATTGTAAGAACAGAATGACTAGACCACTTATATGATAGAATCATCTTAGTTGTGTTAGAAGCAGAGGCCAGCATTACATTTTTCTCCCTTGTTGTCATTTTTTAACTCGAGCAGCGCTTAATTTGTGTTCTCTGTTGCAACTTCTTTTTCAGGTTTACGACCAGATCTGCAGGTATCTGACGATACACGACATCATGCTGCTCATCTACACCCTGGAAAGCTTGTATTCGCTGTCATCACTGGGCAGCGCGTCCTGCAACGCAATCGTGAGAGCGCAGGGCAGCATCCATACGCTCGTAGCGCTGCTCACAGTCGAGGCCCAGAGTTACGGGCCTGAGGCTTGCATAGGAATGAAGGTCAGTTCCGGTTATGGTGTTCCTTTGTCTAATTATGTCATCTAAACTGAGCCGCACTAGTTAAGAGCGGTTTGGTTCTTGGTGTTCCTTTGCCTGATTGTGTCATCTAAAAATATGCTGCATTAGTTAAAAGCAGTTTGGTTCTTGGTATTCTTTTCTATAATTGTCATCTGAACTTTGCTATAGATTAGTAAGGAGCAGTTTTGGTCCTGGTGTTTCTTTATCTAATTGTCATCTAAACTCAGTACGTGCATAATTAGTGAGGGTCAGTTTAGTTCTTGGTGTTTCTTTGCCTAACAGTGTCATCTGAACTTACCTAGCTATATTATCATAGTAAGGGTCACTTCGGTGCTTAGTGTCCCTGTCTTATTGTGTCATCTGAACTTGTGATGGTGGTCGTGTCGTTACCATCCCTTCTGTTCTATTTTAACAATCATAGGTCCAGCCGAGTGCTTAAGAGTTTATCTCTGTGAGGTAGCACACGCATGTTCTTGACAACGTTCCGATTTCTATCCGCTTGTCAGTAATATTAAAGTGCTTGGGGTTCCGTTTTTGAGATAGTGTCGCAATGACCAGTTGTGAGCTGAGGTTAACAGTCGATCACGACATAGATGTTTGAGTGTCGAGAATCACCATGAATTCTGATCGCGTTTGAATTTCGAAAGATAATTTTTTGCCGATCGAATTCCTACATGAAACCCGCATCAAGATACTTCACGTATCAGCGAGTTAATTTTTTCGTGTTTATGGTAATGTCTTGAATCATGTACTGCATGCATTTTCTATGAGACAGTCGCTCAATGTACCTCGTTTTCATCTCTACATCTCGTTAGGATGCTTCATTTAAATTCTTGAATGATTTTTCAAACGTATGTGATTGTTTTATCAGGAATAATGTAGGTATTATAATATAATACCTACAGTGTATAATATATATAAGACCCATATATACCTATGTAATATAATGTAGATATTGTAATAATAATGTTATTGTAATATAATGTAAGATATTATCTTACATGAACAGGTGGTGGAAACGGTGACTGGAGTTGTGAGCGATCCAGAGGCTGCCGTCGCAAACGCCCCTCCGCCTGCGTTGCCTTCCTCCGTCGCTGCCCCCACAGCTCCGTCTCTGCCGCCATCTCAGTCAACCCCAGCGGCTCCATCTCCTGTAAGAGCCGTTCTTTCTGCTCATAGCTGATGCTTTTTAATAACTCGCCTGTAAAACTCGTTCTTTCTGCTCATAGCTGATCCTCTTCAATAACTCACCTTTAAGAGCCATTCTTTCTGCTCATTGGTGATGCTTTTCAATAACTCACCTGTAAGAGCCGTTCTTTCTGCTCATAGCTGATGCTTTTCAATAACTCACTTGTAAGAGCCGTTCTTTCTGCTCATAGCTGATCCTCTTCAATAACTCACCTGTAAGAGCCATTCTTTCTGCTCATTGGTGATGCTTTTCAATAACTCACCTGTAAGAGCCGTTCTTTCTGCTCATAGCTGATGCTTTTCAATAACTCACCTGTAAGAGCCGTTCTTTCTACTCATAGCGGATGCCTTTCAATAACTCGCCTGTAAAAGCCGTTCTTTCTGCTCATAGCTGATGCTCTTTAATAACTCTCCTGTAAGAGCCGTTTTTTCTGCTCATAGCTGATGCTCTTCAATAGCTCAGCTGTGTCGTGACCTGCTCTAGTGATGCTGTTCAAACTCAATGTGTGTAATTCTTCTATCATGGAACATAGGGTTGGCGGTGAATTTAGGTTGTTAAGGTTTGTCTATGTTGTATTATTGGAATTGGTACCTCCATGGGAGGTACTCTTAGGTCGCCTCAGCAGTGCAGGTAAACTGTATTCGCCTTTTCAATGTCCAATTCTCGTGTATTTATTTTAATGTAGGTGTTCATTGGCATCGATAGAAGTCCAATGAGGTTAATTAAAAGTAACATTAAATTGAGAAAAATTGAACGTCATGAAAGAAAACTCTTGGCTCGTGAAAAAAATCCACGAGGAAACGTCAGTCAGAGAATTCGTACTGTTTTTTTTAAACACCCTGTAGATGGGCGTACGAGACATCGATCTATCAAGTTCTCCTTTTTATGTCCTCTTTGCTGTCTCGTCGTCTTTTCTTCCTATCTTGCTCTCTCTATGCCTTAGGTAGTTTGCGTGAGAACACACCTTGTGCATAGATTTTCAGTTTTATGCAGTCCATACTGAATGTTCACTCTCTTCGCTCTCGTGGTATCGCCTTTGATGTGTGGCTAATGTTAAACTAATGCAATCTGTTATTTTTCGTACCATTAAATTCTCATAATTACATTGAAACTGGAGAAGTTGAATGCTAGCGTCAGTTAGTTGTGTTTTCATATTCTTGCTGATGCGCACTCGATGCGACTTTGACAGGCCCCTCCTGCTCCTCCGTTGCTGTCCTCCGTGGTGTCGACTCCCACCCTCGCTGCTGCTAACGCCGCCGCTCTCCAGAACAGCGGCGGTCCCAATTCCGGTGGGGTTGGCAACGCTATCCACAAAACTCCAGCCAAGAACGTCCAGGACATGAAAAAGAGCATCATGTCCTCCGCCGTAAGTAGCTCCTGCTCGCGCCTTTGAATTATGAACTTCAGAGCTTTAACTTTTAAACTGTTGGGGGCATAAGACATCACTATGCGTTGCATTTCACTAGTTATTGTTGGTATATGCGGTAAACACTACTTAACAGAGCTGTCCCTCAGACTACGTAATGCTTCACTTGTACTTCAATTTTTACTGATGCCGGCTACCGTTTTCTCATACATAGGCTGACACCGACCATACCACGACATAGCGACGCGGGAATAGGTTGTGGTGAAAAATTGGGTCGACAGTTGAGAGTACAGTGAAGTCATGTTTCACTCTGCAGTACAGACAGTTGCTGGTGGTTTGTAGTTTAGGATCGCTCCATTAAAGTTCCTACCGCTGAAATTATGACCTTTATTTTGAAAGGCCTAAGCTGTTGCTACATTACCTGTCTTAACCCTTTAACACCCCAAAGGACTTACTGTCCTCTTTCGAGGATGGCCTCAATTTATTGAATTTCTCGTTAAACTTGTTTCCAGTGGTGTTCTATGTAGTGCGCGGGCGAGTTCCTAGTGAGTGCCTAGTGCGAGTTCCTTCTTCGTCGTGATATCGGTGACTACCTGATGCCAGTGCTATTTTGATGATTATTATTTCTAATAACTGTAATATGAGTACAAAAGTGCTGACCTTAAAGACCTAATCCTCCAGCGTCTGATATCCCGCCTGCCACTCAATTTGAGGTTGATAAATTTAATTGATATTTCTGGTATCAAGACAAAATTTGCTGTTAGGTAATAAATCATGAATTACGCCATGCTATATTTCATTATTCAGGCAAAATTACGTTATGTATTTAACGCTATGTTTTATTCAGGTGATGAATAAATTTGGACGTTAGAGGGACAATATATTTTCCGAAGTTGTCGTAGGGTTGCATGGAATTGAATCAAAAGGTTTTTTTACTCATAAATCATGTAGAGCCTATCGTCTCCCTGTTTTCGAACTTCTCTTATACGTTGTTGAGGTGATTTGCTGGAAATGCGCGACATAGCTACTGAAAATGGTGCAAAACTTGGCACAGAAAATTTACTGGAAATATTACTTCAGCTTGTATTACAATCGGCAACTTTAGGAGCGGTAATAACATCTACGGGTTTACTTTTGATTAGTTACGAAGAGGTTGATTATTTTTAAGAGGTGGCTAAAAATCCTATCCAATAAACGAAAACCGAAGACTAACCTGTGGATTCTGTTACGAGGAAAAACAAATAAGCCTCTTCCTGAGTCAAGAGAATAAAACATTATTATTGAACTATGCTTCGAGAACAAGTAAAATATGTTGCATACTCATAAATAAATTTTTGAAGTCCAAAACATACCAATCGGGCATTTGTTTTAGATTCCGAGCGACGTGGAGGAGTTCGTATGTGACTGGATCCGTCGCAGCTACGAGGCTCACAATGGCACGCGGCTGGAGCAGGCGGTGGTCTTCAGGCACTTCTCATCTGCTATGCACGCCCTAGGCAAGAAGCAGGGCTTCAACCCTGTCATGCTGTCCAGTTGTTTCAGGTGAGGCGCTTGAGTGAAATTCTTCTTTGCGTTCTTATTGAAGTGAAACGCTCGAGTAAAATTCTGATTATATTATCGAATGCAGTAGGTGTGCTCCACTGCTTTCTGGCGTTCGCTGTACTGCCTGTTGTCAGATTCGATTTGAGAGGAAAATTGTGTCCTAAAGGTTTTAGTTCATAGTTTTTACTTCTTAGTATAAGTACTTTGGCGGCAATTGTTGTGAAACTTGAGAATTACTTGCTGCAAAATTTGTTAAGTACAGCTCTTTGATCGGATTTACTAGTGCAACATGCGCTTTTAACTGGCTTTATGATAGCCTTCCTCAATCTATTGGCTTTTAACTTTATTTGTAGCTTGGCAGTAAAGAGTCAGAATATTTATATACATTGTAAAGCCGTTGATGAAGAAAATGTTGAAAAAAGCGTCCGTCATGTTTCAATTTTTGATTTTCGGCAGCTCCCTTTAGGGATCATTGGATAGGCACTAGGCTCAGGTTAAAGGTTTGTGTATCCTGGGCTATGAGGGTTGACAACCATAATAGGTTACTGTTGAGTTGTTTTAGCCATGAATAGGCATTCGACACTTTTGTCTTTCGTGCTCTCTTTGCTTCTTTTAGCTTTCATGTCGTTTTAATCTCCAGTGTTTTTTAACTTCTTCCTTTGCTTACTGTTTTTTCTTGCGTAAAGTTTCCTGTTTAAGAACATACCTTGTGCATAGATTCCACGGTTTCAACAGTTCTTCCTAAATGGTCCCTCTCTGCATTCTGTTGAGATCGCTTTTATTGTGGCGAGGGAGTTCTTAACTAATTCAATAATGATGCAATAGTTATAATTCTTGGCAGCTTCGAAGTGAGCTTTGATCTACTGTAACAACTATGCATCTTCTGGGAGCATAATCTTGAAAGACTTCGTAGAGAGTCATTTAATTTTTGGCGCTACGTTGCTGTTGCATTTGACGTGAAAGTTAGCAGCATAAAAGTGGGCGTGGAGCTGATCAACCAACCAGCATTGTAACCTCTGCAGATTTAATGAAAGGTTAGGTCTTGATACCGTAAATGCTTGTCCTCGGCAGGAAGGTGTACGGCTTCAAAGTAGGTCCAACGCGCCATAATCCGAAAGACGCGAGCGACAAGTGGTATTACCACGACCTGCGGCGGCGCGACGTACCCTTGCCCATCAGACCTGCTGACCGCCTCGGCAAGAACAAGCTCTTTTCTTCCTCTGTGCCCGTATCCCACTCGCCTATTTTGTCACGGCCTGAGTCTTCGTCCGGCTCCTCCATCCTCAAAGCTCAACTGTCGGCGCCTCTGCGACCCATCAGTCCAGCTTTGCCTCGGCCTGTCCAGCAGCAGCCACAGCAACAGCAAGCGCTTGTGAGTTATTTCTTGAATTTTGTTTTGTTAGTATTGTTAGTGCTATCTTCCGCTCATTCCTTATCTTTGTTTCATTAGTCCTCGTTCGAAAGAAAATGAGCTACTTTAAGCTACTGAGGTCAAGAGCTACTATCAATGATGGAGTGGTGTAATTTTTAAATCATAGAATGTATTTTTTGTCGTTTCACGGTGCGGAATTCGTTCTGTGGTATACAGTATCATATAAAATGTGTGTTGAAAATGATTGTTCGATATGTTTTCTGACCTATTGTTCCATGATGTGCTCCATTTCACTCTAAAGAAAGCCATTGGATTTGCGAAGCTCGTTCCCCTCATAATTCAATACTGAGGCTATAGCACCGGTAATCAAAGTGTTTTGTATTTAAGAGTGTCAGAGTGCTCAATATTTCATTTAGCGATGTGTCAGTGACGTATATTGGGCAATTATAAATAACGTTGAGGAGCCAACACAAAAGAATGCCACCACCTATGTGAACATTTCATCTATATTGACATGTCTGACAGCATCCTACGTGGTTCTCAAAATGATGGCTCAAATGTCGGAGTGGAGTAGTGTTCCTCACAGTTTTTGTCAATTTTCTTCCGAACTGTCGCGACAAGTATCCTTCTTGCATTTGGTATATTATTATTAGTATGTCCTCCGGCCGTTTTCATTGTTCATTCTCCGAACTTCGTCGACTGACATTCAGTGAGCGTCTGGACAGCCCTTACGCTGACGCCCGTGTTTGCATTCATTTATTTGTAATCGATGTTTTCAATGAAGATGAAATACGAGAATGCTGTCCTGCATTTTGCGTAAAACAACGCGACAGTGCAAGGACTATTAAACTAAGTTTAGATCATCAAATAATAATGCGTTATAAACTCGTGATGGTGTCCTCGTTCACTTGATCCCAACGGTACCGCGAGCGGATGATACTCTGAAATTAATGATGAAATATTTGGGACTTTACGAGCGATTATTATTGTGGAAGTTGAGTTCAACTCCCAACCAAGATTATTTATTCAAGCTTTGCAGCGGTCACTATTATTATTATTTTTTTTTAGAAGTAGTGATAAAATGGAAGAGTAATAACAATGATCTTCTTGGTGACGATGCAAGGGCGCTTCGCCGGGCTCTAGCGGGAGCGGAGCAGCATCCCCGATTTCTTCCCCCCCACCTCCCTACAGCCCCAGTCCCCGGCTCTCGCCACGCTCCACACACTCTCCCTCTCCTTACACCTCTCACCCGTCACCCTCAGCCACTCCCCCACCTCCTCCACCACCCCCCGCTCCCCGTCAGGAGAACTCTGCTCTCATCAAGAGTTTGCTCGCCCATAAGGTAACGGAACAGCAGCCCCAGCCTATGGGGGGCCTCGCTGGCATGCTGGCTGCTCCTCTAACCACTGCCTCCCAGTCCCCTGTTCTTCCGACTTACTCGACCTCTTTGTCGTATTCATCGAGTCAGCAGTCCACTTCGTACCCAACTTCCCATTCGTCCACAGGACAACTGAGTTTTTCTCTCTCAGCCAGTCACTCGTCTCACTTAAGCCAAACATCTTCATCACTCTCATCGTCAGGCGTGTTACCACCGCCTCCTCCATACCCACACAACAAAAACACTTCTTCCAATGCATCTCATCAACAGCGACAAGCCTTACCTTCAATGCATGTTCCCTCTATACTTAAAACATCTCCTCCGCCAATACCTCCGTTCTTGATAGCCACCACAGCGTCACTTGCCACCACTTCCTCCTCAGCCGCCACAATGAATTTTATAGCTCCACAAGGCTCCACATTCGGTTCCGTCCCGGAGGTAATTTTGCTCCTCAGTTTTTGCTGCAACTTTGATTTTTTCTTCAGGGAGTTAGAGAGTGGTTCTATCTATACTTTGCGGAGAGCTTGGTTCATCCGTCTACTAGTGGTGCTATCATGCTTTATAGAGTGTGCTACTGTTTTACATCAGAGGAGCCACTCGGTTTCCAAGATCTCATTGTTTCAATAGATATTCTCGGCTAGTTTATACGTTTTGTTCTGAATATTCTATTGGGAAATTAACAGGTGACTGTGGTGTCAGATTTATTCTTCGGATAGTGTTGTGGGTAGCGTGGTCCTTTTTAACACGGCTTTCTCGCAGATATTAACGCATAATTAAGTATTCATTTATGATAATTACTCTCGTAATTGAAGTTTTTCTGTTTATTATTGGGATATCTGGTTCTTTCTATCTTGTCGCATCATCTATTTTTGTTATTGACATTCAATTGCAGTTTAAATGCGAAACTTTCGTGTATTCTTCGTTTGTATTTATCAAATGCATTTTTCTGCAAGTGTTTTTCGAGTGGGAAATAAGTGGTCGATAACACATTGATGGTGTCAAACAGCAGTGATGTCGCAATATTATCACACCGCCCGACAAGTCTACCTGATGATCCTCTAGCTTTTATAGTTCAACTGTCTATGTGTTCGAAAATTGGAAAAGATTTTTTTCTGGCCTCGCAAATTGTTTTTTGTGTTATTTGGATTTTTGCGAAAAATAGAAGTCGCAATAGTGTAATGAAATGCATTGAAAGCCGTCGATGCGTTCTTCCAAATGTAACTTTTCACTACGCGGTTTTCACGTATTGTGGGAAATTTCTCCTTCTGTCGCGAGTCAAGTACCTGAAATTCGAAGTCCTTTGCATTAATGCATTCATTTGCAAGTCGTAGAATTGTAGTGTTCACAGTGCTCACATCCTGGATTATTTTTGATAGATTTTTCTCCACTTTCGAAATGGAGCTTGTGTTGCGGTTATCCTCTTTGATGATATTGCTCTGAGGTTGATTCTTGATTCTAATTTATTGCCATTGTTCGTTTCTTCGAGCGTCTCTAGAGCATTAATAATAATTCAATTAATTTAATAAATACATACTAGGAAGTTTAAATATTTGAAAAACACAACCTGTAGAATCTTGGCATCCTGTTTCGTACTTTTTTCTCTAGTAATTAGTTACTTGCCCCGCATTTCAAATTGGTCCCGTCTTGTTAAGGTCTTGGTGTTCTGTGGTTGCAGTCAAGTTTGTCTTCCGACGGTTTAAAATACAGTATACCTGTTCGTATTTGTGGACAGGCTAGATAGGATTTGTTCATCCGCTCGTTCGCTGGAAAATTTAGGATTCTACTACTAGAGGAAAAGATAGCATCGTTGTCACAGGTTGTTGTAAGGAATTCGCATCACAGCCTCGTGTTTGAGTGGTAACACCGCTCGATGCTAAAGCAAAGCATGGACTACACAGATACATGAACACACTACTCCTTTAAACCTTCCGTCTCCTGTGCCCTATAGCTCGTGCTGCTCTGCCGAAAGTTAACTCTTCCTTTCTTTGTTACGGCTAATAACTTGCATCCTTTCGTCACGTAACTCGTAGTGAGAATTTCGATAACGGGAGTTGCGAATTTTACGTTTCCACTAATCATTGTCAAGATAACTTGAAGTTTTTACTAATCGCGATGTTTATAATTCGAAATGTATATGTTCTTGTGCACGGTGTGCGCTGTGTGTGCTCGCTCGGTGTGTGATTGTACTGACGTAGTTCCGCCAGGGAAATTCACTAACTTTTCATAGTTCTTCGCGTTACTTCGTGCGATCTCCTACCTCTCTTTCCAATGGAATAACGTGTAGTTTGTTTTTATTAAAGGGTCGACACCTTGGTGGCCTGCGAACAGTGTTACAATATCTCGTACCGTGTGGTCATGTATAGGAAGTGATCCATGTACGGAGAGTATAATTGAAGTTCGTGGGCGAGTGCGCGCGAATTTTTCCTTGTCAAGATGATTCTAAAATTTCCTTGCCGCATAAGATTTAAGCTCTTAAGTAACATGGGCGTGGTTTAGGAAAAAATTAAGACAGTTCATCGATTTACAGTAACTTTAGGGATATTTAGAAAAATATCAGTCCATCGATTTTTCACCCTTCAATTTGAAGCACTATTTACTAGTTTGTCTTAACGTACCTACATTATCAATAAGGTTTTCAGTGAAGATTTTCATCTCGCTTGCGGAGTGTCTATTTTTTAACAAATTTCTCCAGAGATCAAACCTTTGCATAACTTCCTATATTTTATTGTATGATCTATTGACTGTTTTCTTAAGAGTGTGGGTCCTGGATTGATCTTTTGTTAATCATCTGTAATCATTCATGCAGGGTATAATGGTCAATACAACCCGGCCCCGAACTGAAGTTTTTTGAAAATCACGGAGTTCACAAAAACATGGGTGAAACGTGCTCTTCAAAATGAGGCCCCGTAAATTTGATCCGAGTCGCAGTTAGAGTAATCGGAGATATGCTTGGTAGGCTTAGTATTTCTTAATGTTTTGAAATATATAATACGCTACTCCATTATGGTGAAGGGATTGTTTCCATTTTGAAATTGGGATGAATACTTTTCTCATAAAGATGATTGATCTAAAGCAAATAATGTCCGAGTATGTTGACATTTTTTCAACATATTGAAAGCCTCATTAGATCAGCCTCGTATGTATTAATTTCGTCATTTACTTACACCTTTTCGATTCATTGAGCAGACTTCTTTACGAGTTGTGCTTTGCTCATTTAGCAATATAAGCTAAATAGAAAATAATTCTTTATATCTTGTGATCGATTTAGTTTTCAGTGAAGTTTCCCTTTTCGCTGGCTTATTTCGTAGTAGTTAATTAAACTTTAAGGAAATGAATGTTTCCCTTCAGCTCTTTGGCTCCAAGGGGACCTTCCTTGCCGAATTCTGAACTCGAAGCTTGCTCAAAGGTAGCTTGGCCTGCTTTTGAATCTCTTTCCTAACATTCTTACGAAAGTCTAGATCCTTTTATCGCTGTTGGGTCGTTATATACTTTTTTATGAAGAGCAGATAATCGACATCTCAATCAAACGTTTCAGTTTCGCTTCCTCAGCTTTTGAAGCAAAGAAAATTTTGCAGTGTTACCTGTACTTCTGTAAGCCTGGCTCCCATCTCGAACTACCATTTCTCTCACAGTTTCTACGCCTGTAGGCAGTAGCGCAAAGGCAAACTGCTACATGGCGTGTTCGATTAGGGCTTGTTTTGATTGCGCTGTCTTTTTTTCATTGTTCAAATGTAGTGCTCTTCAGGAGGTATAGGATAGGCAGTAAGTTTAGGTTCTGTTTGTCATTTTTTATACTGTGGGGACTAGTGCCCTCATAGGAGAGACTGTTACGTTTTCTCAGCTATAAATGGGTCTTCGGGACCGCTATTTTTCTTACTCACTTTGCGTTTTCTAGTTTTGATGCCTTCTTTGCTATCTCTTCTTTGTTTTTCTCCCTCTTCCTCACTAATTATTAGTTTTTATGTTCAAAGTATCTTTTGAGAAACACCTTCAGCGTTGATTCTCCTTTTTCTACAGTCTATACTAAATACTCCCTTCTGTATGCTTTCTTGAAATCGTCTTCGCTGTAATTAAGGACTCGTAAACTAACTATTAAGGTAATTTGAATTTAATGGCATCTATTGAACGAAAACATTGTGAGTAAATTCATTTACCTGTATTTGATTCACCGATCTTCTTGGTTGATCTGCATCTCACCAGCTTTGATTAAAAACTTAGCAGTGGAATTTTAACAAGAGACTTCCTTGTGTACTCAGGTTTCTCGCAACATGCAGAAGCAACAACTGCAGCAGCAGCTACAACAAGGGGTAGACAGCCCTGCCACTTCTATGGCAGGAGACACCAACGGCGCGCTAGGGAGTGAAAACTCGACTCAGGAAGCTTCCGTTAACGGTGTCACTCTAAACGGAGAGGTCAGTTCTTAATAACTTTGTCTCTGAACAGAGCAAATAATCGTGGGTAAATATAGCCTGCCTAGCTCTGCTTGTGTTCAACTGCTGCTTTGCGTTAAAATTCTCTGACGCTTGTTCTCGGATTCAGTATGAATTGCTATTTGCCAATGACTTCCTGGGGAAAAAGTTCATATTTTGCGCTATTTTAATGCTGATTTTTTGGCCATAGTCTTCCAAGATTAATAACTGCTTTTTAGTAATTCTAAAGATACGAATTGGTAATGAAGACACGACTTTGGCAGTACGTTTTACGCTACCGCTAATTAGCAGACCGAGAACACAACTGAGCTCAGATGTATTTTTTTTAAAGATGAGTTAATTCGTATTAATGATCCTTTAATTTTCACTGGAACAAAAATTACCCTGAGAAGGTAGAGAATGTTTCTATAATTTCAACACTTTAGGTTAACTCTCTTGGTTGTTTATGATTAACTCATTATACATTACTTCTGTGTGTGTGTGCAGCCTGTGAAGATGGAAGAAGACTTGAGAAATACTTGTATAGTCAGCCAAGACACGCGCAAAGTGACGAGTTTTGAGGGTATCCTTCAGAACGGCATCAGCGATTCTGGGAGCTGCACCCCTGGAACCCCAGTGATCAACTGCTCTGGCAACGACACGAGGGTGGTGGCAGTGACGTCTGAAGCGGACACCGCAGCTTTGCTGAACAACATTTCGCTCACTAACAACAATAACAGCAATGAAAGCAGCGGTGACGGTATGCATCCCAAGAAGAATGTTCTTGCTGATCTTCTCGAGAAGACGGTCGGAGGTGACATCCTTAACGGTGTGGTGGATAAGGAAATTCGCCTTAGCAATGGGCCCCTGAATATGAACAACATGAATACATCATGTGGCCTGAAGCGTCCTGGGGCGGACGACTTTGACGACAGTGGAGGTGGTACCAAACGCCTTGCAATCGACAGAGGGGACGGTAAGATCACTCTTTACGTAAGCCAGAACGGTGGAAGCGAGGGCGTTAACGTCAACAGCGCAGACGGTGGAATTGTCCCTCCGCAACAAGTGGTGTTCAGTGGCCAAGGTGTCGCGAATATCATCGCTGTCTCCACTGCCATATCTTCTCCTAGACAAATGGTTACCTCTCAAGGGCAAATGGTGGCGTCTGGACCACAACTCATCACGTCAGACGGACAATTAATTTCATCTTCGGGGCAGCTGGTCACATCAGGTGGTCAGCTCATTACATCAGGAGCTCAGTTAGTTACTTCGAGTGGCCAGTTGATTTCTGCGGGTGGTCAGTTAATGGCCGCACCAGGTGGCCAACTGGTGACAGCACAAAACGGCCAGAAGGTGATGGTGCAGGGCAATTTTCCCCAGGTACTTGGAGGTCAAGTTGTGTTATCGCAAGGAGGTCATTTGGTTGTCGGGGGCAACACGAGTGGGGGTGGCAGCGAGACGGTGCTGGTTGGGGGTCAGATGACTCCCCAAGTGGTTTCCCAAATAGCTGGCCAAGGCCCCACTCAAATTTTGGGGCCTGGAGGTCAAGTAATTACCCAGAGTCCGCAACAGGTGGTCGCCACCAACCAAGGACGGATTATCTCCCAAGGACAACCGGCGCTTCTTCCTCAAGGATCTAACGCTGGCCATGTCATTTCTCAAGGACAACTCATCTCGCAAGGGCAAGGACAGTTATTGCAAACTCAAGGGCAAATAATTTCTCAAGGCACCAGCCAACTAGTTGGAGCAGGTGCTGGTCAGATTATAACCACTCCTTCAGGACAAATTGTCGGTCAAGTGACCCAGGCAGGGCAAATTGTTGGTCAAGTTAACCAGCAGGGTCAATTAGTCGGTCAGGTTAATTCTGCTGGCCAACTAGTTGGTCAAGTTAATTCAGCAGGTCAGATAGTAAATCAAGTTAATCAAACCAGCCAAATGGTTACTCAAGGAGGCCAAATCATAGGACAGGTCAATCAAGCAGGTCAAATAGTAGGTCAGGTCAATCAGGCTGGTCAAATCGTGACACAGGGCAACGCTGTAGTTAATCAAGGAGGCACGTTACTTGTTCAGCAGTCGGGTACTTCTGGAAAAACATTAATTATTTTACCGCCGGGTCAGAAGGTTTTACAGCAGCCTGGCCAGCAATCAATCGTTATGCAACACCAGCCTGTTGGTGGTGGTACTTCTGTGATGCAAGTCCAACAACCTGCGACAAGCGTGGGACAAATTATGCAAGTGCAGCAGCAGCAACATCTAGCTTCTAATGCAACTGGTGGTCAGGTGCTGCAGGTCGTTACTAATTCAACAGCCGTTGCAGGCGGAGTTGTGAGAACTATAGCGCCTCAGGGCGTTGGAGTTATCGCTAATAATACAAGCCTGTCTAACAGCAACGGCAACTCTCAACAGCCGTCTTTACTACCTCCTCAAGCCCCAATAACACAGTGTCCTGTCTCGTCCAGTCTCAAACCTCCTACTGCAACCAGCGGGTCCTTAATGACCACTGTCAGCAGAGGGCCCATTAACACGGCACCCAACTCTGTCCAAGCTCAACCCTCGGTGCCTTTGGTACCTGCTCCACAAATTTTGGCTTCAGGTATCGTCCGACGGCCTCCGGTTGGGCCATCTCCCACGGGGACCAGTGCTCCTTCTATAGGCATCCATTCCAACCCTCCCAAGCCCGGAGCCTTGCAATACTTGTGCGAGTGGAGAGGGTGCAACAGTATATTTGCGTCGCCCCAACAAGTGTATCATCACGTGTGCAAAATCCACTGCCCGCCACACCTCATCGAGATCCAGTGTCAGTGGGCTGGTTGCGATCCGATGGTGCGCAAGCGCTTCAGCACCATGACGCACTTGCATGACAGGCATTGCAATGAACAGGTGAGATACTCCAGCCACTTTTTGAGTTGGTGTTGTGAATCTGAGTGAGAAGATGTCATTCATTCTTCATTCGAATGTTCTGGTATACCTTTGATGAGTATTTCGTTGCCATGTAAGTTGGTGAAACTTGATTTAATATTGTACGTATCGTTTTAAAATATTCCTCTGAAATACTCCTCTCGTAGTGAATGTTCATTGCCGACCGTTAGTTCACTTCGTAATCGTTGGTTGTGGGTTTGAGAGAAAGCTGGAATGTAATATTGAAATAACACAGTTTCCTTAACCGTTCAAAAGCACAAAAAATAAACTTTTTTATTCTGTAATATTTTATTTCGCTTTAAATTTTGATTTAACTGAAATAATGGCACAGATCAAAGGGGGTTTGATAATCAAATTGTGCATATAGTTACAATGATGGGAAGCCACCTTAGGGAAACGAAAAGGCGAACGAAAATCAGAAAGTGCTTAAGGTGAAGATAAACTACGGAACATGAAATGTTTCACACTTACTCGGAAGTAGAGTTGAAAATGTTCTCGATAGCCAATCACTTCGATGAAAGCATTCATCTCAAGAGCCATTTGTGTGAAATTGAAATTCATTACACGCGTAAATTTTTAATTCAGTCAACTTGCCTCGAATGTATTCTAACAGTACTTTTTTTATAGTATCAGAACTTCATGGGGTTTTGTGACTACAGTGAACGCAAATCGTGCAGCTGATTCTTTTCCGTTTCTTTCTGCACGTATCTTTATCGGTCCAGTGTTGTTTTTTGCTGATGACTGAAGTCTAGAAGCTGTCGAGTGTCGATATAACTTGTAGTGCTAGTCAGGTATTTTCTCCTAATAGATAGATTCATTCTATCAATTTCGATAGACATGTATCGAAGCATAAGGTTATATTTCAAAGTTTTGTGCATAGCTTTTCTGTATTCGGAATTTCAGGTACGTATTAGTACTTCTCTATGAAACATGCAGGACATCTGTGTTCTACCCCTTAGAATATAGCAGTTGGCTATAACATTCTTATTATTTTCTATGTGTTCGTTGCAGTTGCTGAACGTATTAGCGGTACGGAGACAACAGATCGCCCTCTCAGGCAAAACAGACTTGCCTATCCCTCACACACCGCCTCCACACCCTGGCTACGCTCCCAACGCCGCTTTTCACGCTATCAAGAGACACGCTCTCGAGGTCATCACCCAAAGGGATGCCATCGTGAGTAGTGATGTTTTTCCTTTCTTTTGTATTGCAGACTTTGTTCAAGTAACAAAGTTATTCATTCGTGCTATATGCCTTCTTGACTTGATGAAAATTACTTGCATCTTAATTACTAATATCCTATGTGTTTCAGTGGAGTGGCATTGCAGTTTAGTGCTTTGAGATCGTAGCAACTAACCTAAATCATTGATGTTCTGCAGAGGGTACTGTGTTGGTGCCCGTTTTCTTACCAGATCTGTTTACATTTCAATAGAATTTCTTATTTATTTTCTTTCGGATGAGTTTTATTTTACTCAATTACAGCAGCCAATTTTGTTTTGTTACTACGACCTGGTTTTACAGTGATGAACTGTATTTTTTTCCCTCATTACACTGGTGCTAGATATTTTAGTTTGGCAGTATCCTTCTTGATATTTTAGTTTGGCAGTATCCTTCTTGGGCGCCAAATTGTTAGATAGTTAGGGCGTATCCACGTTGGGCGCCAGTTAGGTTGTCTATTGTGCTGGTCTTTCTTGGGAGCCAGCGATGATAGTTTCCCTACTTTAGGGTTCTGAGGGCCGTAATTTCAGAGGCTTTTATTCCGGAGAATCTTCCTGATTTTTCAGGGATACGAGAAGAGTCAGGTTCTGCTGACTTAATTATATTGAGTTGGGGATTGCCCGCAGTTTTTCAGGATGCGAATATTATTCGGTAATTTTCGAGTCCGATCTGGTTTACAAGGTTTGAAGATTTGAGCTGTTTTTCAAGCTTTGGAAATGTCGAAAACGAAATCGAGCTAAGGAGCTCTTTGACAATAGCCTGACAACTGGTTAAGAAGAAGACATCATGTTAGAAGATAATAAATTGAGGCATATAGCAATGAACTGCTGTCACATACAAACTAGTTGCTGTCAGGTTTCCTGGGTCCTATTCTTTCGTATTGAATACCTTTCAGTATAGTATCCTAAATTTATTTGACTTCCACACAAAACTCCTAGTACGTTGTCTCTATGTCAAATCTAATTTGTTGATAAAAGCCAGGTTAGACGCTGTAATGACAGTCCATTGAATTCCTTCCTCAGTTTGACTCAAATTACTTTTGTACGCATGTTTAGAGAGCTGTGCAAGGAGCTGCCATAATCTCATTTTACTTATGGAGATGCCTGTAACTTAAGTTCCTTCAGTGCTTTGAAGAAAAAAGTGAGTTCTTTGTTATTGGTCTCGTACCTGACAAACTCCCCTCTTTCCGCAGGAAAAAGAAGGCCCCGTCACGAAAAGTATTCGCCTCACGTCTGCCCTCGTCCTCAGAAACCTAGTCATATATTCAAACTCCGGCAGAAAGTGAGTTCCTTTGCCTCAGTAGTTTAAAGTTTCCGAATTTATAATAAGTCAATCGAGTGGTGCGAAGTTACTTCAAATTTGTTTCTAGTCTTCTTAATACCATCGAAAGAACTGTAGAAGATATGAGCAATGAATTCAACTCACGTTCAAGTGAAATTCATCGATTTAGCGTTGTTATTCTAAGTGAAGGTAAGCAATTGAACTCTTGAGAACATGTAGTCTTGAGTACAAACATGAAAGGAAATCATGTTATTTTGAATAGGTTTATTTTGTACTAGTTTGAATCAATTGGCGATCCAAATGGATAGTTAATAACATCAATTAGTGTAATTATTTTGCAAGTTTCGTGTAACGTGGAGGTTTTTAATAGAAAGTAAATGGTTAGTGAATGTGAATTAACGAAATTTTCCGCTATCTGAAATAATTTTAAAATTTTATGAAGTAAAATACTAATAGTATCTAAAATTAAGGCCGTTTTATTACTTTTACAATTTTTTGGTGTCGTGCATGGAGAATTGAAACAAAGCTTGTACACACATACTCATATCGCATCTCATATAATACTCACTTGTGAGGGTAATGATTGAATACATTCATTTGTGATGCATGTGAAATAGACGTCTAATATTAAGGAGTTGTGTATCTTTCACACAACTCCGCAATTGTATAATTACAAAAGTTTAGTTTGGTAGGAATACCTCGACAACTAAATAGTCTTTGACCGAGTTCATTATTATTTCACAGGCTGTTACGAGGCTACGAGTCGGAGCTCTGCAACGTGGCTATCAGCACCCAGGAGTCTTCCCGGACTGTGGCTCAGATCCTGCACGACTTACACATTAGTGATCAGTAGCCACCTCATTTCTTCCCTTCTCAGCACTGGCCTTCGCTGCTTCTTCTTCTTCCCACTCATTGCTTGTATCTGCGTTTAGATTTTTATATGGTCGTGTGTAACCGGATCAGGCATGCGCGATGGCTTGATTGGTATCACGTTTGTTCCGGAATTGGTTGTGGTATGCGTTCATCAGTAACCGACTGAATCCGAAGTTCGGTAAACACATTCCTGGACAGATTTTATTGTGTCCATTGATTTGATTTACGAGTGTAAGAATTTCAAAGCTAAGGGTCATTTATTTATGTCTGCCATTTTGTATAATTTTTTTTAGTCAATTCGCAGTGCAAGCAAAATTTTAACCTTTTAATGGCAAAGGGGAGTGTACTCGACGAATGAACTTTTAAAAAGACCGCGATTGAAATCATGACCTTGATTTTTAGTTGTTTGGAGTACAAGTTCATGATGGGAGAAATTTCACGCACATTGATTCTGAGCAACTAGGAAGGAAAGAATATTTCACTGGAAATACGAATGCCATGGAAGATTAGTTCATGTATTTTCTTTTGGTAAATTTTCCCTTTAACGCAAATTTTTAGAACTGTTCACGATTACTTGAAGATATTTGATGTGCGATTGCATTTGCATGAGCCTCAAAAGTGTGTCTTGAGCTAGTTGACTGGAGTGCTCAGGGGTGTGTTGGTATTTCGTTCTCTTTACGCAAATGTTGGCTGTTCATACGACGCCTTTTAAAAGTAACTAGATGCTCATTAAATTCAAGGGACACGAGTCTTGATGAGGCATTAGGAAAAAGCTATTGATATACCTCTGAAATATTATACCTAGATAAAGGGTATCAAAATCAGTCTTCAACGTAACACACAGACGTGGAGTCAGCATTTCTAGTATTGCGTAGCAAAACCGATAGCGTGTCATGCTGTAATTTTTGAATTTGCTTACAGAAAGTTAACGAGTCCAAAATATTGAACATTCAGTGTGAGGAAATGGTGGACGTTTTGCTCTGTTGCAGCCCCATATGTTACTGTGCGAAGCTGATGATGAAAAATTTATTTGAGCTGAGTTTATTTCTCTGACCTGAAATTCTCTGAAGATGCTTCGTTGTGTACGTGATTCTTTGTGGAACGATCGTGCTGGAGTGAACTGACGACTCGATTAATTTTTGTATTCCTTACGATGTTCGAGCAAAGACTCGTGTTGTAAATCATGGCGTTGATGCTAGTGTTTGTGGCAATTGCCAGAACCGTTGAAAAGTATTCCAAAAACACGTCTTTAAAGGTTGGAGAAGATTATTATTCGAATCTTATATTTGCTAGTAGTGTTAGTTTAGGGCAGTATCGATGGGAATGCTCTCCCGGGGATAATCTTGGCTACTCTCACTGCAGAATTCTACTGAATTGTTGTGTTTAGATTGGGGTAGGCAGGCATGATCTTCGGTTTTTTCTTTCGTTTGGGAGCCCGTCGTTGGTTGCTACTGACTTTCGGTTTGTGTATCAGGGGTATTTCGTCGGTCAACTCGTTTACAATTTTTTCCTTTTCTAGAATGCTTCTTCCACTGGTAACTCATTATTCTGGAACATTTGGTAAAATTGATTTTATAATATATTAATCGGTAAGATTGTCTTGCACCATGCAGTTCATATTGCTGCTCGTTTCTACCGCCCAATGTGCATGCAGAGTGACTGTTGAGGTAAACTATCACTTCGGTGTTGTAAACACTTGGGGAAAAAATATCTGACATGAGCTTTGACCTAGTTTTATTTCTCTCATTTACCTGCAGCGCTACTCAAAACTGCCTCTCTTCAAACCAGCACATCACTCACTCTCTTTAGTCATATCAGTTGCTTATTTACCTCTGCCATTCCCTTGCTTTTTAGCAATTACTTGTTTTTAGTACGTACAGAAATTTTTGTCATTCTCATCCTTCATTACTCCTGTTAAATTTGTCCTTAAGTATGGGGAGGTATTTGAAACAGGGTTAAAATTAACGCTAAGCATAGGGAAGTACAACGTACCTAACCCATTCTTCGTTATGTATTTGAAAGGAATTCTCTGTTTACGTTTGTTTAATCATGAGTTTTTCTAAGTCCTCATGTTTACAGCATGCGTCAAATTCCGCGTAAATTAACAGGATGTTGATTCAAGTTTTCAAGAACTTGGTTACTTATCATAAACGTCCTTTTATTCTAGCGTCCGATTTTATCTTACGTTATTGATGACACATTGGAGTCAATTTTTTTGTATCATGGATTTCATGGTTGGCATTTTAACTTTTTGGGGCTGTGCATGCTTATGAATGAGGTGAAAATCAAGATATCGCTTTAGTTTTCTTTCGCTCGTAGTGGGAGTGCAATGTTTTCGTTAGACTCAAACCTCTCTGTATACTCGAGAAACTTCCTCGTTTAATCGTTTGACTCTACACCCAACCCCTCAGGGGGATACAACTATTGTATCTATGGGAATTAGCGCTCCCAGGGGAAAAATGTAAGGGCCCGAGCTGAGAGTTAGGTAGGCCTTCTTTTTGTTGAAATAAAATGTTTTTTGTTATGTTAAGGACCACCTTTTTTCGGTTCACTACTGTCCTGTTTTTTCAGCACTTCTGACTTTGTTCTTCAACTTTTATCCTATTTTATGAACTTCTTTCTCATTTTACTGTTTCTATGCCCCTTCTGCATAGATTCCTCATTCTCATATCTCCATACTAAATGGTGCCTTCCTCCTTCCTCTCTTCAATACGCTCTTTTTCGTAGCGGTTAGGGAGGCTTAAACTAACTTATTGTCTTAATCCTGACTCCACACCCAATTGGATGTTTAGTTTTTGTACTGTTTTTCTTTTTAGTCTGTTATTAAGTATAAAGTTTTCTTGTTTGAGTGTTATTCATCTGGATAAAAAGTTCGACTAATATCAGTTTGGCTCCTCTAGCTGCAGCTACTGTCAGTATTTTGAAAATGCATTTCTTTTGTGTCGGCTCCAAGGGGAACCATGTGAGGGCCCGAGCTAAAGGTTAGGTAGGCTTCTTTTTTGTTGTAATAAAATAGGTTTTTGTTTTGTTACGGGACCATCTTTTTTCGGTTCACTGCTGTCCTGTTTTTTTCAGCACCTACTACTTTCTTCTTCAACTTTTTTCTTGTTTCGTGAACTTCTTTCCTAGCTTACTGTTTCTGTGCACCTTGTGCATAGATTCCGCGTTCCCTCAACTCCATACTAAATGGTGCCTTCCTCTTTCCTCTCATGGAACATCTTTGTCGTGGTTAAGGGAGGCTAAAACTTTCTTATATAATAATAATAATAATAATAATAATAATAATAATAATAATTCTTTTGTGTCGGTCGGAAACTGTATCGCTGATGTAATATGGGAGTTTATCATTCTTTGTGTCACGATTCATTCTGACGGCGATATTTGCGCTTCACTAATTAGCATGACCATTTTTCATGGTGATGTGTAATTATGTATTTTGCGGTAGTTTTAATTTGAAATATATTTTAATTTTTCGACTTCATTTCAAGGATTCCCATGGTTTTTCTTTCATTTTAACTTCAATTGTTACAATAACTGCGTTTGTATCGTCTGCCATCGACTCGCAACAGAACCCTTTCTGATGTGCGCGAAATTTTCGCTGAACTTCATCAACGAAGACGTTTACAGTCCACTGTTAGCAAGCTTGGAAGTGGCCACGCGCTTTCCTGTTGATACTGAGCCGCAATTTTCACGCGCATGGGCTGATAACCCTGGTCATGAAAGCTACTTCTGTTGAGGTCGCAGCTTGAACCACGCGCTGTCTAGTTTCTGGGGCAATTATTTGCTATCTGTAGCTTGCGTCTCCGAGCCTTATGAACGCTTGTTGATCACTTGAAAAACATTTCATTATTTGCTTTATATCAAGGTTTTTTGCAATTTTGGTTGCTTTCCTTTCTCTTAACTTCTAAATATGATGCAGTGTTATCGAAATAAGGTTGCAGGTATGGTATTAATTATATAATAGCGTAGGTCCTTGCTTTGAACTTAACATTATTCTTTGATAGCAACTTTCATGCATGTCAACGCGTTGCTTGATTTCGTCGAACGATCGTATGTGTCAGTTATTCTTCATTTTTTCGGTGGTGTTAGTATCAAAAGCACTTAGTTTAAGTAAAATTTTAATCCTGGCTCTTGCTAAGCAATAGCTTTATTTTTTGGCCATTCTATCATGAACTTTTTCCGGGTGCAATTTTGTCTTGGCTTCAAAAGAGAAGTATGCTTTAAAAATAGTTTTCACCATTATTCCACTGGTTACTAACGTTCTCTAAAAATGTATTCTTCTTGGTGTTAAAGGTTATATCTTTCGATGGCCGCATTCAAGGTTCGCTTTTGTCATGAAATAGACGCCTGACCTGGACACCTATCTTAATAAGGTGGTGTGTAAAAGATAAGTTCCATAATTGTTAGCATTAGCTTCATTGGTGACTTTTGGCGTGTGCTACGCTCATGCAATCGGCTCAGAGTTCATTGTATCGCTATCATCTACCAGCAATGATTAACTGCGTCAACGTCAAGGGGACTGCGTCAAGGGGATACAACTATTGTATCGGGTATTAGCGCTCTCATAAGGAAAGTTTGTGAGTGCCCTAGCTGAGAGGTAGGCCTTCTTTTTGTGTTAAAATAAAATGTTTTTTTTTTGCTATGTTGAAGACCACCTTTATTCGGTTCACTGCTGTCCTGTTTTTCAGCACCTACTACTTTTTTTCTTCAACTTTTACCTTGTTTCATGAACTTCTTTCTCTAGTAACTGTGTCTATGCCTCTTCTGCATAGATTTTGCATTCCCTTATCTCCATGCTAAATGGTGCCTTCCTCTCTTCGATACGCTCTTTTTTTTGTAGCGGTTAGGGAGGCCTAAACTAACATACACTCTAATCTTAACTGCGTTATTGGCTGTATTCAGTACCGGCATTTTTTCTTTCTACATTACGTGGTGCACTACACCTCATTATGACCAAGTGATGACTTTTGATGTTTTTGATCACGTTTGTTCAGCTAGAGCTATGTTATTGGACGTCTTTTATGCAAATTTTCATATTGCTCGCGTGAGGCCTTCAAGAAGTCAGTAAGGACTACAGTATCGACCGTCGGCACAGTATAGGGGTTCTTTGTACCTGGTGATCTTACTCTTGCTAATACAAAAATAGCGTCTGCCATTATTTAAATAAATAGGCTACTTGGGTAGCTTACGAGGAATGAAAACATGTTATATTTGTAAATTTTAATATTTACAACATCGTACCATCACGTGTTGAATTTGAAAAAAAAAATAAATAGTTTCGTGCGCGTTATCCAATTAAAGAGATGTTAATATCGCCTTTTGCTATTGTAGACATGGTTTGTTGGAGCTTCTGGTAAAGTAAACTGAACATATTATGAGAGAACTCGTGTTTTTGCTTACGAAATTTGAATAGGTAGACCACATTTTTTTACTACTAGTTACTTTTTTCTTTCGTCGTTCATCTCATGCTTTCCTATGCTAAATATCTTTGAAAAATCCTGCCTGATTTTCATGAAATGGCTTGAAAACAAGTTGGAAAAATCGCCTGTGCCCTGCTTGCTAGATGTTTAGAGCAGGGTACGCCTCCATGTACCTGACTTGACTTCTTTTCTTCGGTTCGTCGTCAGAAGTCGGCATTACTTCATCGGTGTAGTTGGTGTACGCTTGGTTTCCTTGCGTGTGAGTCTGCACTTCTATGCTGTTTCGTCTCATTTTATGTAGTCTTTATGAATATCTTATTTTATAGTGATTTATGAAACGAGAAGCGGTGTGTTTTCGCGAAAACTTGTTCTCATTATTTCTCTCGCGTACGTGGTGATTCAAAGTTCTGAAGAAAACATCTTGATTAATTTTAAGCGTTGTATTCTTCCATATGCTCACACAACATTTACGTTTCTTTTCAAACTGGACCACTCTATAAAACTGCTGATATTTCTTGTATGTGCTCCTCTTAATGTTTGAAGGCGTGGTTGTGTGAAAATTGGTCCCGCTCCATCGTGAACCTAATGCGTTGATTTATTGTTTTTTTTATATACCACTTACAACGTATAATGATCGCAAGATTGAAGTAATTCCCTATCAATTTTTGGTTGTGCAGTGGCGTTTCTTATTTCAATGTCGTATGAACAATCTTTTTATAACTCGAGACGTCGTCGGGATGTATGTGCTCAAGACATTACTTTACTTGAATTCACCCTAAATGATCTACCATGTAAGCAACAAAGATTTCTAGAATACCTGCTTGCTTATCCGGTTGCTGCGCCCACTATTCTTGCTATGTGTGTAGTGGCTTCAGAATATCGTTTGGATTTTCTTCTCTTTGTGTTGTTAATGAAAATGGCTTTCATTGAGGTTACGCTGAAGGACGGTTACTCAATGGCGCGTAATGAAGAAATATGCCTTCAGGGATTACCGAACTAATAGTGTAAATCGTACCGTCGGCCTTCAGACAACGTGACACACTCCTCGCTACCTGAAGCAAGCGAACAAACGAACAATGATTTTCATACCATCTGGTGCAAAACTAAACGGTACAGTTATTAAGTCTTATTCTATTTGTTTTTCGGAAAATTTCGAAAAAGTCTTGCTTGAACCCAGTCATTATTGTTGCTGTGGTCTCAATTGTTTAGTCGTGTAAATATTTTTCCATTGAAGTATTTGTGCTGTGGGAGAATGTATTTACACAATGTGCTGCAAATCAAGTGCGATATTTTATAGCCATTATTATATTGACAAGCTAAGCTTTTAATTACTTGCTATCAGATACGTAAATTGTGCACTCTTATTCCACTGCCATTTGTTGAGGCGCTGTAGTCTTGTATGATCATTCATTGCTTGTTTTTCGTCTCACTGAAGGGGCAATTTGGTGCATTTATCTTTTTAAGTATACAAATACTATTACGTTTGGTGTTTGATAGCGCTCTGCGTTAAGTATATTAGTCAGACTGGATAGATATTGTCTTGCAGCATACGATTGAGCCCTTGATGGTACTGCATCGCCCTTTGAGAGTTCAGAATTTGAAGGAAGTGTGATTCCGTATGACATTTTGTTTCAAATGTGAAGAGCTCACCAATTTACTCACAAGTTATGCCAGATAAACGTCACTATTATGCACTACAGAGTGAAATGCGGAAGTTGCCTCGTGTGTTTCAACTCCTTCCCAACTAGTTTAGGGTCAAATCTTCGTAGAGATCATTTGTTAGCAGACGAGTTGCGTTTTAGACCCGTTTGCTCTTGAAAATCTAACAGAAATGCTTTGAAGCCAAGCTACAAATATTCTATGAACGGTCTTTTTAAGTTTTTGTGTAATTTATTTGTTGTCTAGTTTGAAAGAAGCTTATTGAAATTTTCTCGTTATTTTTAAGGTGTATGTGCATGATACATGAACGGAGGGAAAAATCTAGGTCGTATTAATAACGGCTTGTGAGGCCGTCGAGAAAGATCTTTGTTGAGCTTCTTGGTGATCCTAACTGCAGGCGTTGTTTTTGAAGTGTTTGATCATTTTGTATGGTTTCCAGTTGCTCGTTGCTAGCGAATCATAAAAGATGCGGATATTCTTAATTTGTTGCACACTGAGACTCGCTGCGCATGACGATAGAACCCTAGGAAAAGGAGAAGAAAGCCGCCTGCTGTTGCATTGTACAATGTATTTTTATATTACATACGAACTTGTACATATCTTTGAAATATGCTTGTTTGAAAATTGTAATTGTGAAACCAAATGTATATATTATCTATTCAATACTTTTACTGATCCTTATTGTTCCCCGGCAAGCATGGGATAAGGGTCATTTCAACTACACCACGGGTGCAACTGAAGTTCAATGGGCGTAAATTTGACTGCACTTGGTAAAAAATAAAATATCGCCATTGTTGAAAAACATTTTTATTTATATTTGTTTCAGGTGTATCTAATTGAAAAACGTCGGAAATTTTTTTCAAATTGATGAATTTCTTCAGCAGGATAATTTAGCGTAGAGAAGTCCTAAGGATTATTGAATCTTTCACGAGAAGAGAGTGCAGAAAAACAGGAAACATTTTATTTCAATAACGGCAGGCTAATTATATTTCAAGGTCGGCTCGTCGTATTTTAACGATAGGACCAATCATTATGATACATAAAGCAAATTTCACTTTGTATTTATAAATCACAATACTTTTACGATATAATTCTGGGAACGGCAAAAATGAATTAACGCAATAAAAATAAACCTGGCTCATACATAACTTGGATGCGAGTCGGGTTACGATTTTAGAGTACTTAAGTTACGTAAGAACTCTAGAATTGAATGACGGAAAAACGGTGTGAAGAATATCGAACGATTTTATTTGCTTGTTTCCTTAAGATTAACGTCGTACGGACTGCAGTAACACTCAACCCTTTAACGCCCACATTTTTATACTCATATTACCGTTATAACAACCACTATCACTAAACCGACACTGGCATTAGGTAGTTACTGTTATCTAGATGGGGAAGGAACTGCCACTCGGCAGTGAAGTTCAAAGGACACATTAGTGAACAAATTGAATAAGAAATAAAATATATTGTTATTTTCGGAAGAGGACCGTACAGTCCACTTGGGCGTTAAAGGGTTAAGTCGAGAACTTGTTACAGGCTTTATTAACAAAAATGGCTCGAGATTCGTAACACCTAACATCGGTTGCGTTACCTTGGAAAGACGCTTCAACTCCATTAATTGGTCGGGCGGCCATCTCCGTCAGAGATGCAACCTCGCGAGGTTTTCCGACCGTTGCACTCGGGTGGTTCTTCATAAATGGGTTCCGGGTTCGCAGAAGATATCTCTGCAACAGAGCAGCTCACGTCTTCATTCTTGGATAGGCTGTGCAAGTCATGAGCGGCGACCAGGTTCAGGTTGTTTCTTGCCGGCATTGTGATGATCTCCGAAATTTTCTCGGCAGCATTTTCGAGGCCACGAGCATTTGTTGGTCCTTCAGTGCGACCTGGACGAGATATTTAGCATCAATACTATTCGAGCGTCATCATCATCTGCTGCTCTACTCGTTTTATTACTCTAAATAAACTATAATAAATGAGTGTTCAGAGAACCGAATACAAATCAGATTACATGACCAGCATGTATCAGGTCATCTTATAAAATCTGTGCGGATGTTATCATTTGTTTAAATTGAACGAAATTTAAAGAATATTTTAATTTCTAACGGAGCGGAAGATTATTTTTATGTTAAGATGCATTTAAACTAATAAAAATTTATTTTTGAGAATAAAATTAAAATTTGCTTATCAAAATTTTGTTAACATGGAAGTACCCAAATATCATTGGAGGCACGTAATATTTTGCGAGTTCAAGAAAGGAAACTCAGCAGCTCCCTGAGACTACCATTCATTTCGTAACTCACAAAATCATTTGTAAGAAACAGCTTTAGCAACGCAGGAAGAGGTTGGAACAGACATTTGTGAATTCTTCAAAACAAAATGAAGAGAAATTTACAATAATGGTATTAATACTCGTAGAAGTCGTAGATAATCAGGAAAAGTACATTGATGATTGAATATTTAATCAAACGTAACATTTGGTTACTTATTGTATCAGGTTACTTGTGGGATGACCTGATACAACATGTTAAGACAATCCGGTCGAAACTCCATTGTTTCTCAAAACAATAAGCACCCGTTGAAACCACAGCAAATGTTTTCATATTTATCAAACGTGCTGCAGGGACTAGATAAAATGTCTCATAAATAGGCCATAACGAAACCATATTTTCATTCTTTTCACTTGCCTCTTGTTCTCATCCGCACGATCACAGCAGCCATGACCAGCAGGGCGAGTATGAGCCCGACCAGAGTCAGAATGTAAGGCAGATGTAGACTTAGGGAATATCCTCTTCGATGTCCAGGAAGGTCGCTCTCTCCTACGGACCGAAAGCTGCCTGCGCTGTCATCTGCCAAAAAAATTCTAGTACAGTGTCATAGAAATACCCCCGTCAACAGAAAGTTTGAAAAATAAATTAAGAAAATAACTCAGAATGACTAGTCGGGATCTTCCCCTTCTGAGCGTCAGCAATTTGTTAATTTGAACCATGATTCGGCTGCCTTATACCTGCTGATATACTTCTCAGCCAACAAATCACTCTCACCCAACGTCGATTTAAGTTAAATTAAGAGCTAGTAGCGTTGGAAAGTCATTGTACGAACGGAGTACAGTCAGCAGTACCTTCCATCCTTGATAGATATCAAGCTAAAGGCAGTTACTTGAATTCCAGCTAACGCAGCCTGCGCTGTGCAGAAAACATAACTTTCAGACGCCTACAATGGAGAACAAACCGAAAGCTTATCTATAACTGAGATATAATATCCCTCCTGGATGCGCTACTTCCCTTGCCAAAAATGGACGACCCTCACTAACCTAAACCTAATGGCTGTCTTATGTTCCTGGAGCTGGATGTTAACCCAGCAACAAATAAAACTAATAGTTGTTTTCCTCAGAAAAAGACGTCTACGTCAAGCGCATGGTGGAGTCATCAACGTTTTACGGATAAATAGTTTGCTTTCAGACGATCACGAATACTCTAATCGAAAAAAAGTTCAAATTCAGTGAATTTCCTAAAGACTGGGAGCGCAAAATGACGTACACGAAAGCGTGTGATTTTTGTGTGAACGTCCAACGCCTGTGAATCCATGTTGGAGTATTCTTCATCAGGATTTCAAATTTAAGTATAGGAAAGTCTTCAAAAAATGGTAGCATTATTGAAGCTCCACAGAACAAAAAACTCATTAGTTGAGATTATTTTAGAATAAATATAAAGATAATAAAAACACAAGATAATCAGTTTTAATGGATACCGTAAAGCTGTCAAAAAATTTACAAATGTCAAAAATGCTTAGTATGGTTCCGTTTCCAAAATGAACGTTAAACAGAACACAATTTGCATATCAGATTCGATGTTAGTTGAAGCCTTCCTAACCGAAACAAAAGGGTTCCAAAAGGGGTAAAAGGAGGATACCATTTATTATGGAGTTAAGGGTACGCGGAATCTACGCAAGAAGGTGCATAAAACCAGTAAGTTGAAAAAAAAAAAATTCATGAAACAAGGTTAAAAGTTGAAGCAGTAAGTGCCAAAAAACGGGACAGCAGTGAAGCGAAAAAAGATGGTCCGTATCAAAACAAAAAAATCTATTCTATTTCAACAGAAGGAAGGCCTATCTAACCATTAGCTCCGGACCTCACATGTCCCCCCTGAGAAGCGAAAACAGAATATTTGCCTTGGAGTCTTGGCGATGACTGCGCAGAGAAGTGTGAGTGGAGCGTATAGCTGCTCAGCAGAGCGTGTTTGTAGTACAAGCATCGCTCTGAAAGAGGACCAAGAGTAAACCTGTCCAGACGTTGGCTGGTTTGAAAGTGGCGTTTCGGTGTACAAGTTTCGTGAGGGTAACTCGCACTTCGGGTTACACAGGCCAAAGTGCAGGGCAATTAGGCGGCAGGAGGTGGTGAGTCGAAACGTGAAGCTAGCAAAGAAAGCTTACAGTCTGGTTGTAAAAGAGAGAAACGGAGTCACTATACTGTGATCGGGAAAGAAAATTCCAAGCACAATAACTGCCCAATTAACTGCATCTCAAGAACTCATGGTCATTTAGTTTACAGCTTTTGAGTGCAGTCTTAGTCTGATTTCAGTAAAATACTCCATTAGATGAATAAAATAACATATTCAAGTAGGCAACAGTACAGGGGTACTAGAAGAACGTTTCATTAACAGTAGGAGGCTTCAGGACTGCAGTCACAGAAAACTTGAGTTTCGTATATTAATTTATATGAACCTTGAAGTTGGTCGGAAATATTTACTCCAAAATAAGTGTAAACCTGTTAGAAAGAGTACTTGCTAAACTATGGCTTGTAATAAAAAGATAAATTTTATTCTATAATTCAGTACATGAAATTTATAATTTATAAACATCAATGAATAATATTTTTAATAATATAAATCAAAAAAGAGAAACTATACATTGTAATTAAATAGATGAATTTCATAACGAATAAACTGAAGAAACATATTTGTCACTGCATTTACTCAATACTTGTTAATTTATTCTTTAATTTTTCTGATATCTGAATTGAATTTGGATAAATTCTTTTTCTTTCTAGTTGTACTTTCGACAGATGTTAAAGCCCGTGATTGTTGCCACCGTCAGCTAAAATAGTCTGTTCTATTGACTGCTGCAAAAGAGTAAAAATGTTCAATATTTATTTCACTAATTCCTCACAGCTATCTGTCGCTGCTTCAATTAATTCATCAACGTTACGAGGTGCTTTCTGATGTTGAAGGGATTAGATTGAATCAGCCGATGGGCTGTAGATTTCTCAAGAAGTGCCTGAATACACTAGAATCTGTCAAATCTTTTTTCGATTATATGTGCACTTTTTCTATTGGTATCATCTTCATTTGTCATATAGTGCGGGTAATTTAAGGGGATCACTTCGGGCCACATTTGGCCCCCGCGGGCTTTAAAGATCCTTAGGTGATGGGTTATTGTGCCCTGAAATTTTATGGCGCTACGGACACTAGACCTCCCCTCCAAGGGGATGTAAGGGGACCAAAAAATCATGAATTTTCGATTTCATGGAAATGGAAAATTTTCTACATTATTTTTGTTAGAAATTTTCTAAGGATTCTATAACTGTCTTTTTTTCATTATAGCATAAAAATTCAATAAGTTCTATTCTTTTGAAATATCAATAAAAAACCAATACGTTCAATTTTTTGAAAAACTAATGCCTTAATCGAACAAATGAATAGAAGAAATTTGGTTTCTTTTTGTAAATTACATATAATAGTCAAATTTCATAAGAATCAGACTACAGAAAAAAGTTCATAATTTTTATCCGAAATTTTTTTTGTAAATTACAAATCACAGTGTGAATTATGAAGTAAAGCATGGAGATCATCGAAATAAAAATAAAAACAGCATTGAATTACATAAAATGTCGATTATATTAAAGTTCAGATGAAAATTTATTTAGGCCTTATTACTAACAAACCCTTATTTGTCAACATTCAATTGAATAGAAGTCAGCGAGTTTTTATGCTAGAACAAAAACAAAAACAGTTTTAGAATCCTTAGACTAGATTATTAGTTAGTTTAAGCCTCCCTATCCGCAACAAAGGCTATCCAATGAGAGGAAGGAAGAAGGTACCATTTAGTATGGAGTTAAGGAAACTCGGAATCTATGCAGAAAGGGCACAGAAACAGAAAGCTGAGAAAGAAGGTCATGAAACAAGAAAAAGTTGAAGAAGAAAGTAGTAGGTGCTGAAAAACATGACAGCAGTGAACCGAAAAAAGATGGCCCATAATGGTGGGTTCACATTGAAACTCTTTTCACCACACAGAGCGTCACTTCGGCGGGCACATACACTGTTGCCGGGCTAGCAGGCGGGCAAAGTGAGGTTCACTTGGACATTCTCCCTAGCCATTCTTTGCCGCCGCCTGCCCGTCAATCACTCCATCTACAGATGAGCCGTAGCCTGCAGCATGTCATCAGTAGGGATGTGACATTGAACATATTGCATATATTTTTGAGTATATTTTAGATAGCATAAAATATGCCCGCAAGTATATATGCAGTGTGAGCATATCGCATATTTTCCTCGGAACAGCATAAAATATGACGAACATGCATGATTAACTGTAAGTGGCAGTAAACTGAAACCTAGTAAAACCTTCCCATTACTTTTAAATTATATTCTTTTTTTCATTCAGTTTTATTTAATTCTTTCTGAATAACTGGATCAATTTTGTAAATTGAAATTTTTCGTAAATCAATAATAATTGTAAGTTGCTACAGCTACTTCAAAAGTTTACTTTAATTTTGCGGGAATTAGCTCAAGTTTTTTTTTAGATATAGTTCCTTATGAAGTGTATTTGAGATTAGTGCGGCTAAAAGTGATCTACAATCATGCCGAAGGTGAACAAGGAGCATCATATTTAGAATACTTCAAGGAATTTGAAGATTTTCAAGCCCAGGAAGAATTTCTCTATCGCATTTATTGCGAGAAACAGGTGATATATAAAACTTTTTTTCACTCAGAACACGTTAGAGAAGTTTTGCGTGGTACAAGGTTTTAGTTTCTAAATGTTATCACGCAGAACTTTGTTGGGCTTAGTGCACACTTTATCAAATTATTGTTATCGAAGGATATGAATAATTATTATTGCTCTTGCATAACACAGGGACTTCTTACTTCGAGAGCAATAAAATTAATGGATATCGTAGAGGAAACATTGAAGAACATATATGATACAAGGTATTATGAAGAGTTAAATTGCATTTTGGTGATAAACAAAGGTTTTAAAAAGATAAAAACAATCAACTCAATTTTGACTCGTGAGATCTCTGACGCAATGGATGAATCCATAAAGGAATATTCGAACTAGCTTGCTTCACTTTTGCTCCACTTGTTTCTTGCGATGTCGAGTGGAAGTTTTAGCAGTGTAAAACTTGGCTGGCAGATAATCGTAGAAGATTTATTTTTTAAAATCTCAACTACCACGCAATCATCAAGTGCAACCCTCGAATTTGATGCTAAAATATATTCCTCGTATAAAAGAAGGATTAAGAAATGTTTCTTGCATTCATGAAAAACATATAAAGTTCAGAACCAGCCTTGGATTAGATTACTTTTTTTTCGTTCGTTATCATCGTCCTTGACTCGTTCAGATTAGAATTATTTCTGTTTCAAAATATTTATGTTCAGATAAGTTATAAAAATTAGTTGAGAATTGTATACACTTAATTATTAATAGAAAATTATGAAAGAAATTATTTTTCCCGTGTATGAAGAAGTACACTGTATCCTGTATCATTGTTTCTGTACAATTTTCCTCACAAAAAATATAAATTTGGAGCTATTCAAGTGAAGCATTTATATGGATGCATATTTCTGCTTAGCATGTAATATGCGCTTCCACAATTATGCATAGAGTGTAGCATATATGCATCGAGTGTTTCTACATATGGTTTTACTAGCATAATTCTTGCCGAAGCCTTCATATTTTATGCTGCATATGCGCAACAAAAATCAGCAAAAACAAGAACATTGAAGGACGTGCAATCAATGCCATACGAAATAAATTATTAGTGCTATTCTACTAAGCATCAGCGCATCAGCCGCTCCTGGCGAGAAGTACTAGAGCGCGGAGCGCAGTACCTCCCAACGTAGCGTCTGGATTGCAACTGAGCAGTCAGCACTGCAGTGTGACTGCAGTGTTGCCAAATCATTTCGGTAGAAAGTACCAGATTTCACATAAAAATGTGCTAAAATATTTATAAATATATATTACAGTAATTGACCCTTTATAGTGGGGTTAGATTGTCACTGATAGCTTTTTTAAGCTGACATTAAGCTACCTGTCTAGTATAGGAGTAGGCTAACCATTTATATATTTCTGCAATTAGAAATTCCCAATTTCCAGGCAGAACCTCAGGTGAGGCGTGGGATATTGCTAATTGCAGTGAATGACAGACACATCTCACAAGAATCACTGATGGAAGTCTTTTTTCCGACTTCTTAAACACACCTTTGTTCACTCCTACCATAACACTGGCATTGTAAGCACCTATGGCAATTAATAAGGTTGGCTATGTTCATTTTGCAAGCTCATTTTTCAATGCCTCAACAATGCCATCTGCATCACTAGAGAATGCAACCAGACTCAATTAAGAAGGTTTAAACTACTTTTTTGCTTTTACTAAAATAAATAATAGCAATACGTTACATCTCACGGATAGGTACATTATTCCTCTCATCCAGCAGCAAAACTAAATTTTTCATCTCCGATGTCAGTAACCAATCGTCTTTAAGTGTGGGGGCCTAGAACGTTCTTTATCACAGCATTGTATTAGCTTCTGTGCATTCTTACCCTTAAAACGACTCCGCAATCTTACACGATATGCTTGCACAGATCTATAAAATAATCACATGTGTTAATGGACGCGTGACAACAGGACTAGCGTGCAAGCTTTCCTTCAATACTTGCAACAACATTAGGTTTTTGTTCCATGAATTGAGTAAGCGGTCACTTTCAGAAGGCACAAATGTAACACGTTCCGTTTCAGCATATTTTGTATGTAAACTTCATTTTTCAACTGTTTCACATCCACAATATAAAAAGTAAGCGTATGTACTATCTCCTCGTACCTCCCGTTACCAATTGTCAAATTGTTTCATTTGCAACCATTCTTTTCTAATCATTTAGGAATAACTTTTCTTCGCGATTTAACTCATTGTGAAGGTTTGTTTTGTAGTAGGCTAGTTCAAGAAGAATTAAATTAACATTATACACCCAACACCCGCCGAACTCAGCAACACGAACGAACACCGACGAACAACTCTTCAGGACGACACTGGCGGTAAAATTGTAAAACACCGACAGACCCTCGTTAACCGACTTTAAACCGTTAAAACACCGTTGTAGCGCGCGTCAACTCTTTTAAACCTGGCCAGCACTACAAGTATTCAAACGAACATTCAACAGAACCTTATGAAGTTATTCAAACATGTAAATTTGGACTTAATATTACCATTATTAAATTACTCGATATTAAGAAAAAACTTGGAACCAGATTTGGTGCCAGATGCCAGATGATGAAAAGTAGGAGCCAAACACAATGAAAAGATGCCAGATCTGGCTCCAAAAGAGCTAAATTGGCAACACTGAGTGTGAGCAACACACTCTGCCCGCAGACTTTGACGCTTCTGCTGCCTGCTAGCGCTGTGCCAATGTGAACGATCGCTGCCCTTTCGCTGCGCGCACTTGCCCGCGCCCGATGGTTGTGAGCTTCCAATGCGAGTGTCAATGTGAACCCAGCATAACAAAACAGAGACCTATTCTATTTTAACAAAAAGAAAGCCTACCTAACCTTTAGCTCAGGCCCTTTAGAACCCTTAGAACATTTCTAACAAAAGTACGGTAGAGAATTTTCCAATTACTCAAATAATTTTTTTATCAAGCTCAAAACCCAAAATTAGGGTATATTTTAGTTAATGATCAAATATAGCAGATATAAAAAAATGAAAAGTTATGAATGGATAATTCGCTACCGTACTTTTGTTAGAAATGTTCCAAAGATTCTAAAACTGTCTTTGATTTCGTTCTAGCATAAAAACTAATGACTTCTATTCTTTTGAAATATCCATCAAAATGTACCAAAAAACTAATTTTTCGCATTTATTTAAAAAAATAAGACCTAAATCGAAAAAGTTACAGGAGTTGAAAAGTTTACTTTCAACAAATACATATACTGGCCAAATTTCAAACAAATCGGACGAAAAAATTGAAATCTTGAAGTGATCCATTTCAGAACTTTTAATCATCTGATAAAGGAAAAAGACAAAATTACATTAACTTTAACCCTATCATTTATTCAAGGTTAAAATTTGTCTTCAACACACTGTGAACGATCGTCTGCTGTACTCGAAATAGAACTTAGTCAAAAAAGAATAAAACACGGAAAGCTTTTTTTTGTGTAGTAAATATTTCCGACCGGAGAGTATTTGAACAAATTTACAAAAAAAATTTTACCTTATTCATCTTCTTCACTGCCTCGAGCAGAATTAGTGCACTGACGCATTTATAGAGCATGTCAATATCTATGCATGTTTCTACCGTTTAGTTTTCGGACTTGATTAAGTGTGAACGTATGGTGTGTGGAGCTGGTTACGTAATAGCGACCCATAGTAGTTCCAGAGTGAGTAATATAATATACTTTCTTCATTCTTCATGTGCTCGCTGTGGCACAGCGGTTAAGGGATCAGCCTTGTATGTTGGAGACGAGGGTTCGTATCCCGGCGCTGGCGCGGAGATTTTCCCCGTTTGGTATAAAGGAAAGCTCAAGCACAATACCCCACTCAACCCAGGTGTCTGAAAAGGATACCGGCTTTACGGGGGAACCGTCATGGTGTCCTATGTTTAGGGTTAGTTATAAGACATTTGAAATACCAATGCTTAAGGTCATATGTATCAGGCTTGATTGGAAATAAAGCATCCCAAAGATGCCGATGTTCGTAAAAAAAAAATTTCAAGTAACAGTGTTGATCACACTGAATGAGTCGCTTAATGTGACTAATTCACGCTCAACATCTTTTTACAACACGTTGGTACGGTGTGATTAGTGTGAAAAATGACCTAATTGCTAATGACCTGAGATTTACAACCGAATTGAGACTACTTGAAATAACCTTACAAAATACTTAGTACTGGATTTATTATCCAACGTTGATATTGCGCGACAAACTTCAGTACCGTAAATGGTCTAATCATGGCACTTTTAATACTGCACTTCTTTTTTTTCATGCCATAAGGGAATTTTCACACTCAACTTTTGGCAGTGGTTTTGCATGCCAATTTTTAGGTTTGACCATACTTTACATGTGCCACTGCTCGAGACCAGGAAAACAGCGAAAAATTTCAAATCAGCATCACAAGCATGAATGAGTTTCAAGTCCTCATTTATTGAAGCCATTCAGTTAACAGTTAAGTAAAAGCTATGCAAGCCAGTTCTCACAATTACCAGCAGAAAAATTCCGAGCCGGAAGGTATGTCGTAGGTTCATCTCGATTGATTGGAGTGGAATTCGTCACTGCTGTTTCTGAGGTCGTTCCGGATTGTGAGCAGTTGTGCCTCACGGGACCCCCGTACCATGTGACATTGTCTCCCATAATGGTGACTTCAAGCTTCAAAGGATCGTAAGAGAAAAAAAAATTTCCGGTTTTTTTATTTTTAACACCCGAGAGTTGATTAATTACTTCGAGAGTGTAGTGGTGTTTCAATAGACTGCTCCCATGCTTGAATGTCACTTGAAGTTCATACCACTGGTTTCGTGAATAGATATTCAAATGTGGAGATAACACCGACATTTCTAAGTTGAAAGAATTACCACTCAAACAACAAAAAATGGCCACAACTTTTACGGTGAACGGCAGGTCTTTAGGAAATACGTGTACACTGGAGCTCCAGCCCACTAGTATGGTGTCACCTGAGCTATGCAAGGGATCATCGGATAGAAGGCAAAGACGATGTGACCTTTTCTCTCGCGACGGAAGTCTTTTGGGTACAAGATGAGGGTTCGTTTGAGTTGTGGAGTTTTTTCCAGACGGTAAGGATAAACTTCCACGCTTTTTTAAAATTCGAAGGGCGTACACGGGCTTCTCACTAGCATTCATGTGCCGAATTTTGTCGAATAACTTCCGTTGCAAAGATAAACACTTGAACCGCAGTACATTTTGATTTTCAATTGGGAGTACGTTCACTCGATCTATTTCACTTTCTACATGGCTTCGATCAATTTTATCTTGGATAATTCCTTTTGTATTACTTGATAGGAGAGTAAGATCCCAACTACTGCATAAACGTTGATAGCGCCCAAAGAGAAGGGACGAATAACTTTGATTCGCAAATGTGTCAGTGCACAGGATTGCACAAAGTATTCCAAAAATAATAACTTTACTTCGAACATGAAGGTTCATTTTGTACCTTTGGGGAGATATGATAAAAAAAATTCGAAAACAATAATGGTGCTGTGCTACAGGGCAGTAAAGTTTCAATTTCTCAAGTTCAAATTTAACATGAATCTGCTTTGTAGTTGACTTTACTCAATAACATGTTTCAGCCCTGATAGCTAGTAAGCATAATTTTCTATACAAGATTAGATTATAAGGTAGTTTTAAGCTCTCTTACCCGACAAAGATATTTAATGAGGAAATTTAGAGCCACCATATTAAGTTAGAAGATTGCAGAATCTACTGTAAGCGCAAGGTAAGATTTTCAATACCAATGAGGGTGCATCAGAATGTAGAGTCAAATGATTGAATTCGATTGCTCGGTGACTAAATAATTTTAAATTTAGATTCGGAAAGTATGCGAGAGAAGTAGAGTATTGTGTTCAAAATTTATCATTTGAAATATTGAGATCGATACCATAAGGCAATCTGAAAATCAGTATAGAAAACAAATATAGATTAGATTAGATGTTAGTTTAAGCCTCCCTAACCGCAAAAAAATTATCCGGAGAGAGGAAGGATGAAAGCACCATTTAGTATGGAAATGAGGAGGGAACACGGAATCTATGCAGAAAGGGCATAGAAACAGTAAGTTGAGAAAGAAGTTTATGAAACAAAATAAAAGTTGAAGTAGTCGTAGGTGCTGAAAAAACAGGACAGCAGTGAACCAAAAAAAAATGATCTTTAACAATGCAAAAAACTTTTCATTTCTACACAAACGCCTACATAATTCTCAGCTCGGACCCTCGCACATCTTCCCCCTGGGAGTGCTAATTCCCATAAATATAATAGATGGATCCACCAGAGGAGAGAATTATTGATCAATTGATCTCAAATCATTAATTTAGCATATATTTTAAGTATGGGTATGTTAACGCTCTTGAGGGCGAGAACGAATATCTACTAAACCTGAAAAGAAATCCGTTTATTTCCAAAAATGTTGATACATGAGATACATTACGACACATTTGATTTAGAAAATTTCTTAATATAAAGGCTTTTAATTTATAGACAAACCATACGAGGTGTACTAAAAGACTAACCATGTCGGGGGCTATTTGGAGTGTCGGGCGCTAATTATGTTATTGAAATAATCAAAACATATCTTAGATAGTTTACACTCACAGAGATACTGAAAACTTATAAATAATGTAAATACTACCAGAGAACCATTCGTAATTCCTTAATTGTTGGTTGAAACGGAAAAAGAAAAGACAAAAAACGCTTTATCGAAACAGACAGAAACACCGTTGTAAATGATTATCAAGTAGTGAGAAGAGGTTAGCCAATAAGTAATTTATAAAAAAACATCGAGCAACACGCACATCTAGAAACATGTAAACAAACGTACAGGCAAAATGAAATTTGTAGCTTGTTCATCGTACGGACGGAAGATAAATTTTTACGAATCTTAAACTCAAATTGCATTAGATTAGATTATTAGTTAGTTTAAGCCTCCCTATCCGCAACAAAGGCTATCCAAAGAGAGGAAGTAAAAAGGCACCATTTAGTATGGAGTTAAGGAAACGCGGAATCTATGCAGAAAGGGCACAGAAACAGAAAGCTAAGAAAGAAGATCATGAAACAAGAAAAAATTGAAGAAGAAAGTAGTAGGTGCTGAAAACCAGGACAGCAGTGAACCGAAAAAAGATGGTCCATAACTAAACAAAAACCTATTCTATTTCAACAAAAAGAAAGCCTACCTAACCTCTAGCTCAGGCCCTTACATAGTCCCCCTGGAGCGCTAATTCCCATAGACACAATAGTTGTATCCCCTTGAGGGGCTCAAATTGCATTTTATTCCATTTGTCTGTTTATATTTTTCATATTGTGTATTCACAGAATCACTACCCCAGAATTCTCTGGTGTAGTGACAGATCTATTTTTTTGAAACAGTTAGCAAGCACAATAAATTTATTTACATACTGGGTTATCGAGTTATTTCTAAAAAATGGTTGTGTTAACTGGTCTCAGCATTAAGTGAAATGTGATGGGTTTTGAGGTTTTGTTTATACGCAAAAAGATTAGATTATAAGTTAGTTTAAGCCTCCCTAACCGCAAAAAAAACACGTATTGAAGAGAGGATTAGATTAGATTAGTCGTTACTTTTAGCCTCCCTACCCGCAGCGACAAATGCGATCCAAAGAGAGGAAGGAGGAAGCACCATTTAGTATCGATATTAGGGAATGCGGAATCTATGCAGAGGAGGCATAGAAACAGTAAGTTGGGAAGGAAGTTCTTGAAACAAGATAAAAGTTGAAGAAAGTAGTAGGTACTGAAAACAGGACAGCAGGGAACCGAAATAGGTGGTTCTTAGCATAGCGAAAAAATTCCATTTCAACAAAAAAAAGGCCTACCTAACTTTCAGCTCGGGCCCTCACACATTTTCCCCTGGGAGTGCTAATTCCCATAGATACAATAGTTGTTCCTCCCTGAGGGGATCAAACGCAAAAAAAATAAACGCATATTTTAGCGCGGGCATAAAATTATCAGTTATCAGCCAATTTTGAAGCAGGTGATATTCTAGGGTGGGGATCAACACTGAGTGCGTTACTAGCCTATTTCCTCGCAGTTAATGTTTTAGGAAGGGTATGAAAATGGAGTTCTTGACTAGCCTATTTCCTCGCAGTATGTAGATATACGTACACATACATATATATCAACATACAGAAAATGAATATGGGATTTCTGATTTGGAGTGCAGAGCTAACTGCGCAGAGAAAGAAAGAAAAAATATTTTTTCTCAAAAAAAAAATTGAAACATGAAATGATGATACATGAATTGTAGTACAACAAATTGTATTTTAAAAATTTTCGTAACATAAAAAAATCCTTGATTGATAAACTATACGAGGAGCACAACAGCTTTGTGTTTGTAAATAGCTTTGAACTTTAGAAATGTATTGATCAGAGCGCTTGATATGGTTGTGAAATGAAACTGACGACTTTTTAGCTGAGCGATTACCAAATCAAAGAAGACAAAATAAAACTTGGCGCATAATCCTAAAAATACATCCGGGAATTATTCAATTTGGTCACACTTCACTTCAGGGAGAGACTGACTGATCATCACCACCGCAATAACATTCACAAAGCGAAAAACTGCTCGACAAGGCGAGAAAACGCTCGCACGAACAAGATAACTTAAGATAAACTCCTGCAACATGAGTTGAGAGCATCCTGATTGCCCGATATACACATCCTGTGTTGTTGATTTTTACCCCAGATGAACAGGAGCCTTGTTTTCGTGCTGGCCTTTGTTGTGCTTACTAGTGACAGGAAACTGAAAATTGTGTTGACTGACGAGTCCTTCGAAGGCTGAATATAATCTCAATCACAACAAATTCTCTGGTATTCATACTGCTGTTTCCTTGTTTTCTATTTATGTCTGTGCGTTTTACTTCATTATATTTTGCATACTATCGTGCTAAGTTTTCTACAGTGCTTCAAGCAAGTGAATATTAACATAAATTAACCTTGAAATTTAAACATAGGTAACTAGTCCTCTGGACTTCAACTTATGTAGAAGTCGTTCGCTTTCTTGATAGGTTGAGAAGCCTCCATCAGAGCGAGCTTTGAACTTTCTCCTATGTTCTCGAGTAATAAAATCTCTAACTATCCTTACTATTTTTCAGCTTGAAGCACTTGTTTCCTGCTGATTTCATCTAATTTCCTTAATTAACCTTCCGTCTGAACATATCGTCACTGAGTGCATTAAAAACTCAGGTTTAGGATGTCCTAGCAATGGTATTATTATTGTTTCATAGTGAGATAGTGTCTGCCAGGTCGGTAGTTTTGATATGGATCTAAGGTTGTACTCGGGAGGCTTCAGCTGGGGTTGGCGTTGTTGCAGGCGGGTTCCTGCTCTTCCAGCTGTTTCTAACAAACCAGCAGCCTCTGCGTTGCGGTAAGGATATTTTCTTTCTGGACGTAGAAAGTAAGGTGTTTTTTTAATAAATACATGAAATTACATAGTTGCTGTTTCATTTTAAGCTGGCCTTTACTTTATTTGTGATTACTTTCATGAAAGTTAAGGAGTGGAGAGTGGCAACACCTGATTCTGTGCAGCCCTTCATTGCGGTTGCTGTTGGTCGGCCTTACATCAGCAGCTCGTGGTGCCACACGTGACGGTAGCTGGGCCCAGTCGTGTTTCTTCCTAATCGAAGACTTTTTGCTGGAGCTACCTAGAGACGAACTTTATTATAATCGTGCCTGTCAACGACCCTAGCGCACCTCGTCTGAGCCCTTAGGCCGGTGACACACTAAGCGTTTTCTTTCAGATCGGATTTTTTACCGTCGCCGTCGTACCAGTAGTGGCGCGTAGGATTACATTGTTTCGGACACACTGAGCGAAAAAATGGACGAGCGGATTCTTTGACGCCGACGGCAGCAATGCAGCCATCCACTGCCACAACAATCGACGGTTTTTTAACCGCCTCGGCAGAAGTGGTGACATACGTGACTCAATGCGCGGTTACACACACGTCGTCCAGTCTGCCGCCAACCGCTATAATGTATGAATTGAGCGCTCTGCATTGGTGTGCTTTACCATGGCCGAAGAGGTTGCAATTGACAATGAATTAATAATTCACCTTGTGCGAGAAAGGCCTCGAGCTCTGGGACAAAACTTAGGACACTTTTAAAGATAGGAACGCAACAAGGAATGCGTTGCATGAAGTTTGCCTACAACTTAAGAATGATTTTGATAAACTGGAAGACAGCAAAAAGAATGACTTTGGTAGGTATAAATAATGAATCACTCGTGTTTGGTGACCCGTCAAAAAATTAGTTTTAATTTCTTTTTCTAATGTATTTTTATCCATAAAATCCAAAAATAGCCATATTTTTGTTAATTAGTTAATTGAAATTCATTTTAAATTTAATAAATTAAACTTTATTAAATACATTTAAGAAATAAATTAAAGTATAGTACTTATTTAAAATCAAATTAATTTAAAATACATTTTTTCACGGGTCACCAAACACGGAAGACGCCAAATAATATATATTTATTTCATGCTATTGAATTGACCTGAACAGCGCCTTGAACTTGTATATTTTCTCTTTGCTATTGAAAATTTACTAACACATCCAAAGAGCGAAATGTAAAAAAACTGACAACACCGTACAAATAAATTTATACAATTTTACATAAATTGAAGATATTTTAGATCATTTAAATAGTACTCCAAGTAATAATTAATAGGCTTTCAAAACGAATTTTCAAAATAATTTATTTGGCATTTTTAAATTTGGAATGAACATAATACCTGTTATATGCATAATTCTACCAATCAGTGAGATTAAAGTTATTTTTTATGCTAAACAGTATCATATGTATTCACAGTTTATGTAGTGATGCTTATATTTTCTGCTTTCTCCTACATGGGCCATCAGATCTTTGACATATGCCAGGGAATGCTACCAACACTTGGCACGAAGTACTTGCAGAGAATGTTTACGACGTTGTTGGCTTTCAAACCTACTCTCGTATTGCACGGTACTTGGATGTTTTCAAGTCCTGACATTGACAATGTATCCTCAACTACGTACCCATCTCTATCTCTAACATAATTATGAAGCACAATACAGGCCTTGACAATATCAATACAGGCCTGTATTCAACCGGACAATAATACAGGCCTACACCGGTTGTATACAATTCCTTAGGTTAGTATTTTTCCGTCGTATATGATTTTTCAGCAGGTTGTGAAGTTCGTCGAATGATGATATTGACATTCTAAAATAATAGAAAACCTTTTCTTTATCGTTTCCTAACTCAGGAAACAAAGTGTAGAAGGCGCTAACTTCCTCTCTCCTCTGTCTATTTTTTCACTTTCTCTGTAATCGACGACGATATAGCAATAATGCAAGAAGTTGATCTCGATTCATGTTGCACAGCACTTATTTGTTGCACGGAAGTCAGTGATCAAATGAATGCCGTCGGTGCGCGACGGACATTTTAACGCCCAGTGTGTAAGCACTACATTATGTTACAGCGGCGACGGTGAAAATTCCGAGCGGAAATGAAACGCCAAGTGTGTCACCGGTCTTAGACTACGGTCTCTGGCGCTTGCTAATATTTTACGCCCACGTCATTAAAGGTCCTCTTTAAACTATCCCTGACTTTTAACTTCGAAGAAAATAAAGAGGCTTTTCAAAAAAAAATAACTATCCGGAGATTAACTGCAAACCTAACCCTCAAAGTTCCTGTTCAATTTAAATATAAATTGCGTTTCGTTTCGTTCATTGCGATGTTTGCTCTTGATAAGAGCTTAAAATAAATCCATTAAATACCTAAGAAATCGACCTTGGTTCTGTTTCTCTAATCCTTTTGAAAAACGATTGTATGGGAATTATTTCCCATAATGCTTCAGTTCGAAAGAATTTCTGTCCGATAAAAATGTCACTATCAGAGTATATACAAACAAATTACAAAATGAATGATTCGTTACTATATTATTCGGTTTTTGTTCGTAACTTCTCAGCACTTAGCAAACAAATTCAAGTTTTCCAAGTATAATTGATTATCAATATTAACGATTAGAAAATATTATTAGTTAGTTCAAGTCTCCCAATCCGCAACAAAGGCGATCCAAAAAAAGGAAGGAAGAAGGCTATATTTAGTTTGGAGTTAAGGGAACGCGGAATCTACGCGGAGAGGGCATAGAAACAGCAAGATGAGAAAGTTCAAGAAACAAGATCAAAGTTGAAGTAGTAGGTGCTGAATAATCAGGACAGCGGTGAACCGAAATAGATGGTACGTAACAAAACAAAAACCTATTCTATTTTAACAAAAAGAAAGCCTACCTAACCTTTAGCTCTAGCTCACATAGTCCCCCTGTTACCGCATCCAAATTAACTTCAAATAACCTTATTTACTTCATGAATTTTACTTCATGAATAAACTACGCATAAAAATCTAGGCTATTAAACAAAGTTCTGACAGGTAACGTAGAAGTGTCCATTATTCAAACTAATTAGACTGATAAATAATTTAACATCGAAAATGGATAACTACGGCACTACTTTTCATTACAACTCAATGCCCAATGTTTTAGTCGTAGAACAAGAGAGTTATTTTTACAAACAATATTGGAGATGTTGGTTAAGCTTTCCTAAACCTAACCGAAATGCACAAGGTGTTTATTGACACAAAGCCCATCTGTGCATAGAGACTGCAAATTGAGAAAAAAGTTTATGAGACAAGATAAAAGTTGAAAAGTCATAGTTACTGAGAACAAGGAGAGCAAAGTGATCCGAAAAAAATTATTCTTAACAAAACAAACATATCCTACCTCAACTGAAGGGTTACCTAACCTTAAGCTCGGAAACTCGTATTTTTCCATCTGCGAGTGCATATTTCCTCAGATAAAATTATCATATTCCCTTGAGATGGGCTAAGAATATTAATAGTTCAATTCTGAACGCTCTGAAAATTACTTTATTCTCCTTCATTTGTTCCAGTATTGACGCAGGCCAGGTTGAACGTGTGCTTGAACTCATTGATGATGTTTGATTGGAATGACCAGACATCACTCAATCATTACGGTTTCACCATACTAAAAACAATGTGAGAATTCGAAAAGAAAACCGTTTCTAAGCACCAAAACCCAAGTGCTATGTTCCAATTAACTTATTCCTGACTATTTCCAAAGATTATTCAGATGTCTCCTTCGAGTTATGGAGAACATTCCTTCAGTGTGGAGATTCTCATCATTACTGTTATTACAGGTTTACAACTTCCTAACCACAACATAGGTGATCTCAAGAGAGCGAAGAGAAAGGACCATTTAACTTAGACTGTAGGAAACGGGAAATCTATGCACAAGGTGAATTCCCACACAGGATTTCTTGCGCATAGAAATAGCAAGTACATAACCAAGGCGAAAAATGATAATGAATAGGTAACGAAGACACGTGAACCGACAGAAGCGCAAAGCGGGCACGAAAAATAAGAGTTTCGAAGGTGAATCTATAGCTGAGGTAAACTTACAGTGTCTCCCCTAAGGGTGCCAGTCCCGATATCACGGGATCGACAAACCTAACTAACCTAAGCCTATTTCTTCCTATCCTGTGCCTCTCGAGGAGGTGATACAGATTCACAGATTAGATTAGATGTTAGTTTAAGCCTCCCTAACCGCTAAAAAAAAGCGTTCCGGAGAGGAAGGCACCATTAAGTATGGAGTAAAGGGGATGCAGAACCTACGCAGAAAGGGCATGGAATTAGTAAATTGAGAAAGACTAAGAAACAAGATCAAAGTAGAAGAACAAAATAGTAGGTGCTAAAAAACAGGACAGCAGTGAATCGGAAAAAAAGATGGTCCTTAACATAACAAAAACATTTCATTCTAACAAACAGAAGGCCCACCAATCTCTCTGCTCATACCTTTTCCCCATGTAGTGCTAATTCCCATAGATACAAATGTTGTATCCCCTGAATGGATGGTTCTAAACACGTGATTAAGATATCAAGAAAACCAAGATGAACAAGAACGTAGCGAAACACGAAGCCAAACTGAAACAGAACCATAACACGATACGGAGCTTAACTGATTTTCTTCGCACGATTCGTCGCCCAGGTCACAGCCTTCAGCTTGTTCAGTCGTGAGGTCTACGAAGTCACCACCCGACGGGGTATTGGGCAAAAATAAACCTTGTGCAAATATTCCCGGTTTCCTACACTCTAAAAAAAGTACCTTCTAAAAAGTACCTTCTTTACACTCGTGAAGCATAGGAGGATGAGCGCTAACAAAATAACAATGATGATGGTTCCTTGTTCAAAATGTCCTGTTTAGTTGGTTTGTGTAATACTCTAGCGCAATTGTTCCATCAAAAATGAGCTTTACCTTAAACATTGACTGCGATGGATTAAACTGAAGTTCAGCATTTAGCTTTAATTTAAATTTAAAAGCTGTTAGAAATTTTATAAATACCAAACTTTAACTGGGTCCATTAAATAGCTTTAATTCTAGAAGATTGGTAAAACTTTTTCCAACGACCCATCGATGGGTCGGTCGCAGCAGAAAAAACTAAAGCACGACCCATCGGTGGCGCGTATCGCAGTCAATGTGCTAAATAGCTGAGAGGCTTTTCGAAGCTTTTTCTTAAAGTACTCGCAGTTTTGGCACCCAAATTCTCTTTATAGGAATTGGAATGCGTTTAGGGTTGGCTTGCTTTAGGAGTCAAGCGTGCTGCCGTTCATCTGAAGCGAATGCTGAAGCTCTAGTTTGTCAAATGCTAATAAAATAGAACTTCATAACTTGTCCTGTCTGCTCAATCCCAAGATTTCAAAATCTCATTTCCACCATAGGGAGTTATTTAAAGAATTAGGCAATTCTTGAACGCATATTAACTTTACGTTTCAACAAATTACTTAAACAAATCGTCAACGCAGCGGAATTATAATCAAGCACCATATCTGTATGTGTGTGATTATAAATAACATTTTCATTAAAAATACGCCCGAGAGTCTAATGGGAGCTAGAAAAGTTGTAAGCCTCGCACCCTAGATTCATTAGCGACCTAAAAAGCAATATACAGTTACAATTAAAAATCTAACATATTCAGACTGATCCTAAAACAACTAATTCAATTTTATCCTAAACTATTCTAACATTACTTATATTGACTGATCCCGTGAACAAATTCAGAATAACTTTACCTAAAGTATCCCACCTCAACCGTACCAAATATGAGGCCCTGAACGTAACAGTTGAACGCTGAACAACACAAACACATGTAGCCAGGCATTAGCAATGGTTATCCACGAGGTTCAACCTCGATTAGTTGGTTATGTTTGTTTGGTCTATGACGCATTTTCACGTATTACGGAAAGTATTGCAATAAGGTATAGCGGACGATTCGGAAATTACGAAAAAAAACGGAACAGCAGTCTGGCAGGGTTAACCTGACCTATCCTAACAAATATATGGCTACCTGTTTCCACACCTAACCATTCTTCACATAACCCATCCTAAACTAACCTATCTCAGCATATCCTAAATTTAGCGAACGTGTCCCCTGACCGAAATGTGAATTTCTGATTTATCTCGTAAAATTTAACTGATTAGACAGTTACCGAACGACAATAAACTCAGAATGACGCTCTACTTCAACGGCGTTAAATTTCTAAAAGAAATTCATTTATACTCGTATATAGCTATTAGAAAGCTGAATTCTCTTTTCACATTATTACGCGGTGATTTGTAATAACAACGAAGGAAAATACTCGGCAAATACTGTATGTTAATTATCGTTGGAAAAAATATCAAATAGAAACATAAAAACCAATTAGTTCTACCTAGACTCATTCGCAACGAATTCTGTAAAACAAAAGATATTCAATACAAATTCACAGCTTAGATGTTAGTTTAACCAATCCACAACAAAGGTACTCCAAAGAGGAGGAGGAAGGCCTCGTTTAGTACGGACTACCTGTAAAAGAACGCAGAATCTATGCACAACGTGCATAGAAACAGTAAATTAAGAAAGAACTTCATAAAACTAGATAAAAGTAGAAGAAGACGGTAATGAGTGCTGAAAAACAAGCAGCAGTGAACCTAAAAAAGAAGATCCTTGACTAACGTTTTTATGCCAATAAAAAGGCCTACCTAACTCTTAGCTCGGGACATCACATTTCCCCCCTAGGAGGGCTAATTCCCAAAGATAGAATAGTTATATCCTCCTGAGGAGTTTTAATTCAAGATATTCTTTCTGAAAGTCGTATAATCGTACATGTGAAGACACTCACCCAATTGTTGTCCGACTACTGTACATCATTTTGTATCAGGAAACGTGTACCTATTCAACACTGACATCTGGTAAGTACAAGGAATAATTTCTTAAATTCAGTACAACACCGTAAAGACCACAACCAAAACTCAAAGTATTAAAACTTCAACTATACATTTTAACGGAAACTTAATTAGAAATATGATAACTTTCCTTACAATTAACTACGATTCAGATTGGACAATCTTAGCTTAAGCCTCCCTAACCGCTAAAATAGCGTTCCGAATAGATAAAGCACCATTTAGTTTGGAGATAAGGGAACACGGAATCTATGCAGAAGGGGCATAGAAACAGCGAGTTAGAAGTTTATGAAACAAGATATCAGTTGAAGAAAAAAGTTGTAAGTGCTGAAAAAGAGGACAGCAGTGAACCGAAAAAAGGTGGTCCTTAACATAACAAGAACATTTTATTTCAACAAAAAGAAAGTCTACCTAACTCTCAGGTCAGGCCCTCACATTATCCCCCTGGGGGCGCTAATTCCCATAGATACAATAATTGTATCCCCCTGAGGGGACGTGAACACAAAGGGCATAAAGCCTCTTCCATATACGAACGTCAGCTAAAATAAGCATTCCAACTTCGCGGAGTTTAAAATGCCGACCCCAAAGTAGCAATGAGTTTATTTTAGACAATAGTTTTAGTGCGACATTCACACCGAAGTGTTGCAGTCCATTTTCCTCTATGACTAAGAGACGAAATGACGTGGCACATTTACTCTAAATTATTTTAGTTTTTACATTGGGGTAGCTTATTCCACAAAAAAAAAGCTTCAGAAACTATGAGAGCTTTTTGACCCACGTCAGATGAGCGGTAACTGACGAAGACATCATTCCTCCGACTTGTTTTTTGTTTGGAATACGGGATGGAAAAATTTTACCGACAACTTTAAAAAATTTAGAGGCCTCTCTGTGGTACTATGAAAGTTATTCTTCTGCATTGATACCTGCAAAAACGTTAATTTCAAAAGCTTTGTTAGGGTATTTCCAATGTTAAAGCAAAATTGTTAAGCAAACAACGCCGAAAAAAACCTTTGTAAAAGTTTCCACATCAATTCCAACAGTTGGACCTCGAGCGACTAAGAAAATACGAACGGTCGATGGATACTCTCCAACCGAAACACGGACGTTCATTAGCACATCTCATGTGGCCACAAGTCGGTAGTAAATGCCTTGGTGTAGGGGAAACTCATAACTGACTCAAAACTATTCATAATCACTACCATAGTACAATGGGACATTGAACTAATTCAAGGAATAGAAAACTTTCAATTCCATTCAAAAGGTAAAGGTGCTTCAACACCGATAGAGCGGATCATATTCTCTACTCTCATAAACAGAATGTATGTATTTTACTTGTCAACATCGGTAATGGTGAGACCGGGGAATTATATTACCTGAATATCTGCTCATAATTATTCCAAAAAATTGTTACTTTTACGGATAATATGCATAATAGTATTCATCATCCAACTCAGCAGAAATCTCTGCACAACAAAAAATTAACTTGCCAATAGAAATTCTAGAAACACAGTACCAAACATGAATACAGCCATTTCAACAATGCTGAAAAATGAATAAAATAGGTTAGATGAAACTACATCAAACTACTTTATACACTGCCAAAAAAAGTAGCTATTATAATAATAAACCAATGCATTCATGGTGAGCACTGAATGGAAATTGGCTAGAACAAACACATTCTCGACATGTAAAGGCAAATGTAAACTTGGAGATAGAATGCATTAACATTGGTACATGCCATTTTTTAACAAATAAGACCACATTTTATTTACCATTTGCTACATGTGTTGGCATTCATATGCATTGGTGTAGAGCAGGGTACTGTTTAAAAAAGCAACTCAATATAATCCACGCACAGGTTTGGCACTTGCGATACAGAAGTAATACCAAGATCTGTAAAAATAACATCAATATTTAAATCTTAGTAATATCAAAGCAAACTTTGTCTGCAGGCAGAAACCCCCAACATGGTTGAACAAAGACACATCTGCAAGGAGTGTATAATTTAACTTAGAAACTTGAATTAAAATTTGTTGTTTCACTCTCAGGCAAACTGATTTGAGAACTAGGAACATGCCGCTGCTAATGGGAAAAATGTTCTCACTCCTAATTTAAAAATTAAAAATTTGCACAGATTTTTCCTCACATTTCTTGTTGATAAAATGCTCTCTGCTTCACTACACAGCAGTTTTAATTAAAGAACTATTAATAATGAAATTTAGTTCAAAATATTATTTATATAAGCCTGAGTATAATTAGATAGAAATTCTGAAATGTTATGCCATCATTGCTCTAGAAGCAAGCACTGAACATTCAAATGACCTACTTTCCAGCATCTCACTTGTCTGTGTTAGATTATTTAAGCTGATAATTACTCATAACTGGTCCTACAAACAAAAAGAATGATACAATATCTATGTCTTAAACAAATTCGTTATTATTACAATGACCACGTTCATAATTATTAGGCACTGCACCCATGAGGGGATGTGTTGGAACACACATTGCAAAACCTACTTACCTGAAGTTCCTCCCCAGCTGCTTCAGAGACGACCAATTCAAACGGGCTTGAAAATAGGTTGGCAGTCTTCATTTTCAATGATACACAGGCTGCCTTATCTATTAATGTCAGCTTTCGCAAGCATCACAATGTGTCATCCACAAGATCAATAGCCATGCATATTTGCCAACACTCATCACAATTGTCTTTACACAGTCATCTAAGGAAAAAATCTATTCTTTTCATAACATACAATTTGTTCTGTACCTGACCTATAAATGTCAGTTTCATCAACCAGCAGGCTAAGACTGAAGATTGACAGCCAAGAAAACCAAAGGACCTTCAACATTCTCACTGAACATCAGAAATAAGGAGAATTACCAAGAACATAAACAGAAAAAGGTTTTGCACAGTTTTATGATTGCTAAGTTTTCATTCTGTTGAACCGAGTTCACATTTGGCTCCACATTAAGTAGCGGAGAATGAGCTAAATGAGCCTGGAGGTTGCTAAAAAATTTGCAGACACTTTCACTCAGGAAATGATGTGATACATGATCAACATTTTACTTCTCCCAAAATGTTTTTTCTAGCAAGAACTTGCAAATAAGAATCTAAGCAAAAGGTGTTGCCACACCCCATACATAGAAACATGGGCTGGAAGTTAATGAAACAAGATAAAAGTTGAAGGAATAAATTAGAACTGAAAAAAAGGATATCAATGAACCCAAAAATGATGCTCCAAATCAAAATACCTATTCTATTTTAACCATAGGAAGACTTACCTATAGCTTGAGACCCCATATAAATTATTTTAATTTGGTTACAAAAATTTTCACAATTTCATTTTGAATAGATGTTGTGCAAACATATGCATAAAAAAAACTGTCTCAATGTCTTCAATTGATATGAGAGTTATATTATGAATAAAATATAAACAGGATTTAGATATTTGACCCGTTCCTTGCGTTTCCGCAGCAGTTAACGGTTGGTTTGGTTAGGTTGTAAGTAGCAAGTTAGGGTTATCAATTTTTCAGCTTGAACAAATTTCAATTCTTGCTAATGAATTTGAAAAAAATATACAATTGCACAATATCATTTCACCTCGTCTAACAATTTTTTTTAAAGGCCACAAAACAGATAAAATGTAATGCATTTTTACTGACACTTGAATGGGCCATTTACTAGTTGGTACACATGTGGTCCAATACACGGAGAACATGTTAAGCCAAAGGAAGATAGCCACCAAAAATGTTTTATGCTCTTCATAGGTAAATTTTATCATTTTGAGTGGTTTTTATTATTGAAAACTTTTTTTTGTATTGCTATTTGGTTTAATATAATTAAAAGGGAGAAATTTATTTCATTGTCTATTTCTTACAATATGTGAGATACAATAATTTATAATCTTTAGAGCATAAGAGCCAAAAGATACGGTAGGACCATAAGTAGTTTTTGGCATTTTCATTGTACTGCATGCAAAAAAATGGAATAACCTTAGCAAACACTAGTTGTCAGTGGCTTTCCATCCTACATCTTCTAAAATGTATCCACTTATCTGGTCATTTCATTACCCTCTGCTTTAATAGTCAATATTAAAATAACTTTTTTACATTAAAAGTAAATTTTTTTTTAGCCTTTATCAAAACCTTAATCAGGGCATAACTCACAGCCAAGACTGAGGCTGGTAAATAAATAACAAGGCATTAAATACTAAATCAAATTCAAATTGCCTGACAGATTTTTTGACTGTTTATTTGAATGGTTTTCTATTTCATATTTAATAGAAAGTTTCATAAACTATTTAACAGAACACATGTTCAGGTTAGTAGTAATTTACTAGAATTGTAGGCAATAACCCTTATACTTTTCTGTACACTATATTGGTTAAGATAGTGATTGCTTTTCAGGCTTTTTTACACAAACACTTCTCAAATTACAGTTAATCATTAGATCCAACTATATTGATCATATTGGCATTACTCACAAAAAATTATGCTATATAATGATTTTTAGCATATAAACACCGTATTACTATAATTTAAATATGGGTTAATTTTTTCATTACTAATGTATAAAGCCTATCAAAAATGATAGGATTCATTATTTTGTTTAGATAAATCTAGCAGACATGAATGACCAACAAAGTAGCACCTGCGATTAAAATTAATATTCTTTTACTTGTATACTGATGAAACTCTTGTCACAGATATGGTCGTTAAGTGGACACCAAACAAATATATAAATAAAAAATTTACACACGAAGGATATTATTAGCTAAGATTGGCAAACTTCTTAAGGTTAAAAAAAAGTGGTCAGTCAGAACAACATGGAATGCCAAAGCCATGCTTGGTGGTTGCTAATATCTTTTAAAATTCTGATAAAATTATCAAGCAATATGAGTGAGCAAATAAATTCCACAATTCTATCCCATTGCAAATTGTAAATAACATTTCCCTATAAATTTACTTATGCTAGGGATACCATTACATCTATATCATTGATCTAGCTCTCAGTTGAGCACAATTTATTGCAATTGTAAGCTTGTGATCATCAAAACTTGACCCAGCATATTCATCATGAAAACATACGTCTCCAATACACCTCTGAATGAAAGTCAATAGTAATTCAAACTACAGGGTAAGGGTACAAAATAATTTTGTACCCTTACCCTGTAGTTTAAACTCAAGGAAACATTAGAACACACAATGCACAGTAAGTTGGAGTTATTTATTACACCAGGGGTTCCAAATTATAAAGAAATAGCACAATATCTACTACTAAATACAATATTAAGAGTATGTATGAGATGTATTTTGAGCAAAAGTAACCATTAGCTTAAATGCAGCACAATGCTCAATTTATAAAACACCTGTTGATCTGATGAGAATTAATTTTTTTATGCCCGTATAGAAAGCAACTTCAGGTAAATTTAAGAAGCAGAAATTAAAGGTCAATATTTACTTTAGTGTTCTCAACAATTTTGAAAATTTTATTGCTAGAAATAGCAAATAAGAAACGTGAAGATGTTTTACATGAACAACATTTTGTTTGCAAATGCTTACTTTTTAAATTATAATATTAATAACATTGTGTATGAATACCATTATATAGGCAGTCCGTCATTGCTGCATCACACTCAGTTTTTCTGTGCAAAACATCGGTCTTGGCATGGCTACTTTAAGCTATGTTAGGTTTACTAAGGCTAGTTTATTTAACCAACCTCACCCATCGTTACGTCAATACCGCATTACAGCATGTTTAAGTGTCTGTCCCCTCACTTTTATATACCAAGTTCCTATACTTCAAAGTTAAATAACTCGAAAATTCCGCACCTGTGAACAAAAAGTCGTTCATGTAAAACGTTATTAAATGTGCGACTTTATTGATTCGTGGGAACCATATTTTTAATTTCCGTGTGCGTATTGAAATCAATTTCGATATAAATTTTTTACACTCGCTGATGCAAATAATTTTTACAATGGAAAACAGTAGGATGAAAATACATTCGTTTTTGAATCTCCAAGTCTACTTAACAGAAATTTTTAACAAATACACATGATTCGGAGGAAAATCGTAAGGTTAAGATGCTAAAAATCATAATTAAAAAGCAAGACGCGTACTTACATGAAAATAAGGGTCTTGATCTTTTTGAAGTACTTTCAAGGAGTCGAAGGAGACAGGTTTGGAAGAACTCAAAAGGGTTTGCAAGTTATATAGCGAACAGACACGGGTGCAACTATCCGAGTGATCGGACGCCGTGACGGACGGTGCACCGGAACTTATACTGTGGTATCAGCACAATTTGTTAAGCGGCCCATAGACGGTCAATTTTATTGTCAATATAATTGACAATGATGGAATATTGACAATTTGATTGATCGTCTGTGGGCTTGATTGACGCACGTCAAATAATTGACTTAGTGGAAAAAATGATTTCATCAATATATTGAGTCAATGATATTGACAATTATATTGACAATAAAATTGATCGTCTATGGGCCGCTTTACCCGTGCGGCCGTGCTATCATTGTTATGTCGGCTGTGCGTCCGCGGAAATAAATTAGCTATTCGGGACAAAATTTTAATTCACTTCTGGCTCGATATTAGAGAACACAAACGCAGGACATTTGAAATTTGAATATGTTGATACTTTTAGTTCGTAGAATACGCTAATGCGTCAATTAAATAGGGTTAAAAAGCATTGACATTCACTATTAGGAAGTTTCAGCATCCGTCAAAAAATGGTCTGAAGCAAACTATAGCTTGTATTCAAATGTAAATAATTTTTCAATTATGTGTTAAAGGCACAGACGTGAGGGAGGGGGTCCTAAAAGTGTGCCTTTTGTGGGGGTCCTAAAAGTGGGGGTCCTAAAACCTAAACAAGGAGGGGTCTGTATACTTCAATTTTACATGAACATAAAAGTCCTAGACTTGAGGTTCTGTGCAATATAGTTGTATATCTAATTTAATTGTATCAAAATCTCAGACGAGGTAGGGGTTTGTGCACTTTGTTTGGATATTTTGGACCCAAGCGGGGGCGCCTGTAATCGCACCGACGAAATTAAAATTCAAGTTGATCTAAAGAAGAGCAATGGAAATTGTGAAGCCTTGGTTTTGCAGCAATTTTCTAGCCGTATTGGCAAGCTTAAAAATAAAACAAACTGCACTTATTAGTGCTGTCAAAAAACAACAGGCATCGGTTTTAAAATTTGTAGTAGCCACTTCGCTTATATCGCGAATGCACAAGAGAAATTGCCTTGACAAAGGATTAAGGAAAAATCTGAACTATACATAAGAATAAGTATATTGTATAAAAAAATTAATACTGATGTAAATAAATTTACTATATAAAAAAAATTAGTTAAGCACATTAACGTCGAATCACGAACGTTTAAATCATTTTTGTTTCATAAGAAATTATGTATTCTAAGGGATCGCGGGTGTAATTCACAAAGCATCATAATTATTTGTTCTAGAATTGCAATCATATTCAAACTTCAATGTGGTACTTAGCACTGATCTCGCTATTCTTCAATACATTAAAAAGTCTCTCTAATTGATAGAAAACAGTAATATTGAATTGAATTTTCAGTTTGATATGAACATTGAGAGCAATATTCGCAGGTGTTGTGTGATATATTTGAACCAGCTAATTATTTTAAACATTGATCTGCGTAAGCAATACATCAGTATACTTATTACTTAGAACTATTAATGCTTGAGGTATAACTATTCATTACTTACAGTGAAGCCAAATACATCAACTTCTAGGATATTCTTTACAAACTATATACTATGTTCACAGTTTCATTCAATTAGTAACAGTTAACTCGAACCTATATTAGGCTAATCAAAAGGTTATTTAGTGCATGCGGATGAAAAATGATAATGATTGAATTCATTATATTTAAAACAAATTTAATTTGAAAAACAAGGTTCATCAATTCGCACTAGAGAGAAGGCAGCTATTTCTTAACAATTAGTTTCATCAATACCTATTGATATAAACTGAAATTAAATTTTTTTTACATGCTCAGAGTAGTTTTGTTTCGAATACCAGAAGGCATTTAGTCCGTTTCAATGAATTGGAAACTGTTTTGAGCTCGAATTTTGTTACAGTGAGCGTGAATTCATTATGTTTTCATGTTAAATAACCGTAATGACTAGTTTTAGCAAACACAAACAGTTCAAGATCTTTATCGATGTCACCATGAATTGTTTTATAAAATTACATTGGAAAAATTGACAGAAATCTTAGAGCTTGAGTTGAGTATATCTAGTTACATCAATGAATCATTTGTATGGGCTATGCATTTTAAGTTTGTCATTGCTATAATGCCATCCTTTTCTAGAGAAAGAAGTACATTCGTTCTATTTTTATCAGTCCCATGTCATGCTTTTATTCCTTAATGGGAAAATAAATGAGCTAATGTTATACCGAGTAATTTTAGAATATTCTCAGGCAGTTAATTTTTTGCTGTATTGAGAATTCAAACTGATTCAGATATTTTAGTTCTAATATAAGAGATACGCTCTTTGAAAGTTAGATTTTAAACAATGAAGATTCCCAGAAATTTGAATTATTTAGTCTCCTCAATCTGCCATCACCGGTTCGGATGAGGGAAAGAGATGTATTTAGGAGAATGAGTATGTTATACCGACATCAATTTTGACAAAATAAAAATATTGATATTTTAGTTGCTCTGAGCTCCTCCGAAATTTCTTATGGTTCACCATTTATTCTGATCGTCATTGTACCATAAATTTCCCTGCGGAAGGATGAATTTAATCTTTCACGTCAATAAGTTTATTGACAGCAAAACCTGCAAATATTACTGAAGGAGTACAATGCACACTTAATCAGTAACAACTACTACCATAATTACAGTAAGCAATGTAGTTAAATTAAGTACTGCAAAACACGTCTAATTTTAAAGATGGGTCACTATGTGGGCATATGTTCGTATGTGTGTTCTCAGTACGTTGCCCCATTGCCCTGAATGCGGGTGTCCGCAATGCGCCAGCTGAATCAGCAATTGTCTTTATATAAATACTGGTGCGGGCCTTTAACCGGCGCATTTGTCTGTACTACCCAACGATTCACCAAGTAAACGTCGCAGCTCTCCGGTGTTTATCTACCCCTGGTCCTTACGTCACTATGAACTAAATAATAATTACACATGTTTGTACTTGAGGTTTTCATGCCATTTCTTCTTCGAGTGATCTAGTTGGATAAATTCCCAATCGAGTCGTAGAAAACATGACAGAATATAAAAGGATAATTTGGGATATTGACGGACTACGGAAGCAACTAGTACATCACTGGTTACGCTGTACTAGGTGGTTAGAATTGAAACAGGTTAAACCCTAATGCAAGTTGAAGAAGTAGAAAAGAGGCTGTCGAAACTCTGAAGAGCAAAAAGGTATTAGCTGCCCAAAAAAACATTTTCAGAGCGTTGAATGAACGATTTGGATGACATATTGCGAGATGAAACGATCTAGAATCAATAGAGGCTGCTTACAACTGCACAACCGTTGTGGTGTTTTAACGAAATGATGACATGGTATGTTCAACATAGTTGTCCGAAAAAAAAAATACTAAAGAGCTTACAAATATCAGGGCAAAAATCCTTTTCACATCTTTCAATCGAACTAAGAAATTAAGCTTTTCTCATGCGTGAACAAATGTTAATGAGCGAGAAGTAGAGCGATCGAATTTAATCCTATTAATGAAATAGGAACTCGCTTAATTATGTAGCTCTAAATTTCAAGTAGCACATCTGTTGATCTTTGCCTCAGTTTTTCAAAGCTCTGTTTAAATAACGATGCACTTTATAGTCTCATCTGTTCCAATTCGGGAAGCTCGGCCAGAACATTGCACCTGATTCTATCACATGTTCATGCCATGCATTCTCTTATTTCAAGAGGAACGAAACTTTCTGTCGAGAGATTTAGGAGCTTATCATTAAACGAGAAGGACGTTTTAGCGTGGAGTTACGCTCCGCCTGTCTGACCACTACCCAGTCCTACTTTAGATTCCAAGAAAATTGAGCAATGTGCTTCGAGATAGCTCATTATCGTTGTAATTTTGTTCACTACGATTATTGTTAAAAAATTGAATAAATCTAGCTGAGTTTTTGCACCGTGCGGAGCAGCTTGACGCGGAGTCTCACACATCCATCGTCTCCTGGTTGCCACAATAACGAACTCGGAACCAAATTATTTACGGATGAGCTAAGTTATTACGCACGCCAATACAAAAAAGCAGCGAAAGGTTGGGATGAGAATTTTGTTTCTTTGAGAAAAACATCACATTGGGCCATAGGAAGAATATTTGAAAACACCTCGTTACAAATGACGCGCGTGCATGCAAAAAATTACAATGAAACAAACCGAGCATTTTACGTTGACATTGTTGGTTGGTGTGATTGCTGAAACACTTGCTCTCCTCAGATTTGTTTAGTAAACAATTGAAAAGGAACCTATTAAGTGGAATATTTGATTTTTATGTACTGTCAGGATGATTTTGAGTTACCCGTATAATCTCGTTGGTGTGCTATAGGTTCTTAAAAGGTGGTCACGAGACCACAGGAACTCAGGACTGAAGTTCCCCCCAATGCAGGAAGAGAAAATCTTAGCTGGTTTTAACAAAAAACCTAAGGCATGTATGATAGATGACTCGGGAACAGGGAAGGTGATACTTGATATAATTTGTTAAGTTTGTCTGCGTACACCTAACAGAGAATCGGCTTTCGGACTCACCGCCTCCCGTCCACCTTATCACCATATCGTTTGATGTCTGGCACTTGACTGTCTTCGAAGCAAGCAGTCCGTATCGAAGGCTTGGGACAGCGTTTGCCGGACGTAAACTTGGCCAGAACTTGGAAACTGTGTGAAACAAGACTCATCCATCCAATAGACTGTCGTTGTTGCTTCATAGTCAAGGTTCTACGGTTTTGACACCGCGTTATCCACTTACAGGCATTAGCATCAACCAATTAATGAGTGGCTTTGAAATTGCAGTTCGCTTTGAAAATCCTTGTTTCTGGAGCTCGGTTATTGTTTTTGTGCTGACATGCTTTGTAAGCACGAGATGCAGTTCAGCAGTGACATTTACAGCTGTTGTTTTTGTATAATTCCTTTCAATCCTCTTCAATAAATGTCCGTCACGATCATGCCACGTACGCTTCCACGGGGGTTGTGACTTACCAAATGATTTATTTTGACTTTTCCTGTCTGTCGTATGAATCTTCGCTACGATGCTTCGAGAAAATTCAAACGTTTCGGCTGTCTAGGTTCATTATACGAGCATCAACGATTTGACCACGAAAAGATTCACATAGCTCAGAAATAATGCACTCACAACTGCACAGAACGCTGTTCTGGCGACAACTGATGCAGCGTATTGAGGATACTGTAGTAACTGTACAGATCGCGTTAATGGGCAAATACAGCTCTGGCACCCTCAGGCTTGGCTAGAATCAACGTTTGGGTTTGATCATGCACTTCCAAATTTCTGTGCGATCACTGTAATGTTTCCCTACTAAATGCCCAAGACTACATTCATAGTTTGCAATTATTGTCTTAGGCTAAAGATATAATTATATTGACCTCTATCTTACCTGGTTCAACAGTTCTTTACTTGAATCTTCATTCGACTCTGTTCGACTGACATCACGATGTTTGATAGAATATAAAAGGCTAATGTGATGCTCCCTAGCTAATTTTCCCTTGGTCGTCGTAGTAAATGTGAGTTCCGTCGGACTCCATGGCCTGAAACATTCGCAGATCGTTTTCATAGTAAATTGTTGGTTCAGGTTCGCCTAGAGAAGAGGAGTTGGAGTAGCTGGCAATGGCAGCGTTGATATTCACGTGCATAGTGCAGTCGTTTTTCTTATGGGCGAAGACACGCGCAGGAGTGTCGCACGCTGCCACCGAAGTTGCTGGCGGTTGTTCACTCTCGATCGTTCTCCCATTTTCTGTGAGGCATAAAACAGATTAGAGTAGATGTTACTTTGGGCTCCATAAGCGCAACCAAGACGTTCCAAAGAGAGGAAGGAAGGTACCATTTAGTATGCAGTAAGGGAACGCAGAATGTAAATTGAGAAAGAAGATTATGGAAAAAGATGAAAGTTGAAGAAGGAAGTAGTAGATGCTGAAAAACAGGGTCGCAGTGAACCGAAGAAAGATGGTCCTTAACAAAAATAACATATTTCAACTTAAAGAAGGCCTATCTAACTCTCAGCGCGGGACCTCACATTTTCCCGCTGGGGGTATATCACATTTAAAGAAAAATCTATGTGGGGTTAAAAGTGGCTTTGAAACGTTTGGCGTATTTTAGTCATTTTATATGTTTTTCTTCGACATTCAGCTTTTTAGCAACCAATTCGTAGAAAATTAGGTTATTGTCCAGCTCTAATTTTTGAGTACGACTTTACAGCTCCTGGACTCGTGCTTTTGAAACAGGATTGAAATTAATTACTCATTAACTATTACGAGTCATTAGAAAATTACGAAGTTTAGATATACTTCGTGATTTAAAAAATGAGAAACAGGTGAATTTATGAATGAGTGTTTCAGCTCAGCGAAAAGTTTTCTTAATTCGTCTCGGTAATAAAAATACACATAGAGTAGCTCTGACAGTACTCATGTCAGCTTTCACATCCTCGAGGCTTTAAAGGAATAAAAAAATGATCGAAAATCATGTGGTGTCGTAAACTGGTAGACGATGGTCTGCCCCGCCCTTACGACCAAAACCACTCCAGCTTTCGTGTCTAAGGCGTGCTTACACTACATGTAACACGTGACTACATGTAACGCGTAACTACATGTAACGCGTAACTACATGTAACGCGTAACTACATGTAACGCGTAACTACATGTAACGCGTAACTACATATAACACGAAACTACATGTAACACGTAACTACATGTAACACGAAACTACATGTAACACGTAACTACATGTAACATGTGACTGGATATAACACGTAACAACATGTAACCTGGACTGGATGTACCATGTAACTACAGGTAACTGACCTTTTCGTCTCCTACACCAGATCGTGGAAGCGAGAGCTACAACCACCAAGGTCAGGACACCAATCACCCCGAAGAGTGAGTAGAGCAGCAGGTTCGCCTGCGCGGTTTGGTCCTGTGGGCTTCGGTCAGCAGCTGCTCAGGCGTGGAATGTAGCATGAGTGAAATAAAATAATGTATGGCATCAGAAATTAGTCGAAAGGCTCACTTATTGATAGTCATATGCCGCCGAGCATCAATCACGGAGAGGCAAAAGAGTTGGAGGAAAATGCAACGCGCGAAGGAAGGAACTGGGAGCAGTCTTATCACCAGTGTCCTTTTAACATTTTCATTGTCCTCGCACCTCTACATCTCTAAAGGGATAAAACATTCTGAGGAAATGTAACTACGAGTAGTGTTTGCTGAGTCATGAGATTAAAAAAGGTATGGGATGATTTGATAATAAGAAAAACATTAAAAAAATTTATGGTTCTTGCTAATGAAGATTTTTTTACCCTTGGTTTTAATGACAACTTGTATTTGACGTGAGATTGGCATGTAAAAGTCGATCCCAAAATTTGGAGGAACTTGCAGCCATTCCTCCCCGAGAGCTTCCTAAAGTTTAATTAAGAAGCGTGCTATGAAGAAACGACTGTTCTCTAAATATATCATGTAAGGTTAATGATGGTTAGATAAATGGACTGAGAAGAGCTCGTTAGATGTCTCACACTTTTTAATGCTCATATGACGCTGTATCAAAGCAGTAAGCTGTGTGAACAGGGATGATCACATATTGAAATAGAAGTGCTTTTTCCAAGAAGCAGTAAGAAGTAGGGTAAATATTCTGCAAGAACACTACGTTAATGATTATTTATGATCTTTCGTCTCATGATTGTGAAGGCGGCATTCATGCAAAATTTCACAATCATTGGTCGAATTCATTGTTTCTTTTATCACGTGAAGTCTCCCTGGACCTGAAGATAATAATGTACCGTAAATGATGAAGCTCCTATCCTTAGGCCTCATTGTTAGAATGGTTTTCTTTGGTTGCATGGAAATATTTGGCTGTTGCCAAACAGTCAAATTGTAGTAGTTGTCAAAACGGGTAAATTTTCGCTTTATCTAACCAAAGAATATTGTCGAAATAGTCTTTTTCTTCGCCGAGAAAAGAATACGCTTACTCCAATATAGCAGCAACAGCTTTTTTTGGTCAGAAGTGGAACTCTTCGAGCAACGTCTTGCACCCGATCTTCCTTCGAAGCATTGTTGGTTGTAAGCTGAGTTATTCTCACACATAGTGAAACCATTTTGTAATCAGTTAATTTTCGACAAAAATGCCTATCATCACAAAAAGCTTGGAGCAGTCTCGTTGCGATAATTTGAGCAGAGCACTAGATCATAGGTTATTCGGCATCGTTCTTTCTAATTTCTATTTCATAATAATTGCTTCCGCAGAGCTCATCGGAATGTAGAGTTTTTTTGGTTCATAAATTAAATTATCATATACCACAATCGTCATGTACTATATTAGAGATCATTATATAGCGTAATTGTAGCTCTTTACTTCGTGTCGTTCTTTCGTTTGGCAGTCCATACATCGAAAAATAAAAATTCTTTGGGAACTGGTACTTTAGGAGCATCCAAATGTAACTCTGAACCTACAATAGAATCGCTAAGAAAGATCTCAGCACCTATTAAAGTTCAGTTTAAATTCATAAAGAACTAAAAAATATTTCCTTCATGTTTAAGTAATGTTTAAATATTCTAAATAGCGATGTTGCAGGTTGAATACTGTAAAATCGATGAAGAATGATTCAGGATAATACCTAAATTATTAGCTACATTTTCTATAGAAACCCTAACGAAAGACAAATTCCATTATTTGTCAGCAATTTTCTTAATCCAGAGGTGGACTCCATGTCGGTCGTGAATATGCGCACAATTATATTGCATAAAACTGAAAAAAATTCCACTAAATTATTTCATAGACATAAAAGTAGCACAGGTTATAAATAAGCAGAATTATTACAGTCAAGACTTGCACACCATTTCCCTTCAAGCAAGGGGAACATCACTGCTAAAATCAGGCAATTGCACTGATAGTATCATTACAAGAGTGCAAATTTATATATATCAAACCCTCGTTCACCTACTCAGCCTGCTAACCAAATTAACGTAAGCGTTTCAAAATACAAAATGAAGAGAGAGGAGTGAAGACGTGGGTAAAAAAGTATCTGCGACAGTGGTTGGTTGTTCGGCGTTCCTGAGTTGTGAACATTTCTAAAAAGCTTGTCAATAAAATAACAGTGATATGTTTCAACGCTTGCGAGGCATCACGGCTTTATGCACGTGAACCTTCATCAGTTATCAGATTAGCTGATTTCAGTTGAAAGGGGACTGAAGTTAGATAGTGATAATCATAAAATGTAAATGCAATGGAGTATTCGTGCTAGTACAGAGTAACTTTATCTTATAGACCTATTACAAATGGTAGCGAACAGACTCGCTATATTCAGAGTTTCCTTGGTCTGCGAAACTCAACACTCACGCTTTTCAAAGCTACCAAACTGAAATGAGCAAAATAAAATTCATTTATTACGTTTATCCTTTCCTTCTGATGCTGGTGAGTTCTTTCCTTCCAGACACAAGTTCGAAACTCAGTGTAGAGACCACAACTTGCCGATTACCTGTGTAATTTCCCGCGTTCATTGTCGCGTTTGTCGCGTCAGAAGAGATCATGTTCACCTCGCTCGTCTCCGGTGGTGTTGCCTGAGTCGTCAGGAGTGGCAAGGGGCAACTGTGAATCTTGGGGCCCGTGTACCATCTGACGCGATTGCCGGTAATGGAGATGTTGAGCCAAGGAATGTTACAGGCACTGATTAGCCTCAACCAACTTTCTTGTGTCTGGTTAACACTCGACGAGTCGAAGTTAGCTATTTGAATAACATGCCCTAGATCAAAAGATCGCGATAAATTTACTCTAACTTCGTGCCACTGGTTTTTCGAAGTGATATTCATTTCGTTGGATGAAACAGCAACATCGAGTTTAGAATACTTTTCCTTCGAGGAGCAAATCATCAACACGGCTGTGATTGTAAACGGCAGACTTTCAGGGAAGACGAACACCTTGATCCTGTCACCGAATTCCACTGCATGTTCCCCAGAGTAATACAAGTTAGCATTCCCAGGCAGGCATTGATGAGCAGAACGTTTTTCCCGCTGTTTTTTCGTTCTTGAGATCTGTTCAATAGGCTCCTTCGACTGTTTAAGGTGTGCAATGTTTTGGAGCATTTTACTTTTCTGCACGCTCGTGTTTTCACGTTTTGACTTGAACAGTGATAGCTTAAATTGCGAAGTCAAGGCTTCATTTTGAGACACTATAGCCAATGGCCTTAGGAAAGTATTTGGTTGCTGTTTTCCATTTTCTGTAGTCATGCCTTCATCTGGGAGCTCCGCAGGGCTTTCGAGCATCGTAGTGAGTGGAGGCGGAAGGGAATCATCGCCTCTGTCCTGACGCGCTCCCAGTCCGTGAAGCGAAGCAGTCACATTGAACATTTGAAGTGTAGACCCGCATGTGAAGCTTAGCACGCAAAATACAACACAAATAAGCATTTTGGCCTTGGATTTAGGCATAAAAGCCACAGAGAAGAGCTGGAATTGAGCTGACTGAAGACACTCTTGCAGAACATGTAGTATTGTTTAACGCTGGATTGTTCCTTTTGATGGTCGACCGTTGATGTTCCTGGTTCTACTCGAGCGTAGGAATATTGATGTGCGTTGCTGAAACAGAAATCCGCAAATTAGTCGTGAAAAGATTTGATATCTGAGTGAATTTTTGTAACTTTCAAGCCATAAATAAGAGTCGGTGAACAGTGACCTATGGATAGCACACACAAAAGTATTAAAAATAGAAAGGAGAAAAATTTGAATACTTCGGATAGTTTCAAGATGGCTGCTTTGTCACCTAAAAAACATTGTTATAGCTAAAATCATGGGTTGCGCGAACTAAATGGAGCACGAAACATTGTTCAATTCATGACGTCCCTTCACGTAGAGCAATTCTTGAGTTATAGTATGTTAATTCGAAGTTATCTGTGACTGTGAGTGCCGTTGGATATTTGGGTCCATGGAGTTATTTATCACGGTCGCCATGAGAGTCAGAGTTTGGCCAGCCTGAAAAACGATATGCAGGAATATTTTACACAACGTACAATTTACCGGTGAATGTACAAATTTCTTTCCCATTAATATAACATCAGGGAATCCGTCAAAAGCTGTATGTACGGGTAGCCGCAGTAGGAAGGACTACTCTATTTAGAAATTAGAGACTCGCTGAATTTAAAGTCAGAACAGTTTCATTAGTTTTATTAAATTAGGGAAATGATTTTCGAAGACTACAAGGTCTACGTTATCAGAGGGGAAATAATGTCTCTTTTCGATACTAATGACAAGAAATCAAAAAACAGTTTTGAATTGTTGAATTCAACCAACGTATAAATAAATAGCCCTGCATACTCGGTATTCATGGTTTAGATTTCTAGTAGAATGTAACTATATCATCGTTCTACTGAATTTTTGAATCACCCCATTCTAATTTAACTGAGAAATAAGCTCTCCAATATCATTTCGAATTCTTATTCTGCATTTTAAATGAAGTGGGATACTTTTCCTTTACGCGTAAATTGTGGGATTAGATTAGTGTGTGTGGTACGATAATTCTTCTACATAGTTGACCGAAATTATTTTGTATTGCTTACCAGGTTTGCAGGTCAGGTTAGGGGAGGCTAGGTTCGGTATTCATACCTAATAAATACCTCTGTTCTCTTAACCTTTCTCGTCAGCGTTTGTAGTAATGACACCTTTTTTATAAATTAAATACTTTTATAAACCGTGACCTTAAGTTTAAGTTTTTTTTCACGTGTTATAAAGAGTAGCATAAGTTGCGTTATTCTAGTTCCTACTTTTGTGGCCGAAAAAACCTATGAGTTTCTAATTTTCAGGTTGTGAAAGTCATGGGCCACTTTTAGCCGTAACTTCAACTTCAAGGGCTTAATCGCCAGATGACGCAAATTTTTCAAGTTGCAATTCTTTTTACTCGAACTGGTGCAATGTTCCAAAACAAATAAGATGGAGTGGACCGATGAATTCCGATTGCAAACCTGAGTTATAAATCATGTAAGAATTGAACAGAATGCGTTAGTAGATCACGTAGCTTTTAACTGACACAAAACATTCGTTGTGCGCTACAAACCAAATCGTTGTAACAATTGAATATGCGCTTCGTAAAAAACTCTAGCATTTTAGACACTGACAGCTTATACGAAGCTGACTCAAGAATGCCTGAAGATCAACTGCCCCTTACATCACTTTAAGCATCGACATCCTGACTACGAGATATGGTCGTCCGGTGTGGTCCGTAAAGGCCCCCTCACACGCGCAAATATATCTGCAAACATATCTGAACTGGTGCTGAATTCGTGCGTTTGTACGCTCATTTCAGGTTGGCACAGACTGTATGAGGCAGATGAGCCATGCTTGATAATTTTGGAGCGACCGGCTGCAAACCTTGACAGTTGACACCAGTCACACCACGTCAGTGTCACGCCAGCCTTCGTGTGTGGTGCACGACTGTACTCTGCCTGCCTCCCTCCTAATGCACTTCAATAAACAATTTCTTATTTGTATGTTCACTACTTTTTAGGAACTATTCTTTAGCCCATTTTGAGCGAGCTTTTACATCTCTTTCATTTCTTATTCATTGCAACTATAGCGAATCCTATCAATTGTACGAACTCGCCGTCTGGAGTCGCTATTCGTGTGCGTACTCTCCACCTAGCTGCTACTGGTATACTGAAGCGCGCGCCAGTCTTTGTCAAGTTTGTAGTGTGTTGTTTGCATCGTGTGAGGGGCCTTGAGACCGACAAACCAAATTCAGTTCAGATTGTCTGCCAACATATTTGCACGTGTGAGGGGGCCTTAAGACAGATGTTGAACGCCCGGATTTGGCTTGGGCTTTATAGTTTAAAATGGAGCGGAAAAAAGATGCTGTTAAAATTCTGACTGAATTGTTGCTTACAATCTGTCTCACAGGATATCGTATTCCTCTCTAGCTCTCTAAGCTCAGTTCGTTTCCCACGGTAGAGAAATACTGTCATCGTAATAAATTTTTGATTTTACTTCATAGTCGATCGTTTAGAAATCAGATCATTTTGGGAATTACTTATATCACAGTTAAGAATTAAAACGATATACAGGACTATGATCCCATAACATTACGGGCCGGAATTAATGAGAATAACGAATCATAATTCGCGACAATGATCTATACGAACTTTTTCCTAACGACACAATGCTGTAGAGATATGAGTTGGACTCGTCTTGCACACTGAGAGCTGCGAACTGCTCCTTAGAAGTAGAATTCCGAAATTTACCCTGGATTTATTCGGACTTCATTGCGGAAAAAAAAGTTAGCAAGTATTCCACGAAGTTTATCATTCCGTCATTAATGTATAACTTTTATGGGCCTGTTTGGATGCATGCACCTGCAGTTATTGGCTGAGTTAAGCAGACGACTGCCATTATCTAATATTCTTCTCCAATTCAAGAATTTAATGTTCTTATTCTATGAGGCTTAGCTTTTGGCTTCTTATGATGAAAATAGGATAGAAGACTTTAATGACTATGGAGGGGGATAAAAGGGATAAAAACTGTATTTCAGACGAATAATTTGAGTCGAAAATACGTAACAAGAAGAATAAGCAAGAGACAATAGAAAAATTCCACAATCCAAAAACTATCAGAATGCAAATTCCATGCACTATTCTTTATGTTGGTTTTCCATCTTAATAATTTTAAGCACTGATTTCAATAGTTTTGACGAAATCCAAGCACACTGAAAATAGGCAATTCCTTTCATTGATTTTGATGATTGCGATACAGATGCGTATAGATGGCGTTGTGTGGGTGGTTTTTGTGTGTTTGAACGAGTGTGATAGTTGTCTGTAAATCGAACGTTGGGGAATCATGTCAACAATAATTCATGCATCAAACCCAACACATTCGTATTTTTTTACAGAACGACGTCGCTCTGTTTCTCCCTATCGACGAGCTGCTCGAGTGAGACTTTTGCAATTCTCAAATCACTCTCTCAAAGTTTCCGATTTTTCAACCCTTAACAATTTTAATGATGAACTTGCTTACCATTTTTAAAATTCTTAATTTATTATTACTTACATTCCTCCCGAAGGAACGATCACATTCCTCGAAAATAAATGTTACTCTTACGTTAAATTCTAAACTTTTCAGTCGTGAGAATGGCAAAATTAAAGTGTACGTGCATGTACGGACTTGGCTGGGAACTTATCGCGAGGGAGGTGATAAGCATGCGCAGGATTTCCCGCAAAAAATGTACTCGGCCTTTGACTGATGAATTACTTAAGTATTTTTGTTTTTTGTTTTAGGTGAAACTAAGTTTTCTTTTGTGACGTTAAATTATCTTAAATTTAATGTTCTTTTCTTAGAAGTAACTCATGACACTTAAATCTATATCAAGAAAGACCTAGCTACATTGAAATAAAATACACGAGTACAGGGCAGTCAAAGAGTCGGTTTATTTTTACAAACCCGTCAGGTTTTTCATGTTTTAAGCCCTTAAACTTTGAGCCGATGCTTGAACCTTGTTCTCACTCTGAAGGTGAGTACGTTGATTGATAGCATTGTGATAGTTAATACAAAACATTCAAATGACTACATTTACCTGGTCACACCCATAAAATCTCTTTTTTCATGTGCTTAATGCAAAATAACCGGACTTTTGCCGTAAATTATTAGATTAAATTGGAAACCATTAGTCTGGTTTTTACTGCTTCACTTTGGACGTCGAATTTTCCAACCTTTGCACTTATACCAATATCATTTAAGAGGACAACGTTACTTTCTAATGCGTCCTGGAGCAAATCATGCTCACGAGGGATTTCTGGCTAAGAGTTTATAGAACGGTCTGATGAGAAGAGAATAATTAATTATAACTGTAAAAACAAAACTACAATAAAACTTCAAAAATGCATCTAACCCTCATGATTTACGACAAGGATGCTTACAAATTTTCTTCTTTTGTGTTGTAAAATACAAATATGTAAGTTAAACCTTATTTTTGACCAAACTTTGTAAGATGAGAGCTGAGGTTCTCCAGCTGAAACAGGAAACCATTCGGAGCCTGTCTTCTACCTCCACAGACATGAAAATATCTTATCTAACTCGCGCTGTAATAATTTCTAATAAACATCTTATGTTCTAATAAATATCTTATAAATATCTTATGATAATATCTTATGTGGAAGACACGAAGAAATTTGAACGTCTTCTGTCTCAAACGGCATATCTAGCCCGATCAGTTTACTACAAATGTTAACACAGTGAGGTAAATTGTTACCGTCAGTTCAAATTATAATGAAAACATAGCTGAAGAGTTCGCAAACCGTAGACATTGTTCAAGGGTTATATCACAACCGAAAGTCGACTTTTGCATGTTTTAAGCCAACATCGATGACATAAAAATAGGTTCGTAAATCATCTATTGGAATATCGTAAATCATTGATCGAAGTTTCGTCCTTGCTTTCCATCTACTAAACCATCAGCTAATTAATTGCTTTAGTGATGTAGAAGGTGCAAATTTGTTTCTTAGTTTCAGCGCATGTGCGCATCACAGCCAGACGAAAATCTGGGGTAGAAAAAACCTTTGATATTCCAGATGTTTGAGTATGGGTGCATCATCAGCTCAGAATAAAAATTTCGTATGAGAAATATGAAAGTCATTTATGTTTGGCTTTATGCTTGTGAACTTCTGAGAGGGTGGTTTTGCCAAATCGACCGCCGAAAGAAATGATAAATCAAGCTGCCGAGAAAACAACTCAAATCATAACGATGCTCGTGCTAAAGTGTATGTAGGTGGGTTCTTAACAACTACGCTGCGTTCAGCAGTTAAAAATTCTTAGGATGTAGGGACTCAAGCTGAGAGATTATTCACTAGATCTAATATAGCGTACTCCTTTTCTACAACTTCCAAATTTGGTTTAGAAACACGAAACTCGATTCTGCCTTCTTTTCCAGCACAGAACTTCTCTCATTCATTGAAAGAACTAAAACTACGGTCATCTCACAGATATTCCAGACATTGCACTTTATAAGTGCCTTGAATTCTGATAACACCACATCAGCAGGAGTTTTCTGATTCTCAAGAGTGTAGCGATCTAACTCTCGTTGACTTTTTTACCCCGTTTTCAGACCAAATTATTAACTCATATTCCCAACATCACAACTACTGTCACGAGACCGACGCTCGGGACGGAACTGTTATCCTGCAAAAAGCTTCAAAAATTACACTAGGGTGCCAATTTGACGAAAAAAAAATAATGTTAACACTTTTAGTGAGTGTGACACATAAGGCCGGTGGGGCTGTTAAAAGTTCCTTACGTTTGAGAAAGACACACGATATTTTATTCCTTTGATTAAGTCTTTTCTTTTTGGATGCTGTCATCACCCAAAACCCGATCGGTAGCGATTCATCGAATTTATATGGAACAATTGAATAGAAAAAAAAAAACACTATTAGAGTTACAAGTAATTCCCATCTTCGTGCAAACATGCAGGTTTCCTCTTTGGACGTTGTGCAAGTCAAATATTTTCGTCGACGGAGAAGTCATTAATTTAGAAAAATAATATTGATATGGGGGATGAACGCGCCCTCAACAACAAAAATGCTAATGATTTCGTTGCTCTAAAACAATTCAACAGGTTTGAATCCTAAAGGTTTGTAACATACGGTAAATCGTCCCTTCCGCCTCTGTATACTGGTACCATGAACATGTAACCATTGTGCAATCTTAAATAGTCTGCTGGTGATAGACATTCCTATATTTCAAAAGAATTGCCGCTATCCAGTCATCTTACAACGTGATTTTCTGTGTTTTTGCTAAGTCTGATTTCACTTGAATAATTGATGTACATTTTTGTCAATGTGACTGTGAAAAAATTTTCTACTTTAATTTTTCAGCCTGAAGATGATGACAGTTTTTTCGAAAAGATGTGTTTTATAGATTGAAAAATGAATAGAATTTTAACTATTGAAAGTAGTTCAGTAATAAAAATTATTAGGTGAGGGACTTCATTTTTAGTTTAAAACGTAAAGAACTTTGACTTTTTAATAGAATAAAATGTTAACGTATGATCTGCCTATGCAAAATTTGGACATTCATACAACGTAGAAGAAATTTAAGAATAAAATATGAGGTTCCCAAATTGTTTGTAATGTTAAGTTGAACTCTTGCACAGCTGAAGTGAAATTGACACTTGCTTTTCAACACATGAATTATATGCTTGCAATGTGACCAAAGAATAAATAAGAGTGAGCAAAGAATAAATTAGAGTTAGTACTGAGCAGTTCACATACTTAACACCTCACAAAAGTTGAAGAACGTTAATACGAGGCAATTCTGTACATAGAAGAGCTCAAGCCAACGCTACACATATGAATTTGAGACATAACTTTGGTTGATGATGATTTACAGCCAGACCCAAGTTAAGACCTGAGCGTCAGTTTAACAGCATCGAACGCAGCTCCATCTGAACTTAGTTTGACTTCAGTGAATAGTTGTTTGGATTATTGCTTTTCATATGATTCACCTTTTTCTGGCGAATATGACACGAAGCGGGGACTTAGCCATCACGGACGCAAAATGGCTTTTTGTGGAAGTCATATGAATCCAGATGATCTGGTTAAAGACACTGATGAATTATCTCTCAAGTTTAATCGCAAATAAATGCCATTTGAAACGCAATCAACAAGAAAGCAGGGAGGGAGATTCGTACAGTGAAGCTACAATGCTTGAAAAGTATCACTGGACGATCAAAAAAGTTTTCGTGTACATGAGTTTGCGTAAACTTTAACAGCTACTGGAAACATACAGTCGTTTTGAAAAAAATCCTATTTAATGGAAAACTCACAAAAACAATACTAAGTTAAAGGTATTGGTACCAAATGTACACATAAAAACACTAAATTAATAGTGACGTCTGCTCTCGCGGCGTTTGGAACCGAGCTACGCTGCGGAGCCCAGATTATTATTATTATTTGCCAGAAAGGACCTGGGATGTGGATTGCAATCACATGATGCATTTGTCTCTTTGAAGGCGAAGGCATCAATGTTTGGTGTCCTAAAACTGCCCACTCTCAGCCCTGAAATCTGTTACGAATTAACCGAAAGTCTCATTTTGCGTTCTTCCACTTATGGGACTGACACTGTCTCGGTGTGCAGTGACAAGAGTGAACTGAGTGACACGTTCTCACACCGCGGGCATTTGAGACCTGCGACTCGTGCATTGTTGTTGCTCTGCTATTATACAGTCGCTTATCACTGGATTCAATTTCCACTTCTTCGGGACTGCAACGTTGAATATCGCCGACAGTTTTCTCCTGGTCCTCAAAATGAAAGTCGTCACTTAAGACAATTACTTCGTCACCTGTTCTGCGAGCACAACGTCTGTACAATTTTATGGAACTCGTGAAAACAAGATCGTCTCTACGACAAGATCATCTACCGTCTTTACGACCTGATTCGTTTTACAATGTTTATCATACACGAGTAGTAGCACTGATACATTTTACCATAAACAGGTCATAAACATTGGTTTGGAAAGGGATACACAAAGTTACACAAGCGAATATGCAATATATGAACAAAGAAAATATAAGAAAATTGAATAAAAATACCAATCGTGCAGCGACACAGAACAAAGGCCGAAGTGCAAACATATGCAACGCTGGCGGAGGCAACCGAGCCCTGTGCTAACTAATGCGAAGTGACAACGACAGATCAAGCGGCAACGAAGTTCAAACCGATTTGAAGATAAAGGGTCGCGCTGCTTTGTCTTAGACAGATCTGCGGCTACAGTACATTCGTACACTTGCACACAGCAGTTTCAGCAAAATTTTAAATTAAGCAATTTGCACTTGTCCTATGAACACTGTATTTTTTCAATTTTCACCCTATGTTATTGTCAAACATTTAAAGTAGAAATCCGGACAAATTTGTTGCCTGAGCTAAAGCATGCTCTTTTGGGCAGTCAACTCACTTTAATTTATCTTTTCACGCTCGCTCAAAATGATATTTTTGAATATCGGCAGAAACAAACAATTCAAATATTATTCCTTCACGTCAAGAAATCCAAAGCTGTTATGTCAATGTACGTGTAAGCTGTAATCAGTGTTTTCATCCCACAAAGTTCTTATCTTTATTGTTTCTATGAATTTACAAACACTTTTCCATTTAAATTAACCAGCTATAGGATACATTTTTATGCTTTTCTCTCCGTTTTGGTACAAGCATGAGGGATATACTCGATCGTCGTGGCACCTATTTATGTTTCTCAAGTAAAGAAATATGCATGATGTTTCGAAAATGGTGCAACTTTTTCTAATTTGGTAACTTTATAGAACATTAATGTGACTTATTATTTGTTTAACTTCTGTTATTAACGTCCTAAAACTTTCTTGCTAGTCTTGTGTGATGCAAATTATCATACGCTCTTGAGTATGTTATGAAAACCCTCTTTAGGTGGTCACTTTCACGTATTACTCCAATTATGATGCACATGTCTTGGTAGCCGTTCTAGAATAATCATTTTCATGTTTCTGACTCCGGTAGACTGTTTTGTGCCGCTATTATCAGCAGAGAAATAGCATAATTTCGTGGCGTTATGAGACATTTTCTCCGAGTCCCTTTATTGGAAAACTAGTCAATACGTAGGAATGAATATACAGTTCTGAATATCAACCTCGCAGCCTTAGTGGCAGGATTATTTTAATCCACCCGTTTTACTTTCAGCAAATTACTTATACCGCAAGTCCCTGAGCTCGTATTTCGCTGCAAGTGTGCACCAAAAAAGTATTATAAACTATGCATTGTGATGGGAATCGTGTTTTCTTTTATAATTGTAGTAACATATATCATTACATCTAGGTTAAGTAACACTAGGAATACATTGCCCACAATCATTTTTTTCGACTAGTTACATGGGTATTACAATACTCATGTGTGTATATCATATAAGTGTATTTTACTTACTTTAAGACATCTTAAAAACAATGATTTTTTGTACCATCTGCATTGGAAATAAACTGTTTTTCTTTTCTTTTTTCTATACTTTAAAAAAAAATACTTTATACCTCAAGTTCCTGAGCTCGTATTTCACTCTAAGCGTGCTTTATAAAGAGCTTTTCCAACATCGCATCGTCACGGAAATTATGTCTTCTTTGCTAATTTTAGTTACATATATTATCATATATGCATTGAGCAAAAATAGGAATACATTGCCCTCAATCATTTGTTTCGACTATTAAAATGGGTATTACGATACTCATGTGTGTGTATCAACTCTATCATTTATTTTGACCAGTGATCTGGGCATTACGATACTCATGTGTGTAGAAACTAAGGATCCTTACTGTAAGATATTTTAAAAACCAATGATGTATCATCTTTTTGTATCATCTCTATTGGAAATAAACTGTTTTTTCTTTTTTCTTCTCTCAAGTTGCACGTAAGGTGAATTTAAGATCCCGATGTACATCTTATTCCATTTTTGCTCGTAATTTCCCCTGTCTAATTGATAGGGTTTCCGTCATCGTCGAAGATGACATAGGCTGCGCTGGTGCTGTCAATGGGGAAGCACTCCGGCGGCTCGTAGTACTCTACTTCAGCGTCCCCACCCGCTCGGGTGACAGTCAGAGGCGAGATGGTGGCGGTGGGGGCCACCGAGAACGTAGTTTGGTCGACTTGCCGAGGTGTTGGGCAGTTCTGGGGTGGGCGAGAGGCGTCTCCAGGTGTTTGTACATGCACGTCTTGCGTCACACGACCTGCCAGTATTTTAAAAGTTAAGAAAGTCTCTGGATGTACAGCATCGAACAGATTAAAAATTATGTTTATCAACATCGAGTTAACTATGACTGCCTGTGCGTAGGCATGAGTTATCCTTGTGACTTCATGATAGTATAAATAATTATCTCTATTTTTAAGCAAGAATTCCATATCAGCTACGAAAAAGATACACTTCGACACGTCCGTTTATTGTTTTGACACACTTATCGTTTATTACATCAATTCGGAATATATGTCTTGAACACGATTGAGAAAAGATTATCACTTGAATGCTATACTGATAGATGCGACATATGTTACAGCTATTTATTATCTCATTGTTCCTCAAATATTTGCAAAGCAAGATCAATACAGCCAATAAATTCTGGTGAAGCAATTCAACAAAATGAGCGTCTCGATAAATCTTGAGAGGCCCACCAATGGTTTGATTCATTAATGTGGAATTTTTTGGCCCACGGCTAGGTATTATTCGACTATCACGGAACTGAATCGGGGTTTGATATCATGTCGGTTGAAGGTTTTGCGTACTGACAATGAGGAAAGCATTTTTATCATACTATGAATTAACATTTAATGGATTTCATACGTCTCAGGTGTGCGTGTTGGGCGGTTATTGAAAGATTTCTTACGCAAAAACAGAATAATTGGTTAAATATTATTTGATAATGATGACAACGCATGTTGAAAAAGTTAGTGAAGCCCTAGGAATCATTCTGGAAAGATGATCAATGTTGTTACTTCAAAATTGAATGTTTTGAAACACAATTTCTTGATTTGGGTGTAAATATTTCCAGCCCAAAGATGATAGTAACATTGAAATGCTGCTCTCAAAAGACAGAGAGTGATGTAGAATAGATTGATAGCACTTTAGTGAACATGAATAGATATATATACATATATATTTCCTTACTTTAAAACTTGATAATCTAGTGTAATGAGTACGGTATTTGAACGAAGTGAAAGTCATCTCTCATGCTCTGTCGAGAAGTGCGGTAACAACTGAGCAACGCACGAGTTCTACCCTGTGACACTCATGAATCAGATAGACAGCTACGTAGTCTTTCAGTTGGCTCGTACTTGAATGGTCTCTAATTGAGGTGGAAGAAAGATAATGAAGTTCGGGCTTTAGCTTTAGATGTTTGGTAAATATTCACATTAATCTTTGACAACATTTTTCAGCAGGAGGGAGGGATTTCAATGATGTTTTAACTCTAGATTTTACAAGGATTTGTATGAAAATAAAAAGTAATACTGTATTGAATGCAACTGAAAATGCAAAGGTTTTTCTTGCTTAACACTGTAAGGGTGGTATGAAGCCATCATTAGAAAAATGAAGGCACTGTTTTGGACATTAGGTCGTAGCTTGGATTTTAGTTCAACACGAACTAAAAAAGCATAACTTAACCAAACATACTTAACCAAGTTAATTAAAAAGTTTTGCAGCGCACTTTCGACAAGGTGATGTCCCGTGGGAGGCTACCGCAACCTCAGCTGGCTGTTTTATACATAATAGACTGTTTTTCAGTTCGTCGCCCGCAACTTTTTGTCGCGTCGCACTTTTTATAAATATTTTTTTCAAGTATACTGGACAGCTGGACAATCAGCTGGACATTTTCTCTACACTATAAGGTTTTGTTTTATCATCGTTCATTAATAAAATTAGCGTGCTTTCAAGAAAGTCATGAAAATTAATGAATACGGTTACTTCAATACACAGAAAGCTTTACAACTTTTACCCATTGTTCGGTGGTTGCGGTCTGTAAATCATATCCATTTGGCGAAGAATATTTTCCAAAAATAGGATATTTCAAGAAATTAACCCAAAGGTTCACAGTCAATTAAATGAAATTTGCCCATGAATGTCTGTGAATGAAAATGATATTTATTTTTTCATCAGCGTTACGACTGTATACATGTTACTAACCTTTTTTTCTCATCCGCATGATCACGACCCCAAGGATTACAACTACTATGACTAGAAGACCGAGTACCGAGCAGAAGATGATGATCATCGTCTGCGCCGACTGGTGTTGTGACATCCCGTCGGTGCCTGCCAGGGTAAACGGGGTGCCTGCCCAGACGTAGAATATACCATGAGAAAATTTACAGGAGAAAACTGTATTCTGGGTGTTAAAAAATTAAGGAGAGGATCTGTACGAGCGAGGTAAACTATTATTGTTTTTTTTACCATATCGCCTATGATATTAGCAGTCCAAGTATAAATTCTGCATAGGGCGGCTAAAATTATAGGTGCACATGGAACGCCGGACAAGTTAAATAGACACTCGTCCTCCGTTTTGTAGTTAAAAAATGATAACCCTTCATGTAGTTTCTAAAATAACGGTTAAGATTTTCGATGTTTTTATTCCATCTTAGAATATCTTAGGCCGTTCATTCAAATTACACAATAATTTCATTCTCCTGCACTCATTCAGCAGAGTGGCGTATGTATGTACAAATATATGTACATATGTCTTTTATTTCAAAACATTACTAAATGTGCTTCCTCACATTATCTTAGCAACACATAACAAGTTCAATGTCATACAAGAGTTACATATATAGACATTTTCAAAATTATCGAACCTTGGTGAGCGTACGAATAATTTTAACGTTAACCGTAAATACCATAATCGTGCGAGCAATGTTTTGAACTCTTATAATATTTATCGTGTTCTGGAGTGTGTTCAGTTGCTTCCCGCTGACATGAAAATTTCTAGTATTGCTGAGTATTATTTGTTGTGGCTTTGAAAGTAATTTTTTTTCAATCACTGACGTAATAGTGGCACTGTCATCTCATATTTTAGTTTAGCCTTACTTTAGTCTAACTTCATAAGTGTCACTTGTTTTAGATGCGTCATGTTATAAATCAAAAATAATGATAGCCAGAGAAGGCAGAAATTTCTCTGCAAGACAGCTATAATTATTATGGGGATACGTACATATGTATATACGTACCCTATTGAGCAACAACAGGCTTATATTCATTTGGAACTTTTCTCTCCAGCTCAACAATCTTTGCTCTGAGAGAGGTGGGAGAACTTGATGAGCGAATACGCGATACAAGCTTCGCTGGCCACTGGTGTAAATATGAAACTCGGGTTAGGAGTATTTTTACTATAAATATCTTTTCAAGCTCTGAAAAAATTTATGCAAGGGAAATTTGAGAGGCCGTGAAGCGTGTGACAATTTGCAGTTGTTCAAAGAATTAAATTGTAGTGCTATTTTATTTAATTACTGCTATACACAACTTGTCATAAATAAGAGCATTCAATCATATTCGATAACGCGCATAAATCATGAATCACTAAAAATCATTTGAAAGTAAAGTGTGCCATGATATGTAAAAACATGAGCACACAACATTTATTATTAACAATAAACATTGATAGTTATTATTTCAATAGCTCTTATTAATAGCTTTAAAACTATATTATTTAGGCCACGCAGTATTATTTGTGTTAGGTCGCTTATGTAGCCAATTAGAAAGAAAATATTCTACGTAAAATAAATATGCGCGGCAAATTATTTCGTCAGTACATCGAGAGGTAATTTCCAATATGGCGTAAAATTACTGAGAAGCACAGTTAGTAGAATTTTGTTCTCTCTTCTAATTAAAAGCAGACGGAAACTGGCGAGCAAGCAGACAACCAAGCAATCATTTACAGATAAACGTGATGAACAGAGTTCACCGAGTTCAGCAAAGTTAGAGCATGTAAGCAGAATAAATACCATTAAAAATAAAAGTTTGCAGTCGATATATGGAGTTCAGGTATCCAGTTTACATGCTGGTGACAGACAAACAGACCAAGCAAACAAACGAGCTAGTAAATTAGCAAACAAGCTCGGCATGGAATCCTTACACAAGGCCAATTTAAAAGTTTGTGAGCTTCACTAAACATTATAAAATTCCATCATTTACGGAAAACCTTGCACGCTGGTATTACGTCAACCTTCTTATCTAATAATACTGTTCGTGTCTGCGTTTATTTATGTCTATATACATATATTTTTTTTTCTGTCCCTTTGTCGAGCTCATTAGGATGCGTAATGACCGTATCTGTGATACGATTTTCACCGGTTCAATAGTACAATAATATTTTAATCGCGGGTGATATTAGGATGAATATTTTTGTTCGTCATTCACCTCTGGAAAATTTATTGAAGCAGGGTCCTGAATCCCGTCATTTTTGACGGGACGTGAACTCTTGTAAATACCAACATTCGGAGCTTACTCACTGTTTACTCTCGAACACTGCGAGCTTTAGAAAGCTTAACTTAGAAAAATTCAATGCTAAAGGCACCAAATATCAGTGAACTAGTTTGGTTTGCTTAGCCCACTGTTGTTGACTTGAAAATTTTAGCGAGAACAGTGAATGGAGAGCAAATAAAATCCACGCGAGAGAGGTCGGTTGTACAGGCCGCTTGTTCGACCCTCCTGCAGGCAGTAGAAATTAAGGCAAACTCAACTGACAAGAAAACTCTTAAAGTGTCCCGCATAACTAATTCAGAAATAAATTTCCAACTATAAACGAAGAATGTTAATTCTTCAAAATATGAACGTAAATCAGATGGGTGAAGCGCAAAATTGACGCAGGTGTTCGGTTTAAGCGAAAGCATTACTGAAAATTGTAGCCACAATGTCAGGTATTTACCAGCAGTGGTCGTTTCTACACCTGGTGCAACCGTCGTTGTGTTCTCTTTGGCGACAGGTGTGGTACCTTTGGTGGTAGTGGCTGGAGCTGGTTGAGTGATGGTGGGGTACCTAGAGCAGTAGTGTTTCTTTGGGCCCTCGTACCATTGCACTCCTTCGCCGGTGACGGAAACGTCTAGTTTGAACAAATCGTAATAGTTCACCCAAATAACTTGTTTCACTTCTTTCCTGTTGTTGATCAGGTTTGTTATCTGAAGCTCGTACGTTTGTTTCCAAGTAGGTCGCAAATGTACGAGTCTCACATCGAGATCATGCCAGTTCATGTTAGTGATACCGATATCAGAGCCTGACACTGAAAATTCGAAGTTAAAAACTCCCCTAAAGCAGCAGAAGACCGCCACCGCTGTAACTGTAACTGGCAGGCTGGGAGGGAAGAGGTGCACCGTCATGTCCCATTTCGTGACGGTCGCCGTCCCTCCCGAGCTGCTCAAATGCAATTCTGATGACACACACGGAGCAGCGAACCTTTTCTGCCGGGATTGATGATGGCGAGTTGTTTTAATACCATTCGTTGCATGGTATTTTTGTTTATTCCAAAGAAACGGTGACAGCTGCCGTCTTTGTAATGGTTTACTATTGGGACTCAACCGGAGGTGAGGTGACTCAACCAACAGGGACAAATCTTCGTGAAATGATTTCGTTTCTGAAGTTTTTTCAAACACATTTTCTTTCGCCCTTTCTACTGGAAGTTTCACCGCGTCCAATTCATAAGATTCGATAGAATCATGCCAAGGTAGGCCGTAGAGGGAATAGTTAGCAAATGTTTCAGAACGCCGATGCCTGGCTGAATGAGTAGAAGCGTAAGATGCCGCACTCCTATTTGAATTAGGGTTGGAATTTGTGTGGGACAATAAGAACAATATCATTACCGGAAGGATCATTTTGTTGGTGTTGACAAGCTTGAGGCTGTTCGCGGAATCACAAATTGGAAAATAGGAAGTTCTATTCCATTTACAGTATTTATATTTAATGCTATGGAGTTAAGGTTCACACAGTAATTTTAGAGAGCATCATTGAACATTTTAAATGCTCGTGTCACTACTGTACAGTAAAACGTAGACCTGTGGAGTCAAAAAGCGTGAGAACATAAATACATTAAACATTTTCCGTTCAAATTATTTTACAGCATTGTTAGGTATTTTATGTTTAATTTAGAATGGAATTTAAAAAGCAATATTACTAGTGAGAAATCATTACAGTTTTCCCCCGGAAACGCAATACGAATACACATAATAGATGAGAATTTTTGACCGCGATGAAAATGGGAAAAAAATTATAAAAACAAATAAATATATTGACCAAGCCAAACTTTGCCTTACAGGATAATTGCTCAATGTTGTAAAAGGAGAAATAAAGTCGACCAAAACATGAACTTCTACTAGAGTTTTACTACTCCGCTAATTCTTTTACGATGACACTTAACATTAGGTTAAAACAGAGGTGCTTCGGATTATGCGGAGAAAATGTCAGAACGTTTCACAGTTCCGAAATATGCTTTCACATTTATACGTAACTGTCGATCGCTGCTGCACTTCACTCTATATCAGGGGTTTCCAACATTATCTTCGCCCCACACTCCTAAATAAATTTCATCCAAACCTCGCTCCCCTTGAAATGAAAATGCTAACATATTAAATGGCAACAGGAAAAACCAATTTTCTATAATTTGTCTTTTATTTGAACTTTTATCGAACCCCTTACAATATCGTCTCGCACCTCCAGGAGAAGAGAGCTACCCAGGTTGGGAACCCCTGGTCTATGATATGGCAATACAACACAGCGTAAATTCCAGTACTTGGGAAAACTTGGACGGAGACAACATCTGTACGGCCAAATGGACGCCACGCTCTGAGCCCTCGACTCTGGTGAGCTGCGGTCTCTGAGCGGAAAATGAGGCAATAGTCCTTCGAGAGACATTGAGTGTGCATTTAATTGTTTTGTTTGTAGATCCGCAAAGTGATCTATATTTAATTGGAACAAAAATACTTGCGACGACATACAGCAATCAATCATGAATAAGGAACAAATGAAAAAGGAAAAAATGGAACGTAACTGATCAACACCTAATAGTAGTAGTAGAAATAAATGGAGTTACTAGCGCTTTAGCAGAACTGCGTATTATGCACCAAAAGTTTCATCTTGAAAGAAAGCAAATTAGAGAAGGCTTGCGTAGAGGGGTCACAATGTGGAAATTATTGATGCAATTGAATTATGTGGACTTGAAGTATAAGTTGTCAACGCACGTGAGGTGGTAAAGGGGCTCCCGGAGTCAACATTTTCATAGTCTTCCTGATCCAATCACAGCTGATCACAAAAAGTCAAGAAAAATGGCGAACGACCGATTTACTAGGAGAAGTTGACATCACATACCATTCAAATCAAGATTATAAGTACTGTTTTGTTCCTTATATTTTTCTGCATTGTTTTACAAACTGCAATACAAGAAGCAATTAAAATTTCGAGAAACTATTTGGTTAACCACTCTTCAATAAATGGGAACTTAAGATTGATGTAGACTGATATCTAAATTTGAAAATAACTGAGTTGATTCAGAGGTACTATCTATGTAGTTCTCATCGTTTTATGCAGCAACACACACTGAGTCGCTTACTTGCTTGTTTGATCAGCTCATCTCTTTCCCGCCTTTGTATTCTGGATACTGGAACTCGACAAGAGAACGGCAAATTATTTGTGTTTGATGGATTGCAATTTAATTATTTTGATCAAGAAAAACTCAAATCGATACAATCTCAGGACAAGGAATTCGTCCGGGAATAGGAAAAAAACACGGATTTGGGACATATGTACGTTAGGTGTTCATTTAACAACAATTTCCGTAACACATTCAGCAACGTAAAACTACAGTCACTTCGACAACGAGGGCACACAAGTTACGTATTTATAATGAACCATTTTTGGCGCTCGGGCGATTAATAAGGAAATGAAGAGTGTGGTGAAACACCAACACAGGATATTACATTATTGCTGCTTTTTGATTCTGATGATGGTTACTTCCCTCAAAAGACGCCGGTCCTGTGCATCCCGAGTATTTCGGTTCATCCTTCAGCCCTCAGACACCACAAAATCGGAATATCCCTGTGGTGCACTTGAATACTAGACAACGAAGCGAAAAACTCGTTTCCCATCCAGCACAGCCCGCAACCGCGGTAAAAAATGTGTAAGCTTACTCGTACCATTGATACGGTAATATAAAGTGAAAAGAAATAATGAAAAGCTGACAAAATCGTACTGGAGGTTTATGGGAATTTTCATGCATTCATGCTCATATTCGTGGAGAATAAATGGTTAGATGCACCGGCGCTCGCTATTGCATTGCTATTTGTTGCTATTCAATCTTGTGATTTGTTATGCTTTTTTTGTCTTCCGTTATCAAGAAAAGGCCAATATTTAATTAGGCGTGAATGATAGATACGCGCATTAAAGAAATTAAAATCAATAAAAATATTCGGACATTAGGTGTTCTTCCAAAATTTAATCATTTGCTACTGTATTCATTTAGAATAAATTTATCAGTGAGAAACTCAAAACAAAACGAATATCTGCAAGCGTTAAAGGCAGAAATCTTCCTAAATTATACATGCTTTATTTATTTTTTAAAGGAATCGATTTTTTATCCATGTGACTCTCTAAAATGAAGTAATAAAAATGCTAAGAATTTTCATTTTCAGAACTTCACTCAGTTGTTTGAAATGGCTGAATTGAAATCCTGATGACCTGCTAAAGAAAAGTTCGAAATCATTCGAATATTCACAAACGTGAAATCCGCATTATTAACAGAACGATTAAAAGCAATATTGCGAATCAAAATGTCAGACATTTATTAGGAGTCGTACTTCGTACAGCTGGCGCAACCGTCGTTGTGTTCTCTTTGGCGACGGGTGTGGTACTTTTGGTGGTAGTGGCTGGAGCAGGTCGAGTGGTGGTGGGGTGCCTAGAGCAGTTGTGTCTCTTTGGGCCCTCGTACCATTGCACTCCTTCTCTGGTGATGGAAACGTCGAGTCTGACCAAATTGTAATTGCTTACAGATGTGGTTTCTTCAATTTTTGTTCTGCCTTGAATTATGCTTGTTATTGAATCAGATTTCTGTGTTGCAATCTAAAGTGCGAGTACAAGAATTTCACGTTAAGATAGTACCACTCATTTTTTAACATGATACCGATCTCATTTGACGACACTGATAAATTGATGTTATATGTGTCCCCCAAATAGCAGCAAAACACTGCTACACTGCCACAGATGAACTGTAATTGGCAAACTGGTAGTGAAGGCATGCACGTTGATTCTCCGTTCTGTCACTGTCTCCTGTTTTCTCGAGGTGTGCCGTGAAAATTCAGGAGACAGACCTGGAGGGACGGACCTCCTCTGACGAGTTTGACCACGGCGAGGTGATTGCGTCACATTTGCTGGGTCTAGCCTGTTTCGATTCCAAAAACGCGACGACACAACCTGTTTTTTGTGGAGGCTCACCGATATAAGTGAAGTTTTCCCGAATTTTATGATTCGAAAATGATTAATCGCATCGGACAAATAGAACTGCAGTTTTAATTCTTCATGAGGTAATTTCTCGGCTGAAACTCAATCAGAATTTTTTATCATTTGCATCATTTTATTCCAAACAAACGTTTCACCGTCTGACCCTCATTGTGAACCCCTAGAGGCTTACGCCGAGGGGGGAAGTTCTGGGAGTGATTTCCTTGTGCCTCAGAAGGCCGATACGCAGCCGGATGGAAGGAAGTCACTCAAACGCACATCGTTACGATAAAGGAAGTTTGTGTGGCTCAGCGGACAAAACATCACCACAGGGGAGATCATTATTCTTGCTGACTTTTCTGAAATTGGATGTTCACTGAACCATAACCATGAAATATCGGAAATCGCACATTCACCAGGCCTCGTACTTATTTGCTTAAAATATATTTAATTGAGGTAGTTATTTTCAAATTAAATGCTTCAATTAAACTCTCCTTTTCTTATAAAATAGCATGGACTCTGGCAGATGCTAAAAATGTGCGCACAAAAAACTTTGAGCAGTATTTCACAAAATTGTTTTGTTCTTTCTGAAGTTTGACGTTTGCTTCAATAAGAGAGATATATTGTTCACAAAACTAAAACTTACAAAAAATTTCCACGTACTAAGATGCATTTGAACGTTCCGAAAAAAATGAAAATACTAGTGAAATCCACACATATGTTCAGTTGGTCCAAATTTATAAAACGAACAGCATAAAAATATGACGCAAGAAAATTCGTAAAATTGAAGTAGGGCTATTTTACTAATTTTTTATTGCTTTCATCGATCATTCTCTATGTTACGGATCTCTACGATTGCACGGTGGAGATCACTGAGATAAACATTAAGGCTCCGCCATTCACAGCACTTCAGGATTTGAGCACACAGCATGGCACGCCGGTACACTCAAATATGTTGGCTAGCGATGCACATTTACTTTTACGGTAATAATTAAAGAAGCTTGTTGTATTCACACGAAATGCATATCAACTGAACGTCGTCCATGTCAGACTTTTTCTCGACGTCGCTAACCTAAGAAGAATCGAACGAACCAAACTTCCTGTGTTAGATACGAAGCATCCGTCGGTCGAGGGTTGTGCTTCTCGAGCTTTGTTAGTTTATTTATTTTAACCAAGTCCATCAGTCAACTTTGTCATTAGTAATTTGGCTGAGTCGCATCTTGAGAGAGTGAAATTTTATGGCAAGAGCAGCAAAACCAGCAAGAACACTGTGTTGCTATACACCGGTTATTACATCCCAGTATTAGAATTACATATGCAAATAAAAAACTGAAAGTTTACTGGGTATCGAAGAGATATGTGATTTGAATATTAGGCAAAATTGAAATTTGGTGTCATCTAGGAAGTAACAACTGATGTGCACTGTATTAAACGCAAAATTTGTAGCATTTTCAAATAATTATAAATTCCTGTCATTCATGTAATTGCTCCATGTGCCTTCAAATCATACACTTCTTTTTTACCTTTATAGTATTACTGGAGATTTGAGCTCCCTTCTTCCGTTACTCTTCAACCCAGTCTAACTTTTTCGCCGCCTGCATGCATGTTTCTCGCTGCCCAAGTAATTAAATCACTTGGACGGCGGCAAACATGCATGCTCATGCGAAAAAGTTTGACTAGGAATAAACTTCCTCTTCAATTCTATTTGGAGTTCAATAACTGCGTCTGTCCCTTCGTGCCTGCCAGCAATTCGTCAAAAGGGCAAAACGACTACTTTTTGTTTTACTCCTGATTTTTGTAACGTTCCTTGCTGTACAACTTCTTGCTTCGTTTCCTTCGAATAAAAATCTGGCTCCTCGTGTTGAAACTTATGTTCATAAAGGGGAGAAATATTTTTCTGCTTAAATGGGAATGAACAGTTGAAAGAAATTAAATATTTGAAAGAAAAATGCTCGAAGACTATGTGAGAACCGAGGAAAAATATGTTTGAGAAGCGAAGGGAAAAATATGAGCGTTTTGAAAACGTGAGGAGAACGTTTGAATAGGGTATAAATAACTGCAGTTTAGCTCATTCATGGACATAGATTGTTTTTATTTTGAAGCTAAAACGATAGGTACATACCTTGACAGGAGGCGGGGATGTACTAAATGAACAGTTTACATTATTCCAGAACTTCATTGTTATCAAGAAAGTGAGGTTCAAAGTTTCAACATTCGGGCTCTGTTTGACACATATAGTCTGCAATATAAAAATTCCAATTTAAATGTTGCCTTAAAATCTAACAACAGTCGGGTGTTAAGTGCTTACGAATCAGTTCGTAGTGAGACCTAGTGTTGACATCATGGCATGCATATAAAATGATAAAATGTTGAATATGCATTGGAATATCGTTCTTCAGCTCTACTAATCCATCATTCCGTTAATTGCTCTTGCGATAATGAAGGCTAAAATCTAATTTTTAGTTTTCGCACATGTTACACTGTCAGACGAAAATTTTGAGGAGAAAAAATTTGACATTCTAGAGGTATACTTAGACACGATTTGATTCACGATTTGATGCACGATTTGATGTTTGAGTGTGGGTGTATCTTCCATTAGAAAATAACTTTCGACGTAGAAATGTGTTAGTTATAGTTTTGGCTGCATTTGTGCTTGTGAATTTCTTAATACTGGATTTTCGAAAAATGTAACTCCGAGAATTATAAAGAATCTATTAGATAAAAAGAAAAGTCTGAAGTAATTACGGTACTCGGGCTAAAGTGCGGGTAGTGGGGTCGTAACAATTACTTCGTGTTCAGAAGTTGCAAATCCTTCACTATGCAGAGACTCAAGCGAAGCGATTACTCATCGGATCTCATATAGTGCTCTCCTCATCCTCCAAATCTGGAAACAGTGTATAATTTATTTTGCAGAGTAGAACTTCACTTATTCGCTGAAAGGATTGAAATTACGGCCTTTTCGTGAAAATTACAGTGTATTGCATTTCAAGGACTGCTGTATTGGTGAGTCAAGAGTTCAGATAACACCGTCCTTTTGCAATTGTTTTCTTACTTCCAAGTGTGTATCGTTCTTACCCTCTACGACCTTATTAATTACGTTTGAGTTACTCGCATATTATTTTATTTCTCTGATAAACTCTTTTCTTCTTGGATGCTGTCACCATCGAATAACTTATTTGAAGCGTATATCGAATAATTATGCAATAATTAAATAAAAAAACAACTATTACAGTTGCAAGCGATTCCCATTTTCGAGCACACTTGCGGGCTGCTTTCTTCGGACTTTCAGCAAGACGAAACTTTTCACCGGTGAACAAGTTATCAATCTAGAAAAATGTTATTGCTATGCGGATGATAATAATACAAGGTTAACATATAATGTCCTAGTTAAAAATAGGAAGACTAATGACACAACGCTTAGACTCATTTTGTACTAATTTTGTACTAATTGGTTGATAAAATCGATAAAAGTGAACGTTTCGACCAACTAGCAGTGGTCATTCTCAACACTGTAAAAGTAAAGATTACAAATCAGACATCATTCAGAAAATCACAATGGTAAAAACAAACATAAAATTAGAAACATTTGCTAACAAACTATTTGTAGGGGATAGGCAGACTGCATATCATTGAGATTTGGCTTTAGTCTATAAATGGAAAGAGATTCTAATATTCTGAGTTCTATTGGGTTACTTCCTCGGCCTAATACTTCAAAATCACATAGTCTAACAGGTAGGTCGCATTTTTCTGCATGTGTGCGTATTGCAGAGTGAGAAGGTGCTGATAAAAGGTTATTAGTACGGTGACTTCGTCCAGCATGCTCAGCCACACGAATACGCAGGCTACGGGATGTAGATCCAACGTATTCAGATGCACCACATCGTGCACAACTATGCTTGTATACAACCGAGCTAAGCATGCCTTTAGGAAGTTCATCCTTAAATTTGAAAAAAGATCCAACTGAACTGTTTTTTTTAGCTTTTGCTGTTTTCAATTCAAAATAAATGGTATCAAAACATTACTGTATAGGGCTTATAGTGTTTGCAGCACATTTGGTTTCCTCCACGAGGAATTTATGTTCTTAAAGAACTACTTTGTTAAGAATGGGTTCCCTGTTCGCCTAGTAGACGACTCAATTAGAAAATTTCTCTCCTCTGTTCGCACAAACGTTCCATCGGTTGCCTCTGTTGATAGAAAACAATGTTACGTTTCACTATTGTACTTTGGTGCTCAGTCGGAAAAAATAAAATCTGAACTATCCCTCCTTTTATCGAAGTTTTTTACGCAGTGTGATTTCAAATTTATTCTTGTCAATTCCTTGTCAGTTGGATCTTTTTTCAAATTTAAGGATGAACTTCCTAAAGGCATGCTTAGCTCGGTTGTATACAAGCATAGTTGTGCACGATGTGGTGCATCTGAATACGTTGGATCTACATCCCGTAGCCTGCGTATTCGTGTGGCTGAGCATGCTGGACGAAGTCACCGTACTAATAACCTTTTATCAGCACCTTCTCACTCTGCAATACGCGCACATGCAGAAAAATGCGACCTGCCTGTTAGACTATGTGATTTTGAAGTATTAGGCCGAGGAAGTAACCCAATAGAACTCAGAATATTAGAATCTCTTTTCATTTATAGACTAAAGCCAAATCTCAATGATATGCAGTCTGCCTATCCCCTACAAATAGTTTGTTAGCAAATGTTTCTAATTTTATGTTTGTTTTTACCATTGTGATTTTCTGAATGATGTCTGATTTGTAATCTTTACTTTTACAGTGTTGAGAAAGACCACTGCTAGTTGGTCGAAACGTTCACTTTTATCGATTTTATCAACCAATTAGTACAAAATTAGTACAAAATGAGTCTAAGCGTTGTGTCATTAGTCTTCCTTTTTTTAATTAAGATCTCCAAGAATTGGAACTTTGACTTCTTTAACTATAATGTCCTAGTATACATTCAAGAGATTTATATTACGTATAAGAAATTTGAAAACAAAATAAGATGAAATTCTCAAATTAATCGTAATGTAAGTCGAATTCTTACACAGCTGGAGTGGAACTGAAACTTGCATTTCCTCACCGAAATTAAAAGCTCAAAATTTGAACAAAAATTAATATAGAAAGAAAAAGAAAAACAGTTTCTCTACACTAAAGTTAAGACATGAAATATACAACATTAGTTTTTAAAATATCTGAACATTATGTTCCTTAGTTGATATTCACAAATGGTATCGTAGTACCCATGTCAACTGGCGAAATAAAAATGATTGAGAGACAAGCACGAAAAAATACAAATAAATTAAAGTTAGTACTCAGCAGTTCACATACTTAACAGCTCACAAAAATCGAAGAATGTTAATTCGAGGACACTTTGTACATAGAAGAGCTCAGTCGAAGCTACATATTTGAATAAGCAACATAAATTTGGGTAATGATGATTTACAGCCAGATCCAAGTTAGAACCTGAGCGTCATTTTGATAATATTGAAAGCAGTTCTCTCTAAGCTTAGTTTGTTTTCACCGAATAGATTTTTAGGACTCCTGCTTTACATGCGATTTGTATTTTCTAACGAATATGAAGCGTGAGCGATGACTATGCCATCACGCAGGCAAAGAACTTTCGTGGAAGTCAAATAAATCCAGATGATCTGGTTAAAGACACTGATGCATTAGTTCTCAAGTTCAATTGCAAACAAATGTCATTTGAAACACAATCAACGAGGAAGTGGGGGGAGATTCGTACAGTGAAGCTCAATGCTCAAAAGTATCAATGGACGGTCGAAAAACGTTTTCGAGTACATGATTTCATATAAATATTAATAGCAACTGGAAACACAGTCGCTCTGAAAAAAATCATAATTTTGGGAAAACTGACAAAGGCAGCAAAAAGTTAAAGAAATGGGCCTGAAATGTTCATATAAATGTACTAAATTAATGATTACGTTTGCTCTTAGGCTGCTCGGAACCGAGCTACGCGATTCTGACTTACATATTATCCCATTTTGCTCTCAATTTCCCCTGTCTAATTGATAGGGTTTCCGTCATCGTCGAAGATGACGTAGGCTGCGCTGGTGCTGTCAATGGGGAAGCACTCCGGCGGCTCGTAGTACTCTACTTCAGCGTCCCCACCAGCTCGGGTGACAGTCAGAGGCGAGATGGTGGCGGTGGGGGCCACCGAGAACGTAGTTTGGTCGACTTGCCGAGGTGTTGGGCAGTTCTGGGGTGGGCGAGAGGCGTCTCCAGGGTTTTGTTCATGCCCGTCTTGCGTCACACGACCTGCCAGTATTTTAAATCTTAAGAAAGTCTCTGGATATACAGTATCAAGCAGGTTATAAATGATAGTTGTTAAAATAGAATAAACCATTACAGTCTGTACGTAAGCATGAGTTATCCTTGCGACTTTATGAATGTACTTATGATTACCTCTTATTTAAAGCAAAGAGACGAGATGGTGTGCGGACAAGATATTCTTCGACACGTCCGTTCAATTTTAACACATTTATTGTTTCGCTCACTTAGTAATTACTTAATTATCTCAATTCTGAATTGAGGTCTTGAACAATATTGAAAAAAGTTTCTCACTTGTATGCTACATAGATTGACAGATGCGACACTCTGTGGCACAGTATACAGCAATTTACAATCTCATTGCTGCTGAAATATTCCCAAATCACGAGTAATTTAGCCAATAAATTATACTGAAGCACTTCGACTAAATGAACGTTTCGATAGAGATTCAGACTGTCTCCAACGGTTAGATTTATCATTGTTGAAGTTTCTGACTCACGCCTAGGTATTACGAATACAATAGAATTGATTTTGGTTTTGATCTCATGTTGGTTGAAGGCTTCATGAACTGATAGTAGCGCCAGCATTTCGATCATACTATGAATTAACTTCAAATAAATGCTTTACAACCCAAGTGTGCGTGTCGGGCCATTATTGAAAAGTTTGGTAGGCATATACTGAAATAATTATAAACAAATGATATTTGATAACGAGGACTACGCATGTTACAGAAGTTAGTGTTGCCCTAGAACTCATTCCAAAAAGACGTTCAATAGAATTACTTGAAAATTGACAGCTTAAAAAACGAATTCTTTGTTTTTCTGTATATTTTTAGCCTGTAGAGGATGTTTGTAACATCGAAACGTTGCTTTCAAAAACAGAGGGTGATAAAGAATTTTATAGATTGACTCTTTTAGTGCATATGATCAGTATTTTTTTCAGTATTTTAACACGTGACGATATGGTGTAATGTGTGCTACATTTAGACGAAGCAAAAGCCATTTCTCATATACTGTCGAGAAGTACGCTTACAACTGAGACACGTACATGTCTTACGATATGACACTCATGACTCAGATAGAGAGCTACATAGTCCTTCAGTTGGCTCCTACTTGTGTGTTCTCTAAAGATCTCTCAGTTTATTTCCAATAGTTTACATTTTATTTTCTTTATGTATGTCTATGAATGAAAATGATCTAAATTTATTGTCCCCAGCGTTATGACTCTATTCATGTTACTGACCTCTTTTTCTCATCCGCATGATCACGAATCCAAGGATTACAACTACCGTCACTAGAAGACCGAGCACCGAGCACAAGATGATGATCGTCTGCGTCGACTGATGTTGTGACATCCCGTCGGGGCCTGCCGTGGTAGACGGGGTGCCTGCCCAGACGTACAATATGTTGAGGGAATTTGAAATTTGCAGGAGAAAACTGTATTCTGGGAGTTAAAGGATCAAGGAGAGGATCTGGGCGAGCAAGATAAATCAGTATAATATTTTTTGCTGCGTCGTGTATGGTCCAGGTATAACTTCTGCATAGGGCGGCTAAAATTATAGATGAAACGGCAAACAAGTTAAACTGGGACTCATCATCTGTTTTGTAGTTGAAAAATGATGACCATTCATGTTCTTATCACACAACGACTTTGCTTCTAAGTTTAATGCTTCGCAGCTCGTACAAACAAGAAGTACATATCTAGACATTTTTAAACTTAGCGAACCTTAGTGAGTGTATGAATAATTTCGACGTTAACCGTAAATACCATAACCGTGACCGGAATGTTTCAAAATTCTTATAACATTTATCGTGTTCTGGAGTGTGTTCAGCTGCTTCCCGCAGACATGAAAATTTTTAGTATTGCTGATGATTTCTTGTTTTGGCTTGCTAGCAACTTTGTTCTAATCCCCGACGTAATAGTGGCACTATCACTCAAATTTTAGTTTAGTCCAACTTCATAAATATTCAAGTGTCACTTGTTTTAGATGCCTCATGTTATAAATGAAAAAATAATGCTTACCAGAGAAGCAGCAATTTCTATGCATGACGGCTATAATTAATATAGATATACGTATATATGTACGTATCCATTATACCAACAAAGGCTTATGTTCATGTGTAACTTTTCCCCCTAGCACAAAAAATTTTGTTCTGAAACAGGTGGAAAAGTTTGATGAGCGAATACGCGATACAAGTTCGCTGGCCACTGGTGTAAATATGAAACTTGGGTCAAGAATGTTTTACGATAAATATCTTTTCGAGAACTGCAAGAATGTATGCAAGCAAAAATTTGAGAGGCTGTGAAGCCTGTGACAGATAACTTACAGTTGTTCAAAGGATCAAATATTAATGCAATTTTATTCCATTACTACTGAACATGACTTGTCATTATAAAAACAGTCAATTATATTCGATAACATACATAAATCATGAACCATCAAAAATAATTTGAGAGTAAAGTGTGCCACGATACGTATAAACATGAACACACAACAGCGCTATCATTAACAGCCTCCATCGATAGTTATTATTTCAAGAGGTTAGGAATATTTATCTTAACGATCAGACTAATTATAAAATTTAGGGCAAGAACCACACCACAAAGCATATTATTTTTTCAAAAATTAAAAAAACATATTTGTGGTCATCTATAAGAACGTTTCGGGCCGAAACCCATCATCAGCTAGGAAATCTGGAATGAAACAAAAAGTCGTACGTAAAATAGAAAAACATGAGCCAGATATTTGAACAAAAAACATTTATAAAGCAAAAAAATTTTTAAAACAGACACGAAAACTGCACCAGCTACGCATCACAAAGGAAAAAAGACAAAACGCTTAAAAAATAAAATCGAAGCTAACTATCCTAAGATCACAAAGGGACGGAAGGGCAAGTGATCACTGGAATTCGGTGAGAGTAACTGACTAACCAACTAAAAGTAGAGGATGCGCACTTTGCATGTCGTTGAGCTCAGGTTTAGATTTATGAATATGCAGAGATTCTAATATTCTAAGTTTTATGGAAGAACTAGAGGAGCCAATGATAGAAAAGTCAGAGTCTGAGATTTTTACGTTACATTGAAAATCAGTGTGTGAACGGATCGAAGAGTGGGATGGGTGGCAAAGACGTGCACCTGTTCTATGACTGATTCCAACGTGCTCAGCTCGCCTAACGCGCAAAGTTCGGTTCGTAGAACCAACATATGCAGATGCACACTGTGCACAACGAAAACGATAAACTAAGCAAGAGCGGAGACACATTGGAATTTTGTCTTTGTAATGGAACAAGGAACCTATTGTATAGGAATTGACAGGGATGAGCTTGAGGGAAATTTGGGGAAAGTAGGTTGACACAAGTTGCAATAATTCACGTTTCAATTTTTCAGATTGCTGACCAAAGTATGGCATTGAAACATACATATCCAATTTCGCAGCGGTCAAAGGCGTAAGATCAGCTTTGTGTATGCTATCCAGAAAATACCTAATTTTTGATTCAACTAAATTAAGAGGAAAACCATTGTCAGTAAAAAAAGAACGTAAAAATTGTAGTTCAGCATGTAAAACCTCATATGTCGAGCAGATCTTATAAGCTCTAGATAGCAGAGTTTTAATTGCATTGATTTTAAATTTAAAAGAACAAAAACTAAAAAAACTAGAACCAAGGCCCGAAAAAGAGGGTTTCCTAAACACAGAAGTTTCCAGCGTGCCATTGCGCCTGGTGACCATGGTATCTAAAAACGCTAACTGGTTGTTGCTTTCGCATTCCATGGTGAAATTAATTGAATCGTGTTTACTATTAAGATATTCAAGGAAGAGATGGGGATGAGAGGGGTCCTTAAACAAAACGAAACTATCATCGATGTATCTCTGATAAAATACTGGGGCAAACTCTTGAGGACAATCCCGCAACCAAGCCTTTTCGTGATGGCTCATAAAAAGATTGGCAAACGTTGGCCCCAGGGGAAGTCCCATCCCCAGACCATCAAGCTGCCTTCGGCCCGAAACGTTCTTATAGATGACCACAAATATGTTTTTTTAATTTTTGAAAAAATAATATGCTTTGTGGTGTGGTTCTTGCCCTAAATTTTATAATTATTTCAAGAGTTATTAATGACTCTAGTAGAACAATGCTATTTAGATCACGCTTAATCCTGTATGTTAGGTTGCATCTGTAGCCAATCAGAAAGAAATATTCGATGCAAAATAAATACGCGTGACAAATCGTTTCGTCAGTACATCGAGAGGTGATTTTAAATACGTCGTAAAGTAACTGAAATACGTGGGTTGTAGAATTTTGCTCTATGTTATAACTGAAAGCAGCGATGACGGTGGCGAGAGAGCAAACAACCAAGCAATCATATACAGCCAAATGTGATTAACAGAGTTCAGTAAGTACGAGTATGTCAACAGAAAAAATAGAATTGAAAACAAAAGTTTTCGGCAGATACATATATATATGGAGTGCAGGTATCCAGTTTACATGCTGGTAACACAAGCAGACAGACCGAGCAAACAAGCCAGCATGCAAACGAGCAAGCAACCTGCATATGTAGAAAAGGTTAATTTTGAGAATTACAGAATTAGGCGGCGCCGACTAGTATAAAAATTTACGAGGGTCGTCAAACATTATCGAATACCATTATTTATGCAGGATTTTGTACGCTGTAATTACCAGAATCTTACCTAATAATACCCTTGGTGTGTCTGTTTATTCATATGTTTATTTATTTATTTGGTGTTTGCTTCTTCCGTCTCTCTGTGACGCTCATAAGGATGTCTAATGACCATATCTGTGATACGAGTTTCTTCAGTGCTCTAGTACAAGAATGATTTAATCACGGGTGCTAATAGGATGGATATATTTTTTCATCATCCACATCTGAAATCTTTATTCAATGAAGCTACTGAATCCGTCATTTTTGATGGATGGTGTACACTAGTAAATCTATACTATAATAAGAGCCGCATCCGTCCGTCTGTCTGTCCGTCTGTGCGTCACACTCACCAGCCTGTAGTGTGTGATGAGCGTATCTGTGAAATTATTCTCAGCTTATTTTCGATAATATCTACTTTAATAATGATGCAAAAATCACTACTAATAATTTTGGGTGCGCAATACGGCTATAAATATTAATAAAAAAACGTTGCAATTTGAATTAATAGGATTCGGTAAGTATTATCATTGTCGAACTTTTTTTTAAACAGTAAGGTAAAAAAATTGCCGCTTCTTGAAAATATACCAACGAAGCTACAAGTTACAAAATGTTTTAGACAGAGTAAGTGAAAAACTCTACGGAATTTGCAACCAATATTTAACTTACTATTTCCATTTCGAATGAAAACTCTACGGAGTCCGCAACCAATATTTAGCTTACTATCTCTATTTCATATGAAAACTCTACAGAATTTGCAACCAGTATTCAACTTACTAATTCTTTTCAAAATGAAAGCTCTACGGAGTTTGCAATCAGTATTCAACTTACTTTTTTCTTTGTAAATGAAAACTACGAAGTTTGCAACCAGTTTTTAACTTACTAATTCGAGTACAGTGAAGGTCTAGAAGGTATGAATCGAATAAAAAACGCATCATGAAACGTTTTTTCCTTCTGGCACTGACGGTTGGCATCTTGGAATTATGAATGCAACTGGAACCCGTCAAATTTCATTGGTACAATTTTACTCTTATCGCATCATGAAACGAGCACAGTCTGTGAACGTATTGCACTTCCAACAATATTGTGTCATTCATGTTTGCAAAAGTACAATCATGCCGTTTACGATACATTCGTAATAATCAAACAACTTTAAAATCTGATCTGTCCAATGGCTTAGAAGATGCTATACTTGCAGGCGACGCTGTTCGAACAGGCCGCAGGGTTATATTACTACCTTCTTTTACTGGAAGTCCGTGATATATGGTTAAGCATTATCAGGATGCTATGGCAATTGTTTGAAAATTTGGCAAACATACTTTATTCTTGGCTTTTACATGCAATCCAAAATGGCTTGAAATTGTTAGTGAACTTTCCAATGGCCAGACAGCTACAGATAGACCTGATATAACTGCATGAGCGTTTAGACTAAAACAGCAGCAATTACTATATGACATAAAATCTGGAGTTCATGGAAACTTCATCGCTCATGTGAACACGATAGAATTTCAGGAAAAAGGATAGGCAACAGCGGAGCCAATCTAAAATTCTCACGAGGAATGTTGTTCATTCAGAAATTTTGTAGATTTCAGCTTGAACTTCTTTTCCTCCAATAAGTTAATGAATTATGTTTGTATTTTTTCGTTAGCATTTCATTGCTTAATAAATTTAATACAAGGTTGAACTGCAGCATTAAAAGAGTGTGTTTGTGAATAAAAGATTTTTTATATAATTACCTTTCGTGAGATATTAACTCTTTTATATTTAAACTTACGTGCATGTACTAGTACATATAACCGGAGCTTTCTCACTATTTACCCTCGAATATTGCGAGTCTTCGAAAGCTTAACTGAATGAAAATTCAGTGTTAATGGCGCCAAATATCAATTACTTAATTTGCTCAGCCCATTTTTGTTGTCAAAAAACAGCATCTCAAAGAATCGAATCTTTGTGCGAGAGCGGTAAATGGCGAGCAAATGAAATCACAGCTGGAGAGGTCGGTTGTGCAGGCTGCTTACTTAACCCTCCTGCCAAAAATGGGAATTAAGGCGAACCCAACTGAATATAAAACTATAAGGTGTCAAGCATAACTTATTCAGCAATGAATGACCAACATTATTAACAGAGTATTAGTTCCCTTAAATATGCATGTATATCAAATGCGTGATGCGCAAAATTAACGCAGATTTCGGTTTAAGAGGACAGTCTGGGTCAAAATCAGAGATATAATCGATTCTCTGTTTTTAATTCATACTAGTCCACCCCCCTTTATTTAATGAGTAAAAGGCCGAAAGAAAAAAAATACAATCTCTCGAGAGTTGATGAGGCCGCGTGAACACGGCCCTTCAAAATATATAGGACGTGAACTTGTATCACAGATACGCTCATCACACACTTTCGGCTGGCTTCGGACAGACCACGGTAGAGGAAACAAGTTAGGGTCATTTCCATGGGAGAAAATACACATCCTCTTGTTCGGCTAGCCAATAGAAAGTCTTTCTTTCAATAAAACTTTATGACGTCACCAAACCGCAATGTCGTTAGGCTAATAGTAGAGCCAGATTCGGGGGAGCAGTGCTACCAGATGCAATATGAGCTCTGATTTTGGTTTGTTGCCGTGACGTCAGCAAACCCACACAGTCGAAGAAAAAGACTGGTTTGAACCTACTTTTTTTCCTCTACCGTGGGACAGACCGACCGACCGACGGACGGACGCGGCTCTTATTTTAGTATAGATTATAGATAAATTTCCTACGAATCTAACGATATGCTTCTACTCCTTGTAAGTTGTGTTCGTTCATCTGCTACAGCTTACGAAAGGTTAACCAATTAGGGTTAGCCTTTTCGGTTTACCCCATTTACCGGTTCAACCCAAAATCAAAAAATTATTAATTTTCTGTTTTATGAAATTTTTTCTGAATCTAAAGATATGCTTCACTGCTTTGTACGTGTGTTCATCTGCTCCAGCTTGCGAAAGGCCTGTGTCATTATACCGCCAGGTGATGAGTTTGGCAGGCTCTCCTGAAAACTTGAACATGACGTTTGAAATGCTACTCCCCCCACAATTTTGGGGTTACAGGGATGGCAATTATATCAATCGAATGGGTTTAAAAAGATGTAAAAAGAGTGTAAATATTTTTTGAAAAACTGTTAAGTTTGAAAATTATATTAAATATAAGATATCAAATTTAAAACGATGTATTTGGTGAAAAAAACAAATTCCTGCGAAAAGTTCTAATTCAAATTCAATGTTTCTTCAGATAATATATTTTCCCATGTAAAAAGTATGTGCCGGTTCTGTAATGTCAAAATTAAAGCAAATAAACTGTTTCCGAAATACTCTATTTGTCATTTTTTTCGAAAAAATCTATTTTCTTTTAAAATTATGAAAAAATACATGTGCATAAATAAGATCGTAGCATTATTTTTCACTGATGGGGAAAATTTCAATCAAACCCGTTGGAAAATGACGGACTTGAGTTTATAGCCACACGGTCCCCTTAGGTCCTCCAGCACCTCTCCTCCGACCCCCCTAACAACGAAGTGTGTTTGAGCGTTCAGCAGACGAGAGTTAACCATACAGCTTACATTTCAATTGCTTTGGTAGGAAAAAAATTATAACACACACAGTGAACACATTCTGAGTTAGGTTGAGCAGCAGAACACTCAGTGCATCGTGTTTGTTAGGCTCTCCTGAAAACCTGAAGTTGTTGACGTTTGAAACGTATCTCCTCTACAGTTTCAGAGGCAAAAGAACGGCAAATCCGAGTATATCAATTGATAGGGTTTAAGAGAGCTTCAAGCCGCTGCATCCGTTTTTTTCTGCAAAATGACATAGTTTTAAAGTATCATGAAAAATAAGAAAACAATGAAGAAATAAGTACAATTTTTGAAAAAAAATCCTAAAATTAAACGACTCAAACTATCAAAAAACCCATCAGCGAAATATTAGATAATACATTTAGCTATCTAGATAATATATCACCGGTTCTGAATAATTAAAATTGTAGGAATAGAAACAATTTCCGTAATTTTCAGTTAAAAAACACGAGTTAAAAAAAGTTTCACCGTTTAACCACGATTTTAAAAATTTTAGAAAAATCCACCCTAAATTGACAGACATATTTTTGCACAGACGATCCCCTTAACCTAAGGCAATATTGAAAATTTTAGCCACAATGTCAGACATTTACCAGCGGTGATCGTTTCTACGGCTGGCGCAACCGACGTTGTGTCCTCTTTGGCGACGGGTGTGGTACCTTTGGTGGTAGTGGCTGGAGCAGGTCGAGTGGTGGTGGTATACCTGGTGGTGCCTTTGGTGGTAGTGGCTAGAGCAGGTCGAGTGGTGGTTGAGTGCCTAGAGCAGTCGTGTTTCTTTGGGCCCTCGTACCATCGCACTCCGTCTCCGGTGATGGAAACCTCGAGTCTGACCAAATCGTTATACTGCACCCACTTAACTTGTCTCACGTTTTTCCAGTTTTTGATCAGGTTTACTATTTGGAGCTCGTACGTTTGTCCCAAAACAGAACGCGAATGGTTGAGTTTCACATCGAGATCATGCCAATTATTGGAAGTGATACCGATAGCAGAGCTCGACACTGAAGATTCGAGGTTATGGTTCACTCCCCAAAAACAGCAGAAAACCGCCACCGCTGTAACTGTAACTGGCAGCATGGGAGGGAAGAGATGCACGGTGATGTCAAAATTCGTGACAGTCGCCGTCTCTCCCGAGACGCGCAACGGCAAACGTCGAGGCAAACACGGAGGAGTGAACCTTTTCTGCCAGGATTGATCATGGTGAGTTGTTTGAATACCATTCGTTGGATGGTTCATTTCTTGTTTATTCTGAAGAAACGGTAAAAGCTGCCATTTTTGTATCGGTTGACTGTTGTAGGGGAAATTTTCCTTCCTTTCCACACTGCGAGGGCGGCCGTTCACGCGAGGTGACTCAACCAGCGGAGAGAAAACTTCGTATAAAGATTTATTTTCTGAAGATTTTTTGAATACATTTTCTTCAGCTTCGACCCTTTCTGACAGAAGTTTCAGGGCGCCCAAATCATTATAAGTTTCCAGAGAATCATGCCAGGGTACATCGTAGAGGGAGTAATTCCCATTTGTTTCAGAACGCCGTTTTTTGGTTAAATGAGGAGTGTGAAATGCCGCACTGTTATTTGAATTACAGTCTGAATTAGTGTTGCAAAATAAGAACAATATCATCACCAGACGGGTCATATTTTTGCTTTTGACAAGTTTGAGGTATTTAATGGAATCCCATATTGGAAGATAGGAAATTACTGTTCTCTTATTCCATTTATTAGGGACACAGAGTTATTTTTACCGAGCGTCATTGAACACTTTAAATTCTCGTATCACTACCACACAATAAAACGTACACCTGGAGAGTCAAAAGCGCGTGAGAGCCTAAATACATTGAATATTTTCAGTCTAAATCAATTCAAAGCATATCTAGATATTTCATGTATACTCTAGCATGACACATAATAATATAGTACCATTCGGAGGGAGAAACTACAACAGTTTTTTCACGAGTAAATGCAACACGAATGCACATATGTAATAGGTGAGAATATTTGACAGCAATCAAAATTAAAATGAAAATTAAAAAAAATATATATTGGCCAAGCGAAACTTCGACAAAGAGGTTTTGCCGCTCAACTTTGCAGAAGCAGAAGAAACAAATTGAACCGAAACCTGAAATTATACAAGCGCTTTACTACTGCGCTAATTCTTTCTATTCGATCACTAAAATTTAGTTTAGGGGAGCGTTCCCCATAGGGATCCATGGTTTGGAGACATAGGGATTTTTGCTGCTATTAGAAGTGTAGGAGGTCAGGTACATCCTGTGAAAAAATGAGACTCTTACGTTCGCTCGTTTGCCCGCTACAGGGGTTTGAAGAACGGGGGGAGGGGAGAGGGAAGTGGGATTTTATCATGTTACATCTCCCCCTTGGCACTTTCTTCACGGCGCGACGTTGCAATATCATCTTCTGTGTCTATTTATTACTGTATAATGATTTCAAGGGTCCTAGCTGACCCCTCAAATAATAACGAAGAAAAATTGAGATTGTTTATGTTTACCCGTTTTGCTTTTTTTAGAGGTTCGGAATGTGGGGTTTCAAAATGCATCTCCTCCTACAGTTTTTAAGCTACAATAATGATTTTTGTATCATTAGATGTGCAAAAGCGTGTAGATTATGAGAACTAAAGGGTTACATCGAAATTTCTCATGATTGAAAGTTGTGACGTCACAAATGAAAATTTTTGCCAAAAAAATGGCGCATCAAAAAAATGGTAAAATTTTTTATTATGACTCTAGAGATTTTCAGTTTACTTCCTGAAATTTACACGATATTCCGCATCTAATGATACAAAAAGCATCACTGTAGCTTGAAAACTGTGGGAGGAGATTCATTTTGAACCCCCCCCAAAAAATACTCCGTTTTCTATGAATATCTCGTTTTCATTGAAGAAAATTGCATTTTTTCATAGAAGACAAAGGATTCCAAATTACATTTCATATTTGTACACCAAATTTCATTGCTCTAACTTCGATAAAAAAAAGGTTCATATGGGGAACCGTGGCGAGCTTAAAGCTGTGGTGCTTCGGATTATGGTGACAAAATGTCAAAATATTTCACTGGTTCCGGATCATGCCCTCACATTTATATGTCGTGGTCGACCGTTACAGCTCTTCACTATACTCGTATATCATGGGTTCCCAACCTTAGTTTCGCCCCACACCCTTAACCAGTGTTGGGCAGTTGCGGCGCAACAAGTTGCGGCCGCAATTGCGATCCCAACTTTTTCTGTTGCGGTTGCGCCGCAACAATTTTTGGAAAGTTTCAAATCTGTTGCGATCGCAACAATTTTCGACGTGTCAGGCCGCAAATCACCATCGCAACATAACGATGTAATTTAATTTTTACAATGACTTCAATAAAGTTTAATACGCGTTTCATACTCGTTGAAGCTAAACCGTACAGGGTACAACCCATCTGGCAACTGTTTATTATTAGGATTACGCGATACAGTGATACGCATTCACTTTGCTTCCAGTAAATGAGTATATTTAATGTAACTCATTAGGTAAAATATATTATTAGGAATGATGGGGGTTGTAACTGTAAAATTACGTATTGTACGACAAATTTACATTCCTAGATGTTGCGATTTGCCAATGTATTTCACATCGACGATTTTATCTTGGCGTCCTCTCTGCATCCACATTTTGAGCTAAAATCGATAAACGAAGTACAGAGAGTGGAGGTAATAACAAAAAGCTAATCGACCATCTTAATGACACATCGGACAATGGTATTTCAGCTGAGGGGAGCAGTGCCGAGGACGTACATGACGAAGATGACTTCTCAACGTCACAATGATATCGGATGATAAGGAAAAAACGAAGGAAAGTTCGTTGAAACAAGTCAATGATTGGCTGAAACAAGCAGTAATCAACAGAACTAGCCACCCTGATGTTCACTAAGCAATGTTTCCTTCAAGTAAACTTGTTGCTTCGTTCATCCAATTTAACACGCCAATACCATCGAGCGCTGCGATTGAACGACTGCTCTCCTTAGGCAAAGAAATTTTGAGACCACGACATGCTTGGCTTTCAGACAAACATTTTGAAATGTTAACATTTTTGAAAGGCAACGTTTGTCGTCATTACAGTGCATTGATACGGTCACATTGAGATCATGAACCAGTATTAAATCATAACAGAGGAAAAACAAAAGCAGAGGAATATCATATATTACAGGAGCATATACATGGTTTTTCTTTATGCGTCATAAAGGGTGTTCAAATGTTCTGCACTTTTCTGTTTTCTAATTTTTTCCTATGAATACGGAACTCCTATGAAAATATAGCTCCTAGCTAGGTACCTTTTTGACATTATTATTTGAAAATAATAGAATTCATTTCATTTTGCATGCTATATTTACAAATGAAACGTTTCTCACAGTATCTTGATATTTCATTGAAATCTAGTCCACACATTTACTCGATCTATTAATTTTTTAGTAAAAAATGATATATTTTGAATATCTTAATAATATTTTTATTCATAGCAATATAAGCGCAAAATAAATTGAATATTACTTGATTAAAATTATTTTTAATAATTAAAAAGTTGCGGTTGCGAGTTGCGGTTGCGATCGCAACTATGGTTTTTCAAAGTTGCTGTTGCGGTTGCGTCGCTACTTTTTTTGTGGTGTTGCGGTAGCGGTTGCGGTGGCGCCGCAACATTTAAAAAGTTGCGGGCCCAACACTGCCCCTAGCGAATTTCCGTTCGAACCTCGCACCCCTTGAAATGAAAATGCAAACATAAAATGCCATTATCTCATAGTTCACTTGAACTTTTCTCGCAACTCCTGGAATATCGTCTTGCACCCCCAGGGATTGCGAGCTCCCTAAGTTCAGAACCCCGGGTCTAGACTAGAGTATGGCGATACACCACAGCGTAAATTCCAGTACTTGGAAAAAATTTAGCGGAAACATCTGTACGGCCAAATGGACGCGACGCTCTGAGCACTCGACTCAAGTGAGCTTCGGTCTCTGAGCGGAAAATGAAGCAATAGTCCTTCGAGAGCCATGGTGAATGCTCGTGTTTTGGTGTTGTTCTGTAAAGTAATAGATATTTCATGCGAGCATAAGTAATTGCGATGTCGTACAGCAATCAATCACGTATCAAAAGTTCTATTGAAATGAAAAAAGACAACAAATAAAACGTAACTGATCAAGAAGTTGTAATAGTATGTATTATAGATAGTAGAAATAGATATATGGGTTACTGGTGCTTCAGTTGCACTGCGTATTATGAGCCAAAAGTTTCATCGTGAACAAAAACAGGTTAGATAAGGCTGGTGTAAAGGGTATCCCACTGGAGAAATTATTTATGCAATTGAATTAATTAAACTTGAAGGATAAGTTGCTACGTGCGTGAGGTGGCAAAGGTGCTCCCGGAGTCAACATTTTCATACTCTTCCTGATCCAATCACAGTTGATCGAAAAACGTTTAGAAAAAACGCGAACGACCCAATTACTTGGAGTAGTTGACATCACATAGCATTCAAATCAAGTTTATAAGTACATCGATGTTCGTTATATTTTTCTCCATTGTTTTACAAATTACAAGAAACAATTAAATTTTAAAAAACCTATTTGCTTAACCATTCTTTCATAAATTTAAATTCGATAGTTAAGTTTGATTAGTTTACATTAGGTTAAGATTGATCTAGCAGATTATCTTTATTTAAAGTAACTGAATGAATTCAAAGGTGCAAGTTAGTTCTCATCGTTTCATGCAAAATACACACTGAGTCGCTAACTTGCTTGCTTGATCTGCTCGTCCATTTTTCCACCCTGCGTTCTGGATATCTGAACTCTACATAACTGCATATTTCTCGGGTTTGACGGCAATTTATTCATTCATTCGATTTATAAAATTCATTTCGATACAATCTCAAGACAAAAAATCTGTAGAAGAACGGAAAAACACACGGGATGCGGACTCGTATCACTGATACAGGAAGGTAAAATGAAAAGAACTTATAAAAAAATCAAGACAATCGTGCAGGAGGTCGATTGCTTGGTACTTCGTCCTCTTCCACAACAGAGAGAAAAAAGTATTTAGTAGAAACACGAGGCCGGCCTCACTGCAAATCTAACTCCAAAACAAACTCCGTCAAAAAGTGTTGCAAATATTGCGGTTGACAGCCAAGGACTGAGGAGCCCTAGTTCCCAACCAAACGCTGACGAAGACAGACACTGTGAGTGTGAGTCTCTGAGCGCACCTCAGGAGTCCCACAACCCCCGCGGGGCGCTAATTCCCTGAGACCCGCAGGAGATCCCATACACCGCACTCCCATGGAGACTTACAGGTGTTGGAATTCTCGTGGGTATCTGCGTGGAATATTTGTTTATACCATGAGTATCTGCATGGGAAATTTGAATATCCTATAGGTAACTGCGTTGGAGATTAGTTTACCCTATGTTTATCTGCATGAGATATTGGCATTTCACACGGATATCTGCCAAAAATATTCGCATTTCACACGGATAACTGCCAAAACTATTTCCATTTCACGCGGATAGCTGCCAGAATTATTTGCATTTCACACGGATATCTGTAAAGCAAATGGAATGAGCCGTGCCATTAAGACGGTGGTTTCGAGGGTACATCGAGGGAAAGTAAATTTCATGTTAGAAGAAACCAGATTTAAAAAATTGGATTTGAAACCTAAAATGATTACAAACGAACCAAAAACTAAAACTAAAATATACCGAAAGTATATCTTATTTCTTACCCCTCAATTTCAAAATTATGTAATTGTCTAAATCACGTATTTTCGAAATCATGTAATTGTCAAAATCACGTTTTTTCAAATTCATGAAATTGTCAAAATTACGTTTTTTTCAAAATCATGTAATCGTCGCATCATAACTTGTAGTGTAACTCCCCGCAGAGGAAATTTTCGTGCATTCATGCTGAATCTCGTTGAGAATAAGTGTTTGATGCACCGGCGCTCTATATCGCTTGCTATTTTATCACGTGCATTCATTATGCGTTTTTGTCCTCTGTTATTAACTAACTAAAGGTCAAGATTTAATTAGGCCTGAAGATTAGATACGCACCTACAAGAAATTAAAATCAACTTAGATATCAGAAAATTAGGGGTTCTTATAAAATTCAATGGATAGCTAATGAATTCATTGCAAAGGCATTTATGACTGAGAAATTAAAAACAATACAAACATCCCCAAGCATTAAATGCATTAATATTCCTAAAATTTGAATGCTATTTTTATTCTCTGTAGGAATCGATTTGTTGCCCACGTGGCTCCCTGGAATGAAGCAATTCAAGAATTTTTATGCTAAAATATTCGTTCAATATTCGGAATGGCTGAATTAAAATTCTATCAACCCACTAAAGGCAAGTTCGAAATCAATCGATTACTCACGAGAAATCTTCTTGTTTACAAAACGATAATAAAGAATGTTGCATGTCGCAATGTCAGACATTTGCCAGCAGTAGTCCTTTCTAAAGCTGGCGCAACCTTCGTTGCGTTCTCTTTGGTGACGGGCCTGGTACCTTTGGTGGCAGTGGCTGGAGCAGGTCGGTCGGTGGTGGGGTGCCTGGAGCAGTTGTGTTTCTTTGGGCCCGCGTACCATCGCACTCCGTCTCCGGTGATGGAAACGCCGAGTATGACCAAATCGTCATAGCCTAAAGAAGTGATTTCTTTCGATTTTGTTTTACTGCGAAATTCGTTTGTTATCTCAAGTGTGTTTGTGCTGCGAAGAAGAGATTTAGAGTTCAAAAGTTTCACCTTAAGGTTGTGCCAGTGGTTTGGCGACGTGATACCAATCTCATTGGATGTCACTGATAAACTAAGGTTGTAAGTCTTTATCGAAAAGCAGCAAAAGGCTGCAGCAGCTATAACTGTGATTGGCAAACTAGGAGCGAAAATATGCACATCGATTCTTCGTTCTGTCGTTGTCTCCGTCTCTCCCGGAGTGTGCAGTGGCAGCTGAGGAGGCAGACACGGAGGAACGGACCTCTTCTGACGAGTTTGACCACGGCGAGGTGCTGTCGTTACATTTGCTGGGTCTGGCCTGTTTCTATACCCAAAAAGCGACGACAGATACTGTTTTTGTAAAGGCGCAACGATGTTGGAGAAGTTTTTCCAGGTGTCCACACTTCGAAAATGATTACTTACATCAGGCAAATAGAACTGCTGTTTCAATAATTCTTCGTAAGTGAGTTTCATCGCTGAAGTTTCCTCAAAAAAAGTTTTATCATTTGTATCCTTTTCTGGTGAGCGTTTCCCTGTTTGAACCTCATTGTGAACCCCGAGAGGTTCATGCCGAGGTGGGAAGTTGAGGGAGGGGTTTCCATGTGTCTCAGAAGGCCGATACTTTGCTAGATGGAATGAAGTCGAACGCACACCATTACGATAAAGGGAGTTTGTGTGGCTGAGCAGGCAAAATATCATTACAGGGAAAATCATCATTCTTGTTGACTGGTGTGAAAGTGAATGTTCACTGAATCTCACTCATGAAATATCGGAAATCGTACATTCTTGTGGTTTCGCGCTTATTTATTTAAAATGTATTTAATTGAAGAACAGAGTTATTTTGCCGTTGAATGCTACAATGAATCTTCTTCCTTTCTTACGACAGAGTTAGCGCTCCTTCGAATGTTAAAAATTTTCGTACAAATTCCTGTAATAAATTTTTCCCACAAGTTTTTTGCTTTTTTTCTGAAGTTTGAGTCTTTGACGTTTGTTTCAGAAGAGATATATTAAGAACAAAATTCAAATAATTTCTCACCTACTAAAGCAATCTTTCTAATGCGAGTGTATTTGAACGTTACCAAAAAAAGAAAAACATTCAAGAAGCCCACAAATATGCTCAATTTGCGGATTTTAATAAGAACATGAAATATAAGATGCAAGAAAACCCGTGTAAATAAATAGGGCTATTTCACCAACTTTTCAATGTTTTCAAATAACTTTCGGCTATGTCACGAAGCTCCCTTCTATGTCATCCGGATAAACATGAAGGCTCCACCATTCACATCACTTCAGGATTTAAGCACACAGCCACGGCATGTGCTCAACTGTGTTGGCTAGCGGTGCACATTTACTTTAATGGTAATAATTGCAGACGCTTGTTGTATTCACACGTGATGCATATCAACTGAACGTCGTCCAGTCTTTCAGCGCGACTAACCCAAGATGCATCGAACTAACAAAGCTTCCTAAGCCTGATAAGAAGCATCCGTCGGTCGAGGGAGTGTGAAACATCTTGAGTGTGAAACTTTACGTCAAGAGTATCGAAAACAGCAATAATACATTGTAAATATTTTTATTACTATACGCAGGTTAGTAAATCTCAGTATTTAGAAAAACAGATGAAACTAGAATACTCAAAGTTTACTTGGTCTCAAGAAGGCATGTGATTTGAATGTTAGGCAAAATTTAAGTTTTGTGTCAACTAGAAAGTAACAATGGATGAGGCACTTTACTAAATTTAAAATTTTAAATGTACTCAAATAGTTATGAATTCCGGTAATTCCAAGGTAGTATTCCTTTTGCTCCGATGTGCATTAAAATCATAAACGTACTTCTCAGCTTTTTAATACTACTGGAGATTCTGGCTCCCTGATTCCGGTACTCTTACTTGAACTTCCTCTTCAATTTCATTTCGGCTTCCATAACTGTTCCTGTCCCTTCCTGCCTGCCCGCTATCTGCCGGACGGGTCACGAGTCTCAATTCAGCAATTTATAATTTATTTACCACAAGTGATACAGCAATAGATTGTATCTTAAGTTTAGCACGATGGATATATTTGAGTATAGCTACTTGTGGGTCCGAATAAGTTCATTGACTTCTAGGGAATCCTAACATCAAAAGCTATTTTTAAAGGTTCCAGTTATGTTTAATCTAATTTACTTAACCAATGGGCATACACGACTGATAATCTTTCGATTCTCGATTTTTTAACAAAGAAAATAGTTAATATGAATTACTTAGGAACAGTACATTCAAGAAAAACTATTATGAGCCTAAGATCTATATTATTATTCACGGCAGATTACCTTATCAAGATAAGTCGTATAACAAACGAAAAAAAAATTACTTGTATTACCTTATGTCACTATTTAATATTTCGATAGGAAGAGGGATTCAAGATTTGTTTTGAAAGCTTTGTAAAAACTTTTTCAGCGGATCTCAGCAGAGATTGCTTTCCAATTCTTTGTTTCAATGAAGAGGATACTGTGTTGTGACCAAAATTTTGAATAATTAGGAAGTATGAAGTTACTTCTGTTTCGTGTTAAATGATCATGATGGCCAGTTTGAGCAGTGAATAATTATTTGAGTTCTCTGTCGCCTACATCAGTTAGTATTTTATTCATGAAATTGCATATGGAGAGCTTGTAGAGATCAAAAAGCTTGAGTCTCTTTTAAGCTTTTCAATGAATCTTTTGTGTAAGCACTAAATTCTAATTTCATTACCACTCAAATGGCTTTTTTTGCAATCCAAAGAGCAGATTGGTTTCATTTTTATCAGTTCCGCGTCAAGCTTCTATCCCGTATTGTAGAAATGGTGAAATGATCGTTTGATAAAGCATTCTTAAAGCTTCTTCAAGTAATAAATATTTTACTTGAAGAAGGATTCCAACGGATTTTAATAATTTAGTACTGAAATGTTCAATATGCACTTTGAATGTCAGATTTTTATCTAATATAATGCCCAGAAATTGACAAGAGTTGATTTCTTCACCATCACCAATTTTAATGTAAGGAAGAGACATATTTATCTTATATGAGAATATAATGGATTTTGTCTTTTCCATATTGAGGCATATTTCATTGGCTTTAAGCCACATTGAAACATTTTGCAGCTCATTATTTATACTCTCTGTAATTAAAATTGGATTTTCATTTAGAAAAGCCGCAGAGAGCGTGCTGTCGTCGGCAAAAGGTGTGAATTTGAAGATCAAAGAGAGAAGAGGCCCAAGGACCGATACTTGCGGTACTCCATGGCTGATTGTCAGCAGTTCCGATTATGCATCGTCTGTGCCAACATGTTGCTTTCGATTTGTTAAGTATGATTTGAACCAATCATGTGCAACTCCTCTGCTGCCATTACAGTGTAGTTTTATCGAAAATGACGGCGGGTGAAGGAATTATCGCTCCAGTGCAATAAAATTTAATTTCTTTTCAAGTTTAGTTAGAGGTTACACTGGCAGCACAACCGCCCCTCGCCAGTCGTGGAGAAGAACCAAACCATGAAGGTTTGGTAGCGCAGCACCACGGCCGACCCACCGGCGCACACGAATTGGAAGGCCGAGATCGGGCTGCACACAAACAATTTAGTTAACAATGATCCCAAGGAAGCGGATGGATGCGAACTGGAAGCAAAGATTATTCTATTATAGGTGACGTGAGATTAACAAGAAAGAGGTTTAGGTTTTAGTTATTTCATTTTTTATTTTTAGTTTTAGATCTACGACTTTTCCTGTTTTTGTTGTAGTATTTTGGTATAGTGTAGTTTTAATTTACTCATATTCGTTTTGTTTTTTGTTGCAGAATTTTTGCTGAATATGAACTGTTTAGTTCGAAACGTTCAATTTTAACCATTTAGACTTTACTATTTGTATTAATAAAATGACCGTACGTACAGCGATTTTCGCCTAACTTTTCATTTTAACAAGAAAGATATATAATTAAAGACTTTTCATGTATTACGTAATTTACGAGAATAACAATATACTAGCAATATTTTAGCAGTTCTTACAATTACAGATGAGCAATATATGAGCAATATTTTAGCAATAGTTAGCAATAGTTAGCAATCGTTTTACCTTCATGATTTTGCATTAAGTTACCCCTGCTCAATCGCTACCCTTTATGGAGACCTGAAGCCCGCACCGGCCAACACCAATTTGTAGTAAGGATGGAGTGGGGAACCGACATCGTTAAGATGGAAGATTCGCTACGAAGGGTCGACCGTACACAGCGCTATATGCCACTGCGACCCACCTCGTAAGCGAACTTGTTCCGTAGTTTCCGCGGCGATGATCTACAGGACGTCCTTGAGGGTGCCATCGGTGTGAGGTTGACGAGGCGGGCACCAGCTTAGAGTAGCTCTCGAGGCCCGCAGCAAAACAACTCATGCGAGGCAGCACCGCATCACCCATCCTCTGCAGAGAGCGAAAGCCGTCGCGACTCCCTCCGCAGCCGCCAGCCCAAGGAGCTACCGCTTCTTACACAGCCATGGCGATGATTAAACAGTCTTGCCAATGGCCAAAAACCAAGAGGTTAACAACTGAAGAAGGCGGAGAGATCAAATAGAGTTAAGCTGCTGATGGTTGGGCGTGAACTGCTATTTTCTGTGCGGAGAGCCTGGAGATCAACTTCTTTTGTGTGCGAATGACAGTAGGTCAGGTCGCAAATGACAATCTCACTGTATCGGTCTGACCCCGTTAGCATCCTTTTAGTAAATAATGGTTGTATTGTACAAGTTTCGATAATCAAATGTCATTGTCTACGCAACCAAATTCTTTTCGAAAGTCAAGAAATACGGAGAAAACAAGCTTTCCTTCAGCCAAACTAAGAGTTTATCTTTGATAAACTCTTTTCTTCTTGGATGCTGTCATCACCGAAGAACTTATTTGAAGCGTTTCGTCAAATCGTTATGGAATAATTGAATTAAAAAAACTACTACAGTTGCTGGTGATACCCACTTTCGAGCACATATGCAGGCTGTCGTTTTCTTCGTACGTTCTGCCAGTCAAATATTCTCGCCAATGAACAAGATAGCAATTTATAAAAATGTTATTGATAGGGGGATAAATAGAATAAAAGGTTAATGTATGATATGCCAGTATACATTTACGATATTTATATTACGTTGAAGAAATTTAAAAATAAAAGAAAATGAGATTCCTGAATTGTTAGTAATGTTGAATTTGAATAATGCAGTGAAATTGAAACTCGTTGAATGCTAGAGTGAAATTGAAACTTGCATTTCAACTCATGAATTTAAAGTTTACAATTTGAACGAAGAATAAATAAGAGTTAACAAAGAATAAAAAAGAATTAGTACTCAGCAGTTCATATATTTAAAAGCACACGGAAGTTGAGAAATGTTAATACGAGGCCACTTTGCACATAGAAGAGCCCCCGCCGTAGCTATGCAGGGTGTTTCAGAACAAGAGATACAAAATTGCACACAAGTGGAAAATGACCAAATAAACATTGTTGCTTCAATGAATATTTTGGAAAAAATCAGATTTTTGAGACATTAGCTGTTTATTTTTTAGGGGATGAAATTTAATTACACAATTACTCTAGTGTACGAGAGTTTACAATAACAAAATTTAGTTTTAGTGTTTGACAGCATCGAACGCAGCATCCTCTGAACTTAGTTTGACTTCACTGAATAGTTGTTTGGATCATTGCTTTTCATGCAATTTACTTTTTTCTGGCGAATATGAAGCGTAAGTGGTGAGTCTGCCATCACGCACGCAAAATGGCATTTGTGAATGTCATATGAATCCAGATGATCTGATTAAAAACGCTGATGAATTAGCTCTCAAGTTTAATCGAAAATAAATGTCATTTGAAAGGCAATGAACAAGAAAGGGGGAGGCAGAATCGTACAGTGACGCTACAATACTCAAAAGGTATCACTGGACCATCAAAAAAGTTTTCGCGAACATGAGTGCACGTAAACATTAACAGCAATAAAAAATATACAATCTTTTTGAAAAAATTCCTATTCTATGGGGACTCACAAAAACAGCACAAAGCTGCATAAACTGGTGCAAAAATGTGTTGAGAATTACACTAAATATATAATATTTGCTCTCAGGGCGCTTGAAACCATGCTAGGCTACGCAGCCCTCATTATTATGCTTCAAGAAAGGCTTTGGAAGGGGATTGCAATCACAAGATTCATGAGTCTGTTTGAAGGCGAAGGCATCATGGTGCGGTGTAGTAAAGCTACCCAATCTTAACCCTAATCTCTGTTACTTATTGATCGAAAGTTGTATTTTACAGCCTGCCATTCGAGGGGGCTGTGACACTGCCTCGGTGTGCAATGACATGAGTGAGCTGAGTGACATATTCTCACACTGTGCTTTCGGGCTGTTCGCTCGTGTAATTTGAACGAGCTCTGAGACTCATGCGATGTTGTTGCTTTGTTATTATACAGTCCAGCTTATTATTGGGTGTAATTTCCTATTGTACTGAACTACAACATTGAATATCGCAGACAGCTTTCTTTTGGTCCTCAAAACAAATGTCGTTCCTTGAGACAATTACTTTGTAGGCAGTTCTACGAGCACTTCGTCTATACAGTTTTATCGAACTCGTGAAAACAAGATCGTCAACTTTTTTCAGTCGTCGGGTCATGGAATAATGATCACAAACATTAACATTAGAATACAATGGCATGAGCTTCTCAACTTCGACCGTCCATCATGGCTGTGTAGTTGACGTTTTATAGCATGTCATAAACTGATGATGTTTTTATATAATAAAGCTCCTTCTCAGTCAGTTATGATGTCACTGTGTTTTCTGAAGTTGAAGCGCATGATGCTTCGCAAAATAAAGCACCGTCTCACTCACCAAATATAATTTTTTGACAAGATTTAAAAATAACTACGAAAATATTGTATATCGCTGGCCATCATTGGACTTGAACCCAATCTAGAACTTATGGACAATGTTTATAAGAATTTGTTAGAAGACGTGGTGCGCAAATTGAAGTCCTCCGAATTATTTCCTGAATTAAGTTTTATTTCATTATTAAATTTTAAAAATTAATTTTGTTCACCATTTAACAAGCATAATTTTACAAGACTGGACTAATTGTTTTTTCACATATTCACGGACAAAATAGCATAAAATGTATGATACACCCTGCTTGTAGTTGCGCTAAAGATTTATCGAGATTCTTGTCGGTCAGTGATGAATCAATTTTATAAATCTAAGTCTGGGAATCGTGTTTTCTTTTCTCAAATACAGACTTCAGTGGACATGTTTATCATTAGGGAAAACTATATAATTCAATACTGTCAAAAAATTCATTTCTAAAGCAGGCAGTGTTGTATTTAATTTCACAGTTGAAATGAACTAAACTTTAGCTCTGATGTCTACAGCTCAATAGAAAGATGTCAATGGGAAGATGTCCAAACAGGGTGTCTAAAAAATGTATCTGCTTTTTGACTACCTAGTGCTCACGTATTTTGTTTTTATTTTGATGGTTGTTGGCATAGATAAAAGTTAGGAAGTTAAAACAAATGAAAGGATGAAAGGACTGGGAAAATTAATGTCAAAAAAGCAAACTTAGTTGTACCTAAAACAAAAACAGTCAAAAACATTTTTCGTGCGATGCTCAAAATGACTTGAAGGAAATTCAATTTTAAATGAATTAAATCTGAGAAAAGAACACTGAATTTAAAAAAAAATATATGTATAATGAAAGAGAAGTTTGTTGCAACTGAAACATAAACAAAAAATACGCAATCGTCTGCCAAAGAATAAGAACATTTCTTTAAATAATACTCAATATTTGAGTATTATGTTGGACTACAGTACATATATTGCAGTAAATTACGCTTTACTTCTGTGTGTTATTTATTTACTTACGTATATGATCTATAATTTTCATTGCTAATTTATATATTGGTCTGAACTTGTATCGCTTATTAAAATAAACCGTAATAATGAAATGCCTGATCTGACACATAATGTAATTTATCTAACAACAGATCTTTGCTCAAGTTGCACTCATCGTGAAGCTAAGATTATGATATATTAAAACATTTTGCTCTCCATTTCCCCTGTCTAATTGATAGGGTTTCCGTCATCGTCGAAGATGACGTAGGCTGCGCTGGTGCGGTCAATGGGGAAGCACTCCGGCGGCTCGTAGTACTCTACTTCAGCGTCCCCACCAGCTCGGGTGACAGTCAGAGGCGAGATGGTGGCGGTGGGGGCCACCGAGGACGTGGTTTGGTCGATTTGCCGAGGTGTTGGGCAGTTCTGGGGGGGACGAGAGGCGCCTCCAGGTTTTTGTTCATGCCCGTTTTGTGTCAGACGGCCTGCCAGTATTGTAAAAGTTAAGAAAATCAATTTATGTATAGTCAGAGCTGGTCAGTATCTAGATACATCTATTAGATACAAAAGTATCTAGATATTTTTTGTGTATCTAAGTGAGTATCTAGATACATTTGAAATTTAGTGAGTAATTGCTGTATCTAGATACTTTTCAAAAGTATCTTGATACAGCTATTAGATACTCAATTTCAACTTTCACAAATCTCCATAGAGACTAGATACTTTTTACATATTTTTGTAGAAGCAAGAAAATGGTTCTAAAACATATTATAACTACTAATTCCAAACTTCACTTCTCAGTATTCATATAATTAAATAATAAATATACATATCACCAATCATAATTATTTTTACGTAAGTTTGAATTATTAACTATTGTTTACCGTTGACCATGTATGTTTATTGTTAGCATAGACATAGAGCATGAATGTATGATGTTAGGTTGCGTGACTCGTTCAAACATAAACAGAACGTGTTCGTTTGGTTCCGTTCAGTCAATAGTTTATCCAAATTTCGTCATAATATGAGCATAGGGTGGTCTTAATCTTATTCTTATCATTCATGTTGGTTACCAAAACTATGTCTGTGTGTCCCTAACCTTAGGTATCGTATCACTAATGTACTTCCTTTGATGCGGACGACTTTTATCAATTTTCCAAGCGATCAAAAAGTCGTACGTCATCAGAGTTGCTGCTTCTGTTGTTTCTTGATAGCCACAAGCAAGACCTGCATGTATTAAGAGATCACAAACTTTTAGAAAGAGTATTTTTGAGACACAGGACAACGCTGCCCTCCTCTGCGCCAGTAGAGAGATTGTTTTCTCTCGGGGGCCTAACATTGGCTCCTCGGAGATCATCGCTCTCGGATTCCATGGTTAAGAGATTGGTATTGCTGAAGAGCAATAAATTTTTTTAAATATCAAAACTGCTCCCATTACGATTAGTTAATCAACGATGTAAAAATCACATTATGATTAGGGTTTATTTAGATTTAGAGCTGTACTTCTTTTGAAAGGATTATGAAAGGTAATTATCAAGTGCTCGAAAGCTGAGCATTCAACTCTTTGTCTCTTTATATCATGTAAAGAATCGGATCTGGCTATCTGATCTGCCAGAACATTAACTGTATATAATACGATTACTTCATTCAGCGAATGTTTTGGCAGATCAGATCGCTCCAACATCAGATTCTTTACACGATATAAAGAGTTGAATGCTCAGCGTTCGACAACCCAAGTGTCTCAACAGTTGAATATAATTAATTTATCATTCGTATTTATTTTATATGATGTATTATTAATAAGCCGCCAATTTTATGTTATACTTAACAGTTTGCTTTTCCATCCTAGTTTTCAACTTAACTGGTTAATTATTTTTGGTATAGCTGAAGATGTATAACGAATGGAATAGAGAGACATTTGTCTATGTTTCATTGGATGAATTCCTCCTGCGTGCTTATCTTAGTGTTATAATGTTTTTTATGTGTGTTGTACGATGAAGTAGTGAGACCGAGAGCACTAAAGGAAAAGCATCTAGTATCTAGTATCTAGATATATTTTGAAGTATCTATGACCTGCTCCGTGGAAAGTATCGAACAGGTTATTAATGATACATGTCAACTCAAAGTTAACAATCACAGACTGTGCGTTGGCATGAGTTATCCTTGTGACGTCATGAAGGTACTAATGATTACCTCTATTTTAAAACAAGGGTACAAGATGAGTTACAGGCAAAATATTCTTCGACACGTCTGTATATTTTTGATACATTTATCGTTTTGTTATAATTTGAAAATTTATAAAAGTGATTTTAATACCTCAATTCTCAATTGATGTCTTAAACACGATTGAAAACAAGAATTAAATGCTAGTTTGATCGATGCAAAACTCCGTAATATATGTTCCAGCTATATATTATCTAATTGCTGATGAAATAGTTCCAAATCACGAGTAATTTAACCAATAAATTGTAGCGAAGCATTCGACTAAATGATCGTTTCGATGAAGATTCACCAACAGTTTGATTTATCATTGTTAAAGTTTCTGACCCTTGGCTAAGTATTACGGATACCATAGAATTGAATTGGGTTTTGATGTCATGTTGGTTGCAGGCTTCATGAACTGATAATAACGCAAGCAATTTGATCATACTATGAATTAACATTAAGTAAATGCTCTACAAGCCAAGTGCGCGTGTTGGGTCATTATTGAAGGATTTATCACGCCAGTTAAGAAATATTTTTCTTTTTTAAAATATTTGAAAATGGGGACGAGGCGTGTTACAGAAGTTAGTGAAGCCCCAGGACTCATTCCGAAAAAAAACGATCAATAGAATTGCTTCAAAATTGAAGGTTTTAAAAAACTAACTCTTGGTTTTCTTGAATATTTGTAGCTTGAAGATGATGTTATAATATAGAAATGTCGTATTTAACAGACAGACAGTAAAAAAAATTAAATGAATTGACTGTTTTAGTGGGTTTGGTGGGTAATTTTTCAGCATTTTAACACGTGATGATCTGGTGTAAGGTGTGCTACATTTAGACGAAGTAAAAGTCATCTCTCATACACTGTCGAGAAGTATGCTTACAACTGAGCAACGCACATCTTCTGCGATAGGACACTCATGACTCAGATAGAGAGCTACATTAGTCCTTCAGTTGGCTCTTACCCACTTGATTTAGAATTCAGGTGAAAGAAATATAATGAAATTGAGGTTTCATCTGTAAATGTTCGGTAAATGTTTTAATTAATATTTGACAACATTTTTCATGACGAGAGAATGGGCTGATATAAGAACATTTATTTATCACAAGGATTTACATCAATATAAAAGTACTAATTTACCTAAAGTAATAGAAAATACCAAGATTTTTTTCAATTTAACACTGCAAGCCCGATATAAATGTGTACAGTAAATACTTTACGGTACTCCACGTGGAGAAACTTTGGAAAATGGAGGCTTTGTTTTGGACTTGAAGTCCTTAAATTTGTTGCTTAAAACTTTTTAATACTGATTTAACATAAGCTAAAAATATCTAATTAAACCGAATAGAAATTGGTTAATTAGTACGCTTTGTAGCGCATTTCCGACAAGGTGACGTCGTGTGTGACGTCACCGCTGCACCATCTGGCTTCTTTATACAATGTTTCTTATTTAATCGTCCGAAACTTCCTTTATGCGAAACACTCTTTTAAACTGATTTAGATTATGAACACCATTTATTCATGTATACTAAAAATTCAGACAAATTTGTAGGACATTTTCCCTTCCCTATAAAATTTGAATTTTCTATCGATTAACAATAGAAATTATAGTGTTGTCAAGATATTCATGAATATTAATGAAAACTGTTAAAATGAATAAAGAAAATTTTAAAATTCTCACCCGTTATACTATGGTTAGGAACTGTAAATCATATCCGTGTTACGAATTTTTTTTTTATTAGGTTATTTAAAGAAACTAACTCACATGGTCACAGGTGATTAAATAAGATTTTACCCACGAATGTCTAGGAATGAAAATGATCTAAATTATTTTCAACAGCGTTTTGACTCCATACATTTTACTGACCTCTTTTTCTCATCCGCATGATCACGACCCCAAGGATTACAACTACCGTCACTAGAAGACCGAGCACCGAGCACAAGATGATGATCGTCTGCGCCGACTGGTGTTGTGACATCCCGTCGGTGCCTGCCGTGGTAGACGGGGTGCCTGCCCAGACGTACAATATATTGAGGGAATTTGCTGAAGAAAACTGTATTCTGAGGCGTTAAAGGATCAAGGAGAGGATCTGGGCGAGCAAGATAAATCAGTATAATATTTTTTGCTGCGTCGTGTATGGTTTTAGCAGTCCAGATATAACTTCTGCATAGGGCGGCTAAAATTATAGATGGAACGGCGAACAAATCACCTGTTTTGTAGTTGAAAAATGACAACCATTCATGTTCTTATCACGCAACGACTTTGCTTCTAAGTTTAATTTTTCGCAGCTCATACAAACATGAATTACACATCTAGACATTTTTAAAATTAGAGAACTTTATTGAGTGTATGATTAATTTCGACTTTAACCGTAAATACCATAACCATGAGCGGAATGTTTTGAAACTCTTATAATATTTGTCGTATTCTGGATTGTGTTGAGTTGCTTCCAGCAGACACGAAAATTTATTGTATTGTTGATTATTGCTTGTTGTGTCTTTGAAAGCAACTTTTTTTTTAATCACTGACGTAATAGTGGCACTGTCATCTCATATTTTGGTCTAGCCTCACTCTATAAATATTCAAGTGTCACTTGTTATAGATGCCTAATGTTACTTGTAAATGAAAAATACTGACTACCAGAGAAGCAGCAATTTCAATGCAAAAAGGTTATTATTATGGATCTACGCACATGTGCATGTACGTATCCATTATAGCAGCAACAGGCTTATTGTTTATTTGTAACTTTTATCTTTAGCACAAAAATCTGTGCTCAGAAACTGGTGGAAGAGTTGGAAGTAAAATTGGGAGGGGCTGTGGCTCCTGTGACATAATTTACTGTTGTTCAAAGGATTATCTATTCATGCTATTTTGTTTTATTACTATCGTATATGATTTGTCATCATTCAAACTTTCAATTGTATTCGATAACATGCGTAAATCATGAATTATTAAAAGTCATTTAAAATTAAAGTGTGCCACGATACATTTAAACATGAACACACAACAGCTTTTATTAAAAAGTAAAGCATTGCAAGTAACGCGTGACATGATACGTTTATCCTAAACATGAACACACAACAGCTTTTATTAAAAAGTAAAGCATTGCGAGTAACGCGTGGCATGATACGTATATCCTAAACATGAACACACAACAGCTTTTATTAAAAAGTAAAGCATTGCAAGTAACGCGTGACATGATACGTTTATCCTAAACATGAACACACAACAGCTTTTATTAAAAAGTAAAGCATTGCAAGTAACGCGTGACATGATACGTTTATCCTAAACATGAACACACAACAGCTTTTATTAAAAAGTAAAGCATTGCGAGTAACGCGTGGCATGATACGTATATCCTAAACATGAACACACAACAGCTTTTATTAAAAAGTAAAGCATTGCGAGTAACGCGTGGCATGATACGTTTATCCTAAACATGAACAGACAATGGCAGTTGTTAACAGGTGCCATTGGTAGTTATTATTTCAAGTGTTAGTAATAACTCTAATCGAACCATGCTATTTGGGCCACGCATAATTCTTTCTTAATATAAAAATGATGGGAAAGATAGCTGATTTAAAAATCATTTTATTGCGTGAACGTTTCGACTTAAAGCTCAAGCCATTATCAAAACCTGCGAAAGCGAATTGAAATACAGAAAATATAACATGGCTTATGTTAGGCTGCTTATGTAGCCAATTAGAAAAAAAATATTCGACGTAAAATAAATATGCGCGACAAATCGTTCCATCAATAATTCGAGAGGTAATTTCAAATATGGCGTAAAGTTACTAAAAAACGCAGGTTATAGAATTTCGTTCTCTGTTATAATTGAAATCAGCGCGGAACAAACGAGCAAGCAAGCAACCAAACAATCATACGCAGACAAACGTGATGAACAAAGTTCACAGAGTTCAACAAAGTACGAGTACGTAAACAGAAAGAGTGCAATTTAAAACAAAAATTTGCAATCTTTATTTGGAGATAAGGCATCCAGTTTACATGCTCGTAACAGACAAACAGACCAAGCAAGCAAACTAGCATGGAAATGAGCAAGCAAGCTTAGTATAGAATCCTTACACAAGGCAATTAAAAAATTTGCAAGCCCTATTAAACATTCTAAAATGCCGTCATTTATGGCAAACCTTGCACACTGGTAGCAATCTTCTACCAAATAACACTCTTGGAGTGTGTGTTTATTTGTGTCTGTATATTTGTTTGGTGTCCGCTTCTTCTGTCTCTCTTTCAAGCTCATAAGAATGCTTAATGACCGTATCTGTAATACGATTTTCCCCAGTGCACAAGTAAAAGAATATTCTAATCGCGGATGATATTAGGATGGATATATGGATACATTCATTTGTCATGCACATCTAAAAACTTTATTCAAGCAGAATACTGAATCCCGTTTTGCTGACGGGCCGTTTACTGGTAAATAACTACATTCGGAGCATTGCTCAGAACATTACATTAAATTCATTACACTCGAACACTGCGAGCTTTAGAAAGCTTAAGGACACGGTTCGGGTCAACTTCCGGATAACGGTAGGTTTTCGGTTTATAAACTCATCTTTTAGAGAATTTTCGTGCACATCCAACGCTATAATTGGCTCTCAAGTACGTCCATTGGTTCGTCTCCTAGACAGGGTAGAAGACGCGCACTAACGTGGCCTTAGGGCTAGGGCGCACCAATGGATGGGTGACCTCCCTCTTCCCCCTTATTACGAGTCAGTTTTGAGTGTTCCTTAATGGGAAAAGCAAGAGAGTTCATTCATGGCTTTGCTTGAAATGCTTTCGTATTCAAACGAAACATTATATTACCCAGTGATACATTATGATGGTGTAACTGAGTGTTTGTTTTGAGTCCGGCTGCTGAGTCATCAGCTAATTAGCTTGCTGTGGAAACATATATTCGCCTCCCGGAGTTTTGAAGCTACAGAAATGGTAAACATATCAATCGAAAGGGCTCAAAAAGAGCTACAAAGCAACAGAAAAAAAGAAAATGTGAAGAAAAAAAACGTCTAAAAAACCCTGTTCTGAAACTTGCATTTATTGAATTTGGATATGGATCCTTCCCCCACAGTTATGAAAGTACAAGAATTGCTGATATATCAATCGATAGAACTCAAATAGAGCTACAAAAGCAGTGAAGTTTATTTCAAAAGAAGGCTCAGTTCAAAAATTCGGAAAAAAAGAAAAACAAATTTTAGGAAAACGGCTCTCAAGAAAACCCTCCTTTTTGGCCTTTGAAGTGATTCTTCTCCCACAGTTTGAAGGTACATGGATGGCAAACATATCAATCAATAGCAGTTAAAGAGATCTAGAGATCCGGTGTCGAAGTTTTTTTAATATCAATTCATGTTGAAAATTATCAGCAAAATGATGCGAAAAAGCGAAAAAAGTAGTCGGTTTTTGGGAAAAAAGATTAAAAATTCAAAAAATCAAAATACCGAAAAAATTTTGCACCAGATCTTTAGAAAAAACAATTACCTATCTAGAAAACATTTCTCCTGTTCTGTAAGTTCAAAATTGTAGGAGAAGAATCTTTTTCTGCAACACCTATTTTTCCTTGCTTAAAAAATCTTATTTCTTATAAATTTATGAAAAAAACACACAAGTAAAACAATGGTACTAACATTTCACATCTGTGGTAAATATCTCAGAAAACTCAATCAAGAACTTTCAGACTTTTTTTACCCGGAACCGTCCCCTTAACTGATTAAAAATTCAACGCCAAAGAACAATATTTCTGGCACAAAACTGAGCATCTCAGAGACTCGAAAATTTGAGAGAGAACAGTAATTGGAGAGCCAATAAAATTTACCCGAGAGAGGTCGGTTGTACATGACCCTCCTGCAAGCAGTGGAAATTAAGGGAAACTCAACTGAAGAGCAAACTGTTAAGGTGTCCAGAATAACTAATTTAGCTATGAATTACCAACTATAAATGAAGAATGTTAGTTCTTTAAAATATGACTGTAAATCAGATGCGTAAAGCTCAAAATTGACGCGGATGTTCGGCTTAGGCGAAAGCATTATTGAAAATTGAAGCAATTTCCAATGTCAGGTATTTACCAGCGGTGGTCGTTTCTACAGCTGACGTTGCCGTCATTGTGTTCTCTTCAGCGACGGGTGTGGTACCTTTGGTGGTAGTGGCTGGAGCAGGTCGAGTGGTGTTGGAGTTGGCGGAGCAGTTGTGATTCTTTGGGCCCTCGTACCATTGCACTCGTCTCCGGTGATGGAAACGTTGAGTCGGGGAAAATCGTATAAATAAATCGATCTAAATTGCTTCACTTCTGTCTTGTTATTGATCAGGTTTGTTATCTGAAGATCGTATGTTCGTCTCTGAGTAGGCGTGTAATGTGAATGAATAAGTCTCACATCGAGATCATGCCACTTATTGGAAGTGATCCCGATATCAGAGCTTGACACTGAGTAATTGAGGTAATGTGTCAAATTGAAATGGCAGCAGAAGACTGCCACCGCTGTAACTGTAATTGGCAGCCTGGGAGGGAAGACATGCACGTTGATGACCCATTTTGCCACGGTCACGGTCTCTCCCGAGCTGAGCAATGGAAATCGTTGAGACACACACGGAGGAGCGAACCTTTTCTGACGGGATTGCTCACGGCGAGTTGTTTGAATACCATTTGTTGAATGGAATTTTTGTTTATCCCAAAGAAACGGTGACAGCTGCCATGTTTGCAACGGTTCACTGCTGTAGGGGAAATTTTCCTTCAGTTCCACACTGCGAGGGCGGCCGCTCACGTGAGGTGACTCAACCAGCGGAGACAAAACTTCGTGAATTGATTTATTTTCTGAAACTGTTTTGAATACATTTGCTTCTGCCCTTTCTGCCGGAAATTTCACCGCGTCTAACTCATTATAAATTTCCAGAGAATCCTGCGAAGGTACACCGTAAAGGGAGTAAATTCCATATGTTTCAGGACGCCGATGCTTGGCTAAACGAGAAGAAGTGTTAAATGCCGCATTGCTATTGATATTTTGGTAGGAATTTGTGTGGCAGAATAAGAAAAATATCATCACCGGAAGGATCATTTTGTTGCTGTTGACAACCTTGAGGCTGCTCATGGAATCACAAATTGGAAGACAGGAAGTTTCAGTTCTCCTTCTCTATTTATTTGTATTTAATGCCACGCAGTTCAGCTACACACAGTTATTTTAAAGAGCATCATTGAACACTTTTGACGTCGGTGTCACTACCATACAGTAAAACGTACACCTGTGTAGTCAAAAAACGTGAGAACATAAATAGTACATCGAAGATTTTCCGCCTAAATTATTTTATAGCGTTTAAAGGTATTTCACGTTGACTCTAGCACGGCATATAATAAGACAATAACTTAGGGTGGGAGAATTCATAAAAAATTTTTGCTCTGTAAACGTAATACGAACGTAAAAGGTGAGAACTTTTGTGAACAATCAAAATTAAAAATAAAATTATCAAAACAAATAAATATATTGGCCAAGCTAAACTTTGACTAAGAGGATCTGTCGCTCAACGTTGCAACAGTAAAAATAGAGTAAACCGAAACTCGAACTTTTAAAAGTGTTTTATTTATGCACTAATTCTCTCACGCTGACAATTAACATTAAGTTATGGCAGAGATGCTTCAGAATATGTGGAGAAAATTTCAAAATGTACATATAACCGGTTCCGAAATATGCCCCTACTTCGCTGTTGACCGTTGATGCAGTTCACAATATATACAGTGTATAAGGGATTCCCAACGTAGTTTTCATCTCGGAATCCCTAAAGAAATTTCATTCGAACCTTGCACCCTCTGAAATGAAAATGCCAACACACAGCTAATATCCTAGTTGATCTGAACTTTTCTCGCACCCCCGTGCATATCTTCTTACACCCCCAGGGGATGCGAGCACCCCTGGCTGGGAACCCCTGGTATAGTGTATCGCGGTACACCACAGCGCAAATTCCAGTACTTGGGAAAACTTGGACGGAGACAACATCTGTACGGCCAAATGGACGCCACGCTCTGAGCCCTCGACTCTGGTGAGCTGCGGTCTCTGAGCGGAAAATGAGGCAATGGTCCTTCGAGAGCCATGGTGTATGCTCGTGTTTTGTTTGTTGTCCTTTTAAGTTGTACATATTTTTTATAGGGACACAAGTACCTGCAATGTCATACAACAACCAACCACGCATATGAGAGGAAAGACAAAAACAAAAAAAGTTTATTTCCAATGAAGTTGATGACTGATATGTATAACATTGGGTTTTAAAACAAGATAGTTAGTTGATATTCACACGCGAGTATCGTAATACCCATGTCAATAGTCGAAACAAGTGATTGAGAGAAAAGCACGAAAAAATGCTTTCCTTTCGTTGCGTTAATTTAATTATGACAATGCATATTAATACAAAAAACTAAGAAATCATAATCCCAGTGACGCATCGTTGAAAGCACTCTCGTTAGTACGCACTTATTTTGAAATATGAGCATACGAGCATAGGAACAGTGATATGAGGGATTAATGTTGAAAGCAAGATGGGCAGATTTAAATTATTCTAAGACTGTGAGGTCGACATTCGGTACAATTTTTTCATTCTTTCGTATTAACTAGTATGCCAAATAACGAACTCGGATAGAAATTTTTTTTCAGCACAACACAAAACGTATTATATTTCGTACGCTAATGATACTGGCACAAAGGAATTCACCGGAGTCTAAAATATGAGAAGGATTGTTGTACAATGCCAACCATAACATTTGCAACATAGCTGGGACAATACGAGAAGTTCACTATCTAAATAGTATTGTCATAATATACTCACAAGCGCAAGAAACGACAAGTTGCCACATAAGACTAACAAGAACATTTTAAGACAGGAATAATAAAATAAAACACTGATGTTTTATAAAATTATTAGATAAGATGAATAATGTCATCGTTTAAAATGTTTTAATATGAAAGGTCCTGAGTGAAAATACATAGAGAAGTGTTATGACAGCCCATGTCAATGCTTGTACAAAATACTGAGAAAAAAAATGTAAAAATGCTTCCCATAGCTAGTTAGTGGAAGTTTAATAATGTTTACATATGAATGGAATAAAAGAATTAAAAAAATGATGACGTCAGTGGGATGAGAAAACTTGTGACAGCTTCCACGTACATTGATATATGAGCTTTGGATATTGAAACGGAAAAGACATCAAATAGAACGAAACTGATCAAGAATCAGTAATAGTTCAATTTCTTCAAGTGTAAGTTGGTTCAGAAATACTCCTTGCATTTTTGTACTCAAACACAGCAATTCATTAAAATCTATATTTCTGTCTCATTATAAAATGCAACGTTTCAACGTATCAAACATCATCCTTAGGCTGGAAAGAAATATAGAAAAATTTTTCCAGCTGAGGATGGTGGTGGGGTACCTGAAGGAGTCGTGTTTCTTTGGGCCCTCGTACCATCGCTTCGTCGGATTTGAGCACACAGCCACGGCGTGCAGCCACACTCAAATGTGTTGCTATCGATGCACATTTACTTTACCGGTAATAGTTAGAGATGCTTGTAGCATTCACACGATATGCATATGATCTGGACGTCGTCTATGTCAAACTGTCTCTCAATACCACTAACCTGAGTAGCATGGGACTAACCAAGCTTCCTGAAGTTGATAAGAAACATCCGTCGGATGAGGGACATGCATCTTTAGCTATGTTAGCTTAATTATTATTAACAACTCCCTCAGTAAACTTTGTCAGCAGTAATTTGGTGTGGTTGCATATTGAGAGAGTGTGAAACTTTATGTCAAGAGAAAAAAAAAGCAAGAATACATTATAAATATTCTTTTATTACTATACGCCGGTTAGTACATCTTAGTAATTAGAATTATATATGCAATTACACAACTAGGAAGTAACAATTGATGTGGCACTGTACTAAATGAAAAATTTAAAATCTACTCCAAAAGTGATAAATTCCCGTAATTTCGAGGTAGTATTCCTTCTGCTCCCCTGTGCCTTAAAATCACGCACTTCTTCTTAAGCTTTTTGGTTCTACCGGAGATTTTGGCTCCCTGATTCCGGTACTCTTACATGAACTTCTTCAATTTAATTTCGGCTTCCATCACTGTTTCTGTCCCTTCGTGCCTTGTTTTGTTGCTCGTTTTCGTTACTTTCCTCCCGTACAACTTCATGGTTAATTTTCTTCGAATAAAAATCTTGCTCCTCGTGGTGAAACTTATGTTCGTGGAAGTGAGAATTATTTTTCCCTCTTTAATGAGGTTGTATAGTCGAAAGAAGTTAAATAGTCAAGAAAAAATAGCTCGAAGTTCAAATGAGTAAGTTGAGTGGCTGAAAAGCGTATGAAGAATGTTTGGAGAGAGTTTGAGAGCCGAGGGAAAAATATGTTTGAGAAGTGAAGGAAAAAATAAGAACGTTTGGAAAAAGTTAGAAGAACGCTTGAATAAGTATAAAAAACTGCAGTATAGCTCATTCATGGACATAGACTGTTTTTATTTTGAAACTAAAACGAGAGGTACATACCTTGACAGGAGGCGGGGATGTGCTAATGAACTCTTTATTCCAGAACTTCTTTGTTGTCAAGATAATGAGGTTCAAAATGTCAACATTTGAGGCTCTGTTTGCCAAACCTTGTCTTTATTATAAAAATTCTGATTTAAATGTTGCCTTCAAATCTAACAACAGTCGGGTGTCAAGTGCTTACGAATCAGTTCGGGGTGCGACCGAGTGTTGCTATCATGGCATGTTTGTAAAATGATAAAATGTTGAATATGCATTGGCTATGGACATATAAAAGGCGCAGTTACTCTGCGTCAGGAGCGTTTTCCAAAAGGGTGTATTTTTTATGTTAACAGTTTCTTGAAATGCAATTTGTCGTTATAGTATCACAGTTTTTATCCTGGGCTCATTTCTGGGAACTTAGCTTGCTTCCCAAAATGCCTGACATATCCTGGATGACTGTCACTGTTCTAGTCCGATGCACCCGATAGTTTTTTCATGAAAGGTAATACAACGACTACTTTCATTCAGCTTTGGTGAAAATAGTTAAGCTTAGGAACATAAAAGCTCATTATAGCCATGGTGGTTCGGTTTGACGGATACCTCAACTTGACACGTTCCCCGCGCATGTGACCATATTAGTACCAATAGGTAATTTGCTCATTCATGTACCGGTATAATTAAGTGAATGACATTTCATGTTTCACGACCTTTTCAACCAGTAGTTGTTATAAAATGAAGGGAAATGTTTTTGCGCAATTGTGTTTTTCCTATTTCTTATGAAGGATAACAATAGATTCGTGCAGTAAAGTCGATTTCCGAATTCTGCAACTTACAACCTAAACAAACAAGCTGTTAACAACTGCGGAAACGTGGTGAATGTGTGAACGTTGAAACAAGCCGAGAATATGACTGACCCTCCTCCTTGTATCGCCCTCTCTCACAAGCTTTGTTAACAGCTTCATAAGGGCTCTGAGGAACGGCGAACGTCATTGCTAGAGACAGAATTATGATTCATCTGACCACGTGCCGCTTGTACGTGTGCTTTGGCTAATAAACAAGTAGTAGTCTATTGGGAGATTTAATATTGACCGTTTATGAGCCAATGTGCGCAGGAAGCTCATAGCATGGAGTTTTTTATAAAGATTCCGTTCAGAAAGTGAATTGTTCCCAGTTGTGACAGGTGTGAGACAGGGATGTGTGATGTTGCCGTGGTTGTTTAATTTGTTTATGGATGGTGTGGTGAGAGAAGTGAATGCCAGAGTGTTGGGAAAAGTTGCGCAGTTGGTGGGCGAAATGGTATGTATTGGGAAGTGTGTCAGCTGTTGTTTGCAGATGATACAGCGCTTGTGGCTGATTCAGAGGAAAAACTGAGGAGACTGGTTGCTGAGTTTGGTAGAGTGTGCGAAAGGCGAAAATTGAGGGCAAATGTGAACAAAAGTAAGGTGATGAGATGTTCAAGAGGTGGAGTGTTTGGAACTTTGGAACTTTGGGTGTGAGGTTGAATGGTGTAGTTTTAGAGGAGGTAGAGCATTTTAGGTACCTCGGGTCGGATGTGGCTGTTAAGGATAGTATGGAAGTAGACGTGAGGCATCGAGTGAGTGAAGGCTGTAAGACATTGGGTGCAATGAGGAAAGTTTTTGAATGCAGGAGTTTGAGTATGAATGCTAAGAGGGGACTGTATGAAAGCTTGATTGTGCCAGTTTTGTTGTATGGAGCAGAGTCCTGGGGGTTGAGAGCAGCTGAGAGGAGGAAGTTGGATGTGTTTGAGATGAAGTGTTTGAGGAGCATGTATGGAGTAACAAGAAGAGATAGGATCAGGAATGAGTTGGTTAGGGAGCAGACGGGTGTTATCAAACAGTTGAGCAGGCGAGTGGATGAAAGAGTGCTTGGATGGTTTGGGCATGTAGAAAGAATGAATGTTGAGCGGCTGGTGAAAAAGATTTATACGTCGGAAATGAGTGGTGTTAGAGCGCGAGGTAGACCACGGATGAGTTGGATGGATGGGGTGAAACGTGCTTTGTATGAGAGGGGTCTGACTGTGGACGTGGCGAGAGGGATGGCTGCGGACAGAAATGAGTGGGGGCAGTGCGTAAGAAGGTAATTTTATTTTTGACGCGGTACGGGAAGTTGCCCGCGTGTGATGGGGTTGACCTGTCCTGTGCGGGGGGAGGGGCTGTACTCAATGAAGCGGTCGGGGTAAACCAGCTATGGCTGTTGGGCCTGACTGTGGAAGGTGGTTGTGCTGGGCTGCTGCTGATCCTGGCAGTTCAGGTGCGGCCAGTGCTGCCTCTCTCGCCTCCTAGTGCCTAAGTGTGGTGATTGTGGCCTGCTGTCAGCTACCCTCCCATAGGGAGGATAAGCCCGGTATATGTGTGCCGTTCAGAAATAGCAGAAGAAGGGACATAATTGATGTTTCGCAGTAGTTCTATCTTTCATACAAAGTGATTCAGGTCAACAATTCGATGCACACGGCAGCGGTCCCTATACAGTGGGTTAAAATTTTCTCACTACCACAGTTTTGGCTCGAATTGTTGTATGAAATGGAATCTTTCCTGATCTGGTTGGTCTATATAACAGTGAGGCATGCAACACCAGTGAATTCCGCTACTTTCTTAACTGGATGTCCCTTAGCCCAACCAAATGCTTGAGTGTCTTTTTGCTTCGGCGACAGGAGAGCTGAGTTTCTCCAGCTTACATAGGAAGCCATTGGAGCCTGAGGACAGACGTCTACAGATCTTATATTGTCTATGTGGAAGATGCGTGGAAATTCGAATGTCCAGTGAAACATAAGCTATATTTAGTCTAACCATGTTCCTACAAATATTGATAGTGTGATGTGTTGTCACATTCAGCATATATTATTTAAAAAAGGACCAAAGTGTTGACTATCAGTGGAGATTGTTTAAAGATTTTTACCAATCAAAAGACAGCTTTCTTTGCAACTTTTAAGTCAACATCAATGACCTGAAAATAGATTCGTTAATAATATCAATAGTATTCATTGGAATATCGTTCTTTCACTCTACTAAACCATCAGTCAATTAATTTCTCAAGTGATAATGAAAGCTCAAACCTGCTTTTTAGTTTCTGTACATGTTTCGCTGTCAGATGAAAATCTTGGTTAGAAAAAACTCTTGATATTTCAGAGGCACTTGAACCCATGATGTACAATTTGATGGTTGAGTATGGGTGTATCATCCATTAGAATTGACAAAAATGATACGTGACAGCGATGCAAGGATAGGAAACATTCAAAATTAATGCTAGTTTATTTCATTTAAATAAATGAATGCTGTCCCCCGCGAATGGGCCGGAAGAAGGGAAAGACTGGAACAGCAGCACGCCCGCAGCTCCCCTCCAGCACCGTGCCAAGATCACTGTCGAGGGAGAACAAATCATCAACAATTTGGACAAATTAACTCGATAACGACTGCTCGTGAATTTGTAGATTAAAATATTACCTCAATTTAAATTTACCTCGCGCTGCTAAATAAATAGGGTCCAAAAGACCGCGTACGTAAATTTTAGAAGCGTGAAATGAGGTTGAGGTATTGGGGGAACACGTAGCTCTGCAGAAAATAATGCAAGGCTCTAGAGTTCAGCTTACGTAATTTTTAGGAATAGCTTCCACAAGACTAATTCAATTCTGGCCTAATTAAATATGCTAAAACCTAAATTAAGTTCAGTGATTATTAAACAGTATAGATTATTAACTTTGAGCACTAGTTTTAAATAATAACACGAGACACGAAATTTTACACTAGTAGTCATTGAAATGGAAATTTGGAGTAATTACATTATAATCCCAATGTTAAGCACGAATTCAGTTTATTTATGGCAACGTTTTACAAGTTTTTAATCTCCCATTATTTTTGAGGTGAGTGAGGCAGGTTACTTAGAACTGCAACTGAAGTCACTAACGTAAAACTGTGGCGCAAACCATTACGGACTGGAGTGGCGAAGCAGAAACGAAGCGCAGGGAGGCAGCAGGTCAGCAGAGAAGACTAGCCCATCATGGCACCGCCAGGACCCTCTCGCGGAAGCAGCGTTGAAGAACGGGAGACGGAAGCCAAGACACCGGCCACACTCAGGAGTAGGTCTTACAGCAGGCTTAATGCGTAGAGAAGTAAAGGTGGTCAAGTCAGGTAGAAACCTGGCGAGCAACGACGCTAATGGTGTCCCAGAGACTTCAGAGGTCACTTTTTCTTCGGTGTGTTTTTAAGAAGAAGAAAACTATGATGAAGAACACCGAATGAACGCGCCTTTGATTATTGAAATAAATATTAGTGACGTTTTACTTTAATTCAATTTTATTATTTTCAAGGGAGTTGTTTATATTAAAGCACGATTGCCATAAAGATACCTGACGAAAATTTAGGTTTTCTGCAAGAATATAATCTTCGACGTAGAAATATGTTGGATATAGTTATGGCTGCATTTATGCTTGTAAATGTCTGAACACTTGGTTTTCGAAAATCTAACTCCGAGAGTTATCACGAATCTATTAAAGGAAAAGGAAACTCTCAAGTGATTACGGTGCTCGGGCTAAATAGTGGGGTCGTAACAATTACTTCGTGTTCAGAAGTTGCAAATCCTTCAGTATGCCTCGACTCAAGCGAAAATATTTCTCATCAGATCTCATTGTATTCCTCTCTATATCCTCCAAATTTGGTTAGAGTAAATCACTTCTTTTTCAGAGTAGAACTTCATTTGGTTGAAAGAATTGAAAAAATAGCCCTTCTGTGAACATTGCAGAGTATTGCATTTTAAGGACGGCTGTATGGGTGAGTCTTGACACTTTCGCAGTTGTTTTCTGATTTCATGCCTGCATATTTTTAACCCTCTACGACCTTATTAATTACGTGTGAGTTACTCACACAATACTTTATTTCTTTGATAAACTCTTTTTTCTTGGAAGCTGTCATCACTGACGAACTTATTTGAAGCGTTTCGTCGAATTTTTATAAAATATTTGAATAAAAAATCTATTGCAGTTATTAGTGATCTCCAATTTCGACCACATAGCGGGCTGTTCTCTTCGGACTTTCTGCAAGTCAAAAATTTGCACCTATGAACAAAATAGAAATTTAGAATAACGTTATTGATATGGGGATAAATAGAATAAAAGGTTAATATATCATGTGCAAGTAAACATTTAGGATATTTTTATAACGTTGAAGAAATTTAAAAACAAAAGAAAATGAGATTCCCAATATGTTCGTAATGTCGCACTGGTAGAATGAAATTGAAACTGGCATTTCAACACATGAATTAAAAGCTTGCAGTTTGAACAAAAAATAAAAAAGAGTTGGTACTTAGCAGTTCATATACCCAACAGCACACGGAAGTTGAAGAACGTTAATACGAGGCAACTTTGTACATATTGAAGAGCCCGAGTCGAAGCTATTCATGGACATGAAACATAAAGTTGGTTTATGATGATAAACAGCCAGACCCAAGTTGGACCCTGTGCGTCAGTTTAAGAGCATCGAACGCAGCTCCCTCTGAACTTAGATTGTCTTCAGCGAATAGGTGTTCGGATTACAGCTTTTCATGCGAATTACTTTTTCCAGGCGAATATGAAGCCTATGCCATCACGCACGTAAAATGGCATTTGTGGAAGTCATATAAATCCAGATGTTCTGGTTAAAGACGCTGATACATTAGCTCTCAAGTTCAATTGCGAATAAATGCCATTTAAAACGCAATCAACAAAAACGTGGGGAGGGAGATTCGTGCAGTGCAGAGTTACATGCGGAGCTACAAAACTCGAAAAGTATCAGTGGACAGTCAAAATACGTTTTTACCAACATGGGTTTATGTAAATATTAACAGCGACTAGAAATATTCAGTCGATTTGAAAAAAAAAATATTTTATGGGAAACTTACAAAAGCAGCACAACGCTAGAAAAATTAGTTTTAAATGTGTTCAAAAATACACTAAATTAACAACGTCATACGCTCTTAGGACGCTCGGAACCGAGCTACGCTGCGGAGCCCTGATTATTAGGCTCCAGAAAGGCTTGGAAAGTGTATCGCATATTAAAATACTCCACAATACTGATATGCCTGATCTGACACATAATGTATTCAACAGTAGATCTTTGCTCGAGTGGAACTTATAGTGAACTTAAGATCGTGATTTACATATTATAATATCTTGCTCTCAATTTCTCCAGTCTAATTGATAGGGTTTCCGTCATCGTCGAAGATGACATAGGCTGCGCTGGTGCTATCAATGGGGAAGCACTCCGGTGGCTCGTAGTACTCTACTTCAGCGTCCCCACCAGCTCGGGTGACGGTCAGAGGCGAGATGGTGGCGGTGGGGGCCACCGAGAACGTGGTTTGGTCGACTTGTCGAGGTGCTGGGCAGTTCTGGAGTGGGCGAGAGGCGTCTCTAGGTTTTTGTACATGCCCGTCTTGTGCCAATCGACCTGCAGGTATTTTAATAATTAAAAAATCACTTTATTTAAATTATACTTGTCAACTCAAAGTTAACTATCACAGAATGAGTTATCGCTGGTATAGGGCATGATTTTTCCCTGTGACGTCATTAAGGTACTAATAATTACCTCTATTTTAAAGCAAGGATTAGAGATAAGTTACGGATATGATACGCTTCGACACGTACTTTTATTTATGACTCACTTATCGGATCGTCCTGATTTGAAAAGCCTGAAGATGATGTTAGTAGCATTGAAACGTTTCTTTTAAAAGACAGACAGTGATGTAAAATTTTATGGATTGACTGATTTAGGAAATTTTATGAGTATATTTTTCATATTTTAACACGTGATACACTGATGTAATGTGTGCTACGTTTAAACGAAGTAAAAGCCGTCTCTCATACACTGTCAAGAAGTACAGATACAACTGAGCAACGTACATGTTCTACGAAATAACACTCATGAATTAAGTAGACGGCTTAATAGTCCTTCATTTGGAGCTCACTCGTTTGATCTCTAATTCAGGTGGAACAAGTGTAATGGAATTGAGGCTTTAACTTAAGAAGATTGTTAAATATCCTGATTAAACTTGAACAACATTTTTCATAAGGAGGGATTGAGGTGATGTATTAAAAACATTTTTCGCAAGGATTTACATCAAAACATAGAGTATTACTGTATTTAAAGTAACTAAAAATGCCTAAATTTCTTGTTATTCAACACTGCGAACGTGATATAAATTTGTACAGTATATATTTTACGGGCCTCTATACCTGGGAGAATTCGAAAAATGAAGGCCTTGCTTTGGACCTGTGGCCTGTAAATTAAATTACTTATAATTTGTTAATACTGATTCACCATGAGCTAGAAGCATCTGAATCAAACAGAAATTCTTCAAAAAAAAGTTTGTAGTGCATTTTTACAATCTGGCGGCACGTGTGACGTCACCGCAACACCAGCTGGCTGTTTTTTACATAATATTCATATTATTGTCCGCACCTTTTTTCCGAGCAACTCTTTTTTGAATAGATTTAAAATTTGGAAATAATTTTTTGAGGTATGCCAAAAATGTAGGCAAATTGTTTGGAAACTTTCTGTACACTGTAAATTTTATTTTTCCTTCTGTGATTGATAGAAATTAGCCCGTTTTTAATATATTCATGGAAATAAGATAATACGATTACTTTTTTACGAGGAAAAATTTAAAATTCTCAACCGTTGTACTGTGTTTATTTCTTTCAATCATATCCATTTGATATTTTGGGAATATGGGTTATTTTAAAAACTAACCCAAAGGGTCACAGGTGATTAAATGAGATTTTATACATGAATTTCTATGAACAAAAATTATCTAAATTTTCTGTCCCCAGTTTTATGACTGTATTCTTGTAACTGACCTTTTTTTCTCATCCGCATGATCACGATCCCAAGGATTACAAGTACTGTCACTAGAAGACCGAGCACCGAGCCCAAGATGATGTTCATCTTCTGCGCCGACTCATGTTGAGACATCCAGTCGATGCCTGCCCAGACATAGGACACTAGTAAAATAAAACAGCATTCCGCAACAGTTACGAGCCGACAGGTTCGTTTTTGAGTTGTTATTAATGTCTCAGCCCTTCAACTCCAGATTAACCTAAAGCGAAAGTAAAGAAGTTAAGTAAGAGAGGTAATACCGTGGAAGAACTGCTTGCACCGTTGATACCAATCTTAAAGTGACCACCTTCATCATCTCTGCTGTCTCCTGCGCCTTGCCAAAGAAAAAGAACAAGGTGTGGAGAGAAGGAAATGTCTGAGGTCGGCACAGTTAGACTAACTATGGGAATATCGAGAGCAGTTACGTCGGCCCCTGCAATTCAGCTCCTTGAATTAATCACCCTCTCCGAAAAATGTAACTGAATTTTTCTGAGAATTTTTTGTGCAAGAAGATTTTGGTAAACTCGCTCCTATGACGAGAATTATTCATTGAAGTGATTTCAGGGAGTGGCGTCGAATAATTTTTAGGACAATTACCGTACTAATGCACATTCTCAGTTCATAAGTTTTTGATTTTTACAAAATTGTTCTTATTCATTTATTATATTTCTTTCCAATTAGCTTCAGAACAAAAATACAAGACCTCATAAAAATAAGAGCTGATTTGACTTTTTGAAATGCAGACTCGTCACACAGTACTCTTTTACAAAGGGCTTTTAATATTTACATGAGCAAATAAATTT